>JAECXS010000003.1:3611852-4217779 GCA_018153105.1 Drosophila rufa | reverse complement strand
AGAACCAGTAAATGATTTTTTTAAAAATCATATAGCTATTATATTTTTAGGAAATACACCCTCCTATAGATTCGAACTTGTTTTTCCAACGTACCATAGATACATTATTACAGAACCAATTTTAATTCAAAAACCTTATTAAAAATTTTAAGAGATAGACTCAACCCGTCTGTCATCCAACGGAATCCATACGGACGAAAAACTTTTAGGTCAACTTCAGGAAATCTATCCACTTTTAAATAAATATAAAACCAGATTCTCAAGCAGACTAGTTAAAGATTTAAAAGACGAAACTGATCAAGAGAGAATGCAATTATAACAGAGCATAGAAGAGCACACTTAGAAATAGCAATGAAAACAAACAACAATTGTTAAGCAAAGTTTACTTTCCCACATGAGGGCCAAAATAATAAAACTTGTAAAAAGAATGCCAAATTTGTAAGGAACACAAATACGAAATGCACCCCAACAAACCAGAGTTACAAAAAACACCAATACCACAATACCCAGGACAAATTATTCACGTTGATTTTGGCCTCACGTCTAAACAAGTCGTTTTGACGGCAATAGATAAATTTTCAAAATTTGCACAGGCTAGGATAGTCAAATCTCGAGCAACTCAAGACATAAAAGAACCTTTAAAAGATTTATTAATCAATTTTGGTATCCCAGAAATGGTAGTAATGGATAATGAGAAATCTCTTGGTTCAGCTCCATGTGCGGATGCTACAAGATCAATTTAATATCGAAGTTTACAAAACACGTCCATATAACAGTTCAGCAAACGGCCAAATCCAACGTTTCCATTCAACACTGTCAGAAATTATTCGGTGCCAAAAGGCCGACAAAGTACACGCTTCATTAAAAGATCTTATAGACAGATCAGTTGTCAAATATAATTATTCAACCCGCTCAACCACTAACGAAGAAAACCAGTTGACTTATTTTTTGGAAGAAAGGTAGCAATTAACCCTAAACTACAAGCAAACAGAGAGACAAAAAATTACAGAGAGAATTACAACCACTCAGGAAAAAAAGACCTAACATACCATAACAAAAGTAGAGATCAAATAAAAAAATATTCCCAGGAGATAAGAGATTTGTTCAAAATAATAAAGATTAGGTACAAACCTGTCCGCCAGATATAAAAAGAAACCGTAAAGAAGACAGAAACACCACAGTACTGACAGGAAACTGGAAGAATTATTCATAAACAACTTATTCTTAATTAAATCACATTTACAGAGACCCTTTTCACTGTGTGTTGCTCACTGACGTTACAGTAAATAACAGACTGCACGAAATCCAATATCGTGACTCTAATTACCGGACTGGCAAAGGTTCGGAAACTTGGGGAACCATGAGATTAATTCATATTATTGACTGAGAGAAAATACGAAGAAACACTTGAAAAAAGTCAATTACACTGCTAACTATAAGAGTAAAAACATACGACCCAATATTGCCACTTATAACCGGAGAGAATTAGAATTTCAAAAAAGAAAATTAAGGTAACCTCCAAGGTCAAGAGTAGAAAAACAGACATCTAAGGCTTATTAGGCGGCGCTCTGAAATGATTAGCTGGATCTCCCCGACAGTAGAGATTTCGAAATAGTTCAAGAAAAATCAAAATTCAGCATTAACTAACAACAACAATCAAGTTATTCTAAACAGACTTATGGTAGAAAAAATAAATAATATCACCCAGGCCAATGCAAATCTTATTAACAGCTTAAGATCCTGGAGATCCTCAGGGGGACACTAGCACAATAATAACGTTTCAGATTAAAATGCTTAAAGAAGAAATTGTCAGCTTCAAACCACGCGATACAATGGGCAAAAGCAGATATTGGTAACACCCAGATATTAGGAGATGAAGAGGTAAATGAAGAGAAATAAAAACACTAGATCAAGACCAGTTGCCGTACACTAACTTTTGAAGAAGCCATGAAAATAGCAGAAGGGAGCGTAGCAAAGCAATGGACCAACACTTATTTATATCATTAGAAATTCCTATAACCGACACCAACTATTGTGAAGAACTTTTAATCAAACCAATAAAGAATTGGTCAATATGTTAAGAAAATTCAAAGCGAAAATGTAATCAAATGTAAAGGAAAACTTTTTGCAAAAATTTCAAAATGTAATAATTATAATGAGATAACCATTTGTAAACGTAGAGATATGATAGACATAAATAATTCCTCTTGCCTACCTAATTTATTAAAAAGTCGTTCCCTGCCACCTGCACTCGAATCAACAACCAACACATTCCAGTTATTGACGAACTCGCGCCTTGCGGTCATTCTACTCAACAAATTCTCCGGCAACGTACAAATAAATGCGGACATCCGGGAGTCTCAACGAAAGGCGCTGTTGCATGAACTACAGCAATTCTACAATTGGTATTGATGGACAGACAAAAAAATTTACCAAGCAAGAGACACGGTGCGCTATCACCCGATGCCAGCAATCCTCCAAGCTGAGATGACCATTAAAAATATAGAAGAAAAGCTATCACCCAAATTGGTAAAAAGAACTGAACATCAACAATACCAAGACCTTGGAACTGTTAGAAGCAACATCGCATAAAGCCGATTTACTCTGATAAGTTCCATAATAATCATCGGACTAACTGCACTAGCTGGCCGCTTTTTTTGATTAAGAAGAGGTCAAAAGTACCGCACATCAACAAAATAGCTTCTGACAACGAGATCAATGACCGCATTGAGCGTGGACACTCGATTTTAAAAGGTGGAGGGAGTTAACACAAAACGAATTCGCAACCGAAGTTGGCCACGCGCATCCGGTGTTGATGCACCAGCAAGTAAAGTGCAAGGGCAACGTTCAAGGCTTCGGTCGGTAGCTCCCAAAAAGTGCTGACTGCAGCGTCAGATCCACTTCCCGCTGCAGCGGCGACAGCGGCAAAGCTCCGACGTTGGCAGAGGCAGCGACAAAGTTGACCGGGTATAAATATGGCAATTTCTGTAAACATAATTTAGTTCAACTTTTTATGGAAATAAATACGGACCAAGTGTCCAAGAAATATTATTTTTAAATAATAAAAACCTAACTGTGTTTAACTTATATAATCTTTATCAGCATCACCAGCCGAGTCGATTTAGCCATGTCCGTCAGTCTGTCTGTCCGTTGCTACCCAAACTAGTCTCTCAGTTTTTGAGGTTTTAGAATATAAATTACAGGGAAATAAGAGTTAATGATTTAACTTTTATATAAAAATTGAAAAATAAGAATTTTGTATAACTTGTTTATTAAAAATAACAGTTACAAAAGATCCAACAAATTCAAAATTTCATATAGAAATGTATCCTATTTCTGCAAAGTTCTATGGTATGCATAATTTTCGTATCGTCGCAGTATTTTTTTTTTTGGGTCCAATTTTTATTTATGTCATAACTATTATTTGCGATCCCTGATAAAATGTTATATTTAACAGATTCCCGACACCTTGACTTTAATTATTGTTTTTCTAATTACCTCGTAATACGCAAGAAATCCAGCAGCTTTGGTAAATTCGCCAGCCTGGCCGGGTCCTGGCGCTTTGGCATTAAGACCATTGTTACTGGAATTCTCTAGAGTAAAGGATTGCCCGTACAAAGGCATACCCATAACGATTTTTCTTGAGGGGGCTCCTTTTTTGATCCAATAGTTCAAAGAGAAGTTCTGTAAGATATCAGAAGATAAAATACATACAGTACATGAAATCCAAAGAAATACATACAGCGTTAAAGTAATCAAAGTCATCGTCGGGATGATGATACAGGGGTGCTACATGACCGGTTTTCTTATCCCATTGCCCATGAAAATCATATGTCATTAAAGCGATCCAATCGAAATAACGAGATAGATCTGCAACGTTGTATCCAGTATCAATAATCTTCTTGCTAGGCGAAACCGCAGTAGACAACAAAGTCCACGTGGGCGGAAAGCCAATGAGAGCTCCCGAACCCAGGCGGTGAATCCCTCCTTTTCCTCTGCAAATCCCTTGTTGCATTCTGTTTGCCAACAGACCGGGTATTCCCAGTCTAGGTCTAGTCCTTCGAAGCCATACTTATCGATAAACTGTAGAGCATGGCGGACAAACCGAGCACGAGACCGACGGACTCCGCACCAGCCGACTGTACTTGTCGCCCTGAGAATCGTTCCAGCCGCCGAGTGCCAGGCTTACCTTGATACCTTTGCTCTTGAGTCAGCGCAACCCTCGTATAAAAGTTGTTGTCAATGTCAGCCCAGGAATCATGAGTTCGCAGTATAAGCTCGGAGTAGTCCAACACTGCGAATCCGTAAACCCACGTGCGTGCAAAGGTCCGTGTTAATGTCGTCCGGCGTATAGCGACCCAGGCCCTTGCGGTACCATGCCCAGTTTGTAAAGTAGCATACCACCTTATAGTAACCATCTAGCGGCTTTAGCACTGGCTTGTCGGTGGGGTAGGTGGGCCGAAGGGTGGTGTTCGGCTTCTGGGTGGTAGGAGCCGGCTTTGCTGGCGCCGGAGGCTTCGGTTTAATATTAATGCCTGCTCCCACGCTGCTAGAGGAATCCTGATTACACTTGGCGGTTGCTGGCCAGTCGCAGTTCGCGAGTGCGGTGCTGTAGTGCAGCCCCGGCGGACAGTCACCCGCCTGTAGACGGTTCCACAAACAGAAGAGATACTTTGAACAGTCACCAGGATAAGCGACTCGCTCCTCACCGTTGCATGGATCCTCCTCGCTGGATCTACTGGCCTGAATAATTCTTAGATATTTCTTGCTTGTCACGCACTGCACGTTCTTCGGCCAGTCACAGGCCTTACGGAGAGCATCCCAGTGCAAATCTCCGCCGCACTCGCTTGGCACTAGGACTCCATTGACGCAGATGTGGTACTGGCCGCAGTTTCTGTGGGAATAGTACTCTCCTTCACTGCACATTACCGAGGTGGATGGCCGTGGCCGGGGGGTCGTACGGTTAGGGCGTTTAGTCGGGATGTTACCCGTAACCTGAACTTGTGGCGTAGGTTTCGGCGGGTTTCTGTTGGGCTTTGAGGTCTTGTTTGGTATCTTGGAGGTTTGTTTGGGGATAGCGGTACTTGTTTCTGATCACGATGAACTGAAGGTCTTCTGCACTTAGCAGACGAGGGCCAATCGCAGCTCTTAGTCTCACTGTTCCAGTGCAGGCCGCCGGGACAGAATTGCTGGCGCATCTCTCCTTTAATAATGCAATGGTAGTGCGTTTGCAATTCTTTGAATCTGGATAAAACTCGCCGGGTTCACACTTTGAGGACTGAACCACCGGAAAGATTACTGCTGGAACAGGTATCGTAGTGTATGCCGGTTTTGCGGTTGTCCGAGTTGGTTTGCTTGGCCGACTTTCCGTGGTGGTGGTCCACCAGTCAGTGCTCGAGCTTTCAGTAGTGATGGTCTGTAGTTTCTTGGTTGTACTTGTAAAGGGTTTCGGTTTTGTTGTAGTGGGGTATATTGGTTGCCTCCCAGTTTGGCCTGATTGTGGTGGTGTGCTCATGATTAAACCCGGATCCCACCGAACCATCGCTGCTAATTGTGGTCATTTGTGGAGGCAATGGGGTGTTTACTGGAGGAGGACGCGCACAGTTCTTTTGTGTAGGCGACCCCGACTGTAGTCGTCCAAGCGCCCGGTTAATGGCCTTCAACAGTGGGTAAGGCTCACTACAACAAAGGTTATGGAAGTCGTCTAGGTCTATGGTCCACGCGGCCACTCCGGCGAAATTATTGTTGGCTGCATATCGAGCCTCCTTGGCCGTAACACTAGATGGGTCCTCGTAGCCTACCCACTGATCATTAAGCATGGCATACGGACCTGATCTCATGTTAACATCCCGGCTACTTAGCCACTTGGATTGAGCGATACGTTGGCAAATTTCATAATATGAAAGCATTCCAGGTTGCCTTGTAGACTCGCCGGCTTTTCCGGGCCCTATGGTCGTAACCCCTTCACCTACCAGTTTCTGATGACTTTGCTCTAGAGTGAAGCTCTGACCATAAAATGGAATACTAAGAACGAGTTTTTCTCTAAGAGCGCCCATTTTCACCAGCAACTTCATTGTGTAGTCCGTGTTGTATTGCGGATATTTTTCTGACATAAAAGCGTACAGCGGACTCACGTGCCCTGTCTGTCGCTCCCACGCTCCATGGTAGTCGTAGGTCATCACAGTCATATAATCTACTATTGCCGAAAGTGCTGAAAGTTCATAGGCTTCTGTTATGATCTCTTTATAGCCGGATATAGCAACTCCCAATTGAAGTTTTGGATTCACCCGCTGGAACTCCGTACGTAAATCACGAAGCAACTTTGTTAGGTTAGGCTTATCGCTGGCGGGTCCTTTGGAGCAGTCACTCTGCCAGCATTTTGGGTAATTCCAGTCCATGTGCAGACCGCTGAATCCGTGGCGCTGTAGAAAGCTGACCGCACTGGAAGCGAATACACGTCGCTTGATTTCATCGCGTGCAAGGCGAGAGTATTTATCGCCACTAGAGTCCGTCCAGCCACCTAGAGCAATCAACACAGGCACTCCCAACGAAATCACCCGGCGATAGTATTGGTTTTCCAAATCCACCCAGGGATCGAAATCGCGAATGGTAAGATGATCAGGATCCAGGGAGGCAAACGAGTAGATGATGGCTGAGCAAAGCATCGGGTCGATCTGCTCTGGCACAAATGGCCATCGCCCTTTCGGTAGAAAGCCCAGTTGGACATGTAGCAGAGTACTTTAGGAATCAAGTTAATTTTTTGTTTTTTTATCTGCGCCAGCGCCCCCATAGGGGGGCCTCGCGGTTTTCGAGTTCCAATTGAGTCAGCGTGCCGTTTGACTGTTGTTTCTTATAGAAATCTAGTTCATCGATGTGCTCCAGCTGTTCAATATTCACTGATTTTAAAAGCTGTTGATGCGGAGAGTCAATTCGGTAAGGCTGTTGATAATAATCATCCGATACTCCGGGAGCAATAAAGGCAGCGTATTTATCGGAAATGGTCCATGGATCCGGTTCTAAGAACTTATTGGGCTTTGTTTCTGCATTCATTTTAAAATCTTTGACATAGCTTTCGGAGTTTTCGTTATCATAGTCATTCGGCACTGCCTCTATTGAATCGCGAACAAACAAACGTCGGCTTAAGGATTTCCTTAACTGAGTTACACTTCTTTTATTCACCGTGGGCACACTTTCTACAGAGGTGCGTAGGGGCAAGAATGTATCGCCAAATATGGGACGAGAGCGACTCAGCGCTTCCGCATCATCTTCCAAAGGGATACTTTCCACAGCAGAGCGAACAAAGGCCGGCTTGTAGCTGGGGGCCACATGAATCTCTGGTGCATCAATGCGAATGTGCCCGATGACTACTGATGCGCAAAACGTCAAACTGAGCATCTAATCAAAAATAAATATATTAATTACTTTTTGGTAAAAAAGTTAAGTGTGTACCCGTTTGGGATACCGGAGATAACTCACCAGCAGTCTACATGGCGTAGAATAACGACGCATTTTTCGTGGATTTTCTGAATTTACTGAAAGGAAAAACAAATCTTTGATGTTATGTGGTTTTTTCATGTCGTGTTTTTTTTATGTTAATCGAGTTTATTTCGTTGCGGAAAGCTTTCACTGCTTAAAATCAAATCAAAAGGAGAGAAAATGATAAAGTCGGAATTAAAAAATAAGCTTAAGTGCGATTACAGATAGTAGTGCACTATCCGCCCCTTTGAAGAGTTTTTCCAGAGTTTTAACGTTATTAATCCATACACCAGAACTTTCTGTACCTAGACGAATCCTTTATATATATATTTAGTTTGGACAAGAGCTGTTAGCAGCGTACATCGCCTGTCTTAGATGCCGCTTGGACCGCTCCGTTCGACTAGCGGGTTATAACACTAACATCTGAGTCCCTTGTCAAAGTACTAATTCCATTTTATAGCAGTTTCCACTTAGTTAAGTATTCCCTATGTAAGTTAACACTCGAAATAATACAAAATTCCAAATAAAAGCAAAAGTAATCAAAGTGCCCAATAAAGTTCACATCAATCCATACACGCGCACTGAGCTTACAATTTTAAGCCAGCGACCGAATGCAATGCCCCCAATAGGGTTCGCTAGAATATAAGCACGAGCGCTGAACCTGCACCTTTTGACCAGCGATCGCGGGAATGCAGAATAGCGAATTTTTCAAGTTGGGCGAACCCAACGAGGTACATCCAACAAAACCAATAATACAAATGAACCCGCCAATTACAATCGAAGGAATTTGATGACCCCTACGTCACGAAGAATTTATACATTGCATTAGTTCGTCCTATTTTAGAATATAAATCTTACGTTTGGAGTCCCCAGTGGGACGTCCACACCAAACGCATTGAGTCAGTTCAAAATAACTTTTTACTTTTCGTGGCTTAAACTGGGATGCAAACCTAAGGTTACCCTCTTATTCTAGTATGCTTCTCCTAATTAACCTACCTTCCTTAACAAACCGTAGAACCATGCTTGGCATTGTCTTTATGTATGACCTGATTCGTGGTGACGTGGAAAGCACCTATCTTTTGGGCAATTAAATATCAACGTACCATGTAGAACCACTTGAACCTACTTGCCTTTAGATTTGCACCAATGTAGAATCTCGTTTGAAATGCAAATTATAATGATTTATACAAAATAACCTCATCTGTAGTTAGCCATCCTCAAGTAAACTCATTAATCTAAACCCACTTAGTACACATGCAATATAGCAATCGAGCTGCGCGCTAGTAGTCTATATAGTATGGTGTAGGGTAGTTTCCTCGCATTCTTTTTACCTATACTTTTAATTTGCGCCTATTAACAGCTAACCCTAACAAGCACGTGTTTGGTTTCGAACGGCGAAAGTTCACCAGCTTCCGTAACACAAGCGCAAGAAATCACCCCAGATCCCGGACCTATACTCCTTTACGTTGCGACCGAGAACAGTTGCCTTAAGGAGCAAACAGTTAACACCCGAAAATAATTTCAAAATAAAAACAAAAGTAATCAACGTCCCCAATAAAGTTCACATCAATCCATACACGCGCACTGAGCTTGCAACTTTTAGCCAGCGACCCCGGGAATGCAGATCAGCGAACTCAGCGAGGTGCATCAAACAAAAACTATAATAGAAATGCAACAGCCAGTTCCAATTCAAATCCGCCAATAGCGACGGCGACATCGACAAGACCAAGAGCAGCAACCAATGATAATATAAAAAAAACGCCAACATAAACTGTAACAACGGCGATGGCGGCACCGACGGTATCAAGAGCAGCGACCAATGAGAACAAAGAGCGTCGGCAGAAACGGCAACAGGAGCAGGGGCGATAGCAGCGATGGAACGACGCGTACCTATAAATAAAATTTGTTAAACCTAAGTTAAGTTAGTTCTTAATACGACTCAAATAACAGGCACCTGATTAAAGGTCGCGAAAAGATAACAAGTTCTGCGTCTCGCGAAGTTCGGAAAAATAAAAACTATAAGTTCGTTAACAATCCCTCCACCTGATAAGTGAGAAGTGGAAGTATTCGAAGAATCGGAAGTGCAAAGGTGCCGATAAAAAATCGACACAAAACTGCCACTCCTGAAAACAGGACTACCGGACTAATCATGCCAATTTTATAACCGTGAGCCACTTTAGTATCCGTCCGATCCTGTCGTCACGAGAGCATGCCGTGGGATGTTACTATTGTAAGAATAATCTGTCGGTTTCTACACGAACTAGTCTCTCAGTTTTTGAGCTATCGGGCTGAAATAGCATAGTCTTATTTATTTAGCACGCAGTATATATGTCGGAATGGCCGAAATCGGACTACTATATCCTACAGCTGCCATAGGAATGATGGCGAAATTAATGTAAACAAAATTTTAACTTCTCGGTTTTTCAAAGTATTTCTATAGATGCTGAGATATAGCAGTTTTTTATGGTTATAAAAATACGTTTTTAATTTCATTAAGATCGGACAACTATATCATAGCTGCCATAGAAGCGATCGGTCGATTTATAAGAAAATGTAACATTCTTCAGTAAAATTTAAAATTTACAAAATTCGATATTTTTTCAACATTACTAAAATGGTTCGATTTTCAATGACTCAATTGCAGACTGCAAGGGTATACCAACTTTGGTTTACCGAAGTTAGCTTTCTTTCTTGTTTTTAATTGAACTAAGTACCGGTCGCAAACGTACAACTTTTCCGTAGTTTTTTTTTTTTTTCATCACAATTTCCCAAATATTAAATTTACCGACCATTTTATAGCTTTAGATTTGCGGTTATTAATTGATACAATAAGGAATGAAAACAAGAAAGGAAGCGCACTTCGGCTTACCAAAATTATCGCTATGTTGGAAGTAGAGATATTTTTCAATTTGCTTTCTGTTGACCAAATTAAATTAAATCCAGATCTTCCATGGATTCCCAAAATTTTGTTAGGATAGATCAAATAAAACTGTTTACAATGTAACTCTTAATCCAAGTCATGGTTCTCTCGACTCTCTGGTAGAACGTTTTTTGGGAGTTGGAACAAATCATAGGCAAACCGAGCCAAGAACACGGCTGAACAATAAGCGCGCGAACGAATTTTTAAGCAAAAATGTCAATAGGACAAATTCAGGTCGATTCGAAGTGCGTTTGCCATTTATAACTAGTCCTAAAGTTTTAGGTCATTCATTTGATACGGCCAAACGTCGAGTTTTGACTCTTTAACAACGATTTTATGAGGGAATACATAGAGCTTCAACATATGACCAAGCTCAGTTGCGCTTCTCCTAGACATCATTATTTTATTCCACACCAATGCGTTTTGCGTCCTGATAGTAGCACCACGAAATTACGCATTGTTTTTGATGCATTGTGCAACACATCAATATCAGTGTCGCTAAATGACACATTGATGGTGGGTGCACTTATTAAGAGGGAGCTGTATTCAACACAGGTCAGGTCTCGATTGAATAAATTCGGTTTGACGGCAGACATCTCAAAGATGGCAGACAAGTGATAGTGGCAAAAAATGATAGGCGCTATCAGTTGATTTTGTGAAGAGACAATGTAAAGGTTCAATTGCAGATGTGGTCAGATGCGATCTGACCCTTTCCTTGCCATACGCTGCTTGTTTGAGTTGGCCGAGGTGTATGGTTAATCTCATTCTGTCGCACTCATATAATTTAAAACGACTGTTATGGATTCGTAAGGAATTAAGGTGGATACTGTTGAGGAATTAGTCAATATACGGAACCAAATCCCTGAGGTATTGCACTTTGGAGGATTTCCTTTAGGAAGTGGTCATCAAAGCATTTTAGCACTGACCTCAGAAGACCAATCGTTGCACTTCGATCCAGCAGCAGCTGTGAAAACGCTCAGAATGCGTTGTGATCCCCAAACCGATACATTCCACTATTACCTAGACGATTCATTCGATTCACTGTTTTCAGCGGCAACGCCACAAATTTCGTGGGCGAGGGCAACTTTCTCGAGGACCTTCAAGCAGCCCACAACGATCAGGAAGGAGACTTACGATCATATGCAGCAAAGCGAGTAGTGGACTGTGTGTGAAAGCCGCCAAGCTTCGTTTGGTTCGCGCGGTAGGCAACGCTAAGCTAACCCTTGACGAATTGAACACCCATCTAATAGAGATCGAAGCGTAACTCAATTGTCGCAAAATGACTTCACCTGCAACGATCCCAACGACGGAGCGGCATTGGCGCCAGGCCATTTGTTGATAGGACAGGCATTTCTTTCGCTGCCGCAAGAATCAGTGCTTCCCGGCAACAATATCAATTTTTAGTTCGCAATTTTTTAAATATATTTTTTAATATATTCCAAATTTTGACATCGATCGGAGCAAAAATAACAAAGTAATGGGTAGTTGAACAGAAGACATTCTATATTCGATGTATGGGCAGCCTAAACTTTAAAGCGCTCTCCTGAAAAGTCTCATTTTCAGAGTCGGTGTACACGATTACTTAAAATTTACTTGACCAATCGTTTTGATCGTTTTGCACACAGCTTCTGCAACTAATTATCCAGGTATTACTGTCGGCGATTTAAAATTTTTATTTTTAATAATAAACAATTAACCTTTTTTATCCAATAATTGTATTTTTGACTTCAAACTTTCATAACACTTTTTTTTTAGGGGCCACGGAAGATACACTCTAACTCCTATACCTGTACATATTTTTTAATAAAACATTTGTAGAAAAATTGCCTATATGTTACGTTATCATATGTCATTTAAATTAATAAATTAGCACAAACCCTTTCGCCAAAACAAATTTTGGAAAAGTGACACGCTTTTCACAGAATTAACCTTACCCTCTTAATAACTTCCATGTTTATCATCCGATTTTAATTAAATTTTCAGAAAACGTCCGCGAATGCCTACTTAAATATATTATTTATTTACTTTCAGCCAACAACTACGACTATAGCTTATATAACGTTTTTTTAATGATTTTTGGGCGTGGCCAAATTTAAAAACAAATTTGATCTGCGTGCTAGCTCTAGTTCTTATAGTCTCTAGAAATCTATTGTTTCGCACGGGCGGATAGACGGACAGACGGACATGGCTAAATCGACTCGGCTGGTGACGCTGATCAAGAATATATATTTTATAGGGTCGGAGACTCATCATAATGTATAATTCGCTTCTTTATGTAGCTTTACCAAGTCGATGATTTTTTTGTTTAAAGAAAACATTGACAATCTTTAAAAAATATATTATAAAAAGGGCATTAAAGTTACAATTTTCGAAAGTTTTGAAAAAATTATCTTTAAAAGTATGTTGTGGGAGATCAATATTTTTCCAGATGTATTTGCAATATTTACTCATCATTAAAATGGTATTAACACATCATAGAATATCTTGAAAAACAAAAAAAATCAAGAAAGAAAGCTAGCTTCGGTAATCCGAAGTTGGTATACCCCTGCAGTCTGCAATTGGATCATTGAAAATCGAAGCATTTTAGTAATGTCGAAAAAATATCAAATTTTTAAAATTTTTAATTTTACATGTAGAAGTTTACATTTTCATATAAATGGACCGATCGCACAGTGGGCGAAACGGCCCATCTAGCGGCATTTAATTCATAGCTGCTAGGAAAATTTTTTTTTACCAAAGTAAATATTTTTTTTACTTTTAAATTGATTTGACTATAACAAAAACTAAAAAAATATTTTTTTTTTGGCTTTGTATTTTTTTTTTTTGTTAAAGTTGCAATTTTTGATCAGATTTTAGACGTTGTTTATTTAAACCAGGAATAAATGATAAACTAATGTATTTCAATTGTTTTATATTTTTTAGGCTAAAAATATAAAAAATTATAAAAATTATTTTTGAAAGATTTCCTTGCACCCTTTAATTTTTTTTATACCCTTGCAGAGGGTATTATAATTTTGACCAGATGTTTGCAACGCAGTGAAGGAGGCATCTCCGACCCCATAAAGTATATATATTCTTGATCAGCATCACCAGTCGAGTCGATCTAGCCATGTCCGTCTGTCTGTCCGTCTGTCTGTCCGTCTGTCGGTTTCTACGCGAACTAGTCTCTCAGTTTTTGAGCTATCGGGCTGAAATTTTCAGCAT
This sequence comes from Drosophila rufa, assembly GCA_018153105.1. Lineage (NCBI taxonomy): Eukaryota > Metazoa > Arthropoda > Insecta > Diptera > Drosophilidae > Drosophila > Drosophila rufa. Next base: position 4,204,179 of record JAECXS010000003.1, on the reverse strand, counting down.
AGTCTTATTTCTTTAGCACGCAGTATATATGTCGGAACGACCGAAATCGGACTACTATATCCTATAGCTGCCATAGGAATGATGGCGAAATTAATGTAAACAAAAATTTAACTTCTCTGTTTTTCAACGTATTTCTATAAATTTTCAGACATAGCAGTTTTTTATGGTTCTAGAATTACGGTTTTAATTTCATTAAGATCGGACCACTATATCATATAGCTGCCATAGAAGCGATCGGTCAATTTATATGAAAATGTAAAATTCTACATGTAAAATGTAAAATTTACAAAATTCTATATTTTTTCAACATTACTAAAATGGTTCGATTTTCAATGATCCAATTGCAGACTGCAAGGGTATACCAACTTCGGTTTACCGAAATTAGCTTTCTTTCTCGTTTTAACTTGTGAAATCATCAAATATTTGGCTTTTTTCAGTCTTTATATATGTTATGGAAAAATTTATTAAAAATGGAAACTTTTCACAATAATTTTAACAACAATTATAAAAAATTTATTAACTATTATAACAATTATATTTCTAATAAGGTTACTATTTATTCCGACTCTGAATCAGTTTCGAACGTTGTTTCTTCTAATAAGAGCTGCAGCATATCCCTATCAACCTTCATCCTTTTTAACTGGCCTTGTGGGTTGCGTAAGCTTGATATTAGTGGATCTGAAGAACTTAATAAGGCATGCATTAAGTCCTCCATAGTATTTAATCGATATGTTTTTCGCGTATGATGTTCTCGGAAATTGCGGTAGTCCTTATTGCGTGCCTCTAACGCTTCTTCCGACATTTTTCCTATTGGAAGTGGTGATACCTTTATTATGTCGGCTCCATGTAATAAAACTTTGTGAACTGAGACCGGCATATAAAACCAAGGATACTCAGTGGTAAAAAGTTCAGCTGTCTGCAAAGCATATTGCTTAAACGATTCACTGTTAAGTTTTCGTCCGCAAGCAATCGAGCGTAAAACGACGCTAAATCTGTAAATTAGCTCTTCATTTACTCCGGTTATCTCGGAGGCTAATTTGGGCTCTTTGAAAAATCGCCTGGCTGTATTGCCGTTGTTGGTGTTGCCGTTACCAACCATTGGAATATCAGCTAGCAAAGACATTTTTCTTTTCAAATCTTCTTGAATTCGCGATTTCCTTTCCTTTACAGCTGCCTTATTAGCCTCACAAACTTTCCATTTTTTAATATGTAGCCTATAAGATATATGAAGGATACATTCGAAGAATCGAATCCAAGCGTGAAGTGTTGATAATCCGAATTGATATAGTTCTGCTTTAGGTGCTAATGATAAAACCATATCAATGTTATTCATTATCTTGGGGGTGGCTTTGCAAATTCCACATACTTGGGAAGGTGAATCTGCAAGAGCACTAAAAGCTTTGCCATCTATCATTGTTAAATGAAATTGATGCTGTACCTTCAAATTTCCAATGGTTGTTGGAATAATGTTTGCGATTTCGTTATCAAAGCTAGCTACTTCTGCTTTAATTAACTCTGCTGATTCCTTTGAACAAAGAATTTTTAAGGGTCTACAGAATCGTGGTGAAGAAGGTTGCTGATTTTCCCAAACTGTCACAGATCCCTTTCGAATTTTCAATGGGACAATGAATACTGCAAACAAGTATCCATCGCTTAGATTATTGTTGTTGCATTCCACATCTTGCCGATAGGTCGAATGGCCGCTACTGCCATCGCAGCCCCACTTATAAATACCAGTTAGTCTCTGCTCAGATTATTCATCATCAGAAAATTTAAATATAGAAGAATTTGCTTCTACAATTCGCATAATAATGTGATCAACCATTTGCTGTAAAGGCACTTGAGCGGAATAATTTGTAAACCTTATATCATTTGGATAACACTTAGTTTTGGCAATGCGCAGGGAATCGTATGTTGGATATATATTGGCATTACGACTTTTGGCACCAACTTGCATCAATTTGTAGGAATGTTTGGTTAAATTTCCATCTAAAAATAATGCCAAAGCCTCTTCTGGTGAATAAGGAATCGGAAGGATTGCATTAGATTCCGTAAGCAATTTTATTTTCTTGGCAATACCTTCGTCATTTCCCACCGAAACAAGTTGCGCCGCATTTCTTTTACCTGCTTTGTACAAGCTAGAAGAAGTGGCAACTACAAGCTCTGTGAGCGAGCTTTTCTTAACAATTTCGCAAATTTTGTTATGTTTTGTTTTAGTTGAGCATTCCTCAAATTTTTTATTGGGTCTACCACTTTTATTTTGTGTGTCAAAAAGTAGCAGATGTCCGTCTAACCAGTCTTTGTTACTGTCTTCAAATTTTGTGTGGCATCTGTGGGTCGATTTCCATTTCTCAGCCAATTTAGAAACGAAATTCCTAATTTTTGTCGCTATTTGAATACCTTCATCCTTTTCAAGCAATTTAATATTAATTTCCTGAGCTAATATATAGTTTTCGACAACAGAAAATTTTTGTGTTGGCAAGGGTTCGTCCCGCCATAGCTCGTAAAGGGTTCGCCTGGGCACCGACATTGTTCCTACAAAAGACAATATCTTGTAAAGTTGCAGGTGGCTGCAGATGATTTTGGACATTTTACAATCACAAGACATCATAGTAATTTTAAACAAATATTCTAGAGCGAATCCCCGCGAATCTCAAAAGTTGCAGTCCATGAAAGTCGTACTTTGGCGATTTTCAACGAACTAGTGGTAGGGGAAACTTGATGTTAATTTTTTTCTACAACGGCAACGGCACAGGTCACAAACAAAAATTTTTTTAGTTAATACATACCTTAAGCTTTAAACAAATACACTTTTCTTCCCAATATTTACAAAAATGCAAAATTTAAAGCTATTTTGGCAAAGCACAAAAAACGAACGGTAAAACTCAGTGCTGCACCTGCTGCAACATATGTTGTGTTTGAAAGCTCACAGCTGATCAGCTGGAGTATATCTTTCACAATAGATCATGATAATAAGCTCACTGGGCTATTTGTAATCGATAGAGATCAAGCTTTGGCGCCAATCAACGCTTTTAAAATTGAATTAAATGGAGCTAGATCGGCCATTTCGCCCACAGTGGATCGCTTCTATGGCAGCTATATGATATAGTGGTCCGATCTTAATGAAATTAAAACCGTCATTCTAGAACCATATAAAATTGCTATCTCAAAATTTATAGAAATACGTTAAAAAACAAAGAAGTTAAAATTTTGTTTACATTAATTTCGCCATCATTCCTATGGCAGCTGTTGGATATAGTAGTCCGAATTCGGCCGTTCCGACTGCGTGCTGAAGAAATAAGACTAGGCTGAAAATTTCTGCCTGATAGCTCATAAACTGAGAGACTAGTTCGCGTAGAAACCGACAGACAGACGGACATGGCTAGATCGACTCGGCTGGTGATGCTGATCAAGAATATATATACTTTAAGGGGTCGGAGATGCCTCCTTCACTGCGTTGCAAATATCATGACAAAATTATAATACCCTCTGCAAGGTTATAACAACAAAGGAAGCTAACTTTACCAACACGAAGTTTATATACTCGTACACTTGCAGATAAAGCTAAGTACTCAACAGTGCTTAAATTTAGCAACCAAATGAGTGCGAGCGAGAGACAAATACACTTTACACTTTACAAATACACACTCGGCCCCTCTTAGCAAGGTCGGTAAGCAGATGAGCTAAGAGAAATACTAGAATATACTAGAATGAACAGCGCGCTAGATATTTTAAATCGGCTGAGTCTTCGCAAGGATGGCGCGAGGGGTAGGAAATATCTGATAATTCCCCGCGACCGTTGCGAAATTGAGACAGGCAATTGGAAACAAAACCCTATGGTGGGACTTTCCAGCGGGGAAAAATTAATTTATTTACACTACAATTAAAAAAGATCCAATTATATGCAATCTTGACAAAATGAAGTCTTAAAATGTGTGATTTCACAGGGAAAGAAGCAAATCAAACGAACAAATTACTTTAATTATGATTTCCAAAGCCGCGGAGCCAGCTCCCGATGCCGCCGACGAGGACGTGCTGCTCCTGGCCCTGCAGCTGGTGCTACTGCCCCTGCTGGAGCAATATAAAAGGGCCAAAATCACAATTTTAAAAATTATGGACAAGCTTTCTCCATTCCCTGCTAGTCCATGACCAGTGGTCACCTATTGGGATCCTCTTCTTAGTTGTATGCCAACCCAAAATGCTGCTGCTTCAGAGCATACGAGGAGTACAAGAAGGAGTATGAGAGCTGCCCGTCCTCGGGAAGTGGCAACGGGAATGGTAATGGCCCGGGACGACTGGGCAAGTAGCCGCCCTAGAAACGAATAAGCACGCGTTCCGTGGAGAACTCATGGATAGAGATCATGGCGCGGGGACCTAAGCGCCAATTTCGTGGCAGCAGTCGTCGTGGACGCTGTTGTGCCCAACGATGACAATGAGCAGGGCGACACTTCCCAGGCGTTCTACGACTACAATGCGGAGAGGACCCATTAGCGCCCAACTAAACAAGGAGGTGGAGCAGCAGACGGAAAAGACCAGACACAAAAAGATGCGGTAATTTTCTATTAACGGAGCCCCTTCCAAAAAATTTAAAAAAAAACGTAGATAGGGGGTGCTTCAACGTACATTTTTGTATAAAAATTATGTTGGGGGCGCTCTTAGTTTAGGCACAATCCATCTTTAAAGTTTAGCCTAATTCCCAAACAAAATGCGTAGCAAACACGCACACTGACAAATTAATACACAAAATTCAGGCGCCTGTCTGTGTGATCGTCGCGGTACAGTGGTCTGTGAAGCTTAACATTTTTGTTAAATTGTGCTTAGCGTAAATACTATATACGAGTATGTCGACACTTTGCGCACTTTGAATATATTTATGCTTGAATTATAAATTAAACAAAAATTTGGCAACATAAAATACGTAGTAATTAACGACTCTTTAATTCCATTTTACTACTAATTTTACGTTGTCAAATTTTTGTTTTATTTATATTTCCCGCATAAATGTATTCAAAGTGTGCAAAGTGTCGACATATATAGTATTTACGCTAAGCATAATTTGACAAAAATGTTAAGCTTTACAGACCACTGTACCGATTACACAGACAGGCGCTTGGATTTTGTGTTTTCATATTTTGTCACTGTGTGCGTGTTTGCGTAGCAAAGCGCATTTTGTATGGGAATTAGGCGAAACTTTAAAGATTGATTGTGACTAAACTAAAAGCGTCCCCAACATAATTTGTATACCCAAATGTAGGTTGAAAAACCCCCTATCTATGTTTTTTTTTTTTTTTTAATTTTTTGGAAGGGGCTCCGTTAATAGAAAATTACCAAAGATGCCCTCGGGTCAACACTCCGCAGCTGGATCTGAAGCATAAATTAAGTAATTTATGTAATTTGTTTGTTTGGCCGCGTTTAATTTGAATTGAAAATAAACACAGCTGACAGTATGGCCGCTTGGCCGTTTAGTATGGATTTTCTGTGAACACCATAAAACCGGTCACACTAGAAAAATAGACTGCGAATCCGTTTAAGCGTAAAGCTGTCGACTGTCAAAAGCAAACAAACCAAGTGAGGAGAAATTACATAATTTCATAATTGATAAAAACGCAACAAATCATGAAATCTTGACTTTGTCGAGTGGGGTGATTTTCTCACCCAATCACCTAACTACAGCTCTCACCGAAATAGTGAAGGCGGATGATTTTAATCAGATCGGCACATATAAGCTAAAAGCGGATCTATTACGAAGCCACAACAGAATTTTAAAACTTGCTTCTCTGGAACCGTTGTCCATTTCATTGCTGTAAATATTTGCTTTCAAAACAGGTGATTTGGGCGCAGAAAGACTTCGTTGTAAAACCCAAGCAAAAATTACCTAAATATTACACAAAATTCTACATATACCAAAAATATACTAAGTCAAACACACAACAACTCGCTGTTGCGGCTATTTCCTATCTCTTTCAGCACACGCACAGCTTATGGGGAGAAAAGTCGATGTTGCAACTTTTTCGAGTTGTTGCTGTTGCGGCCTCAGTCTAAACAGAGTATACGGGTTTAGCGCTGGTGAGTACTAGGCTTAAATGAAAAAAATTTAAAATGATTCGATATAATAAAAACAAGTGGGATAGCTACATTCGAGTGTGACCGACTGTGAGATATGTACTTGGTACCCAAACCATTGTGGGTGAAATTAAATAGCACATGAACATGGAAAAAAGAAAATGTTGACACATGAGAACAAATGTTGCTAGAAACATGTTGAGCAACACCCAAAAAAGACAAATGTTGCTAGGAACATGTTGAGCAACACCCAAAAAAGACAAATATGGCTAGGGGCATGTTGAGCAACACGCACGTGCGCTCTCTACATCTCTATCTCTCTCAACAAAAAGAAGAAGCATACACAGAAACTGTATTGTTTAATAACTTCCATGTTTATCATCCGATTTTACTCAAATTTTCAGAACACGTCCGCGAATGCCAACTTATTTATTTTATCTAATTACTTTAAGCCGAAAATTACGAATATAGCTTATATACCGTTTTTTATGATTTTCGGGGGGCGGAAGTGGGCATGCCAAATTTTAAAACAAAATTATCTGCGTGCAATAGATTCCACTGTTGTCACCAAATTAGCAGCTCTTGGTAGCTCTAGCTCTTTTCGTCTCTGAGATTTCTTGTTTCACACAGTCAGACAGACATGGGTACGGTTTATAAAATCTGGCCAAAATCAATACCTTCATTGTAGAACTAAGTAAGGGTATTAACTGAAACTTATTGTGAAAATAAAAATAGATCTTAGTCGTACTTTATTATGGTTTATCAAAACAGTTTTGCATGTTCATTTATCCTCTGTGTTATTAGTAAAAGTATAAACTATCGTACACTGGGATTTTAATATATTTCATAATAATACTGCGATAATTTGTGTTTGCATCAGGTCCGCCTACCGTTTCACGTACAAAAACTTAAATTATTTATAAAAAAACAACGCACATAAAAATAAAGTTGGGTCAAATGGATTGACAAATATCGAAAATTTGCTTTTATATTTCAAGAGTTCAATTGTTATTTATTTGATTATTTGCTTATATTTTCGATTGAAATTGCCGAAAATTGCAGCTAAAAAAAAGTGGATAAAAGGCTCGATATTTATTATCCAATTCAGGCTTCATGCTAACATTCTCTTTTATTTCTCCAAATTGTTTTCGTTTCCCCAGTTTCTGTTCTTCTTCGGCAAATATGTAAATCGACTCAGAATTGGGTTATTAATTTGGTAACCGGTTTTTGTTCTTGTGTGACAATTGATGTCTCCCTCCGGTCAGATACGATAACAAGATCGCCGATTTTATTCAAAGAAAAGAAATGTAGCCTACACGGCAGCGGTGTGAAGTGCTTCAGAAGACGTTGGACAAGTTTTGTGGTAATAAACTTGGATCTTTGAGACCAGCGCGGAGGTAGTAGAACAAGTCGGGTTCTGGCTGCTTGTGGGAGTTCATTGAATGCCGAGATAAACAACTAAACCGGGGTCTCTGATCCTCCTTATGGATTGCGCAATATGTATCCGGTTTTCGGCTGTCTTCTTCAATACTTATGTACAAATAATTGAGCACAAAAGAGGACCTTTGTGGACTTGGACCACTTTTAAAAATTTCAATGAATTACTAAGGCCTAGAGCTGTTTGCCTCATCAGTATATTTTACATGCACTTCACGTTCCAACTGCTCATTTCAGGTTTGATAAGGCCGGCACATGGGCGAGTGTAAAATGGGACCCGCTTGCACACTGGATATTTACTTCACGTCTTTAACCTGACGACACAATTCAAAAATTAAACTCTTTTCTTTATTCACTCACTCAGAACTAAAATCCTCCTCAGCGTTTAATTCCTTAACTTGTTTGCTTAGTACGTGCTCAACCTCAGGCATGGCCGGTCGAAACCCGACAGTTGGCGAACGAGTTGAGGACTCTCTTATTTATACTCGAAAATGCCGCAAAACAAAATCAAAAAGGTAAGAAAGCTCTAGGTATTTGAGCGTTTAATTAAACGGCGCACGTGCTATTCAGAGGCTATTTATTATTTAGCTATTTAACCCAACCATTTCATAAAAGATATAGATAGTTAGGTTTGATGATAAATAAAATACTAGAAGCGTACAAATATCGAGATCTTTTCAACCCTTATTGTGTGATTTCAGTTTTTCTCAAGAGCCGTAAGAGTTATAATTTAAAAAAATCAAATGTCTAAAAATCGTCTGGGAAATGCGGAAAAAATACATATGGTATTTTTAACGGGAAAATTTAAAATAATATAAACTGTTTTCCCGATTTTTTTTTAATTTATTAGATTTAAACTCTTGAAAAATAATATTTATATATTTAATTTTTTAAAATAAAAATCTTCATAGCGATCTTGGGGTGGGTACGTTGGCTTCATATGTATATGTATAATACCCTGCAGTACCTGTCATCAACGTTTCATCAACGATTCATCAAAAAAACTTCGTTTTTTTTAGTCTTATTTATTTAGCACGCAGTATATATGTTGGAATGGCCGAAATCGGACTACTATATCCTACAGCTGCCATAGGAATGATGGCGAAATTAATGTAAAAAAAATTTTAGCTTCTCTGTTCTTCAACGTATTTCTTTAAATTTTGAGATAATCAGTTTTTATAGTTATAGAATTACAGTTTAAATTTCATTAAGATCGGACAATTATATCATATAGGTGCCATAGAAGCGATCGGTCGATTTATATGAAAATGTAAAATTCTACATGTAAAATGTAAAATTTACAAAATTATATATTTTTTCAACATTACTAAAATGGTTCGATTTTCAATGATCCAATTGCATACTGGAAGGGTATACAAACTTCTGTTTACCGAAATTAGCTTTCTTTCTTGTTCTTTATACATTTTAAGTTGTATTTTTAAATAATACAATATTTAACAAGTAAGAAAGCTACAGTCGACTGTGCTCGACTGTGAGATACCCGGTACCTAAACGTTTGCGCTTCACACTAAAAGGCAATTTAAAAATGTACATACACTACATTGTACATACATATGTACATTGGCGCCATTATATCGCACGGCCAAGGCTCGAATGCGCCACCTGTCGGCTACAGCTTGCAACAGCAGTGCCTTAGGGCGGTGTGTTAAAATTCTAACCTTATTGCTAATATCTCCCATGTTTATCATCCGATTTTACTGAAATTTTCAGGAAACGTCCGCTCTATTTTATTCATTTTCTGTATTTATTAACTTTTACCCGAAAAAAAACGAGTATAGCTTATTTAACGTTTTTTATGATTTTTGAGGACGGAAGTAGGCGTGGTCAAGTTTTAAAACAAACTTGATCTGCGTGCAACAGATTCCAATGTTGTCACCAAATTTGGTAACTCTAGCTCTTATAGTCTCTGAGATCTGTTGTTTCACACGGACGGACAGACGGACAGACGGACATGGCTAAATCGACTCGGCTGGTGATACTGATCAAGAATATATATACTTTATGGGGTCGGAGATGCCTCCTTCTGCCTGTTACATACATTCTCGGTTGGCACAAACTTATAATACCCTTGTACCCTATGGGTACCGGGTATAAAAAGACCGTTTTTATACCTTACCATAGGTACCCATAGGGTACAAGGGTATTATGTGTTAGTGCCAACCGAAAATGTGTGTAACAGGCAGAAGGAGGCATAAAGTATATATATTCTTGATCAGCACCACTAGCCGAGTCGATTTAGCCATGTTCGTCTGTCCGTCTGTCTATCCGTGTGAAACAACAAATTTCAGAGACTATAAGAGCTAGAGTTACCAAATTTGGTGACAACATTGGAATCTTTTGCACGCAGATCAAGTTTGTTTTAAAATTTGGCCACGCCCACTTCCGCCCTCAAAAATCATAAAAAACGTAAAATAAGCTATACTCGTTATTTTCGTGTTAAAGTTAATTGATAAAATTAATTAACGTTAAATAACGGACGTTTTCTGAAAAATTCAGTAAAATCGGATGATAAACATGCGAGATATTAGCAATAAGGTTAGAATTTTAACACATTCCCCTAAGGCACTGCTGTTGCTGTTGCAAGCAAGGTGGCGCATTCGAGCCTTGGCCGTGCGATATAATGGCGCCAACTGCAGAAGAAATTACAAAAGAATATACCAAGAAATGACAAAAAATAACATAATTCATTTATTGACGCTGATCGCGACGGTTTTTATGTGTTCCTATAAAATGTATTCATTCATATTTAAGTATGACATTAAATTGTTTAGGTCGGAAGCTAATTCGAGAGGTGATTTATTTTAAGAAGTATCGAAGTAGAGTATGATAATGTATGTACAATTTTAAATAACATAGCCGTTTAGTGTAAAGCACAGACTTTTAGGTACCGGGTATCTCACAGTCGAGCACTGTCGACTGTAGCTTTCTTACTTGTTTATTCTTGACTTGCGGGTATATTTTACAAGCAGCGGGAAGCGGGAATTCCAGCTCTTTATAATTTTAAATAAGCTTTTTTTATACCAATATTCGACCGAGAGTGTAAGGACAATCTGCTGTGACAGTATACCGATATGAATATCTTTATATCTTTATGTGCAAGTTCACGCTGAAACATATTTGTAAAATGCCGAAAGTGTTTAAGGAAAAATTCCGAGACGCTTGGCTTGGCTTCAGCACCTGGGTTTTAAGACTTGGAGAGATTAATCGGCTGCCTTCCGAGTTTAATACAGTTATTGCAAATGCACATTAACAGCAAAACTAAGTAAGTTGTGAAACAAACTAAAAAGCAAAAATAGTTTTTAACCCTTGTAGTGTCCGAACCCACGACAGTGTGCGATCATGCTACGCAGCCTGCTTTTGCAACGGTTGAGGGCCTGTCTTAAAATTTTAACCATATTGCTAATATCTCTCACGCTTATCATCCGATTATATTTAAGTTTTTAGAAAAAAAATTTCCACATAAAACTCTATATTTCCTATAATTTTTTTCTTAACCGAAATTCAAGAGATTAATTTAGGCTTTTTATAATTTGGGAGACCGGAAGTGGAAGTGGCCAAATTCTAAATCAAACTTTATCTGCGTTCAATAGATTGAAATGTTGATTACCAAATTTGGTAGTTCTTGCTCCTATAGTCTCTGAGATCTGTTGTTTCATACGAACAGACGAACATGGCTAAATCGACTCGGCTAGTGATGCTGATCAAGAATACATAGTTTATGGGGACGAAGCTGCCTCCTTCTTCCTAAAACATACATTCACGGTTTGCACGGAGTTTTAATACCCAATAACCCTATGGGTACCAGGTATAATAAAGTAAAAAAGTTGTGCGCTTTTTTTTAAGTTTTTTTTTTTTTATATGAGGATATTTTTCTTTTCTTTAATTGCCTGTTACATACATTCTCGGTTGGCACTAACTCATAATACCCTTGTACCATATGGGTACCGAGTATAAAAACGTCAAATTAACGGTAATTAAAGCGTTTTTATACCCTTGCAGAGGGTATTAAAATCAAAACGGGGAAATTAAAAGAAAAATTTTTGAGAATCGGCTATTGTAAGTTTATAAATAGAAAATTTATTAAAAAGAAATTTGTTGTCGAAAAATATGTACACGTGTGCGACTAATATATATAGTGACATATCCACAGTCCCAGTGACATATCCCTAAGTCCCTAAGTCCCTAAGACTCTGTATACATCCACCATATACCACATATACCATAAAACACACATATTAAAATTAACTGTTGCTAACTGTCAAATCCAACTGCAACAGGAGCTCACAATTGAAGGCTAGTGGAAAGTCCACAAGCTAAAGTCCCACGATGAACGGTAGACTAAACAACATGTGCAATGCCCCATCTAGTAAACATGTTGTTCAAAGATAATCAGAGTTCGGCTCGTCAAAAACAAAAGATTCCTATTTCAATTTAAAGTCACAAAAATAAAGAGCGGCTTGTATCCAAGAGCAAATGCACTTGAATCCAAGAGTAACTAAAGTTGCACTCAATAGAATTTGAAAGCTCTCTCATAATTATTTCACAATTCACTCAAATCCAGGAAAGCTCGAGACCGAGGCTTGATCGTTAAGAAAATCAGAACAGGAAGATGAGTTCAGTTTGATACCTTAATATAATAGGTTGGTTATCTTCACAATAAGAAATCGTTGTAACTATCAATTGAATAAAATAAAATTATTTTTTTCTTAAACTGGAGTTTTGAACATTTAATTATATATTACTAGCGGCCCGCTACGTACTTCGCTACGTATATAATACAATATAAATTCACTTATTTAAACAACAAATCAGGATCTCTTTCATAATTACGCATACGAATAAAAACATCTTCTGCCATATAATCTTTATATTTGTTCCATAATTCAAGTGGATTTGATGGCATACATATTGATATTATAATGGCAAATAGCATTCGTATTTGTTGTGGATGAGCTGAAATATATGCATCATAAAGTGTTAAATCCCAATGTGCAAGAGTTGACATGCTTCAAGATATGTTTGTCACAAATAACCGTTGACTGTTCTTAATTCTTGAAATGATTTTGGGCCAGTGACGTTAACTAACAATCGCAAATAAAAACGCTCAGCATGCCCATCGAGTGGTGTTCCTTGTTTACGCCTTTGAAATTTGTTCGAAGACACATTCCATGTGTATTAAGTAGGCACTTCAGAATGTAACAAATTTGTCGCCAAATGTTTCAACGTAGTTGCTGGTGGCTGTGCTGCTCTTCTCAATACATTTGCTTCATTAAAATAAACATGTTGGCCATTCTCAAGATGCACAGCCAAGTGAACAACCAAAGGATGCCATTTGTGTATTGGAAACGACATAATCCTCCAGACTGCTTCATTACTACTAATATAGCGCCCCATTTGATACTTGATAATTTCATTATGTCTATTATCACCAGCAACACCAAAAACAGCCATATCGCTTCCTTTATTTACATACTTGCAAATATATTTAATGGATTTTACTGAATTACTTTTACTGAAGTACTCCACATTTATATGAGCATTGAATATTTTCGAAAATAATGAAAAATACGGAACCACACAACGATTATCAACTTCAACGTCATGGCTACGAATTCTAATGGTTGCTGTTTTACCATTATTATTAGGCGATCTACGTCGATACAAGGGATATCCGTCATTGCCTGTTATGGTTTCTGAAGTCAATTGTCTTGGGTATTAATTGTCGGTGCATTAAATCGCCTTGCATGCTCTCCAAAAGGTGTTCTATCAGCCCCTATTACGATTTTGTGATTATCAGATGGCATACGATCGCGGGCAATTTTGAACAACTGAACTAATGCGTTATGCTGATGAAAAAACCTTTGTAGCTCACAAATAATTTCACGTCTTGTATTCGAAACAATAGCACAGCGTTGATCCAATTCACGATTTTCATCACCAATAAAATAATTTTGCAAAAACTGATGATCAGCGTTAGGGTATGGTAATAAGGAACCAGCTTGATGATAAATCTGGATCTGTAACATGTATGAAATTTTAGGTGGATGTTGGATCAGAACTATGGAATTGAATACTTTATCTTATAAAGATGAGACAGTCCTATTGAAATTTTTACATTAAACGACGGCATAAAATGACCTGTAATAATTGTAGTAATAACGAATTGTATTTTTGAATATGACTCAAAAAGTGCTTCGGCGCTTAAGATGTCCCTAAAATTAATGAATACAATGGTTCGGGTGCAATTTTATAATGCTGGCAATCTCACTTTGCAATTAGCACAACATAAGCCGGCCGTTTCACCTGGAAACTTAGCCGCATCACAATGTGGACATATTGCGTTCATCATTCCAAAGAATCCGTACATAATATAATTAATCTGACTGTTGTAATTAAAAGCAACATTTATCATTTCAGCCAAAACAGCATGACGTATTCGTGATAATACCGCATTTGTACTACGCGTTCGCCTACCTATATTTGCTCGTCTAGGTCGTGTCATTTTTTCTTCATATAAAAAGAGAAAATGAGAAAAGTACACGCACATACATATATAGAATACATTTTAACAATTCTAGACTCACCATTTATACGAACGACAGCAAATGTTTGACGAAAATCCTGACAATAATATCAAAGCAGCTGCCCGTAAACATTGCAAAAAATGTATTAACTGAAAACCGCTAAACCAATTTTATGCAAACTTTACAGAACCGATATACTAAGTAATCCGATCAAAGCCTAAACATTTGATTTAGCTAGATGAGCCCGTTCTTGAGTTAAAACATGTTTAGATCACCAGCCGATGCTGATCAAGAATATATATACTTTATGGGGTCGGTTTTGTTCGAAATGTTTTTATAGTTGCATTCTGTATTGCTTTTTCAAATTCGGCTTCCAAAGATGTGGATTTCATAAAGAATAAGTTGTTATTGATGTAATTAAGGATGTGTTGATAGGATTCGGTATTTTTATTCAACATTAAAATGTATTCAAAAGAAAATTCCTTAAGGGGCTTTACCAGTGTAACATTTTCAAAACATAGTTTCTTTTATTTTAGTTTATACTTTTAACAATATCCTGTAAAAGCGGCAATGTCATATCTTGAATAGTTTTTGAATGGCGTTCTAAAGAGCGACCGCTCGCATTGGGGGATACGGCATGAGGAAACTTTAAACGTGTTTTCTAGAAACGACGTTTTGCAAAATTGCTGGCATCATAACTCAACGGCAAATTGACCGATTGCTTTCAAATTTTTTATTCTCCATACAATGGCTTACGATATTTTTTATTGGATTTTTTTTTTTACATTTTCAATTTGGCATTTAAAACAAAAACCAAATTAAAAAAAAAAAAAAAAAAAACTCAAAACTCTGCCATTTTGTCAATTTTCTATATTTTTCAAATAAATTGGGTCATTGTACAGAAAATATTATCTACTTTAATAACCTTTCTTCGATTCCGATACTGGTTCGGCCGGAATCGTACCAGCAGTAAACTGCGCAAAAAAAAAAAAAATTTCAATATTTTTGTTAAAAAATGTAGAAATATAGCTGAAGATTTACCTTATTATGGCCCAAAAAGGTTATCAAGTGCTTTATTTTAATTTTTTTTTCGAAAATTGACCATTTTTTATGTATTACACCTTAAAAAATCAATAAATAATGTATATTAGAATTCTGAATTTCTTCAGGCCGGGAACAATTGTATCCTTTAAAATCTGACGTCTCGGGGAGGTATTTCAATTTCAATTAGCTTTACAGTTGAAAGTGAGACAAAAATTGTACAAGTATATGCACAATTAGTTTAAATTACTGTATTGTACTGTATTATGAAACTGGACTTTTTTGTCGCTATCGCACATGACAAAATCATGCATATATGATACGCGCAGTTGTTTCTTACGTATCTGAACCTCCTTTACCCGAAAAAGTCAAATTTGAGCAATTTTCAACTAGCCCTAAGAGAAAAAAGGACAACTTTTTTTTTATAAAAAAAAACAGCCTAATATTAAATCAAGGATAGTCCAGTATTTTTTTATGGAAAATAAGTATGCAAAAAGTATAGCCTTATTTATTGGCTTTCATATGGTATGCACCATTTCAACGCTATGATTTTTTAAATAGTGTCGTCCAACCACATAACCCACTTAGTACACATGCAAGATAGCAATCGTGCTGCGCTCTAGTAGTCTATATGGTGGATGGTAGTTTCCTCGCATTTTTTTACCTAAACTTTGCTTTCTCGCCTATTAACACCTAACCCTAACAAGGGCCTCGTGAGTGTACTGACCGTAGTGCATCAACATTCATAAAAAAAAAAAAAAAAACGATTTTCTCGAAAAGTAATAGTTTTTGAGGGAATAAAATTGTAGTGTAGTGGATATGGAGTAGTTCAAAATGTTAGTATGCATTTTTTTCAAAGCGTAAAAAAAATGCAGTGGTGGACGAGTTGATATGGAATGTCCCAAATATGATAGCTTAATTTAATTATAGCACTTTAAACCTTCATCGAATCGGACCAATATATCCTATAGCTATGAATAATATTTCGTGTTTCTAGTTTGAAAAATATTTCGTATACTTTCAGAGTTTTTTAAAGAATACACTGCAATGGCGGCTTCATCATTTACACTACCCCATTAATTAAAGGCTGACCGCGCCTATTTTAAATCACGGCCAATATGTTCAGTCAACTCATCAGTTCTCAGATCCATGAACTGCAGGGAACTTGTGTTAACCAATCAGATCTATCTGACAAAAAAAAGAAGAGCAACAGCCTACCCCTTATGAGTCACAGGGCGGCAACGGATGTCAAGCAGCACCGACGATCGACAAGTAACCTGAGTGACGCAGGTGGCAAGTTTTTATCTCAATTTAGTTCCAAGTACTCCAGCCAGTTAATCGATAAAATAATCCGGAGCGAGCTCCTAAACAGCTCCTACGATTCCTTGAAATGCCAGTCGGGGTACAGTACTCCTCTTTACTCAAATCTTCAGGCCTCGGACTGGAGAGGTTTTGACTGTCTTCAGGGCAGTTATCGCAACCATTGTGACGGCGAAGTCTATGAGATCGTACAGGTCAAGCACCCGGGCAGCAAATACAATTACGAGGAACAAACATCCTGCAAAACAATCCACCATCAGAAGTTAAAGGAACGCAGTCCCCGAACCACGTTAAACACTCACACATCTGATAACTATCCTGCGCATAGAGGATGTCGCAGCCAGAAGCAAAGCATAACGCCGGTAAACACTTAGATTAAATAAGAATTAAGCCAATAACAGGATTACATAGACAAAGCTGAGTTTAGCTGGATTAATTTGTTCGAAAAAATCATGAAAAACATATAACTAATCTATTGTCGTGATTTTCGACTTAAAGTAAATAGATACGAAATAAATACAGACAAAGTGAATTAGCCATGTCCATGTGCCTTTTAATTTCACACATGCACAACTGTCGGTCACACTCGACTGTAGCTTTCCCACTTGTTTATAATGTTCAGCTAGGCGTTACTTAAAATTCAGATACGCGCGTAATGACTTATTCAGCTTCCAGAGTATTTCCTTTATGTTTATTTTTTTGAGTAGCACTAACGTAAATATTTAAAATAACCACTTCAATAATGGCATATCGCACTTTGATTTTTGCGAAATGATTTCACACCTAAATCACTATAAGAAAATCAAGAAATTTAAATCAGATAAATAAGTATTGAGCATAGTCGGAGGCCTAACTTTTTATACGCGGTACCCATAGGGTACAAGGGTATTATAAGTTAGTGCCAACCGATAATGTATGTAACAGGCAGAAGGAGGCATCTCCGACCCCATAAAGTATATATATTCTTGATCAGCATCACCAGCCGAGTCGATTTAGCCATGCCCGTCTGTCCGTCCGTGTGAAACAACAGATCTCAGAGACTATAAGAGCTAAAGTTACCAAATTTGGCCAAAACTTTAACGCTGCTCTGACTCCAAGAGCTCTAGGCCCTTTAAAAAGAGCGCATCCTCTAGCTTCCTCAACATATTCCTCGGGACTCGGCCTTCAGGGTTTCCTCTGTCGACCACCCCGATGAGTATGCTGGTTCGAACGCGCACTATCCCTAATTTGGGCTGGGTTCCCTACAGGATAGCTCGCGTGCTCGTACTTGCGCAATTGAAGCCAAAGCTCACTGAACCTGCAGCAGCAATAGGTTCTTCAGGCATTTCGTAGTGCCCGTCTCCATTTGGCTTCTTTTCCATTGTTTTGATTTATTTTCTATTAGTGCCCATAATTGTTTCAACGAGTTTCGAGGAAAGAAGAGGCTCGCCCGGCCAGACATCAGCTTTACCAGGGTAAGGAATAGTTAGAAATTAAAATTATAAAAACTATACTACTCAGTATACATTTAATACTATTAAGTATTTAATCTATACTAAAGCTCGTTATTCCGCTTGTTGTATAGTTTTAAGGCAACGCGTATTAAAGTTAAACTATTCGTTTTTTTTTATGTAGGAAGGCAGTAAGCGCGATAAAACGGGGATCGAAGTGTAAAACACAACACCGTCGATGTCAAAAAACAAAATAAGCAGTATTTTTTATGAGAAGATAATTTAAATAAATTGCTTCAGTCCGGCAAGGTAAAAACTTTTGGCGGACTAGTGATAACGTATTTAAAAAAAGCGTATACGACTGAATTTAACAAGACCAATATAAAACAGTTTATTTATTTTATTTTATTTTAATTATTTCTCAGTGCCACAAAGTTTTTTTTTTGTTACTTTCTGTGTTATTTTTTTAAATTAATTATTGTTTATATTTTGATTTCTAAGAAACTTTATTAAATTATTTCTAAATTGCTGTATGCTACTTATTGTTTTTAAATTTTGCGGCATTTGATTGATGATGATATTAATTAAGTTATTGGTTCTTGTTGAAGTTCCAAGTTTTAATTTTTCAAATAGATAGCTGGGTTCAGTGGTATTTACTACCTTATACAAAATAATAAGATTTCTGGTATTGCACCAACTCTTAATGTTAAAGCCGTATATGGGCATTTCCCACGGAAGGTCCACCGGGTCCGAAAACTAAAATTCTCATTATCAATTAAACTTCAAATTTAAATAAAAATGTTAATAAAATGTGTTTTAAGTAAAAAACGGGTAAAAACTGAAAAAACTTAAATGTTGGTATTTTTTTAAAGGCATTTTTATATTTAATTTTTAGCATGCAAAACATATGAAATGTTGGCACTTTTTCTACCAAATCATCTTATGAATATCTATTAATTACAACAAAAGTTGTTATTCAAGAAAATATTAAGTTTTTCATACTAAAACGTGAGGTAAAAACATGACGGAAAGAGTGTGTGTTCGCGATGTGTGTTCGCGAGATTGCCTTGTAATTATTTAATTAGTGTGTTCAATTTGGAACGTGAGATCTTAAATTTAGGCTAAATAATCCCTTTACAAAACGAAATTTTTCGAATTCGCCCAGTTTCGCATTTCTTTACATGCAGCCGAGAAGCACTTCCGTTTTTTGTGCGTTCGCGAGGTCATGTTTTTTGACAATTAAAAAAAATCCTGATATCCACCGAGGCTACTTTTTGTAGTAAGGGTAGTTTTATAGCCAGAAAGCGTACGACCACGTGTTCGCGATGCTGTTTAATATTAAATATATATCTGGCTATATTTAATATATGCTGTGAGGTGGCATCACAGTGTCCGAAGATTTCAATCCCGTAACTCAGGGTAGACATAAGGTATGCTATTGCTATCATGAGTCGCTTAGCTCTCGAAAGGTCTCCTATAGAACTGCCTAAGTTGACCATAAATTTTTGCAGACGCTTTGTTACATGTTTTAGCCAGGATAGGTTATTGCTCATTCTAATGCCTAGATTAACGACTTGTTCTACATATTCAATACAAGCGTTGGAATACATGACTATCTTTTGCTTATAATTAAACATTTACATTTTGACGGATTAAGCAAAAGTCCATTCCAGCTTGCCCACTTACTAATATTTGATAATTCTAAGTTTCATACATTTACACAATCAAATAATCGACCAACAGGACAGCTTACATACATTTGGACATCGTCAGCATACATATGAACATTAAACCTGGCTATTATCGTCGGAAGGTCATTTACGTATGTAGAAAAGAGAAGTGGACCAAGAACAGAGCCTTGAGGTACACCTCGCGTCGGAAGAACCATTGTCTGTGATCACAGATTGTGTTTTGTCGTACAAATAAGACGATAATAACTTAACAGCGGTGTCCGTAAATGAGAATAGTTTTTATAGCTTCGTACATAAAATTTCGTGGTTCACCGTGTCAAACGCTTTGCTGAAGTTCAATAGAGTAAAGAATGTCACATGATTGTTGTCAAGTTGTTGTCTAATTTTCTCTGTTATATCTAATATTGCAGTGGTACAGCTTCTATATGGTCTAAAACCCGATTGGTTATTGCACATAAGAGAGTTTTGTTTTAAAAAAGAGTTAATCTGTTTGGCTATTAATTGTTTAAAGACTTTGGATAAAAATGGTATTATGGAAATCGGCCTATATTCTATTATGCTATTGTCTTTTGATTCTTCAATTCCGAACGTCTTCCTTAAAGTCTTAAATTGTATATAGTAATCTCGAATTTTGTACCTTTTTCATCTTCTATACGCAATATTACGTCGACGTTTCATGGCGACAATACAATTTTTGAACCACGGATTACCTTTAGCTTTAAAACCTTATGCTTAAGTGGGTCATACCTTTCGTACATCGAGTTTGTTAAATAATGTAATTGGGAATTTACATCAGTATACATATAGCTCCAGTCATAAACATCCAATTCATAGCTAAGGAGATCCAACTCAATATTCTTAATGTCTCTATAATATATGGTTTGGTCAGTAAAATTAGGGTCAAATTCGTACGTCATGTATATTAGGTCATGTTTTGAAAAAGCTGGCACTGAGAGCTGGTCATATAAAAGAATTTTGTCATTATTGCTGACAAAGAAAACATCAAGAATTGTATTTGAAGTTGCTGTTTAGTGTGTAGGTATGGTTTCATTTACAAGTTGCAGTCCAGGACTTGCCATTTCAGAGTTCTGGTGTCGTTCCTTATGCATATTCAGGTCCCAGTTATTAAAACGTCATTATATTCAGTGCATAATGTAAATACCTCGTTAACAAAATCACTACAGTCGGCCGTTCGTTGTAGTCTGTAAATACATCCGAGAAGCATATTTGATGAGTTTCGACACCCACTTACTCTTAAAAAGAGGTACTCTGTTGAGCTGCCGGAGGGTTGTTTGCTTATTAATTTACTTTTTTGTCTTTTGATAACATAGATTGCAACACCCCCAGCATGCCCCTCACGGTCAGATCTGTGCTGGTAACATTCACATGCTACTAGGACATCACTAAGTTGTGGAACAACCCACGTTTCACCAACACACAAAACATCAACATTAGACTTTACAAATAAATACCGGAACTCTTCAATATTTTTGCATAGACTTTGTGTAGCCCTTTTTTTTTGTTTTGCAAGAACCCTTATTATTGCACCTTTCGATCTGGATGCTTCTAAATCGGAGCTATTGAATTAAAGTGATAAGTTAAGCATAGACGCAATCTATGAACAATTAATAAATAACATGAAAGAAAGCTAACTTCGGTAAACCGAAGTATGTATACACTTGCAGTCTCCAATTGGATCATTGAAAATCGATCCATTTCAGTAATGTTGAAAAAATATTAAATTTTGTAAATTTTATTATTTTCATATAAATCGACTGATCGTTTTTGAGGCAGCTATATGATATAGTTGGCCGATCTTAATAAAATTAAAACCATTATTTTTAAACCGTCAAAAACGGCTATATCTCGTAATTTAAAGAAATAAGTTTAAAAACAGAGAAGTTAAAATTTTGTTTACATTTATTTAGCCATCATTCCTATTGCAGCTATAGGATTAAGTAGTCCGATTTCGGCCATTCCGACACATATACTGCGTGCTAAGGAAGTAAGACTATGCTGAAAATTTCAGCTCGATAGCTCAAAAACTGAGAGACTAGTTCGCATAGAAACCGACAGACGGACAGACAGACAGACGGACAGACAGACAGACAGACGGACATGGCTAGATCGACTCGGCTGGTGATGCTGATCAAGAATATATATTACTGTGGGCAAAAAGTAAGGTAAATTTGTTTGTAAAGTGAGAATTCTTTATTTATTCTCCTGAATCAATTTCATCTCCTTCAAAGTAATCTCCTCCCGATAAAATACACTTATGCCAACTTAACAGTTTGGCCAGGTAGAAGGAATTCATAGTGCACCACACCACGATAATCGAAAAAAAACTGTAATCATAACCTTGATTTTTGAACGACTTTGACGTGCTCTTATAAACACGTTCCCGACCCTCTTTGAAGTCTTTGTACCACTTATAAATATTTTTCTGGGACATGGTAGAATCACCAAAGGCCTTCTGCAACATCCTCAACGTTTCCGCAGCCGAAATTTCATTCCGCAAACAAAATTTGATGGCACTTCTCTGCTCAATTAAATCAGACATTGTAAAAATCGACAAATGCACTCTTGATCGTTTGGTAAACACAAGCGTAAATATAGTACTGATACTGACATTGACATGAAATTACCGCTAGATGTCATCAACAGTCCTGCCAACTCAAAAAAAAACGAGAAAGAAAGCTAACTTCGGTCAATCGAAGTTGGTATACCCTTGCAGTCTGCAATTGGATCATTGAAAATCGAACCATTTTAGTAATGTTGAAAAAATATCGAATTTTGTAAATTTTACATTTTACATGTAGAATTTAACATTTTCATATAAATCGACCGATCGCTTCTATGGCAGCTATATGATATAGTGGCCCGATCTTAATGAAATTAAAACCGTAATTCTAGAACCATAAAAAACTGCTATATCTCAAAATGTATAGAAATACGTTTAAAAACAGAGAAGTTAACATTTTGTTTACATTAATTTCGCCATCATTCCTATGGCAGCTGTAGGATATAGTAGTCCGATTTCGGCCATTCCGACATATATACTGCGTGCTAAATAAATAAGACTATGCTATTTCGTGTAGAAACCGACAGATTATTCTTACAATAGTAACATCCCACGGCATGCTCTCGTGACGACAGGATCGGACGGATACTAAAGTGGCTCACGGTTATAAAATTGGCATGATTAGTCCGGTAGTCCTGTTTTCAGGAGTGGCAGTTTTGTGTCGATTTTTTATCGCCACCTTTGCACTTCCGATTCTTCGAATACTTCCACTTCTCACTTATCAGGTGGAGGGATTGTTAACGAACTTATAGTTTTTATTTTTCCGAACTTCGCGAGACGCAGAACTTGTTATCTTTTCGCGACCTTTAATCAGGTGCCTGTTATTTGAGTCGTATTAAGAACTAACTTAACTTAGGTTTAACAAATTTTATTTATAGGTACGCGTCGTTCCATCGCTGCTATCACTAGTCACAGTTGATGCATTAAGTCCTTGGATTACAATTCGAAAAGTCCGCTCATTTTTAAACTGAAAGGTGCTGAAGGAAATCCCCATGTCCTTAAATAGTTTTTGAATTTTTCTGTATATTTTTCCATTATCCACAGTTATTCGGCAGGAGGATCGCCCAGTCGTCTTAAGGCGGAATCCAGTCGTCACACGAGATAGTAGGGCAATCAGTTCTTTGATATCCGTAACACCCCTCAAAAGAAAGGGTGGGGGACGGGGATCCCGTTTGTTGGTTCTGGGTTGCGAAGCTTCAGCTGAGTTGATTGAATCACCAGTAGTAGCGGGGATGATTGTGTCATTCTCATCATCGTCAGACAGAATGGCGAAGCTATTATTCTTGCCAATATAAGATTCCTTTTCTCCATTTGGAAGACTTTTCACCTGCGAAGACTTATGGTCGCCAATTTCTTCAATCAAAGGCAGTCGCCTTGCCATTCTTAGAAGCGTGAACTACAGCTTCTTTAATTATATCTTCAGTATTAACTGGAGGTCGGGAGATCTTGCTTTTAGCAGAAGCTTATAGTTTCGGCACTTGTGATTCATTCGGTTGAATGGTATTAGGTTTACGACTGTCAGTCCCAGAGGTGCCTTGAAAGTAGTAGACATCTTTCCCCGGCATTTGTATTTGTATCCGCCATTGTACACCGAACTAAGAAAAATAAGAGAAATTAGGTTTACGCGCAATAGCCAGTGGGCCAGCCAGTGGGCAAGGCCGACCAAACACAACACAAAGTAGTATCCAAAATTATCCGAAACATTTCGAGAAAAATTTTATTTACAAATTTTAAGAAATTCGGGAACTCCAAAATGAACACAACCAGATAGCTTTACATTACAGTCGAACCACTTTATTTTCTATTTGCGGCTAAGTAACAATAAAGATTTCATGTGTTTCCGCCAGCCAGCCGCTCGTCTGGAGACTTGAGACATGTAGGAGCCACTGCAGCACACTAAAATCTTTTAGCCTGGAGCCTCAGAATCTACCAGCTCACTTCTCTTTTTACGCAAGTCTCTTATGAATCAGAATTCACATCATCTGGCTCTGCCTAAGGAGGAGTAAATGGAGGAGGTCTTGCCCCCCGCGGAGAAGGGCAAGTTCGAGTATCTGCCCCCGCCACCGGCCCGACATCTGTGCAGGCTCCGCCGCCGGTTCCGTTAGAAGATGACGAAGAGACGAACTAGAAGAAGTGAGAGGATCCCTGGGCACCAAAGCCGACGCCACTGCTTCCCACCAATGCCATTCTGTCTTAAAGATGGAGGAGGCGGTGGAACGCAGTGCAGCATATAAGCCAGCTAGGATCGTCTTAAAGTGCAATAGCTACATAGTTCAATTCACAGATCGGTAAACGTAATATGTATTAAATGTTAATTAGTATAATAACATGGAGAGAGAAACATGGGTTTGGAATTATAATTTAAGCACAAAACAAACGGTTTATGGGCAAACAACACATTCTCTGGACATTTTTGAGTATAATATTTATGAACAAAGTTGAATTTATTATTAAAGTATTCAACTTAATACCAATCAATTCCTCAAAAGTTGGAAAATAACATCAATGTTCCGAACCCAAAGCAGTTTCAAAAAAAAATGTTCAGATATCATTATATGTGCCAAAGCGCTTTCGGATCTTTCATCAGACCATTCGCCAGTACTAATAACTCTTCTTCAAAGCCCAGAAACTACAGATCAACCCCAAAGGCTGACGTCGCACAGAACTAACTGGCTTAAATATAAGAAATATGTAAGTTCCCACATTGAACTAACCTCGCAGCTCAACATCGAAGCGGATATCGACTGCTCTACTGATGCTCTTGAGGACGTACTCACTGCAGCAGCCACTATCTCAACACCACAAGGGAAGGACGTACAACCCAACAAATTCAAAACTAATCAACAAATTGAACAGCTTGTCTGCGACGTGCTTGGCAAAGCAACAGATCGCCATCTTCAAAACAACGTCTTAAGCAAGTCACTCGCTTACTAAGCCGAGCTCTGAAACAAGACGCTGAAAAGGCACAACTACGGTACATCGAAAAACTTACGCCAACCAGTACAAAGCATCCTTTGTGGAGGGCTCACCCAAATCTAAGCTCTCCAATTGAAACCGTCACCCCGATAAGAAACTCTTCAGGTTGCTGGGCCCGCAGCGACGAAGATAGAGCCGAAACATTTGCTTCACATCTCCGAAGCGTCTTCCAGTCCAACCAGGCCACTAGTCCATTTGTCCTACCACAAATCGCTCTCTCTCACTGCTTATAAACGCCTTTCGCTTGTTTGAGTACGTAGCTTAAAGCGTAGTACTCAGATCGAAGAAAATGGTTTCTAAGCAGTGGGAGAGAAGAGAACTAAGTAGTGTAAGCAGTGAAAGAGAGCGAGAGGTCAATAGACACCCTCCCGCTCTGTCTCACAGCTTAGAAACACTTTTCCTCGATCTGACGAAAAATTCCCGTCGTAGCTGGATCTATTTTGCAATAGACAAGCCTATCCTACTCTACGGAGTCTCGTTATGGTGGCGAGCTCTGAAAAAACAAATAACTATCATATAACTGGAAAAAAGGCAGAGAGCAGCAGCTCTCCGTATCTGCGGAGCAATCCAAACCACACCCACTGAAGCCCTCAACGCTATCCTTAACCTACCTGGAATTAGCCAGCATGGAAGAGGTAAAGAGCCCGTTCGACTAAGGGACTCTGGTCAATGGTTCGCTCTATCTGCGGGCCATTCTGAAATTATCCCAAGTGAACCCCTTATACCGTAGAAAACAGACTTTCTGTACCCCCATTGAATACCTAGACACCGTATATAAAACTAATATACCGGAACTAGACGAGTAGCTTCAGAGTACACCCGGTCACCAATAGCCCCTCTATACAGTGACTAAATTTGGAAACCGTATTGGTGAAGGATCTTCTTTGACCACCCAAATATCAATATCAAATATCAGACTTTCAGACCATAATAAAGGAGGCTCTTTCATGCCTGCGTGATCACAACAAGCTGTTAAGAGCAATAAATGCATACAGCGACAGCCAGGTTGCCATCAAATCGATCAACTCGATCACTACAAACTCGCTAGCAGTAGCTGACTGTCGCAAATCTCTTCACGAGATGGTACAATAGTTCGCTATCTGCCTAATTTGGTAAGCTGGCCAAACTATTACACTTCTTCACGATAAGGAAGGTGAAGCTCCTGTTTCTTTGCTCTCTCGTACGATTATTCTGATTCGTAATCTCGTACGATTATTCTGATTCGTAAACATCAAAGCCTTAAATCGTTGTCAAAACTGAAACCCGTACACAAAAAGTAGAGCAAATTAAACAACTATTTTACAAGCAATATACAAACTTAAAAAAATTGCCGGTCGGGTCACAGAAAAATGAAAGAAAACCAGAAAACAAACCAAAACTTTTTATTTCTCTGGCTATCACTGAGTGATTACCAAACCAAAGCGAACGTAAATACAAAACGGAACCAACACATTTAGGTCACAAACACACGCACAGGTTTACATACCTAATCGACCCAAAACTGCTCAAATGGCTCCAGCACCCAAACGCCAGCGCGAAGCTACAACTACAGACCTGAAAAGGGATCGGCTGCTCAATTTAATCGATAACAAGTTTGCTGAGCAAACTGCCAGCATTACAGCTACAATCACGGCATGAATTCAAACAGCCGAGGATCGCATTCTACATGAACTGAGCGAAAAGGTGAATGTAATGAGTGTGAAAATACAAAAACTCACTCAAAGGATGCTCCAGCTGGAAAGAGAAGTCGCTGGTGTGGAACAGTTGGAGAAACAGATGCAGCCAATGCCCAAGAAACACAACATTTGTGTGGGCGTCTTGGTGATATCGAGGCTCAGGTTGCAACACAGGCCAATACGGACATTGCAGCAGACCTACGAGTTCACGGAGTCCTTCACAATCAAAATGAAAACTTAAAATCACTGATCCACTCCCTATGCTTCAATCTAAAACTCACGACACCGCCTAAGATCCGTGTTATTTTCCGGATAAAACCGAGAAGGCCTAATCCAGCCGTGAATCCGACCATTATTATTAAATTTGACCACGTGCGATATAAGGCCGCAATGCTGCGTTCGGCTAGTGCGTACCGAAGAGAATTTAAGCAGCTTTTGGGGATCAATTCACCGGCATCCCTCTACCAAAATGAGCAGCTTTCAAGAGAGAACTCTTCAAAGAGGATGCATCTATTTGTATACCCTTGCAGAGGGTATTATAATTTTGAAATGGTATTTGCAACGCAGTGAAGGAGGCATATCCGACCCCATGAAGTACATACTACTGTGGGCAAAAAGTAAGGTGAATTTTCAATTTAAAATTCGCGGGCTTAAGATGGCGGACTAGTTTTTATACCCTTGCAGAGGGTATTATAATTTTGACCAGATGTTTGCAACGCAGTGAAGGAGGCATCTCCGACCCCATAAAGTAAATATATTCTTGATCAGCATCACCAGCCGAGTCGATCTAGCCATGTCCGTCTGTCTGTCTGTCCGTCTGTCTGTCTGTCTGTCTGTCCGTCTGTCGGTTTCTACGCGAACTAGTCTCTCAGTTTTTGAGCTATCGAGCTGAAATTTTCAGCATAGTCTTATTTCTTTAGCACGCAGTATATATGTCGGAACGGACGACTATATCCTATAGCTGCCATAGGAATGATGGCGAAATTAATGTAAAAAAAATGTTAACTTCTCTGTTTTTAAACGTATTTCTATACATTTTGAGATATAGCATTTTTTTATGGTTCTAGAATTACGGTTTTAATTTCATTAAGATCGGGCCACTATATCATATAGCTGCCATAGAAGCGATCGGTCGATTTATATGAAAATGTTAAATTCTACATGTAAAATGTAAAATTTACAAAATTCGATATTTTTTCAACATTACTAAAATGGTTCGATTTTCAATGATCCAATTGCAGACTGCAAGGGTATACCAACTTCGATTTACCGAAGTTAGCTTTCTTTCTCGTTTTTTTGAGTTGGCAGGACTGTTGATGACATCTAGCGGTAATTTCATGTCAATGTCAGTATCAGTACTATATTTACGCTTGTGTTTACCAAACGATCAAGAGTGCATTTGTCGATTTTTACAATGTCTGATTTAATTGAGCAGAGAAGTGCCATCAAATTTTGTTTGCGGAATGAAATTTCGGCTGCGGAAACGTTGAGGATGTTGCAGAAGGCCTTTGGTGATTCTACCATGTCCCAGAAAAATATTTATAAGTGGTACAAAGACTTCAAAGAGGGTCGGGAACGTGTTTATAAGAGCACGTCAAAGTCGTTCAAAAATCAAGGTTATGATTACAGTTTTTTTTCGATTATCGTGGTGTGGTGCACTATGAATTCCTTCTACCTGGCCAAACTGTTAAGTTGGCATAAGTGTATTTTATCGGGAGGAGATTACTTTGAAGGAGATGAAATTGATTCAGGAGAATAAATAAAGAATTCTCACTTTACAAACAAATTTACCTTACTTTTTGCCCACAGTAATATATATTCTTGATCAGCATCACCAGCCGAGTCGATCTAGCCATGTCCGTCTGTCTGTCTGTCTGTCCGTCTGTCTGTCTGTCCGTCTGTCGGTTTCTATGCGAACTAGTCTCTCAGTTTTTGAGCTATCGAGCTGAAATTTTCAGCATAGTCTTACTTCCTTAGCACGCAGTATATGTGTCGGAATGGCCGAAATCGGACTACTTAATCCTATAGCTGCAATAGGAATGATGGCTAAATAAATGTAAACAAAATTTTAACTTCTCTGTTTTTAAACTTATTTCTTTAAATTACGAGATATAGCCGTTTTTGACGGTTTAAAAATAATGGTTTTAATTTTATTAAGATCGGCCAACTATATCATATAGCTGCCTCAAAAACGATCAGTCGATTTATATGAAAATAATAAAATTTACAAAATTTAATATTTTTTTCAACATTACTGAAATGGATCGATTTTCAATGATCCAATTGGAGACTGCAAGTGTATACATACTTCGGTTTACCGAAGTTAGCTTTCTTTCATGTTATTTATTAATTGTTCATAGATTGCGTCTATGCTTAACTTATCACTTTAATTCAATAGCTCCGATTTAGAAGCATCCAGATCGAAAGGTGCAATAATAAGGGTTCTTGCAAAACAAAAAAAAAGGGCTACACAAAGTCTATGCAAAAATATTGAAGAGTTCCGGTATTTATTTGTAAAGTCTAATGTTGATGTTTTGTGTGTTAGTGAAACGTGGGTTGTTCCACAACTTAGTGATGTCCTAGTAGCATGTGAATGTTACCAGCACAGATCTGACCGTGAGGGGCATGCTGGGGGTGTTGCAATCTATGTTATCAAAAGACAAAAAAGTAAATTAATAAGCAAACAACCCTCCGGCAGCTCAACAGAGTACCTCTTTTTAAGAGTAAGTGGGTGTCGAAACTCATCAAATATGCTTCTCGGATGTATTTACAGACTACAACGAACGGCCGACTGTAGTGATTTTGTTAACGAGGTATTTACATTATGCACTGAATATAATGACGTTTTAATAACTGGGACCTGAATATGCATAAGGAACGACACCAGAACTCTGAAATGGCAAGTCCTGGACTGCAACTTGTAAATGAAACCATACCTACACACTAAACAGCAACTTCAAATACAATTCTTGATGTTTTCTTTGTCAGCAATAATGACAAAATTCTTTTATATGACCAGCTCTCAGTGCCAGCTTTTTCAAAACATGACCTAATATACATGACGTACGAATTTGACCCTAATTTTACTGACCAAACCATATATTATAGAGACATTAAGAATATTGAGTTGGATCTCCTTAGCTATGAATTGGATGTTTATGACTGGAGCTATATGTATACTGATGTAAATTCCCAATTACATTATTTAACAAACTCGATGTACGAAAGGTATGACCCACTTAAGCATAAGGTTTTAAAGCTAAAGGTAATCCGTGGTTCAAAAATTGTATTGTCGCCATGAAACGTCGACGTAATATTGCGTATAGAAGATGAAAAAGGTACAAAATTCGAGATTACTATATACAATTTAAGACTTTAAGGAAGACGTTCGGAATTGAAGAATCAAAAGACAATAGCATAATAGAATATAGGCCGATTTCCATAATACCATTTTTATCCAAAGTCTTTAAACAATTAATAGCCAAACAGATTAACTCTTTTTTAAAACAAAACTCTCTTATGTGCAATAACCAATCGGGTTTTAGACCATATAGAAGCTGTACCACTGCAATATTAGATATAACAGAGAAAATTAGACAACAACTTGACAACAATCATGTGACATTCTTTACTCTATTGAACTTCAGCAAAGCGTTTGACACGGTGAACCACGAAATTTTAAGTACGAAGCTATAAAAACTATTCTCATTTACGGACACCGCTGTTAAGTTATTATCGTCTTATTTGTACGACAAAACACAATCTGTGATCACAGACAATGGTTCTTCCGACGCGAGGTGTACCTCAAGGCTCTGTTCTTGGTCCACTTCTCTTTTCTACATACGTAAATGACCTTCCGACGATAATAGCCAGGTTTAATGTTCATATGTATGCTGACGATGTCCAAATGTATGTAAGCTGTCCTGTTGGTCGATTATTTGATTGTGTAAATGTATGAAACTTAGAATTATCAAATATTAGTAAGTGGGCAAGCTGGAATGGACTTTTGCTTAATCCGTCAAAATGTAAATGTTTAATTATAAGCAAAAGATAGTCATGTATTCCAACGCTTGTATTGAATATGTAGAACAAGTCGTTAATCTAGGCATTAGAAGGAGCAATAACCTATCCTGGCTAAAACATGTAACAAAGCGTCTGCAAAAATTTATGGTCAACTTAGGCAGTTCTATAGGAGACCTTTCGAGAGCTAAGCGACTCATGATAGCAATAGCATACCTTATGTCTACCCTGAGTTACGGGATTGAAATCTTCGGACACTGTGATGCCACCTCACAGCATATATTAAATATAGCCAGATATATATTTAATATTAAACAGCATCGCGAACACGCGGTCGTACGCTTTCTGGCTATAAAACTACCCTTAAAAATCATTATTTTTCGTTGTTTTTTTTTTATATTTTTACGTACACATATTAGCTCTACTCTTGGAGCAAAAAGTAGCCCCGGTGGATTTCAGTTTTTTTTTTAATTGCCAAAAAACATGACCTCGCGAACACACAAAAAACTGAAGTGCTTCTCGGCTGCATGTAAAGAAATGCGAAACTGGGCGAATTCGAAAAATTTCGTTTTGTAAAGGGATTATTTAGCCTAAATTTAAGATCTCACGTTCCAAATTGAACACACTAATTAAATAATTAAAAGGCAATCTCGCGAACACACATCGCGAACACACACTTTTTCCGTCATGTTTTTACCTCACATTTTCGTATGAATAACTTCATATTTTCTTGAATAACAACTTTTGTTGTAATTAATAGATATTCATAAGATGATTTGGTAGAAAAAGTGCCAACATTTCATATGTTTTGCATGCTAAAAATTAAATATAAAAATGCCTTTAAAAAAATACCAACATTTAAGTTTTTTCAGTTTTTACCCGTTTTTTACTTAAAACACATTTTATTAACATTTTTATTTAAATTTGAAGTTTAATTGATAATGAGAATTTTAGTTTTCGGACCCGGTGGACCTTCCGTGGGAAATGCCCATATACGGCTTTAACATTAAGAGTTGGTGCAATACCAGAAATCTTATTATTTTGTATAAGGTAGTAAATACCACTGAACCCAGCTATCTATTTGAAAAATTAAAACTTGGAACTTCAACAAGAACCAATAACTTAATTAATATCATCATCAATCAAATGCCGCAAAATTTAAAAACAATAAGTAGCATACAGCAATTTAGAAATAATTTAATAAAGTTTCTTAGAAATCAAAATATAAACAATAATTAATTTAAAAAAATAACACAGAAAGTAACAAAAAAAAAAACTTTGTGGCACTGAGAAATAATTAAAATAAAATAAAATAAATAAACTGTTTTATATTGGTCTTGTTAAATTCAGTCGTATACGCTTTTTTTAAATACGTTATCACTAGTCCGCCAAAAGTTTTTACCTTGCCGGACTGAAGCAATTTATTTAAATTATCTTCTCATAAAAAATACTGCTTATTTTGTTTTTTGACATCGACGGTGTTGTGTTTTACACTTCGATCCCCGTTTTATCGTGCTTACTGCCTTCCTACATAAAAAAAACGAATAGTTTAACTTTAATACGCGTTGCCTTAAAACTATACAACAAGCGGAATAACGAGCTTTAGTATAGATTAAATACTTAATAGTATTAAATGTATACTGAGTAGTATAGTTTTTATAATTTTAATTTCTAACTATTCCTTACCCTGGTAAAGCTGATGTCTGGCCGGGCGAGCCTCTTCTTTCCTCGAAACTCGTTGAAACAATTATGGGCACTAATAGAAAATAAATCAAAACAATGGAAAAGAAGCCAAATGGAGACGGGCACTACGAAATGCCTGAAGAACCTATTGCTGCTGCAGGTTCAGTGAGCTTTGGCTTCAATTGCGCAAGTACGAGCACGCGAGCTATCCTGTAGGGAACCCAGCCCAAATTAGGGATAGTGCGCGTTCGAACCAGCATACTCATCGGGGTGGTCGACAGAGGAAACCCTGAAGGCCGAGTCCCGAGGAATATGTTGAGGAAGATAGAGGATGCGCTCTTTTTAAAGGGCCTAGAGCTCTTGGAGTCAGAGCAGCGTTAAAGTTTTGGCCAAATTTGGTAACTTTAGCTCTTATAGTCTCTGAGATCTGTTGTTTCACACGGACGGACAGACGGACATGGCTAAATCGACTCGGCTGGTGATGCTGATCAAGAATATATATACTTTATGGGGTCGGAGATGCCTCCTTCTGCCTGTTACATACATTATCGGTTGGCACTAACTTATAATACCCTTGTACCCTATGGGTACCGCGTATAAAAAGTTAGGCCTCCGACTATGCTCAATACTTATTTATCTGATTTAAATTTCTTGATTTTCTTATAGTGATTTAGGTGTGAAATCATTTCGCAAAAATCAAAGTGCGATATGCCATTATTGAAGTGGTTATTTTAAATATTTACGTTAGTGCTACTCAAAAAAATAAACATAAAGGAAATACTCTGGAAGCTGAATAAGTCATTACGCGCGTATCTGAATTTTAAGTAACGCCTAGCTGAACATTATAAACAAGTGGGAAAGCTACAGTCGAGTGTGACCGACAGTTGTGCATGTGTGAAATTAAAAGGCACATGGACATGGCTAATTCACTTTGTCTGTATTTATTTCGTATCTATTTACTTTAAGTCGAAAATCACGACAATAGATTAGTTATATGTTTTTCATGATTTTTTCGAACAAATTAATCCAGCTAAACTCAGCTTTGTCTATGTAATCCTGTTATTGGCTTAATTCTTATTTAATCTAAGTGTTTACCGGCGTTATGCTTTTGCTTCTGGCTGCGACATCCTCTATGCGCAGGATAGTTATCAGATGTGTGAGTGTTTAACGTGGTTCGGGGACTGCGTTCCTTTAACTTCTGATGGTGGATTGTTTTGCAGGATGTTTGTTCCTCGTAATTGTATTTGCTGCCCGGGTGCTTGACCTGTACGATCTCATAGACTTCGCCGTCACAATGGTTGCGATAACTGCCCTGAAGACAGTCAAAACCTCTCCAGTCCGAGGCCTGAAGATTTGAGTAAAGAGGAGTACTGTACCCCGACTGGCATTTCAAGGAATCGTAGGAGCTGTTTAGGAGCTCGCTCCGGATTATTTTATCGATTAACTGGCTGGAGTACTTGGAACTAAATTGAGATAAAAACTTGCCACCTGCGTCACTCAGGTTACTTGTCGATCGTCGGTGCTGCTTGACATCCGTTGCCGCCCTGTGACTCATAAGGGGTAGGCTGTTGCTCTTCTTTTTTTTGTCAGATAGATCTGATTGGTTAACACAAGTTCCCTGCAGTTCATGGATCTGAGAACTGATGAGTTGACTGAACATATTGGCCGTGATTTAAAATAGGCGCGGTCAGCCTTTAATTAATGGGGTAGTGTAAATGATGAAGCCGCCATTGCAGTGTATTCTTTAAAAAACTCTGAAAGTATACGAAATATTTTTCAAACTAGAAACACGAAATATTATTCATAGCTATAGGATATATTGGTCCGATTGGATGAAGGTTTAAAGTGCTATAATTAAATTAAGCTATCATATTTGGGACATTCCATATCAACTCGTCCACCACTGCATTTTTTTTACGCTTTGAAAAAAATGCATACTAACATTTTGAACTACTCCATATCCACTACACTACAATTTTATTCCCTCAAAAACTATTACTTTTCGAGAAAATCGTTTTTTTTTTTTTTTTATGAATGTTGATGCACTACGGTCAGTACACTCACGAGGCCCTTGTTAGGGTTAGGTGTTAATAGGCGAGAAAGCAAAGTTTAGGTAAAAAAATGCGAGGAAACTACCATCCACCATATAGACTACTAGAGCGCAGCACGATTGCTATCTTGCATGTGTACTAAGTGGGTTATGTGGTTGGACGACACTATTTAAAAAATCATAGCGTTGAAATGGTGCATACCATATGAAAGCCAATAAATAAGGCTATACTTTTTGCATACTTATTTTCCATAAAAAAATACTGGACTATCCTTGATTTAATATTAAGCTGTTTTTTTTTATAAAAAAAAAGTTGTCCTTTTTTCTCTTAGGGCTAGTTGAAAATTGCTCAAATTTGACTTTTTCGGGTAAAGGAGGTTCAGATACGTAAGAAACAACTGCGCGTATCATATATGCATGATTTTGTCATGTGCGATAGCGACAAAAAAGTCCAGTTTCATAATACAGTACAATACAGTAATTTAAACTAATTGTGCATATACTTGTACAATTTTTGTCTCACTTTCAACTGTAAAGCTAATTGAAATTGAAATACCTCCCCGAGACGTCAGATTTTAAAGGATACAATTGTTCCCGGCCTGAAGAAATTCAGAATTCTAATATACATTATTTATTGATTTTTTTAAGGTGTAATACATAAAAAATGGTCAATTTTCGAAAAAAAAATTAAAATAAAGCACTTGATAACCTTTTTGGGCCATAATAAGGTAAATCTTCAGCTATATTTCTACATTTTTTTTAACAAAAATATTGAAATTTTTTTTTTTTTGCGCAGTTTACTGCTGGTACGATTCCGGCCGAACCAGTATCGGAATCGAAGAAAGGTTATTAAAGTAGATAATATTTTCTGTACAATGACCCAATTTATTTGAAAAATATAGAAAATTGACAAAATGGCAGAGTTTTGAGTTTTTTTTTTTTTTTTTTTTAATTTGGTTTTTGTTTTAAATGCCAAATTGAAAATGTAAAGAAAAAATCCAATAAAAAATATCGTAAGCCATTGTATGGAGAATAAAAAATTTGAAAGCAATCGGTCAATTTGCCGTTGAGTTATGATGCCAGCAATTTTGCAAAACGTCGTTTCTAGAAAACACGTTTAAAGTTTCCTCATGCCGTATCCCCCAATGCGAGCGGTCGCTCTTTAGAACGCCATTCAAAAACTATTCAAGATATGACATTGCCGCTTTTACAGGATATTGTTAAAAGTATAAACTAAAATAAAAGAAACTATGTTTTGAAAATGTTACACTGGTAAAGCCCCTTAAGGTATTTTCTTTTGAATACATTTTAATGTTGAATAAAAATACCGAATCCTATCAACACATCCTTAATTACATCAATAACAACTTATTCTTTATGAAATCCACATCTTTGGAAGCCGAATTTGAAAAAGCAATACAGAATGCAACTATAAAAACATTTCGAACAAAACCGACCCCATAGAGTATATATATTCTTGATCAGCATCGGCTGGTGATCTAAACATGTTTTAACTCAAGAACGGGCTCATCTAGCTAAATCAAATGTTTAGGCTTTGATCGGATTACTTAGTATATCGGTTCTGTAAAGTTTGCATAAAATTGGTTTAGCGGTTTTCAGTTAATACATTTTTTGCAATGTTTATGGGCAGCTGCTTTGATATTATTGTCAGGATTTTCGTCAAACATTTGCTGTCGTTCGTATAAATGGTGAGTCTAGAATTGTTAAAATGTATTCTATATATGTATGTGCGTGTACTTTTCTCATTTTCTCTTTTTTATATGAAGAAAAAATGACACGACCTAGACGAGCAAATATAGGTAGGCGAACGCGTAGTACAAATGCGGTATTATCACGAATACGTCATGCTGTTTTGGCTGAAATGATAAATGTTGCTTTTAGTTACAACAGTCAGATTAATTATATTATGTACGGATTCTTTGGAATAATGAACGCAATATGTCCACATTGTGATGCGGCTAAGTTTCCAGGTGAAACGG
Source organism: Drosophila rufa (assembly GCA_018153105.1). NCBI lineage: Eukaryota > Metazoa > Arthropoda > Insecta > Diptera > Drosophilidae > Drosophila > Drosophila rufa. The sequence goes on along the minus strand of JAECXS010000003.1, from coordinate 4,167,666 downwards.
CCGGCTTATGTTGTGCTAATTGCAAAGTGAGATTGCCAGCATTATAAAATTGCACCCGAACCATTGTATTCATTAATTTTAGGGACATCTTAAGCGCCGAAGCACTTTTTGAGTCATATTCAAAAATACAATTCGTTATTACTACAATTATTACAGGTCATTTTATGCCGTCGTTTAATGTAAAAATTTCAATAGGACTGTCTCATCTTTATAAGATAAAGTATTCAATTCCATAGTTCTGATCCAACATCCACCTAAAATTTCATACATGTTACAGATCCAGATTTATCATCAAGCTGGTTCCTTATTACCATACCCTAACGCTGATCATCAGTTTTTGCAAAATTATTTTATTGGTGATGAAAATCGTGAATTGGATCAACGCTGTGCTATTGTTTCGAATACAAGACGTGAAATTATTTGTGAGCTACAAAGGTTTTTTCATCAGCATAACGCATTAGTTCAGTTGTTCAAAATTGCCCGCGATCGTATGCCATCTGATAATCACAAAATCGTAATAGGGGCTGATAGAACACCTTTTGGAGAGCATGCAAGGCGATTTAATGCACCGACAATTAATACCCAAGACAATTGACTTCAGAAACCATAACAGGCAATGACGGATATCCCTTGTATCGACGTAGATCGCCTAATAATAATGGTAAAACAGCAACCATTAGAATTCGTAGCCATGACGTTGAAGTTGATAATCGTTGTGTGGTTCCGTATTTTTCATTATTTTCGAAAATATTCAATGCTCATATAAATGTGGAGTACTTCAGTAAAAGTAATTCAGTAAAATCCATTAAATATATTTGCAAGTATGTAAATAAAGGAAGCGATATGGCTGTTTTTGGTGTTGCTGGTGATAATAGACATAATGAAATTATCAAGTATCAAATGGGGCGCTATATTAGTAGTAATGAAGCAGTCTGGAGGATTATGTCGTTTCCAATACACAAATGGCATCCTTTGGTTGTTCACTTGGCTGTGCATCTTGAGAATGGCCAACATGTTTATTTTAATGAAGCAAATGTATTGAGAAGAGCAGCACAGCCACCAGCAACTACGTTGAAACATTTGGCGACAAATTTGTTACATTCTGAAGTGCCTACTTAATACACATGGAATGTGTCTTCGAACAAATTTCAAAGGCGTAAACAAGGAACACCACTCGATGGGCATGCTGAGCGTTTTTATTTGCGATTGTTAGTTAACGTCACTGGCCCAAAATCATTTCAAGAATTAAGAACAGTCAACGGTTATTTGTGACAAACATATCTTGAAGCATGTCAACTCTTGCACATTGGGATTTAACACTTTATGATGCATATATTTCAGCTCATCCACAACAAATACGAATGCTATTTGCCATTATAATATCAATATGTATGCCATCAAATCCACTTGAATTATGGAACAAATATAAAGATTATATGGCAGAAGATGTTTTTATTCGTATGCGTAATTATGAAAGAGATCCTGATTTGTTGTTTAAATAAGTGAATTTATATTGTATTATATACGTAGCGAAGTACGTAGCGGGCCGCTAGTAATATATAATTAAATGTTCAAAACTCCAGTTTAAGAAAAAAATAATTTTATTTTATTCAATTGATAGTTACAACGATTTCTTATTGTGAAGATAACCAACCTATTATATTAAGGTATCAAACTGAACTCATCTTCCTGTTCTGATTTTCTTAACGATCAAGCCTCGGTCTCGAGCTTTCCTGGATTTGAGTGAATTGTGAAATAATTATGAGAGAGCTTTCAAATTCTATTGAGTGCAACTTTAGTTACTCTTGGATTCAAGTGCATTTGCTCTTGGATACAAGCCGCTCTTTATTTTTGTGACTTTAAATTGAAATAGGAATCTTTTGTTTTTGACGAGCCGAACTCTGATTATCTTTGAACAACATGTTTACTAGATGGGGCATTGCACATGTTGTTTAGTCTACCGTTCATCGTGGGACTTTAGCTTGTGGACTTTCCACTAGCCTTCAATTGTGAGCTCCTGTTGCAGTTGGATTTGACAGTTAGCAACAGTTAATTTTAATATGTGTGTTTTATGGTATATGTGGTATATGGTGGATGTATACAGAGTCTTAGGGACTTAGGGACTTAGGGATATGTCACTGGGACTGTGGATATGTCACTATATATATTAGTCGCACACGTGTACATATTTTTCGACAACAAATTTCTTTTTAATAAATTTTCTATTTATAAACTTACAATAGCCGATTCTCAAAAATTTTTCTTTTAATTTCCCCGTTTTGATTTTAATACCCTCTGCAAGGGTATAAAAACGCTTTAATTACCGTTAATTTGACGTTTTTATACTCGGTACCCATATGGTACAAGGGTATTATGAGTTAGTGCCAACCGAGAATGTATGTAACAGGCAATTAAAGAAAAGAAAAATATCCTCATATTAAAAAAAAAAAACTTAAAAAAAAGCGCACAACTTTTTACTTTATTATACCTGGTACCCATAGGGTTATTGGGTATTAAAACTCCGTGCAAACCGTGAATGTATGTTTTAGGAAGAAGGAGGCAGCTTCGTCCCCATAAACTATGTATTCTTGATCAGCATCACTAGCCGAGTCGATTTAGCCATGTTCGTCTGTTCGTATGAAACAACAGATCTCAGAGACTATAGGAGCAAGAACTACCAAATTTGGTAATCAACATTTCAATCTATTGAACGCAGATAAAGTTTGATTTAGAATTTGGCCACTTCCACTTCCGGTCTCCCAAATTATAAAAAGCCTAAATTAATCTCTTGAATTTCGGTTAAGAAAAAAATTATAGGAAATATAGAGTTTTATGTGGAAATTTTTTTTCTAAAAACTTAAATATAATCGGATGATAAGCGTGAGAGATATTAGCAATATGGTTAAAATTTTAAGACAGGCCCTCAACCGTTGCAAAAGCAGGCTGCGTAGCATGATCGCACACTGTCGTGGGTTCGGACACTACAAGGGTTAAAAACTATTTTTGCTTTTTAGTTTGTTTCACAACTTACTTAGTTTTGCTGTTAATGTGCATTTGCAATAACTGTATTAAACTCGGAAGGCAGCCGATTAATCTCTCCAAGTCTTAAAACCCAGGTGCTGAAGCCAAGCCAAGCGTCTCGGAATTTTTCCTTAAACACTTTCGGCATTTTACAAATATGTTTCAGCGTGAACTTGCACATAAAGATATAAAGATATTCATATCGGTATACTGTCACAGCAGATTGTCCTTACACTCTCGGTCGAATATTGGTATAAAAAAAGCTTATTTAAAATTATAAAGAGCTGGAATTCCCGCTTCCCGCTGCTTGTAAAATATACCCGCAAGTCAAGAATAAACAAGTAAGAAAGCTACAGTCGACAGTGCTCGACTGTGAGATACCCGGTACCTAAACGTCTGTGCTTTACACTAAAAGGCTATGTTATTTAAAATTGTACATACATTATCATACTCTACTTCGATACTTCTTAAAATAAATCACCTCTCGAATTAGCTTCCGACCTAAACAATTTAATGTCATACTTAAATATGAATGAATACATTTTATAGGAACACATAAAAACCGTCGCGATCAGCGTCAATAAATGAATTATGTTATTTTTTGTCATTTCTTGGTATATTCTTTTGTAATTTCTTCTGCAGTTGGCGCCATTATATCGCACGGCCAAGGCTCGAATGCGCCACCTTGCTTAACAGCAACAGCAGTGCCTTAGGGAATGTGTTAAAATTCTAACCTTATTGCTAATATCTCGCATGTTTATCATCCGATTTTACTGAATTTTTCAGAAAACGTCCGTTATTTAACGTTAATTAATTTTATCAATTAACTTTAACACGAAAATAACGAGTATAGCTATTTTACGTTTTTTATGATTTTTGAGGGCGGAAGTGGGCGTGGCCAAATTTTAAAACAAACTTGATCTGCGTGCAAAAGATTCCAATGTTGTCACCAAATTTGGTAACTCTAGCTCTTATAGTCTCTGAAATTTGTTGTTTCACACGGATAGACAGACGGACAGACGAACATGGCTAAATCGACTCGGCTAGTGGTGCTGATCAAGAATATATATACTTTATGCCTCCTTCTGCCTGTTACACACATTTTCGGTTGGCACTAACACATAATACCCTTGTACCCTATGGGTACCTATGGTAAGGTATAAAAACGGTCTTTTTATACCCGGTACCCATAGGGTACAAGGGTATTATAAGTTTGTGCCAACCGAGAATGTATGTAACAGGCAGAAGGAGGCATCTCCGACCCCATAAAGTATATATATTCTTGATCAGTATCACCAGCCGAGTCGATTTAGCCATGTCCGTCTGTCCGTCTGTCCGTCCGTGGAAACAACAGAATAAAAGATAAGTTACCAAATTTGGTGACAACATTGGAATCTGTTTACGCAGATCAAGTTTTGTTTTAAAACTTGACCACGTCAAAAATCATAAAAAAACGTTAAATAAGCTATACTCGTTTTTTAAAGAAAGAAAAGTTAATAAATACAGAAAATGAATAAAATAGAGCGGACGTTTCCTGAAAATTTCAGTAAAATCGGATGATAAACATGGGAGATATTAGCAATAAGGTTAGAATTTTAACACACCGCCCTAAGGCACTGCTGTTGCAAGCTGTAGCCGACAGGTGGCGCATTCGAGCCTTGGCCGCGATATAATGGCGCCAATGTACATATGTATGTACAATGTAGTGTATGTACATTTTTAAATTGCCTTTTTAGTGTGAAGCGCAAACGTTTAGGTACCGGGTATCTCACAGTCGAGCACAGTCGACTGTAGCTTTCTTACTTGTTAAATATTGTATTATTTAAAAATACAACTTAAAATGTATAAAGAACAAGAAAGAAAGCTAATTTCGGTAAACAGAAGTTTGTATACCCTTCCAGTATGCAATTGGATCATTGAAAATCGAACCATTTTAGTAATGTTGAAAAAATATATAATTTTGTAAATTTTACATTTTACATGTAGAATTTTACATTTTCATATAAATCGACCGATCGCTTCTATGGCACCTATATGATATAATTGTCCGATCTTAATGAAATTTAAACTGTAATTCTATAACTATAAAAACTGATTATCTCAAAATTTAAAGAAATACGTTGAAGAACAGAGAAGCTAAAATTTTTTTTACATTAATTTCGCCATCATTCCTATGGCAGCTGTAGGATATAGTAGTCCGATTTCGGCCATTCCAACATATATACTGCGTGCTAAATAAATAAGACTAAAAAAAACGAAGTTTTTTTGATGAATCGTTGATGAAACGTTGATGACAGGTACTGCAGGGTATTATACATATACATATGAAGCCAACGTACCCACCCCAAGATCGCTATGAAGATTTTTATTTTAAAAAATTAAATATATAAATATTATTTTTCAAGAGTTTAAATCTAATAAATTAAAAAAAAATCGGGAAAACAGTTTATATTATTTTAAATTTTCCCGTTAAAAATACCATATGTATTTTTTCCGCATTTCCCAGACGATTTTTAGACATTTGATTTTTTTAAATTATAACTCTTACGGCTCTTGAGAAAAACTGAAATCACACAATAAGGGTTGAAAAGATCTCGATATTTGTACGCTTCTAGTATTTTATTTATCATCAAACCTAACTATCTATATCTTTTATGAAATGGTTGGGTTAAATAGCTAAATAATAAATAGCCTCTGAATAGCACGTGCGCCGTTTAATTAAACGCTCAAATACCTAGAGCTTTCTTACCTTTTTGATTTTGTTTTGCGGCATTTTCGAGTATAAATAAGAGAGTCCTCAACTCGTTCGCCAACTGTCGGGTTTCGACCGGCCATGCCTGAGGTTGAGCACGTACTAAGCAAACAAGTTAAGGAATTAAACGCTGAGGAGGATTTTAGTTCTGAGTGAGTGAATAAAGAAAAGAGTTTAATTTTTTGAATTGTGTCGTCAGGTTAAAGACGTGAAGTAAATATCCAGTGTGCAAGCGGGTCCCATTTTACACTCGCCCATGTGCCGGCCTTATCAAACCTGAAATGAGCAGTTGGAACGTGAAGTGCATGTAAAATATACTGATGAGGCAAACAGCTCTAGGCCTTAGTAATTCATTGAAATTTTTAAAAGTGGTCCAAGTCCACAAAGGTCCTCTTTTGTGCTCAATTATTTGTACATAAGTATTGAAGAAGACAGCCGAAAACCGGATACATATTGCGCAATCCATAAGGAGGATCAGAGACCCCGGTTTAGTTGTTTATCTCGGCGTTCAATGAACTCCCACAAGCAGCCAGAACCCGACTTGTTCTACTACCTCCGCGCTGGTCTCAAAGATCCAAGTTTATTACCACAAAACTTGTCCAACGTCTTCTGAAGCACTTCACACCGCTGCCGTGTAGGCTACATTTCTTTTCTTTGAATAAAATCGGCGATCTTGTTATCGTATCTGACCGGAGGGAGACATCAATTGTCACACAAGAACAAAAACCGGTTACCAAATTAATAACCCAATTCTGAGTCGATTTACATATTTGCCGAAGAAGAACAGAAACTGGGGAAACGAAAACAATTTGGAGAAATAAAAGAGAATGTTAGCATGAAGCCTGAATTGGATAATAAATATCGAGCCTTTTATCCACTTTTTTTTAGCTGCAATTTTCGGCAATTTCAATCGAAAATATAAGCAAATAATCAAATAAATAACAATTGAACTCTTGAAATATAAAAGCAAATTTTCGATATTTGTCAATCCATTTGACCCAACTTTATTTTATGTGCGTTGTTTTTTTATAAATAATTTAAGTTTTTGTACGTGAAACGGTAGGCGGACCTGATGCAAACACAAATTATCGCAGTATTATTATGAAATATATTAAAATCCCAGTGTACGATAGTTTATACTTTTACTAATAACACAGAGGATAAATGAACATGCAAAACTGTTTTGATAAACCATAATAAAGTACGACTAAGATCTATTTTTTATTTTCACAATAAGTTTCAGTTAATACCCTTACTTAGTTCTACAATGAAGGTATTGATTTTGGCCAGATTTTATAAACCGTACCCATGTCTGTCTGACTGTGTGAAACAAGAAATCTCAGAGACGAAAAGAGCTAGAGCTACCAAGAGCTGCTAATTTGGTGACAACAGTGGAATCTATTGCACGCAGATAATTTTGTTTTAAAATTTGGCATGCCCACTTCCGCCCCCCGAAAATCATAAAAAACGGTATATAAGCTATATTCGTAATTTTCGGCTTAAAGTAATTAGATAAAATAAATAAGTTGGCATTCGCGGACGTGTTCTGAAAATTTGAGTAAAATCGGATGATAAACATGGAAGTTATTAAACAATACAGTTTCTGTGTATGCTTCTTCTTTTTGTTGAGAGAGATAGAGATGTAGAGAGCGCACGTGCGTGTTGCTCAACATGCCCCTAGCCATATTTGTCTTTTTTGGGTGTTGCTCAACATGTTCCTAGCAACATTTGTCTTTTTGGGTGTTGCTCAACATGTTTCTAGCAACATTTGTTCTCATGTGTCAACATTTTCTTTTTTCCATGTTCATGTGCTATTTAATTTCACCCACAATGGTTTGGGTACCAAGTACATATCTCACAGTCGGTCACACTCGAATGTAGCTATCCCACTTGTTTTTATTATATCGAATCATTTTAAATTTTTTTCATTTAAGCCTAGTACTCACCAGCGCTAAACCCGTATACTCTGTTTAGACTGAGGCCGCAACAGCAACAACTCGAAAAAGTTGCAACATCGACTTTTCTCCCCATAAGCTGTGCGTGTGCTGAAAGAGATAGGAAATAGCCGCAACAGCGAGTTGTTGTGTGTTTGACTTAGTATATTTTTGGTATATGTAGAATTTTGTGTAATATTTAGGTAATTTTTGCTTGGGTTTTACAACGAAGTCTTTCTGCGCCCAAATCACCTGTTTTGAAAGCAAATATTTACAGCAATGAAATGGACAACGGTTCCAGAGAAGCAAGTTTTAAAATTCTGTTGTGGCTTCGTAATAGATCCGCTTTTAGCTTATATGTGCCGATCTGATTAAAATCATCCGCCTTCACTATTTCGGTGAGAGCTGTAGTTAGGTGATTGGGTGAGAAAATCACCCCACTCGACAAAGTCAAGATTTCATGATTTGTTGCGTTTTTATCAATTATGAAATTATGTAATTTCTCCTCACTTGGTTTGTTTGCTTTTGACAGTCGACAGCTTTACGCTTAAACGGATTCGCAGTCTATTTTTCTAGTGTGACCGGTTTTATGGTGTTCACAGAAAATCCATACTAAACGGCCAAGCGGCCATACTGTCAGCTGTGTTTATTTTCAATTCAAATTAAACGCGGCCAAACAAACAAATTACATAAATTACTTAATTTATGCTTCAGATCCAGCTGCGGAGTGTTGACCCGAGGGCATCTTTGGTAATTTTCTATTAACGGAGCCCCTTCCAAAAATTAAAAAAAAAAAAAAAACATAGATAGGGGTTTTTTCAACCTACATTTGGGTATACAAATTATGTTGGGGACGCTTTTAGTTTAGTCACAATCAATCTTTAAAGTTTCGCCTAATTCCCATACAAAATGCGCTTTGCTACGCAAACACGCACACAGTGACAAAATATGAAAACACAAAATCCAAGCGCCTGTCTGTGTAATCGGTACAGTGGTCTGTAAAGCTTAACATTTTTGTCAAATTATGCTTAGCGTAAATACTATATATGTCGACACTTTGCACACTTTGAATACATTTATGCGGGAAATATAAATAAAACAAAAATTTGACAACGTAAAATTAGTAGTAAAATGGAATTAAAGAGTCGTTAATTACTACGTATTTTATGTTGCCAAATTTTTGTTTAATTTATAATTCAAGCATAAATATATTCAAAGTGCGCAAAGTGTCGACATACTCTTATATAGTATTTACGCTAAGCACAATTTAACAAAAATGTTAAGCTTCACAGACCACTGTACCGCGACGATCACACAGACAGGCGCCTGAATTTTGTGTATTAATTTGTCAGTGTGCGTGTTTGCTACGCATTTTGTTTGGGAATTAGGCTAAACTTTAAAGATGGATTGTGCCTAACTAAGAGCGCCCCCAACATAATTTTTATACAAAAATGTACGTTGAAGCACCCCCTATCTACGTTTTTTTTAAATTTTTGGAAGGGGCTCCGTTAATAGAAAATTACCGCATCTTTTGTGTCTGGTCTTTTCCGTCTGCTGCTCCACCTCCTTGTTTAGTTGGGCGCTAATGGGTCCTCTCCGCATTGTAGTCGTAGAACGCCTGGGAAGTGTCGCCCTGCTCATTGTCATCGTTGGGCACAACAGCGTCCACGACGACTGCTGCCACGAAATTGGCGCTTAGGTCCCCGCGCCATGATCTCTATCCATGAGTTCTCCACGGAACGCGTGCTTATTCGTTTCTAGGGCGGCTACTTGCCCAGTCGTCCCGGGCCATTACCATTCCCGTTGCCACTTCCCGAGGACGGGCAGCTCTCATACTCCTTCTTGTACTCCTCGTATGCTCTGAAGCAGCAGCATTTTGGGTTGGCATACAACTAAGAAGAGGATCCCAATAGGTGACCACTGGTCATGGACTAGCAGGGAATGGAGAAAGCTTGTCCATAATTTTTAAAATTGTGATTTTGGCCCTTTTATATTGCTCCAGCAGGGGCAGTAGCACCAGCTGCAGGGCCAGGAGCAGCACGTCCTCGTCGGCGGCATCGGGAGCTGGCTCCGCGGCTTTGGAAATCATAATTAAAGTAATTTGTTCGTTTGATTTGCTTCTTTCCCTGTGAAATCACACATTTTAAGACTTCATTTTGTCAAGATTGCATATAATTGGATCTTTTTTAATTGTAGTGTAAATAAATTAATTTTTCCCCGCTGGAAAGTCCCACCATAGGGTTTTGTTTCCAATTGCCTGTCTCAATTTCGCAACGGTCGCGGGGAATTATCAGATATTTCCTACCCCTCGCGCCATCCTTGCGAAGACTCAGCCGATTTAAAATATCTAGCGCGCTGTTCATTCTAGTATATTCTAGTATTTCTCTTAGCTCATCTGCTTACCGACCTTGCTAAGAGGGGCCGAGTGTGTATTTGTAAAGTGTAAAGTGTATTTGTCTCTCGCTCGCACTCATTTGGTTGCTAAATTTAAGCACTGTTGAGTACTTAGCTTTATCTGCAAGTGTACGAGTATATAAACTTCGTGTTGGTAAAGTTAGCTTCCTTTGTTGTTATAACCTTGCAGAGGGTATTATAATTTTGTCATGATATTTGCAACGCAGTGAAGGAGGCATCTCCGACCCCTTAAAGTATATATATTCTTGATCAGCATCACCAGCCGAGTCGATCTAGCCATGTCCGTCTGTCTGTCGGTTTCTACGCGAACTAGTCTCTCAGTTTATGAGCTATCAGGCAGAAATTTTCAGCCTAGTCTTATTTCTTCAGCACGCAGTCGGAACGGCCGAATTCGGACTACTATATCCAACAGCTGCCATAGGAATGATGGCGAAATTAATGTAAACAAAATTTTAACTTCTTTGTTTTTTAACGTATTTCTATAAATTTTGAGATAGCAATTTTATATGGTTCTAGAATGACGGTTTTAATTTCATTAAGATCGGACCACTATATCATATAGCTGCCATAGAAGCGATCCACTGTGGGCGAAATGGCCGATCTAGCTCCATTTAATTCAATTTTAAAAGCGTTGATTGGCGCCAAAGCTTGATCTCTATCGATTACAAATAGCCCAGTGAGCTTATTATCATGATCTATTGTGAAAGATATACTCCAGCTGATCAGCTGTGAGCTTTCAAACACAACATATGTTGCAGCAGGTGCAGCACTGAGTTTTACCGTTCGTTTTTTGTGCTTTGCCAAAATAGCTTTAAATTTTGCATTTTTGTAAATATTGGGAAGAAAAGTGTATTTGTTTAAAGCTTAAGGTATGTATTAACTAAAAAAATTTTGTTTGTGACCTGTGCCGTTGCCGTTGTAGAAAAAATTAACATCAAGTTTCCCCTACCACTAGTTCGTTGAAAATCGCCAAAGTACGACTTTCATGGACTGCAACTTTTGAGATTCGCGGGGATTCGCTCTAGAATATTTGTTTAAAATTACTATGATGTCTTGTGATTGTAAAATGTCCAAAATCATCTGCAGCCACCTGCAACTTTACAAGATATTGTCTTTTGTAGGAACAATGTCGGTGCCCAGGCGAACCCTTTACGAGCTATGGCGGGACGAACCCTTGCCAACACAAAAATTTTCTGTTGTCGAAAACTATATATTAGCTCAGGAAATTAATATTAAATTGCTTGAAAAGGATGAAGGTATTCAAATAGCGACAAAAATTAGGAATTTCGTTTCTAAATTGGCTGAGAAATGGAAATCGACCCACAGATGCCACACAAAATTTGAAGACAGTAACAAAGACTGGTTAGACGGACATCTGCTACTTTTTGACACACAAAATAAAAGTGGTAGACCCAATAAAAAATTTGAGGAATGCTCAACTAAAACAAAACATAACAAAATTTGCGAAATTGTTAAGAAAAGCTCGCTCACAGAGCTTGTAGTTGCCACTTCTTCTAGCTTGTACAAAGCAGGTAAAAGAAATGCGGCGCAACTTGTTTCGGTGGGAAATGACGAAGGTATTGCCAAGAAAATAAAATTGCTTACGGAATCTAATGCAATCCTTCCGATTCCTTATTCACCAGAAGAGGCTTTGGCATTATTTTTAGATGGAAATTTAACCAAACATTCCTACAAATTGATGCAAGTTGGTGCCAAAAGTCGTAATGCCAATATATATCCAACATACGATTCCCTGCGCATTGCCAAAACTAAGTGTTATCCAAATGATATAAGGTTTACAAATTATTCCGCTCAAGTGCCTTTACAGCAAATGGTTGATCACATTATTATGCGAATTGTAGAAGCAAATTCTTCTATATTTAAATTTTCTGATGATGAATAATCTGAGCAGAGACTAACTGGTATTTATAAGTGGGGCTGCGATGGCAGTAGCGGCCATTCGACCTATCGGCAAGATGTGGAATGCAACAACAATAATCTAAGCGATGGATACTTGTTTGCAGTATTCATTGTCCCATTGAAAATTCGAAAGGGATCTGTGACAGTTTGGGAAAATCAGCAACCTTCTTCACCACGATTCTGTAGACCCTTAAAAATTCTTTGTTCAAAGGAATCAGCAGAGTTAATTAAAGCAGAAGTAGCTAGCTTTGATAACGAAATCGCAAACATTATTCCAACAACCATTGGAAATTTGAAGGTACAGCATCAATTTCATTTAACAATGATAGATGGCAAAGCTTTTAGTGCTCTTGCAGATTCACCTTCCCAAGTATGTGGAATTTGCAAAGCCACCCCCAAGATAATGAATAACATTGATATGGTTTTATCATTAGCACCTAAAGCAGAACTATATCAATTCGGGTTATCAACACTTCACGCTTGGATTCGATTCTTCGAATGTATCGTTCATATATCTTATAGGCTACATATTAAAAAATGGAAAGTTTGTGAGGCTAATAAGGCAGCTGTAAAGGAAAGGAAATCGCGAATTCAAGAAGATTTGAAAAGAAAAATGTCTTTGCTAGCTGATATTCCAATGGTTGGTAACGGCAACACCAACAACGGCAATACAGCCAGGCGATTTTCAAAGAGCCCAAATTAGCCTCCAAAATAACCGGAGTAAATGAAGAGCTAATTTACAGATTTAGCGTCGTTTTACGCTCGATTGCTTGCGGACGAAAACTTAACAGTGAATCGTTTAAGCAATATGCTTTGCAGACAGCTGAACTTTTTACCACTGAGTATCCTTGGTTTTATATGCCGGTCTCAGTTCACAAAGTTTTATTACATGGAGCCGACATAATAAAGGTATCACCACTTCCAATAGGAAAAATGTCGGAAGAAGCGTTAGAGGCACGCAATAAGGACTACCGCAATTTCCGAGAACATCATACGCGAAAAACATATCGATTAAATACTATGGAGGACTTAATGCATGCCTTATTAAGTTCTTCAGATCCACTAATATCAAGCTTACGCAACCCACAAGGCCAGTTAAAAAGGATGAAGGTTGATAGGGATATGCTGCAGCTCTTATTAGAAGAAACAACGTTCGAAACTGATTCAGAGTCGGAATAAATAGTAACCTTATTAGAAATATAATTGTTATAATAGTTAATAAATTTTTTATAATTGTTGTTAAAATTATTGTGAAAAGTTTCCATTTTTAATAAATTTTTCCATAACATATATAAAGACTGAAAAAAAGCCAAATATTTGATGATTTCACAAGTTAAAACGAGAAAGAAAGCTAATTTCGGTAAACCGAAGTTGGTATACCCTTGCAGTCTGCAATTGGATCATTGAAAATCGAACCATTTTAGTAATGTTGAAAAAATATAGAATTTTGTAAATTTTACATTTTACATGTAGAATTTTACATTTTCATATAAATTGACCGATCGCTTCTATGGCAGCTATATGATATAGTGGTCCGATCTTAATGAAATTAAAACCGTAATTCTAGAACCATAAAAAACTGCTATGTCTGAAAATTTATAGAAATACGTTGAAAAACAGAGAAGTTAAATTTTTGTTTACATTAATTTCGCCATCATTCCTATGGCAGCTATAGGATATAGTAGTCCGATTTCGGTCGTTCCGACATATATACTGCGTGCTAAAGAAATAAGACTATGCTGAAAATTTCAGCCCGATAGCTCAAAAACTGAGAGACTAGTTCGCGTAGAAACCGACAGACGGACAGACAGACGGACAGACAGACGGACATGGCTAGATCGACTCGACTGGTGATGCTGATCAAGAATATATATACTTTATGGGGTCGGAGATGCCTCCTTCACTGCGTTGCAAACATCTGGTCAAAATTATAATACCCTCTGCAAGGGTATAAAAAAATTAAAGGGTGCAAGGAAATCTTTCAAAAATAATTTTTATAATTTTTATATTTTTAGCCTAAAAAATATAAAACAATTGAAATACATTAGTTTATCATTTATTCCTGGTTTAAATAAACAACGTCTAAAATCTGATCAAAAATTGCAACTTTAACAAAAAAAAAAATACAAAGCCAAAAAAAATATTTTTTAGTTTTTGTTATAGTCAAATCAATTTAAAAGTAAAAAAAATATTTACTTTGGTAAAAAAAATTTTCCTAGCAGCTATGAATTAAATGCCGCTAGATGGGCCGTTTCGCCCACTGTGCGATCGGTCCATTTATATGAAAATGTAAACTTCTACATGTAAAATTAAAAATTTTAAAAATTTGATATTTTTTTCGACATTACTAAAATGCTTCGATTTTCAATGATCCAATTGCAGACTGCAGGGGTATACCAACTTCGGCTTACCGAAGCTAGCTTTCTTTCTTGATTTTTTTTTGTTTTCAAGATATTCTATGATGTGTTAATACCATTTTAATGATGAGTAAATATTGCAAATACATCTGGAAAAATATTGATCTCCCACAACATACTTTTTAAAAGATAATTTTTTCAAAACTTTCGAAAATTGTAACTTTAATGCCCTTTTTATAATATATTTTTTTAAAGATTGTCAATGTTTTCTTTAAACAAAAAAATCATCGACTTGGTAAAGCTACATAAAGAAGCGAATTATACATTATGATGAGTCTCCGACCCTATAAAATATATATTCTTGATCAGCGTCACCAGCCGAGTCGATTTAGCCATGTCCGTCTGTCCGTCTATCCGCCCGTGCGAAACAATAGATTTCTAGAGACTATAAGAACTAGAGCTAGCACGCAGATCAAATTTGTTTTTAAATTTGGCCACGCCCAAAAATCATTAAAAAAACGTTATATAAGCTATAGTCGTAGTTGTTGGCTGAAAGTAAATAAATAATATATTTAAGTAGGCATTCGCGGACGTTTTCTGAAAATTTAATTAAAATCGGATGATAAACATGGAAGTTATTAAGAGGGTAAGGTTAATTCTGTGAAAAGCGTGTCACTTTTCCAAAATTTGTTTTGGCGAAAGGGTTTGTGCTAATTTATTAATTTAAATGACATATGATAACGTAACATATAGGCAATTTTTCTACAAATGTTTTATTAAAAAATATGTACAGGTATAGGAGTTAGAGTGTATCTTCCGTGGCCCCTAAAAAAAAAGTGTTATGAAAGTTTGAAGTCAAAAATACAATTATTGGATAAAAAAGGTTAATTGTTTATTATTAAAAATAAAAATTTTAAATCGCCGACAGTAATACCTGGATAATTAGTTGCAGAAGCTGTGTGCAAAACGATCAAAACGATTGGTCAAGTAAATTTTAAGTAATCGTGTACACCGACTCTGAAAATGAGACTTTTCAGGAGAGCGCTTTAAAGTTTAGGCTGCCCATACATCGAATATAGAATGTCTTCTGTTCAACTACCCATTACTTTGTTATTTTTGCTCCGATCGATGTCAAAATTTGGAATATATTAAAAAATATATTTAAAAAATTGCGAACTAAAAATTGATATTGTTGCCGGGAAGCACTGATTCTTGCGGCAGCGAAAGAAATGCCTGTCCTATCAACAAATGGCCTGGCGCCAATGCCGCTCCGTCGTTGGGATCGTTGCAGGTGAAGTCATTTTGCGACAATTGAGTTACGCTTCGATCTCTATTAGATGGGTGTTCAATTCGTCAAGGGTTAGCTTAGCGTTGCCTACCGCGCGAACCAAACGAAGCTTGGCGGCTTTCACACACAGTCCACTACTCGCTTTGCTGCATATGATCGTAAGTCTCCTTCCTGATCGTTGTGGGCTGCTTGAAGGTCCTCGAGAAAGTTGCCCTCGCCCACGAAATTTGTGGCGTTGCCGCTGAAAACAGTGAATCGAATGAATCGTCTAGGTAATAGTGGAATGTATCGGTTTGGGGATCACAACGCATTCTGAGCGTTTTCACAGCTGCTGCTGGATCGAAGTGCAACGATTGGTCTTCTGAGGTCAGTGCTAAAATGCTTTGATGACCACTTCCTAAAGGAAATCCTCCAAAGTGCAATACCTCAGGGATTTGGTTCCGTATATTGACTAATTCCTCAACAGTATCCACCTTAATTCCTTACGAATCCATAACAGTCGTTTTAAATTATATGAGTGCGACAGAATGAGATTAACCATACACCTCGGCCAACTCAAACAAGCAGCGTATGGCAAGGAAAGGGTCAGATCGCATCTGACCACATCTGCAATTGAACCTTTACATTGTCTCTTCACAAAATCAACTGATAGCGCCTATCATTTTTTGCCACTATCACTTGTCTGCCATCTTTGAGATGTCTGCCGTCAAACCGAATTTATTCAATCGAGACCTGACCTGTGTTGAATACAGCTCCCTCTTAATAAGTGCACCCACCATCAATGTGTCATTTAGCGACACTGATATTGATGTGTTGCACAATGCATCAAAAACAATGCGTAATTTCGTGGTGCTACTATCAGGACGCAAAACGCATTGGTGTGGAATAAAATAATGATGTCTAGGAGAAGCGCAACTGAGCTTGGTCATATGTTGAAGCTCTATGTATTCCCTCATAAAATCATTGTTAAAGAGTCAAAACTCGACGTTTGGTCGTATCAAATGAATGACCTAAAACTTTAGGACTAGTTATAAATGGCAAACGCACTTCGAATCGACCTGAATTTGTCCTATTGACATTTTTGCTTAAAAATTCGTTCGCGCGCTTATTGTTCAGCCGTGTTCTTGGCTCGGTTTGCCTATGATTTGTTCCAACTCCCAAAAAACGTTCTACCAGAGAGTCGAGAGAACCATGACTTGGATTAAGAGTTACATTGTAAACAGTTTTATTTGATCTATCCTAACAAAATTTTGGGAATCCATGGAAGATCTGGATTTAATTTAATTTGGTCAACAGAAAGCAAATTGAAAAATATCTCTACTTCCAACATAGCGATAATTTTGGTAAGCCGAAGTGCGCTTCCTTTCTTGTTTTCATTCCT
Organism: Drosophila rufa; assembly: GCA_018153105.1. Taxonomy (NCBI): domain Eukaryota; kingdom Metazoa; phylum Arthropoda; class Insecta; order Diptera; family Drosophilidae; genus Drosophila; species Drosophila rufa. The sequence continues at coordinate 4,150,598 of JAECXS010000003.1, read as the reverse complement.
TATTGTATCAATTAATAACCGCAAATCTAAAGCTATAAAATGGTCGGTAAATTTAATATTTGGGAAATTGTGATGAAAAATAAAAAAAAACTACGGAAAAGTTGTACGTTTGCGACCGGTACTTAGTTCAATTAAAAACAAGAAAGAAAGCTAACTTCGGTAAACCAAAGTTGGTATACCCTTGCAGTCTGCAATTGAGTCATTGAAAATCGAACCATTTTAGTAATGTTGAAAAAATATCGAATTTTGTAAATTTTAAATTTTACTGAAGAATGTTACATTTTCTTATAAATCGACCGATCGCTTCTATGGCAGCTATGATATAGTTGTCCGATCTTAATGAAATTAAAAACGTATTTTTATAACCATAAAAAACTGCTATATCTCAGCATCTATAGAAATACTTTGAAAAACCGAGAAGTTAAAATTTTGTTTACATTAATTTCGCCATCATTCCTATGGCAGCTGTAGGATATAGTAGTCCGATTTCGGCCATTCCGACATATATACTGCGTGCTAAATAAATAAGACTATGCTATTTCAGCCCGATAGCTCAAAAACTGAGAGACTAGTTCGTGTAGAAACCGACAGATTATTCTTACAATAGTAACATCCCACGGCATGCTCTCGTGACGACAGGATCGGACGGATACTAAAGTGGCTCACGGTTATAAAATTGGCATGATTAGTCCGGTAGTCCTGTTTTCAGGAGTGGCAGTTTTGTGTCGATTTTTTATCGGCACCTTTGCACTTCCGATTCTTCGAATACTTCCACTTCTCACTTATCAGGTGGAGGGATTGTTAACGAACTTATAGTTTTTATTTTTCCGAACTTCGCGAGACGCAGAACTTGTTATCTTTTCGCGACCTTTAATCAGGTGCCTGTTATTTGAGTCGTATTAAGAACTAACTTAACTTAGGTTTAACAAATTTTATTTATAGGTACGCGTCGTTCCATCGCTGCTATCGCCCCTGCTCCTGTTGCCGTTTCTGCCGACGCTCTTTGTTCTCATTGGTCGCTGCTCTTGATACCGTCGGTGCCGCCATCGCCGTTGTTACAGTTTATGTTGGCGTTTTTTTTATATTATCATTGGTTGCTGCTCTTGGTCTTGTCGATGTCGCCGTCGCTATTGGCGGATTTGAATTGGAACTGGCTGTTGCATTTCTATTATAGTTTTTGTTTGATGCACCTCGCTGAGTTCGCTGATCTGCATTCCCGGGGTCGCTGGCTAAAAGTTGCAAGCTCAGTGCGCGTGTATGGATTGATGTGAACTTTATTGGGGACGTTGATTACTTTTGTTTTTATTTTGAAATTATTTTCGGGTGTTAACTGTTTGCTCCTTAAGGCAACTGTTCTCGGTCGCAACGTAAAGGAGTATAGGTCCGGGATCTGGGGTGATTTCTTGCGCTTGTGTTACGGAAGCTGGTGAACTTTCGCCGTTCGAAACCAAACACGTGCTTGTTAGGGTTAGCTGTTAATAGGCGCAAATTAAAAGTATAGGTAAAAGAATGCGAGGAAACTACCCTACACCATACTATATAGACTACTAGCGCGCAGCTCGATTGCTATATTGCATGTGTACTAAGTGGGTTTAGATTAATGAGTTTACTTGAGGATGGCTAACTACAGATGAGGTTATTTTGTATAAATCATTATAATTTGCATTTCAAACGAGATTCTACATTGGTGCAAATCTAAAGGCAAGTAGGTTCAAGTGGTTCTACATGGTACGTTGATATTTAATTGCCCAAAAGATAGGTGCTTTCCACGTCACCACGAATCAGGTCATACATAAAGACAATGCCAAGCATGGTTCTACGGTTTGTTAAGGAAGGTAGGTTAATTAGGAGAAGCATACTAGAATAAGAGGGTAACCTTAGGTTTGCATCCCAGTTTAAGCCACGAAAAGTAAAAAGTTATTTTGAACTGACTCAATGCGTTTGGTGTGGACGTCCCACTGGGGACTCCAAACGTAAGATTTATATTCTAAAATAGGACGAACTAATGCAATGTATAAATTCTTCGTGACGTAGGGGTCATCAAATTCCTTCGATTGTAATTGGCGGGTTCATTTGTATTATTGGTTTTGTTGGATGTACCTCGTTGGGTTCGCCCAACTTGAAAAATTCGCTATTCTGCATTCCCGCGATCGCTGGTCAAAAGGTGCAGGTTCAGCGCTCGTGCTTATATTCTAGCGAACCCTATTGGGGGCATTGCATTCGGTCGCTGGCTTAAAATTGTAAGCTCAGTGCGCGTGTATGGATTGATGTGAACTTTATTGGGCACTTTGATTACTTTTGCTTTTATTTGGAATTTTGTATTATTTCGAGTGTTAACTTACATAGGGAATACTTAACTAAGTGGAAACTGCTATAAAATGGAATTAGTACTTTGACAAGGGACTCAGATGTTAGTGTTATAACCCGCTAGTCGAACGGAGCGGTCCAAGCGGCATCTAAGACAGGCGATGTACGCTGCTAACAGCTCTTGTCCAAACTAAATATATATATAAAGGATTCGTCTAGGTACAGAAAGTTCTGGTGTATGGATTAATAACGTTAAAACTCTGGAAAAACTCTTCAAAGGGGCGGATAGTGCACTACTATCTGTAATCGCACTTAAGCTTATTTTTTAATTCCGACTTTATCATTTTCTCTCCTTTTGATTTGATTTTAAGCAGTGAAAGCTTTCCGCAACGAAATAAACTCGATTAACATAAAAAAAACACGACATGAAAAAACCACATAACATCAAAGATTTGTTTTTCCTTTCAGTAAATTCAGAAAAATCCACGAAAAATGCGTCGTTATTCTACGCCATGTAGACTGCTGGTGAGTTATCTCCGGTATCCCAAACGGGTACACACTTAACTTTTTTTTACCAAAAAGTAATTAATATATTTATTTTTGATTAGATGCTCAGTTTGACGTTTTGCGCATCAGTAGTCATCGGGCACATTCGCATTGATGCACCAGAGATTCATGTGGCCCCCAGCTACAAGCCGGCCTTTGTTCGCTCTGCTGTGGAAAGTATCCCTTTGGAAGATGATGCGGAAGCGCTGAGTCGCTCTCGTCCCATATTTGGCGATACATTCTTGCCCCTACGCACCTCTGTAGAAAGTGTGCCCACGGTGAATAAAAGAAGTGTAACTCAGTTAAGGAAATCCTTAAGCCGACGTTTGTTTGTTCGCGATTCAATAGAGGCAGTGCCGAATGACTATGATAACGAAAACTCCGAAAGCTATGTCAAAGATTTTAAAATGAATGCAGAAACAAAGCCCAATAAGTTCTTAGAACCGGATCCATGGACCATTTCCGATAAATACGCTGCCTTTATTGCTCCCGGAGTATCGGATGATTATTATCAACAGCCTTACCGAATTGACTCTCCGCATCAACAGCTTTTAAAATCAGTGAATATTGAACAGCTGGAGCACATCGATGAACTAGATTTCTATAAGAAACAACAGTCAAACGGCACGCTGACTCAATTGGAACTCGAAAACCGCGAGGCCCCCTATGGGGCGCTGGCGCAGATAAAAAAACAAAAAATTAACTTGATTCCTAAAGTACTCTGCTACATGTCCAACTGGGCTTTCTACCGAAAGGGCGATGGCCATTTTGTGCCAGAGCAGATCGACCCGATGCTTTGCTCAGCCATCATCTACTCGTTTGCCTCCCTGGATCCTGATCATCTTACCATTCGCGATTTCGATCCCTGGGTGGATTTGGAAAACCAATACTATCGCCGGGTGATTTCGTTGGGAGTGCCTGTGTTGATTGCTCTAGGTGGCTGGACGGACTCTAGTGGCGATAAATACTCTCGCCTTGCACGCGATGAAATCAAGCGACGTGTATTCGCTTCCAGTGCGGTCAGCTTTCTACAGCGCCACGGATTCAGCGGTCTGCACATGGACTGGAATTACCCAAAATGCTGGCAGAGTGACTGCTCCAAAGGACCCGCCAGCGATAAGCCTAACCTAACAAAGTTGCTTCGTGATTTACGTACGGAGTTCCAGCGGGTGAATCCAAAACTTCAATTGGGAGTTGCTATATCCGGCTATAAAGAGATCATAACAGAAGCCTATGAACTTTCAGCACTTTCGGCAATAGTAGATTATATGACTGTGATGACCTACGACTACCATGGAGCGTGGGAGCGACAGACAGGGCACGTGAGTCCGCTGTACGCTTTTATGTCAGAAAAATATCCGCAATACAACACGGACTACACAATGAAGTTGCTGGTGAAAATGGGCGCTCTTAGAGAAAAACTCGTTCTTAGTATTCCATTTTATGGTCAGAGCTTCACTCTAGAGCAAAGTCATCAGAAACTGGTAGGTGAAGGGGTTACGACCATAGGGCCCGGAAAAGCCGGCGAGTCTACAAGGCAACCTGGAATGCTTTCATATTATGAAATTTGCCAACGTATCGCTCAATCCAAGTGGCTAAGTAGCCGGGATGTTAACATGAGATCAGGTCCGTATGCCATGCTTAATGATCAGTGGGTAGGCTACGAGGACCCATCTAGTGTTACGGCCAAGGCTCGATATGCAGCCAACAATAATTTCGCCGGAGTGGCCGCGTGGACCATAGACCTAGACGACTTCCATAACCTTTGTTGTAGTGAGCCTTACCCACTGTTGAAGGCCATTAACCGGGCGCTTGGACGACTACAGTCGGGGTCGCCTACACAAAAGAACTGTGCGCGTCCTCCTCCAGTAAACACCCCATTGCCTCCACAAATGACCACAATTAGCAGCGATGGTTCGGTGGGATCCGGGTTTAATCATGAGCACACCACCACAATCAGGCCAAACTGGGAGGCAACCAATATACCCACTACAACAAAACCGAAACCCTTTACAAGTACAACCAAGAAACTACAGACCATCACTACTGAAAGCTCGAGCACTGACTGGTGGACCACCACCACGGAAAGTCGGCCAAGCAAACCAACTCGGACAACCGCAAAACCGGCATACACTACGATACCTGTTCCAGCAGTAATCTTTCCGGTGGTTCAGTCCTCAAAGTGTGAACCCGGCGAGTTTTATCCAGATTCAAAGAATTGCAACGCGTACTACCATTGCATTATTAAAGGAGAGATGCGCCAGCAATTCTGTCCCGGCGGCCTGCACTGGAACAGTGAGACTAAGAGCTGCGATTGGCCCTCGTCTGCTAAGTGCAGAAGACCTTCAGTTCATCGTGATCAGGAAACAAGTACCGCTATCCCCAAACAAACCTCCAAGATACCAAACAAGACCTCAAAGCCCAACAGAAACCCGCCGAAACCTACGCCACAAGTTCAGGTTACGGGTAACATCCCGACTAAACGCCCTAACCGTACGACCCCCCGGCCACGGCCATCCACCTCGGTAATGTGCAGTGAAGGAGAGTACTATTCCCACAGAAACTGCGGCCAGTACTACATCTGCGTCAATGGAGTCCTAGTGCCAAGCGAGTGCGGCGGAGATTTGCACTGGGATGCTCTCCGTAAGGCCTGTGACTGGCCGAAGAACGTGCAGTGCGTGACAAGCAAGAAATATCTAAGAATTATTCAGGCCAGTAGATCCAGCGAGGAGGATCCATGCAACGGTGAGGAGCGAGTCGCTTATCCTGGTGACTGTTCAAAGTATCTCTTCTGTTTGTGGAACCGTCTACAGGCGGGTGACTGTCCGCCGGGGCTGCACTACAGCACCGCACTCGCGAACTGCGACTGGCCAGCAACCGCCAAGTGTAATCAGGATTCCTCTAGCAGCGTGGGAGCAGGCATTAATATTAAACCGAAGCCTCCGGCGCCAGCAAAGCCGGCTCCTACCACCCAGAAGCCGAACACCACCCTTCGGCCCACCTACCCCACCGACAAGCCAGTGCTAAAGCCGCTAGATGGTTACTATAAGGTGGTATGCTACTTTACAAACTGGGCATGGTACCGCAAGGGCCTGGGTCGCTATACGCCGGACGACATTAACACGGACCTTTGCACGCACGTGGTTTACGGATTCGCAGTGTTGGACTACTCCGAGCTTATACTGCGAACTCATGATTCCTGGGCTGACATTGACAACAACTTTTATACGAGGGTTGCCGGACTCAAGAGCAAAGGTATCAAGGTAAGCCTGGCACTCGGCGGCTGGAACGATTCTCAGGGCGACAAGTACAGTCGGCTGGTGCGGAGTCCGTCGGCTCGTGCTCGGTTTGTCCGCCATGCTCTACAGTTTATCGATAAGTATGGCTTCGAAGGACTAGACCTAGACTGGGAATACCCGGTCTGTTGGCAAACAGAATGCAACAAGGGATTTGCAGAGGAAAAGGAGGGATTCACCGCCTGGGTTCGGGAGCTCTCATTGGCTTTCCGCCCACGTGGACTTTTGTTGTCTACTGCGGTTTCGCCTAGCAAGAAGATTATTGACACTGGATACAACGTTGCAGATCTATCTCGTTATTTCGATTGGATCGCTGTAATGACATATGATTTTCATGGGCAATGGGATAAGAAAACCGGTCATGTAGCACCCCTGTATCATCATCCCGACGATGACTTTGATTACTTTAACGCTGTATGTATTTCTTTGGATTTCATGTACTGTATGTATTTTATCTTCTGATATCTTACAGAACTTCTCTTTGAACTATTGGATCAAAAAAGGAGCCCCCTCAAGAAAAATCGTTATGGGTATGCCTTTGTACGGGCAATCCTTTACTCTAGAGAATTCCAGTAACAATGGTCTTAATGCCAAAGCGCCAGGACCCGGCCAGGCTGGCGAATTTACCAAAGCTGCTGGATTTCTTGCGTATTACGAGGTAATTAGAAAAAACAATAATTAAAGTCAAGGTGTCGGGAATCTGTTAAATATAACATTTTATCAGGGATCGCAAATAATAGTTATGACATAAATAAAAATTGGACCCAAAAAAAAAAATACTGCGACGATACGAAAATTATGCATACCATAGAACTTTGCAGAAATAGGATACATTTCTATATGAAATTTTGAATTTGTTGGATCTTTTGTAACTGTTATTTTTAATAAACAAGTTATACAAAATTCTTATTTTTCAATTTTTATATAAAAGTTAAATCATAACTCTTATTTGTAATTTATATTCTAAAAAAAACTCAAAAACTGAGAGACTAGTTTGGGTAGCAACGGACAGACAGACAGACGGACATGGCTAAATCGACTCGGCTGGTGATGCTGATAAAGATTATATAAGTTAAACACAAAGGTTTTTATTATTTAAAAAAATAATATTTCTTGGACACTTGGTCCGTATTTATTTCCATAAAAAGTTGAACTAAATTATGTTTACAGAAATTGCCATATTTATACCCAATAACTTTGTCGCTGCCTCTGCCAACGTCGGAGCTTTGCCGTTGTCGTCGCTGCAGCGGGAAGTGGATCAGACGCTGCAGTCAGCACTTTTTGGGAGCTACTGACCGAAGCCGGGAAGTTGCCCTTGCACTTTTACTTGCTGGTGCAATACCGGATGCGCGTGGCCAACTTCGGTTGCGAATTCGTTTTGTGTTAACTCCTCCACCTTTAAAATCGAGTGTCCACGCTCAATGCGGTCATTGATCTCGTTATCAGAAGCTATTTTGTTGATGTGCAGTATTTTGACCCTTTTAATCAAAAAGCGGCTAGCTAGTGCAGTTAGTCCGATGATTATTATGGAACTTATTAGAAAATCGGCTGTATGCGATGTTGTTTTTAACAGTTCCAAGGTCTTGGTATTGTTGATGTTCAGTTCTTTTACCAATTCTAATGATAGCTTTTCTTCTATATTTTTAATGGTCATCTCAGTTTGGAGGATTGCTGGCATCGGGTGATAGTGCACCGTGTCTTTGTTGGTGAAGGTCTGTCCATCAATATTAATTGTAGAATTGCTGAAGTTAATAACAAAGGTTCCGTTGAGACTTGTGGATGTCCCATTTATTTGTACGTTGCCGGAGAATTTGTTGAGTAGAATGACTCCAGGTGCGAGTTCGTCAATAACTGGAATGTGTTGGTTGTTGATTCGAGTGCAGGTGGCAGGGCGACTTTTTAATAAATTAGGTAGGCAAGAGGAATTACTTATGTCTATCATATCTCTACGTTTACAAATGGTTATCTCATTATAATTATTACATTTGGAAATTTTTGCAAAAAGTTTTCCTTTACATTTGATTACATTTTCGCTTTGAATTTTATTAACATATTGACCAATTTTTATTGGTTTGATTAAAAGTTCTTCACAATAGTTGGTGTCGGTTATAGGAATTTTAATGATATAAATAAGTGTTGGTCCATTGCTTGCTACGCTTACTTCTGCTATTTTCATGGCTTCTTCAAAATTAGTGTACGGCAACTGGTCTTGATCTAGTGTTTTTATTTCTTCATTTACCTCTTCATCTCCTAATATCTGGGTGTTACTAATATCTGCTTTTGCCCATTGTATTGCGTGGTTTAAGTTGACAATTTCTTCTTTAAGCATTTTAATTTGAAACATTAATATTGTGCTAGTGTCTCTTTGAGGATCTCCTCCGTATTTTAAGCTGTTAATAAGATTTGCATTGGCCTGGGTGATATTATTTATTTTTTCTACTATAAGTCTGTTTAGAATAACTTGATTGTTGTTGTTAGTTAATGCTGAATTTATTTTTTCTTGAACTATTTCGAAATCTCTACTGTCGGGAGATCCAGCTAACCATTTCCAGGCGCTGCCTAATAAGTCTATATGTCTTTTTCTTCTACTCTTAATCTTGAGGTTATTAATTAAATTTTTTGAAATTCTAATTTCTTCGGTTATAAATGGCAATATTGGGTCGTATGTTTTTAATTTATAGTTAGCAGTGTAATTAATTTTTTCAAGTGTTTCTTCGTATTTTTCTAAGTCAATAATATGAATTAATCTGAAGGTTCCCGTTTGAACCTTTGCCAGTCCGGTAATTAGAGTCACGATATTGGATTTCGTGTAGTCAGTTATTTGCACGTCAGCAGCGCACACAGTGAAAAGGGTTCTGTAAATGTGATTTAATTTCGAATAAGTTGTTTATGAATAATTCTTCCAGTTTCTGTTAGTACTGTGGTGTTTCTGTCTTCTTTTACGGTTTCTTTTTTATATCTGGCGGATAGTTTTGTACCTAATCTTTTATTATTTTGAACAAATATCTTATCTCCTGGGGAATATTTTTTTATTTGATCTCTACTTTTGTTATGGTATGTTAGGTCTTTTTCCTGAGTGGTTGTAATTCTCTCTGTAATTTTTTGTCTCTCTGTTTGTTGTAGTTTAGGGTTAATTGCTACCTTTCTTCCAAAAAATAAGTCAACTGGTTTTCTGTTAGTGGTTGAGTGTATTGAATAATTATATTTGACAACTGATCTGTCTATAAGATCTTTTAATGAAGCGTGTACTTTGTCGGCCTTTTGGCACCGAATAATTTCTGACAGTGTTGAATGGAAACGTTCGATTTGGCCGTTTGCTGAACTGTTATATGGACGTGTTTTGTAAACTTCGATATTAAATTGATCTTGTAGCATCCGCATTACGGGAGCCGAACCAAGAGATTTCTCATTATCCATTACTACCATTTCTGGGATACCAAAATTGATTAATAAATCTTTTAAAGGTTCTTTTATGTCTTGAGTTGCTCGAGATTTGACTATCCTAGCCTGTGCAAATTTTGAAAATTTATCTATTGCCGTCAAAACGACTTGTTTGCATGTGAGGTAAAAATCAACGTGAATAATTTGTCCTGGGTATTGTGGTATTGGTGTTTTTTGTAACTCTGGTTTGTTGGGGTGTCTTTCGTATTTGTGTTCCTTACAAATTTGGCATTCTTTTACAAGTTTTATTATTTTGGCCCTCATGTGTGGAAAGTAAACTTTGCTTAACAATTGTTGTTTGTTTTCATTGCTATTTCTATGTGCTCTTCTATGCTCTGTTATAATTGCATTCTCTTGATCAGTTTCGTCTTTTAAATCTTTAACTAGTCTGCTTGAGAATCTGGTTTTATATTTATTTAAAAGTGGATAGATTTCCTGAAGTTGACCTAAAGTTTTTTCGTCCGTATGGATTCCGTTGATGACAGACGGGTTGAGTCTATCTCTTAAAATTTTTAATAAGGTTTCTGAATTAAAAATTGGTTCTGTAATAATGTGTCTATGGTACGTTGGAAAAACAAGTTCGAATCTATAGGAGGGTGTATTTCCTAAATATAATAGTATATGATTTTTAAAAACATTTACTGGTTCTTCTGCCATTGGTATTAGTCTCTCAGGAGAACTAGAACTGCTGTGAATAGTGCCTGTTAGTGTGTTTACTTCCCCTCGCGTTTGAATGGGAGGTCTACTCAGAGCATCGGCAACAACGTTTGCTTTGCCAGGTTTGTGGAGCAGTTCGTGGTTGTACTCCTCTAGAATTGCTTTCCATCTCTTCATCTGATCGTTACGGCTTTTCGGGTTAGTTGGGTGTGTGAGAGATTCGTGGTCTGTAAATATTTTTACTTTGGTCGGACCGTACAGAAAATTTCTAAGAGTCTGTATAGACCAAATTATAGCTAGCATTTCCTTTTTGTTAGGGGCATAACTTTCTTCTGCCTTACTTAGAGTCCTAGAAATAAACATTATAGGTTTGTCTTCTTGGGCCAATACGGCACCAATAGCATAATCTGAAGCATCGGTAGTTAATTGAAATTCTTTATTGTAGTCTGGATATGATAACATTACCTCCTCGGAGGCGAGAGTTTGTTTTAATTTTCTAAATGCTTCCCTTGCCTCTTTGTCAAGATCGATCAGAGTTTTGCTTGAGGCATTTTTTGAGATACGGCCTCGGCCCTCTTCCCCTCTTAAAAGGGCTGTTAGGGGCTTTGCAAGCTTTGCATAATCTTTGATGAAGCGACGGTAGAACCCTGACAGTCCTAAAAAGGAGCGAAGATCTTTAAGTGTCTTTGGTTCTGGGAATTCGACGATTGCTCTCACCTTTTCCGGATTTTTCTTAATTCCGGTATCTGCTACTAAAAATCCTAAAAATTCGACTTCTTTCTTAAAAAATTCGCATTTATCTAACTGGATTCTCATGTTTGCGTCTTCAAGAATTTTGAATACAATTTCTATGTCTTTTAGATGATTTTCTTCGTTTTTACTGAAGATAATAATGTCGTCAATGTAGACGAAACACCTAATTCCTATATGTTCCCTAAGAATGTCATCTAGCGCTCTTTGAAAAATGGAAGGGGCATTTTTAAGTCCAAACGGGAGTCTGGTAAACTCATATTTGCCTTGATTTACTGAAAATGCTGTTTTTTCTATGTCTGATTGTCTGAGTGGGATTTGGTGAAATCCACTTTTAAGGTCTAAAACAGAAAAAAATGTATTTTGTCCTAGTTGTGCCAGTACATTGCTTATGTCTGGTATAGGGTATCTGGCTGGAATAGTGACCAAGTTAAGCTTCCTATAGTCAATCACCATTCTATGTTTTTTCTGTCCGGAGGCATCCATTTTTTTGGGTACAATCCCTATTGGAGAATTATACGGAGACCTTGAAGGTCTAATTACGCCGTTTTCAAGTAGCTCTTGCATTTGCTTTTCAACTTCTGGCCTAAGAGCTTCCGGGTATGGGTAGTGCCTCGAGTATATTGGACTTTCGTTTGTACTTCTTATAGTGGCTTCTACTTTGGTAGTGTATGTCAGTTTTTCGTCCGGGTCGTCAAATAAGTTTGGAAATTTTAAGCAGATAATTTTTAAATTTTCTTTTTGCGTTTTTGTTGTATGGTCTATTCGAATATCTAACTTTTTGACTTCGGGAGAAGCTTTCTGTTTTATTTTAATTTTACGTTTGTTTTTAATTGAAATGTAACCTTCCTGCATATTTATTTGAGCATTGAGTTCACGAAGTGTATCATTTCCTATAATAGCATCGAAAGATTTTAATGAGGGTAGTAAAAAGAATTTAACAAATGTATCTTTTAAGTCAAATGGGTTGGCAATTGTGTGGTGGGTGATATGGATATCTCCGGCTACGGAGCTTACATAGAAAGATTTATTATTTTCGATTGGTTTTTTTTACCAATCGCGGTTGGATATAATTTGTATTAGAGCCGGTGTCTATTAAAATTTTGATCATCTCTCCATCACCGGTTTTACATTGAAAGTAAGGTAATGAAGAGGATTTTACTCTAAAAAATAAAGGCCAGTGTATTCGGTTTCCTCTGTTTCTTGTTCGAAATCTGGAATTTCCGCGTAGTATTCGGCTGCTGTCTCGTCAGTTTCCGTTAATTGGTCGGTATTTTCTACTGGGTGTTCTTGTTCAGTGTTTATATGAAAATTTCTCTGTTTTTTATCTACCAGTCCGCTTGTCATTTGAGGTGGTGGTCGTTTTCCCTGCAGTCCATTATTTGGTCTGTTCATATAATTTATTTGTCTTGTCTGTAAACTTTTATCTATATCCATAGGTTCTGGCTTAGGCTGTGGTTTGGGAACCAATGGACGTGGTGGTTGTATTGCTGGGTAAGCAGAATATTGTTGTTGATGTCCACTGAATTGCATTTGCTGCTGTGGAAAATAGGCTGTCGTTTTCGGGGGCTGTGGAACGTGAGCTAAATGTGGGATAAATGGTTGTCTAGCTGCGTTGAATGGTTGCTGTGCGAATTTTTTTGGTAAGGCAGGTCCTCTAGTAGGGCCTTCAAATTTTCTTGAATTGTTTTGATTATTATTGGCGTAATTGGTTCTGAAATTTTGATTTTCTAGTCTTTCCCAAAGTTGAAGTGCAGATGGAAGATCTGCCGGTTCTTTGGTACCTAGCAGTCTAGGCAAGTCGCCGTTAAGACCTCTAATAAAAGTATCAAGCGCCTTGTCTCTGTAAGACTTGGCAAAAAGATCGATTGATACTCTTCCCATTTCCATGCATGAAATTTTGTTCAAGATGAGTGATAAGTGAGTATAGACCTGTTGGTAGAAATCTGCTGTGGTTTGATTACCCTGTACTAACGAAGTCATTTGATATTCTAATGTCGTAACGTCTCGTTTATCAGCGTAGTGGGCTGTTAAACATTTGGAGATTGCTGTCCAGTTTAGTGGTGTGTTATATGATTCTAGAACTGAGTCTGCATTACCTACTATTTTGTTTCTAATAACATTTAAAATTTAATAGTACCTGGGGGATCCTTCTGTTAATGAATATATTTTTATTATTCTCTCTACGCTCTTCCTCCAAGAGCTGAATTCTCCTGCTTGGCCAGAAAATTCCCTGAGGGTTTTTACTATGTCTGGGACTCTGTCAAATTCATTCATATTATTTGCATTAGCAGAATAGGTTTGATCGAGTAGCGGCACTGAATCTGGATTTAATTTTTGATTTAGAATTCTCTCTACTATTTCTTGTATTTGGGCTTGCATGTTAACTAAGTTTGTTGGGACTTGGTTTACTTCAGGGGCTTGTACCCCACTGTTGGGTAGCATCGCGGGCCTGATCAGATTATTAGGGTTAGCCATTGTAATAAAATATTTTTGTATGTGTAGAGTTGTATGTAAAATATAAATTCTTAAATTAATAATTTTTTTTTAATTTAGATTTGATTTGTTTTGTGTGTTTGTTTGCTTTGTTTTTGCTTTTGTTGTGGCTTTTTTTTTTTTGCCTTTGTTTTAGCTTTTTAGCTTTTTAGCTGTTTAAAAAGATTTTTTTTAGGTATTTTTCACTTTCGTGATTTCTTATTTTGTTTGTGGTTTGTAATTAAAAGTTAGCTTACAGTAAAATAAAATACATCCTGAACCGGTCAGTTGGTAGTAGTCCTTTTTGCTCCTTGCTACTGGGGTACCTTTTCCTGACACTCCCGTCCAGTTGTCTACGGTGATCGCCTGCAGTCTGATGTAAGTGAGTTCTTTTCTTGGCGGGTCGTCCAGCAGTGTTGCCTTTCCTTTGGTGCTCCTTTTTTCCGGTGTTACCAGGGCAGCCTATGGGGTGCACTTGCAGGTGATTTTTGGAGTCCCGACTTATTTTTCGGATCGGTGGAACCCGGGTAGCCTATGGGGTGCTCTTACGAGTGTTCCTTTGATTCGATACCAAGGATATTTCCGCGGACAGGACCCTTAAACGTTGGGCGCCAGTTAAACACGAAGGTTTTTATTATTTAAAAAAATAATATTTCTTGGACACTTGGTCCGTATTTATTTCCATAAAAAGTTGAACTAAATTATGTTTACAGAAATTGCCATATTTATACCCAATAACTTTGTCGCTGCCTCTGCCAACGTCGGAGCTTTGCCGTTGTCGTCGCTGCAGCGGGAAGTGGATCAGACGCTGCAGTCAGCACTTTTTGGGAGCTACTGACCGAAGCCGGGAAGTTGCCCTTGCACTTTTACTTGCTGGTGCAATACCGGATGCGCGTGGCCAACTTCGGTTGCGAATTCGTTTTGTGTTAACTTATATACTTTATGGGGTTCCTTCACTGCGTTGTAAACTTCTGGACAAAATTATAGTAACGTGCAAGGGGATAAAAAAGTCAAAAACTTCTATCATCTACTTCTTTTAATTTTTACTTTTTTAAAAATTTTCGAAAGTCGCCTTATTTTCGAAAGTCGCCTTATTTTTGAGGGACGGAGATTCGATTGTGATATGCATTTACGTACATATATATTTATTTATATGTCATATGATACAAATTCATACATACATACATACATCAAACAAAAGTATTGAGACGTGGATTGAAGATATCTTTCGATCTTTCAAATATACCGCCGTTCAAAAGTTATAGCAATTATATTTTATTTCAAATTTGTATACCCTTGCAGAGGGTATTATAATTTTGCCATGATTGTTGCAACGCAGTGAAGGAGGCATCTCCGACCCCATAAAGTATATATATTCTTGATCAGCGTCACTAGCCGAGTCGATCTAGCCATGTCCGTCTGTCCGTCTGTTGGTTTCTTCGCGAACTAGTCTCTCAGTTTTTGAGCTATCGAGCTGACATTTTTAGCATAGTCTTATTTCTTAAGCACGCAGTATATATGTCGGAACGGCCGAAATCGGACCACTATATCCTATAACTGCCATAGGAATGATGGCGAAATTAATGTAAACATCATTTTAACTTCTCTGTTTTTAAACGTATTTCTATAAATTTTGAGATATAGCA
This sequence comes from Drosophila rufa, assembly GCA_018153105.1. Taxonomy (NCBI): domain Eukaryota; kingdom Metazoa; phylum Arthropoda; class Insecta; order Diptera; family Drosophilidae; genus Drosophila; species Drosophila rufa. The sequence goes on along the minus strand of JAECXS010000003.1, from coordinate 4,135,480 downwards.
GTTTTTTATGGTTCTAGAATTACGGTTTTCATTTTTCGGACAACTATATCATATAGCTGCCATAGAAGCGATCGTTCGATTTATATGAAAACTATATCATATAGCTGCCATAGAAGCGATCGTTCGATTTATATGAAAATGTAAAATTCTACATGTAAAATGTAAAATTTACAAAATTCGATATTTTTTCAACTTTACTAAAATGGTGCGATTTTCAATGATCCAATTGCAGACTGAAAGGGTATACCAACTTCGGTTTACCGAAGTTAGATTTCTTTCTCGGTAAAATAAAAATTGATAAATAACAGTTATTGAAAACAATTTTTATTTGTAACGAATTTTACCAATCTATTGTTGTTTGCGAATTTTCTTCTTATTGGCTCTCGATCAAGTGCCTTTTTCTCTTATTCGATCTTCCTCTATCGATACACCAACGATATATCGGTTACATTACCAATTTTCTTAACAGTATATAACTATTCTCTATCGATAATACCTAATTCATATTATTTAGTATTTTAGATTAATAATAGTTTACAAAATTATTATTTTGTAAAAAAAGTTAAAAATAATTATAATTTTTTTAATTTTTATATAAAAGTTGTATCATAACTCTTATTTGTAAATTTGATTTAAAAATAAAATTTGATTTTAAAATATGATTCAACTTTTTATATAAAAATTTTGAAAGAATAATTATTTTGAACCTTTATCTGTTTCAAAAAAAAATATCAAATATGAGTTATGATTCAACGTTTATATAACAATTAAAAAATAATACATATTTCAAACTTTTTTATTAAAAATAAAAAATAACAGTTAATTTGCAATTTTTTTTAAGTGAAACTTCTTTAGGCGCTTCTTTTTTTGCTTGCAAATAACTGTTACAGCTTGCTTTCTCGATCTAACGCATGGGCAATTTTGTATCACGCAACGGTGGATATTAACTAGTGCTGACAGAATTTTAGCGGAAAATAGCTTATTCTAATGGAAAAGTTAAAAAAAAACTAACAATGTTATAAATATATCGGAAAATTATTTTAATTAATTATAGGCAAATACCTAATATGTTTCCCAGGTGTAGATTTTAGGCTACAAAAACCATTTCAAATAAAGAATACATTATTGTATATGTCGGATAAACTGTTCCTCCCCGGGTCTGTAAGAGGTCGTTCGATGCTTCCTCGGTCACATTTCTGAGAAATTATATCTGATGCACTATTAACGTCGGATCTGTGCAGGGAGTCTCCGTAGCCTTGTTGTCTGTTACAAAGGTTTTTCCAAAGAGATGGAAGCCAGAACTTCCTGCCAAGTCATCACCTTTCCTCTCTAGATCATAATCCCTGACAACGCTCACGGAGCCACACTCGATACAGTTTCACAAACTGTATCCCACATTAAGCCTAGTACACAGACAGTAAAACGGTTCGCAACCCGAAAAAGATTTATCTTTTCCAGTGTGACCGCTTCTTAAAACACTCTTCGGCATTTTTGGGAGGTAAATGATGCGGTCATACCAATCTTAAATCAGCTGTTTTATATTTACAATTATTTATTTTATATTTGAAAGACAATTCGCACAGACTTGTAGTCTCGTTCTGGAATAGCTCATTTGCGCACAATGACCACCAACGCCGTCGCCCAGATTCTCCCGACCATGCACAACCGCCTCTTTTCTCGCTATTACTTGTCCAACATTCTTTCCTAGATCGAGGACAAGGACCGCTCTACCGGCTACTGCTGGTGATTCTGTTATTACCAAATGGAATTAACCACCATCTGGGTGGTGGCGGTGGTTGCCGCAGCTACTCCTGCTGCCACCAAATTGTTGGACTGGTGAAATGATTCCAAGTTACTTCGTTCTTGGTGGATGCGAGATTCTGATTGTATCCCATATCTTTGCTGGCATACATTTGGTAAGAGTTGGTACTGCTCCTGCGCCCGGTTCTGTCCATTGCTGAACATGTCCTTTTCCAGCTTGGCAATGAAGATGTTGTCCATCGAGAGACCTATTTCCTTCCAGGTCGTTATTTATGCAAATGTTTAATATTGCCCAAATCCCTTATCATTGAATTGGCCTCTACCAATTTAGTTATTACGTAGGCTGCTACATATATTTCTGGCCTAATAATGAAAATACGAATATTTATTAAGGAAAATAGTTTTATTGTTTTTCAAAATATTCTCCATCAAGATTTACACACTTTTGCATGCGCTCAAACCAATTTTCGAAGCACTTTTTCCACTCTGATTGACACACCTCAAAAACATGGTTTTTGAATGCTTCAACAGCATCTTCTGGCGACGAAAATCGTTGACCACGCATTTTCTTCTTGATGTGAGGGAATAAAAAGAAGTCATTTGGTGCCAAGTCAGGACTGTACGGCGGATGACCCATCAATTCGACGTTTTGGCCAGTCAAAAAGGCGCTGGTTTGAGCCGATGTGTGAGAGCTCGCATTGTCATGGTGCACAATGATTCGTCTTCCCTTGGTCGTTTTTCGAATTTCACCGAAGACTTCAGGCAAACAAATGGTGGTGTACCAATCAGAATTGACCGTCCTACGTTGCTCAAGAGGAACAGTAGCCACATGACCAGTTTTTGCGAAGAAACAGGCGACCATTTGCTTCGAAGTGCTTCTTCCACGAACAACTTTCGTTGGATTTGGCTCGTCTTGGAAGACCCACACGGTCGATTGCTGTTTTGTTTTGGGCTCATACGCATAGATCCATGATTCGTAACCTGTGACGATCTTATAAACGTCTTTTGAAGCACCGCGATCGTATTTTTTCAGCATTTCTTTACACCAATCCACACGAGCCTTCTTTTGAGCGATTGTCAAATTGTGCGGGATCCAACGAGAACAAACCTTTTTTACAGCCAGGTGCTCATGCAATATCGAATGTATGCTGGTGGAAGAAATGCCTAGGGATGCCTCTATCTCACGGTATGTCACATGACGGTCTTGCATTATTAGTTCACGTACGCCATCGATGTTTTCTGGCACAACGGCTGTTTTTGGATGACCTTCGCGGAATTCGTCTTTGAGGGAGCGTCGGCCACGATTGAATTCGTTGTACCAGTTTTTCACAGTGCTATAGGATGGTGCTTCATAGTCATACAAAGATTTAAGTTCATCGCTGCACTCTTGTCGTGATAATCCACGCCGAAAGTTGTGAAAAATGATCGCACGAAAATGTTCACGAGTTAATTCCATTTTTTTGCGAAATTGATTTTTTTAAGTAACTGTAAACAACACAAATGATAGTCGTACGTCAAACCGTTCTGAGTACGTTTATGCTTAAAAATGTCGAACTTTTCAATGGAAATGTCAGATTCCACCTAACAACACTTAGTGTTGCCTAGGCCAGAAATATATATAGCAGCCCACGTATAACTTTAAACGCTTGGACTGGGCTTTTTAATACATTATTGTGTTTGGCGGGATCTATATTTTCGAATTATGTGAATAAACAGTAAGAGAGAGTGAGAGACCAATAGTCGAGAACGAATTGTTTTATAAATTTTGTATTCTGTTCGTCACCCCGCTTTAGAAATGCCAAAAATCTCTTCCTGGTATTTTCTAGTATTTTGTTCGTTCGTCTGCGTACCGGCCTTTAAAACAGCGCTGCCGAAAAGTGTTTCTCGACTATTGACCTCTCGCTCTCTCTCACTGCTTAGAAACGCTGTCCGCGTGTCTAAGTACGGAGCTTTACCCAAACTGTTAATGGCAACCCATAGCCTATTTGGGCGCACAATTTAAATATAAATACGTGTATAACAGCTTTCACGTCCTCATGCAATCCAAAGGATAACGTTTCTCCAACAACGTTTGCTTTCAAATTTATTTAACAAAGTTTGCCTACTCTAACTTAAAAGTTTTAGTTCTCTATATACGAACGGTAATATTTCATAATTTCTTACATCTTTTTTTAACCTCTGGGCCAGGTACCGCCACGGAATGTCGATCTTTACAACACACCAGTGCCACACTGGTTTCACCACACGCTAGTGCCACATTAGCCACTACTCCTTTGCCAGTGCCACACTGGTCTTCAACACATGCTATTACCACACTAGCCACGACTCTTTTACCAGTGCCACACTGGTCTTTAACACACGCTAGTGCCACACCAGTCACTACTCCTTTGCCAATGTCACACTGGTCTTCAACACACGCTAGTGCCACACCAGCCACTACTTTTTTGCCAGTGCCACACTGGTCTTCAACACACGCTAGTGCCACAGTAGCCACTACTTCTTTGCCAGTGCCACACTGGTCTTCAACGGTCTGTTTCACCCGTATTGCTAATGCTACACTAGTCTTCACGGCCTGTTTCATCCGTTTCATTCGCAACAATGCCACATCGGTCTTCACGGTTCTCGACCGCTTTCTCAATATCTAGCTGGCGATATTTGTACTGCGTTTTACCACTAACCATACAACATATAGACTACTCATTTCATACAACGAAAATGGACACAAAAATTTCTTAGCGACAGGCCCCAGGCCTGTTAGCGGCGGGCCCCGTCGCTCTCTCGCGGCTCTCTCTCTCTCTTCGCTCTCTGCATGCGTGCTCATGCATTCACGTACACGGGTTCATGTGTGCGATCATTTCATTTCGGCCCAGCAAGAATATTTGGTCTTTTGCTACTTTTCATACTAGGTACCCTAAAAATATAGGCATATTCACTATTGGGTTAATTGTAAAAATAAGAATGTTATATGTTATATATAATATATAATATAATATAATATTATAATATGATATAATTATAATATAATATTATATTATAATATAATATAATATAATATATATTATTTAAATAAAAATTGAAGTTTTGTATTTGTTCATTTGCAAACGCCGATCGAAATTAGGCATATCCCCAAAAACCAATGCGATTAAAATTTTCTTATGAGTCAACTGGCGTCACGCAGCTGCTCGCATACACAGGCAAACTTATATATATTATATCTTTATTGTGCAGAAACGACCAGATCGACTCGGCCGTTGATACTGATTAAAAATATATACGAGGTGTGTTCAAAAAGTATCTCGAATTTTGTGTTTTTATACCCTTGTAGAGGGTATTATAATTTTGAAATGATATTTGCAACGCAGTGAATGAGGCATCTCCGACCCCATAAAGTTATTCTTGATCAGCATCACCAGCCAAGTCGATCTAGCCATGTCCGTCTGTCTGTCTGTCCGTCTGTCTGTCCGTCTGTCGGTTTCTACGCGAACTAGTCTCTCAGTTTTTGAGCTATCGAGCTAAAATTTTCAGCATAGTCTTATTTCTTTAGCACGCAGTATATATGTCGGAACGGCAAAATCGGACTACTATATCCTATAGCTGCCATAGGAAAGATGGCGAAATTAATGTAAAAAAAATTTTAACTTCTCTGTTTTTAAACGTATTTCTATAAATTTTGAGATATAACAGTTTTTTATGGTTCTAGAATTACAGTTTTCATTTTTTTAAGATCGGTCGATTTATATGAAAATGTAAAATTCTACATGTAAAATGTAAAATTTACAAAATTCGATATTTTTTCCACATTACTAAAATGGTTCGATTTTCAATGATCCAATTGCAGACTGAAAGGGTATACCAACTTCGGTTTACCGAAATTAGCTTTCTTTCTCGTTTCATTATTACTTATTTATTCATGAATATCTATTTTGTCCCCTTCAAAGTAATCCCCATGAGATATTATACACTTGTGCCAACGGTTTTTTCGAATCTTCGAAGCACTTTAAAAAATAATTTTTGTATCTTGTTCAGCTCCTCCTTCGATGCCGTCTTTATCTTGTCAACGTCGTCCTTACATGGGCCTCTTCAGTTTAGGGAACAAGAAAAAGTCACAGGGGGGCAGATCTGGGGAATACGGTGGCTACCGCATCATTAGTGTGTTGTTTTTGGCCAAAAAGTCGCGCACAAGCAACGATGTGTGAGCAACGGCGTTATCGTGGTGCAAAGCCAATTTTTGTTCTTCCACAAATCGGGGTGTTTCTCATGATGCACTATGCCCCTGCAATCGAAGAAAACTGTCAGCAAAACTTTCACATTCGACTGAACTTGGCGCGCTTTTTTCGGTCTTTGTTCGTGCGGCAGCTTCCATTGAGATGATTGAGCTTTAGTTTCCACGTCATAACCATAAACCCACAATTCGTCAACAGTTGTGACCCTCTGGAGAAAATTTGGGTCGTCGCGGACAAAGTCCAACATCTCATTAGCAATGTTTATGCGATGCTGTTTTTGGTCGCAATTGAGCAATTTTGGTACGAATTTCGCGAATTATTGATAAAAATCGAATGGCACGAGCCAATCGATATTTTTAGGTCCTCAGCAACTTCTCTAACGGTGACTCGACGATTGGCCAATACCATTTTCTCCACTTGATTAATTTTTTCGTCTGTTGAAATGCTCGGGCTTCCGGCACGCTCTTCGTCGTTCACATCTTCTCGGGCTTTTGAGAACATTTTGTACCACCGATAAACGTTGCTTCGGTCCAAGGTAGCTTCTCCGTATGCCACAGTCAACATTCGGAATGCATCCGCGCACTTAATTTCGTTTTTCACATAACATTTGATACAAGTTCTTTGATCCATTTTTTTTAATAGGTAAAAATCGAAGACGATCCAAAACACGTGCAAGCAAAGCAGCTGTTAAGCAATTAAGTGAACATTCAAAATGGCCGAGCTTGTCGGCGTAAGTGAGAGACATGAAAAAGTCATAACATAACGCCACAAAAAAATCGAAATTCAAATACTATATACGTAACCCGCGAAAATTCAAAATTCGCGATACTTTTTGAACACACCTCGTACACTTTATCGGGTCGCATATGTCTCCTATACTGCGTTGCAAACTTCTGACTAAAATCATAAATCTCTGTAAAGGTATACAAAAACAAAACTATGAAAATTCCCCCCTGTCAACCGACATCAAAACATTGATTACATAGGTCGATAAAATTAAAACTTTTTGTTACTCAAGGAAAATTTATTTTTAAAAGATTTTAGCTATAGATTGCAATTTTTAAACTAAAAAATCTTCATTACGTACCAACTATGATAAAAACGCGGTTGAAGTATGAAATGGGCACTTAACCAGGCTTAAAAATCCTTATATAGCCCACAGAATTAGACTTAAATTTTTATACTTCCGTTGGACAGAAGCCTTTAATGTTGGAAACCTGGGTCATTGGTTAAAAGGTGTTTTATTAACTTCATTTTGTCACATATTTCTGCTATATTGTAGCCATATGATTTTATCCTGGTCTGGGTTCTAGTTTGGGAACATCGATTTGGAGTTAAGATTTCTAATATTTTTCTTTAAACAATCTGTGATCATTTTTGAAGAAAATGATTAGATTAAAGTTTGATTTATTCTTGAAGTATTATTTTATAATCTATTTTGTTTTTCTTAAAGTTGCCGTTCACTTCATTCTTAATTTTTGCATTCCTCGACGGTTCAAGCTCCCTAACTCTCGGTCTCCCGCTCTCACTCAATAATCGAGGTAATTCACTAAAATGTTTTTAAATATTGTCTATGTAATTAAAACCTACATGAAGACAATTTTTTAATGGACCCTATTAACGGTTGCTTTGTAATAATATTGTGCACGCCAGGTTCATTGATTGTAACGGCTGGATAGCTAAAATTTATATAAAAGACATTGGATTGCGCTTAACTTAACTTAACTTAATATATTAAGCGCCCTAAGCGCAAAAAGAACCACGGACCGATCCCTACAACACTCTGCGTGTTCTCAACAGCAGACTCCATCGGTAAAGCCCTCGACCCCATATCTAACTCCAATGACATTGAGATCGGGTGTGTGGAAAAATTCGGTCTCCGGATGTGCAGAGGGAGTGGTACACGTAATACATTCTGTTATATCCGTTTTGTCTGCTGGGGGGTCACAATCAATGACCCCATAGAACCCCGTCCCGATATTGGGCAACAATTACAGGCAGAATTTGATAATACAGACAGTCAGTCAAGTCGCGAAACAAATATCTGTTTCCTTGGTGCTATGGCAATGAGGGTTTTTGGCAATAAAGACTGAGTGTCCTTGAAGGACGTGTGATATATTAAACGAAAGATATTACAACGAAGATCACGTATATTTTCCATTGTTTTAAATATTTTTATTTTCAATTGGTATAATAAAAACTACAGAACTGCAGGAATTTATCAAGAGAAAGGTGTTAGACCGAAAATTAGACCCAAATTTTTTTAATACACCATTTGGTTGTAAGAAATCACCTCACCTTCCTAAACTAAAATCGTAAGTCTTGTTTTTCCAGTCGGGATAAGTTCAGTGGTTGTGTATTATAGTTTAGTGGACAGAGTGGACGAGTAATGGGGTTAAGAGCGTTTTATCGATAGGTATTAAGAAATTTAACGATTTAGAAGGGGTCCTGCGGGACAGATGATTCCACCCGCCAAATAAACCAAATTAAAAAGTAAAAAAAAAAGGAAATATCTATGCCACATCGGGTTTTTCCAGGGACCGTAATTATTATAAGTTTTATTATAAAAATATAAAAATATGAGTTATTTTTTAAAATAAGAGTTATTTTTTGATTTTTATTATACATATCAATTATAACTCTTAAAATTGATTTTAAAAATAAAAATCAAATATAATAATTTGTTACGTCGGTGTTGTCGTGGTGCCTCAGTCCTTGGGGGACATAGGGCTGAGGAAGTAGCCGCCCGGATAGCAGACACGATTTGTGCAGCTGAGCTCGCCGGATTTGGGGTGGGTTCTTTGGACGCCACTATCCTCTCCAAACGTAATCAGAACAATTATATACGTGCCTGAAAAATAGAAGAAATCGTTTGTCCGTCTGTCTTTCTGTCCACATTGCCCCGCAAGCATATTTATGCTTGATCGTGAAAACGATCGGGCTATGTTTTGGCCGTTTTCCCTCCCCAATCGCAAACTTCGTGCGCCTTTGGACCGTCGCGGGCCGTGCAATACGATCCCCTTTTGTTCATGTCGTTCGTCAAAAGTTATGTCATTTTCTTGACTCAGTTTTCCAGTTGTACCAATGCCCCCCCCTTTAATGGGTTTCTACCAATGCATTTTTTGTTGTTTTAAGTTCACATTACAAGTTTATTATAAAGGTTGGTTAATTGTGTATTGGACATATAAGTGTGTCAAAAGGTGTGTTATAGATAGTTTGAATTGATTTAAATTGTGTAATTAATATTTAGGTGTATTTAGCATATGGTGTATGTTGGGAAGCTAATATTTTGTTCCTATGGTTAATAGTGTATATGTTGGCACGATTATATATATATATAAATAAGTCTGGTAGTATTGGGAAAAATGTCCCGTTGACTCACCCTCTGTTAATTCATCGTTGAGAGCTCTCGTTCCGGAGTTGAGGTTTTATTTGTGGACAAGGTTAAGAATTAAGCATATATATATATCATATCATGCGGTGTTTTGGTGTTAGCAATTCACTAATTGTACGAAATTATTCGTATTGATTTAAAAACAGCACATTAAAAAAAAATGTCAGAAGTGTGTTGGTGTATAGGGGTTTTTAAAATAAACACAAAAAAACTTAAAGAAAAATAAGATCAAAAGCTAAGCAGCTCAGTGAGCGGAGTGACCGCTGGTCATTGGACGATGGTGTCGTCTTCACTTTGTTTCACTTGCCGGCAGTTAGCGGGACGGGGGTACACTTATATGCGCACTTGTATATATATATACTTGGAGAAATGGAGTCAGTATCTACTGTTCACATATGGATCGAAGCACAGGGAACACAAGGCAAGTTCATCACGGAAACTATTGTTTATTTATTGGTATTTGTTTGGCTGTTTAGGTTTGTTTAGGTTCCTTCGGGCGGTTACTTGTGGTCACAGGACCAGGTGTTGGCGAGGGACACTACTTTCTCCAGCTCGTGTCGTTGGTCGCGGCGTCCCTGGATCACCTTCTTGTAGGTGCTAAGTCCTTTGAATACCAGGAGGACGATCAGCAATCCCGCGATGAGTCGAAGGACTTGGTAGACCTGAGCGATTTCGTCCTTGTGGTCGACCACTTCGATCGTGTTTATTACGTTAGCGGTGCTGTCATCAACTTTGGACGTTTTGGAGCCCATTGTCCTTGTATGTGTCTTCCTTTCAGGACCTGGGTATTGTCGGCTACAGGATCACCACTTGAAATCCGAAACACCACTTGAATTCCGAATTTGGCTCTGAGACGCGACGCGGTTGCAATAATCTTCCCGAGGGCTTCTGGGTTTTGACTCTCCCCGGTACTGACAAACCAAATTTCGCCTAGGAATCACCGGAATGGAACACAAAAGTGTTCTCACCTAGTGTCATCCATTCCCCTCTTTTCGCCTATTGGCTGGAGTTATATTTGGGTCGTCTTTGTTCTAATGTTTGCTAGTTCAGTAAAATAGGCAGTGCTGGGTTGCAGCTGATTGCATGGCCCAATTAGGCGAGTTTGGGCGGTGTCATCTGGTCGAGCCACATTTTTGTGCAATCTCGCCCATGTTGATTTTCTAGCGCACTAGTACATTGGCTTTTCTTGATTTCCTTCCGCGTTAACCAAATGACTCACGTCGGCCCTAACCGGCGTACGTAACAGGCTCGGGGTCGTCGATGCTGATCAGCATGGAATGATCCCGTAAAAAAATTAACGTACAGGCGGTTATGTTGTTTTTACGCGCCCAACGTGGGCCTCGACCCATTCCCTGAGGTTAAGAGTCTCCTGCTCTATCGACTGAACAAGCCGGGCTGGAAAACGGGCCTTCTTCGGCAACACGACGTCTAACGCTCCGCAAGGATATATCGAAGAAGGGTATATCGTTTACAGTGCGACGTAGGTGGGCGAACAAGAATTTCAGAAGGACTTGGCCCTTTCTCTCGGCTCCTCGGCGTACTCGTCTTCTGGGTCTTCATACTCCAGGTAGGAGCGTCCTCGCCAGACGAAGCGCTCCCCTGGAACACGATTACCCGGCGGCAGGGTGCGCCTCCTCGCCGGTCTCCTCTGATCGAAGCTGTTAGCCATTGCCACCCGGTTGATTAGCCTGTCGGTGGCGGTTTTGGTCAGTTGCTGCCCTAAGCATTTGCAAAACGGATCGGTTTACCCTTTCGGCTGAATTGGCCTGAGGTGAGTAGAACGCCGTTCTTACGGGTTGAACGCCATATCGGGTGAGTAATTCGGCGAAGATATGTGACACGAACTGTTTTCCATTGTCAGAGTGTATGTACTCCGGTACTCCGAACTGATGAAAAATGTTCTTTTCAAGGAAGTCAACGACCCCCGCGGCGGTCGCCTTTCGCATAAGTTGCAACCAAACGAATTTGGTGAAATGATCTATGCACACAAATATTACTGTGTTACCGGACTTTGACCTAGGGTATGGCCCCATAAAATCGATAAATATTCTTTGCAGTGGTTGTTCAGTAATACGTTGTTGGCCCATTGGAGGTCTGGTTGTTTTGTTGGAGGTTTTGCTGACTTTGCAAATTTCACAGTCCCTAACTACTTGTTGTACCTCGGTCGTCATAGATGGCCAATAGTAACATTGCCGCAGCCTTGCGAGTGTCTTGTGAAACCCTCCGTGTCCAGCGGTGATGGCATGATGTGATCTCCAAACTAGGTCTGCTCGAAGTTCCGCCGGAACCCAAAGTTTCCATGCCCTGTCATTGTTTATCACATCATGGGTGCTAAATCCCAAGCGTTTGTATACCATGCCCTCAGATATCTGAGTGTCTGATACTTTCCCCGCATTTTCCTCGATCCGTTTTATCAACATTTTGTACTCCGGAGATTGAAACGCGGCCGACTTGAGGTCTAGCTGTAATTCCATGGCATCAGCTGTAGGGGTTTGAACTTCGTCCATGTGCAGCCGTGAGAGTGCGTCGGGTACTACATTTAAAGCTCCCCTTACGATGCTCTATGGTAAAATCAAATGCCTGTAATTTTAGACTCCACCGCGCTAGTCTCCCGGATAAATCCTTTTGGCCCATTAGCCATTTTAGACTAGCATGATCGGTAACTACTTTAAACGGCATCCCTTCTACATACGCCCGAAATTTGCTGATACTTATTATCGCCGCATAACATTCCAATTCGGTGATACTATAATTTCGCTGCGCTTTATTTAGCTTAGCAGACACATATGCAATTGGGTGCTCACCGCCGTCATCGTCAGTTTGAAATAAGACTCCCCCCACTCCCGTTGTAGAGGCGTCGCATTGTATAGTGAACGGTTTCTTGAAATCTGGTGTGAGGAACACGGGCGCTGACACCATATTCACTTTCAATGCCTCGAACGCTTGTATCCCCTCCTCACTCAACTTAAACTTCTTGAGTCGGTCTTTTGTTAAACACTCGTGTAGAGGAGCTGCAATTTGTACATAATTTTGGATAAAGCGCCGATACCACCCAGTCATTCCCAAAAATCTTCGCAGTTGTTTGGCGGAGATAGGTATTGGAAAATCCTGGATAGCTTTGATCTTTGACTGGTCTGTTTTTATGCATCCCCCACCTACGACATATCCCAAGTATTTAGCCTGTTTGTAGCAGAATTTACTTTTCTCTACGTTGATGGTCAGTTTTGCCCGTTTTAGACAATCACTGACCTGTCGCAACATTTCCAAATGTTCTTCAAAAGACGGAGAACATACCAACAGATCATCCAAATATACAAATACATTGTCACGTAGCGCGGCTGGAATTACTTTGTCCATCAGTCGGCACATTCTTTGCGCGGCGTTGCATAAGCCGAATGGCATGACTGTAAATTGATATAAGGGTCTGCCGGTCACAGTAAATGCGGTTTTTTCTCTACTTTTGGCTTCCAGTGGGATCTGCCAGAAAGCGTCGTTTAAATCAATTGTCGAAATATAATAAGTTTCCTGCAGTCGACTTAATAGTCCCTCAATATGTGGCAAGGGAAATGCGTCTTTAATCGTCCGTGAGTTTACCTTGCGCGCATCTAAACAAAGGCGGTTCTTTGTGCCCTTCTGCACCAAGGTCACTGGAGAACTCCAGCTACTGTTACTTTCTTCAATCACCCCTAATCCAATCATTCTGTCTAGTTCTGTAAACACCAGTTGTTGCTTGGCTGGTGAGACCGGATAGTGACGCTGTTTAATGGGTAGATTTTCTTGTGTTACTTCGATGACATGCTCTTCTAAATCGGTTTTCCCCAAGCCCATGCCTACACAAGATGGAAATGTACTAACTAAATTCTGTAATATTGCCTTTTGCTCCGCTGTCAGTTCATGCGGAGTATACGCTGTCTCCGTTCGTGTCGAAGCTTCCTCGTCTCCCGTTGCCCCTACCTCCAGTTCTGCAACGTTCGCTAAGCGTTGCCCAGGCAACGGCAACTGAAATTCATCCCAGAATTCAATTCCAAAATAAAATTGCTGCTGTAAGGCTGGCACTATTAAAAACTCTAGCTCTTTTGTTTCCCCTTCCCATTCTACAGGCAAATGAATCATGCCGGTAACTTGAGTCTTTCCCCCGTTAGCTGTTTGTACGTCTTGTCTCTTCAATCTGCGCACCTTATGTTGTCGCCCTTGTAAAAATCTTTCCGCCCCTCTTCCAATGCAATTTGCACTAGCGCCAGTGTCAAGTAGTGCTATTATTTCTTCCCCGTCTACTTTAGTCTTCGCGAACAGGCGGTTGTCATCTTTTAGGCTGATCACTGAAGCTATAATCTTTTTCTTGGTTTTCCTTTCAGCTTCCTGATATTGGTGTAAATATTGAAGTTTTTTGTCTTTTCTGGTTTCGGTTGGCTCTACGTCATTGAATATTCGTTCACGCGCCGCCGCGTATTCTTGTTTTCGCTGATGATTCGACTTGTATGGCGAAATTTGTGTCGGGCGCGCGTCACTGTGACTTATTGTGTTGGGGTAGGTCTGGTCTGAGCAGGCTTCCCCGACCCTCCTGTCAGACTCTGCTGTAAAAACGCTGACTCGGTGGAATGATACGAGTCGTTTTTGCCGCAATAGTTGCAGACGGTGTCGTCGAACCGCGCTTGGCACCTGGCTCCTTCTGATCCTCCGCGTTTCCGATAGAAATCCGGTGGCTTGTTACAAGTGTAACATAGGTAGGTATGGAAAGGAGACGTACATTCTTTCCCGGAATCTTGTTCCCTTCTACTTGAAAAGGCGTTCCCACCTGGCTTCCTGTCAAATGCGTTTCTTCGTCCAAACGATGCACCTACGTTGTTCTGAGGTGGACGGCTCCTTTGGAATGCCTCGACCGGATATTCTTCAGCTTCTGTGTCGTCTATTTGCTCTTCGGCGATCTCATTTATATGTCTAGGTCGAGCTCGTTTCTCTCGGATCCATTTCTCGACGCGGATTCCCTCTTTCTTAAATGCCGCCAATGTATTTATTGGTGAGGCTAGTAGGAATGCTCCCATTTGAGCGTTAAGATTTTCCTTTAATATTCCGACGAAGTTATCTTCCGGAATCTTGTTCTTCAATTTGAATTGCAGGCTATGCATGGCTGCAATAAAATCATCAAAACTCTCATTGTATCCTTGACGCCGTTCCATAAGTTCTTTAATGGTCACGTAGTCGTTTTCGGACGTTGAGAACGCCCTGGTCATTTCGCTAGTTAAGTCATAGTATCCGAACTCAAAATCATCGGCTCGGTCCTCCATCAACTGCCAGTACCATTTGGCTGCGGTACCACTCAATAAACATTGAAATTCTTTAAATATCTGATCAACAGTGTACCCGTTCATTTCCGTTAAGCGGCTCACTCGGAACAGAAAACTCTCCACCGACATTCCCCTACTGGACCCGTCAAACTTAAGGTTCCATTTGTCCAGGCGTGTTGGTCGAGTTCCTGTATAGCTGCTAAGCTGTGTTTCGTTGTCTCCAGTTCTGGGATTGTGCTGGTTTTCAGCGGCTACCTCTCTAGTACTCGGTATTGGTTGGTTTGTTGCTGCTGGTGTCTCTCTTGGTTGGCCCTGCCTCGCGGCTCCGTGTCTCTGAGGCGTCGAACTGACCTCGGGGTTTTCCCTGGGTATTGGGCTCTCCCTTGGCTGTACTGCGGACAGTTCGGTTACTTGGCGCCGCAGGCTGATGACTTCCTCCTGCATTTCGGCCATTCTCGTTGTCATGGTTGCCTTCATCTCATTATTTGACACAATGAATGCGGACAGCATTCGTCCTAGTCGGTTGTTATCATCGCTATGTCTGGGCCTAGCTCCCTGACTATTTAGAAGAATACTGGACCGCCCTTGCGGTAGTCCTAAATCGAGGTGATCCCCTCCTACAGCTCCTTCGGAATCGTTCATGATAACGCTGCTGCAATCTGCTAAACTTCCTAAGTTGTTTAGTTTGCTATTAAAGCTTATCGACCGGTTGGGTTCGTCAACTGGCGATACGCTAGCTCTTGCTGGTGTTTCTATTCTGGTTTGTCTGGCTTCTCTAGCTGCCAGTGTTGATGCTCGGAATGTTCTCACCGGAGGTAGATTAAGTGTAACCCTCTTCTTCTTCTTGTCTCCTGCCATATGTTAAAATATTGTATATATACCCTATCGACCACCCTGCCGTGTAATCGCGGTACTTCTTTATTTGCGATTGTTTATTTAATTTTTATTTGTAATAAGATATAGTTATACGTGTTTGCGCGTTGTTGGCTTTTGTTAAGTTTTTTTTCTTTTATTTTCGTGTGCTTCAATATTTTTGCTTGGCAGCAAAAGTTTTTATGACGAATAAAAATGGTGTAATTCAAAACGGGGTGCGCTGGTACTCCTGGGTATTGGTATAGGTCAAGAATCGTCCGAAATTAAGCCCCAAATAAAATTTCAATAAGCCCTATTCAAGTGAATTCGCGGGATGGATTCAACTGCCCTCCACCGGAGTGATCAGTTCCTTCTGCGCCCACTTGACCTCTTATCTGGAAAACACAGTACATTGGACTGCTGCTCATCCACAGGAAGGCTCTGTCCGAACCCCCTCCCCCCTGTCGTCCGAAACAGGTAGACTCACTCACATGCAGACGGATGGTGCTTTATTCCAGACAGGCGAAAGGAATTGCCTCCCTGCTCCTCTCTCCCTGGACTCGAACCTCGCGAGAGACCTGGTTCTGTGCCTAGTACAATGGATAGCGTCGGCCAGAGAGATAAATACTATCGTCCCGCCCGTTAGTCGTGGTAACCGTACAGACTCGAACCTCGCAAGAGACCTGGCATAGCCTAGTACAATGGATAGCGTTGGCTGTACGGATACGGTCATTCCCCCACCTCCTTCAGTACTGGATCGACAAACGATGACGAACCGCTACCCCAACCGATGGTGGCGGCTATATTATGGCGATGACTGGATACTATTAAGACCGGTTGGTGGTGCGCCGTTATTCGCTTGCGACCCTGCTCTTCCTGGACTCGAACCTCGCGAGAGACCTGGCTTAGCCTAGTACAATGGATAGCGTCGGACAGGAAGCGCAGCTAAGTTTGGTTACGTTAAATATTTCAAAAATGGTCTGCACTGTTATAAAGAAGTTATTATGGTATTATTTCTTCTAACGAGTAACTATTGTTCAAGTATTGAATTGAATATTTAAAATTTAAAAAGGTCCTCAAAGTCAAATGCCAATTCTAAAACTACAAGTGTCAGATCGGATGGCCTTTCCGCTTCTACAACTATCTGTCTGAGAAGTTGGTGACTTTAAAAGAACATACAGAAAAGTTCTATTTGCTGTATACATTAAATTTCTAGAAAACGTCATAAAGATTGTAAGCTAATTTTGACACCAAAGTGATCAGCTCTGATGACTCTCAACTCTTTAAAAAGCATTAAA
Organism: Drosophila rufa; assembly: GCA_018153105.1. Classification (NCBI taxonomy): domain Eukaryota; kingdom Metazoa; phylum Arthropoda; class Insecta; order Diptera; family Drosophilidae; genus Drosophila; species Drosophila rufa. The sequence goes on along the minus strand of JAECXS010000003.1, from coordinate 4,118,667 downwards.
AAAAATGTTTATCTGAATACTAAGGGTTTTCTCGTCAATGAAAATAAGTGTTTTGCAATAAGGATGAAAGGATATTGCTTGAGTTGGGCGCCATTTCTGTTACGTCGGTGTTGTCGTGGTGCCTCAGTCCTTGGGGGACATAGGGCTGAGGAAGTGGCCGCCCGGATAGCAGACACGATTTGTGCAGCTGAGCTCGCCGGATTTGGGGTGGGTTCTTTGGACGTCACTATCTTCTCCAAACGTAATCAGAACAATTATTTACGTGCCTGAAAAATAGAAGAAATCGTTTGTCCGTCTGTCTTTCTGTCCACATTGCCCCGCAAGCATATTTATGCTTGATCGTGAAAACGATCGGGCTATGTTTTGGCCGTTTTCCCTCCCCAATCGCAAACTTCGTGCGCCTTTGGATCGTCGCGGGCCGTGCAATACGATCCCCTTTTGTTCATGTCGTTCGTCAAAAGTTATGTCATTTTCTTGACCCAGTCTTCCAGTTGTACCAATGCCCTCCTTTTAATGGGTTTCTACCAATGCATTTTTTGTTGTTTTAAGTTCACATTACAAGTTTATTATAAAGGTTGGTTAATTGTGTATTGGACATATAAGTGTGTCAAAAGGTGTGTTATAGCTAGTTTGAATTGATTTAAATTGTGTAATTAATATTTAGGTGTATTTAGCATATGGTGTATGTTGGGAAGCTAATATTTTAATCCAATGGTTGATAGTGTATATGTAGGCACGATTATATATATATATAAATAAGTCTGGTAGTATTGGGAAAAATGTCCCGTTGACTCACCCTCTGTTAATCCATCGTTGAGAGCTCTCGTTCCGGAGTTGAGGTTTTATTTGTGGAAAAGGTTAAGAATTAAGCATATATATATATCATATCGTGCGGTGTTTTGGTGTTAGCAATTCACTAATTGTACAAAATTATTCGTATTGATTTAAAAACAGCACATTAAAAAAAATGTAAGAAGTGTGTTGGTGTATAGGGGTTTTTAAAATAAACACAAAAAAACTTAAAGAAAAATAAGATCAAAAGCTAAGCAGCTCAGTGAGCGGAGTGACCGCTGGTCATTGGACGATGGTGTCGTCTTCACTTTGTTTCACTTGCCGGCAGTTAGCGGGACGGGGGTACACTTATATGCGCACTTGTATATATATATACTTGGAGAAATGGAGTCAGTATCTACTGTTCACATATGGATCGAAGCACAGGGAACACAAGGCAAGTTCATCACGGAAACTATTGTTTATTTATTGGTATTTGTTTGGCTGTTTAGGTTTGTCGATTTCCATAACAATAATATTCTCTGTTAGATTTTTAATTGATAGTTTTTTATTGGTTGTTTTAATGTTGATGGTTTATCTTAATGTATTTGTTGAGTCGGAACATCCTTCGGGCGGTTACTTGTGGTCACAGGACCAGGTGTTGGCGAGGGACACTACTTTCTCCAGCTCGTGTCGTTGGTCGCGGCGTCCCTGGATCACCTTCTTGTAGGTGCTAAGTCCTTTGAATACCAGGAGGACGATCAGCAATCCCGCGATGAGTCGAAGGACTTGGTAGACCTGAGCGATTTCGTCCTTGTGGTCGACCACTTCGATCGTGTTTATTACGTTAGCGGTGCTGTCATCAACTTTGGACGTTTTGGAGCCCATTGTCCTTGTATGTGTCTTCCTTTCAGGACCTGGGTATTGTCGGCTACAGGATCACCACTTGAACTCCGAAACACCACTTGAATTCCGAATTTGGCTCTGAGACGCGACGCGGTTGCAATAATCTTCCCGAGGGCTTCTGGGTTTTGACTCTCCCCGGTACTGACAAACCGGTGACTTTTATACCAAAGGCTGTGCCAAATTTCGCCTAGGAATCACCGGAATGGAACACAAAAGTGTTCTCACCTAGTGTCTTCCATTCCCCTCTTTTCGCCTATTGACTGGAGTTATATTTGGGTCGTCTTTGTTCTAATGTTTGCTAGTTCAGTAAAATCGTCAGTGCTGGGTTGCAGCTGATTGCATGGCCCAATTAGGCGAGTTTGGGCGGTGTCATCTGGTCGAGCCACATTTTTGTGCAATCTCGCCCATGTTGATTTTCTGGCGCACTAGTACATTGGCTTTTCTTGATTTCCTTCCGCGTTAACCAAATGACTCACGTCGGCCCTAACCGGCGTACGTAACAAATTATATTTTAATTTATAAATCAAAAAATAAAAATGTATATTTTTTTATTTTTAAATAAAAATTAAAATATAATTATTATATTTGATTTTATATTTTTTAAATCACTTTTAAAAGTTAAAATTGACATTTATTTAAAATATCGGGACCAAAAGTTTATTCTATTTTTAATTTCCCGTAAAAAATACCTTATGTGTATTTTTTCCGCACTTCCCTGACAATTTTTAGACCTTTTAGACGATTTTTTTTTTTAGATTAAATCATAACTCTATTTACGTTCCCTGGTTTTTTCTGATTTAAACTTCGAAGTAGTTCCTCCCGCTTATATCTGTTCACGACAAATAACTGAGCCACCCTAAGGGTCGTATTGGGGCCTAAGATGTTACTATCAGTCCGACGAACAGAATCGCCTTTGGAGAGAGGGACCTTGTTAATTTAAGCTACTATTAAGTCTGGGCGGCCTCAAAAACTGATATGTATACTGAACCAGACTAATATTGCCTTTCCCTGGAATTCTATATTAAAATTACGGTCGATTACGGTTGGAATCGAACTTCTGCAAAATATGGGCCAAACCATAAATTTGCGCTAAAGCTAAGGTTAGTGTCGACTCGGACAAACCCAGGGTCTCAGCTACGGTTAGAGTTAATCTACTGCAAACACGGGAAAACACACAAATTTGCATTAAACAATGATTAGCGTCGACTAGGGCAAATACAGGGTCGCGGCTGTATTAGAGTTAACCTACTACGGTTAGAGTTAAGCTACTGCAAACACAGGGAAACCCAAAACGTTGCATTAAACTATGGTTAGCGTCGACTCGGGCAAACTTAGGTCTCGACTCAAGCCACGGCTAGAATTAAACTATTGCAAGCACGGGCAAAGCCAGAAATTTGCATTAAACTACGGTTAGCGTCGACTCGGGCAAACCCAGGGTCTTGACTCAAGCTACGGATAATATTAAAAACTACTCAAAAACTAAACTATTGCCAACACTGGCAATCCCAGAAATTTTCATCGGTTTGGGCCCACGTTTTGTCGATATTACGCGGTGGTAGAGGTCAGAGGTTTATTGCATGCTTACTATCAGTCGGCAGCGGCATGCTTTTATTTTTCCTGCTTGCCCTGCTTATTTTCAAATTTATTCACACATCTTTTTTTTTTTTTTTTTGTTTTAATTTCTATTCTTAAGTTTTATTTTTGTTCCCGGGTGCACCAGCCGTATTTTTTCTCTTTCGCTTACCCACTACTCTACTTCTAATGTTTACTATCTTTTATTCCAGCAGACCACGCTTAAAAAATTAACTTCGCTCTGTTCTGATATTTCATTCTAAGTGCCATGCTGCTCGTTTTCCTTTTCCTATCTCGCTGCCGGCAGAGATAAAATGACTCGTTTGTCTACCCTATGGTGGGGCTGGGACCGCACGATCCTTATCTCGTTCGTTATCTCGCTCGTTATCTCGTTCTCCTAATTCAGCCTCTTTCTCTCTGTACACGTCGGCAGCTATCTCCTCTCGCTCTCTCTCGGCGTGGATATCGTAATTTTGTATAGTATTCCTCTTCAGGTGGCCTTTACCATGCAGAATATTCTTATTGTCTTCCTTTTTGGTCTGCTCGCGGCAGCGCAGTCGACAGCGGAATCATCGTGTTATCTAAACCCGTGGCCGTGACCGTCAAAAAGTTCTGTCGACGTTTCTTTGAACTAGCTGGCGGCAGCGCAGTCGGTGACAAGATCGCCGTGACCGGTAAAGTATTCTCAACGGGGAGATAAAGGAAGAACTCTCTGACCGATGGCGATCTGGCCAGGGTGGATAATCTCGGCGGCTTCCTTGGGGGGCTGTCCGAAAACATTCCTGAATGGACAGACGCAGGTGGGACGAGTTCGGCAGAGTGGGGTGCGATCAGGCTGTTGCCATTGGTTGAGCTGTTCAGTGGATTGTATGGATATGGGCACGAAGGCGACGACACCATCTTCTTCGTCTTTCCTCGCAATTTGCCTTTCTGTAGGGACGGATCCATATTGTCCACGCCGTCAATGAACTGATCTACTCCAGGGTGAAGGCGAGCAACTATTTAGACTTTGATTTTATGTTAATTTGTTCGTTGTTAACTTTTCAGTGGGGGAACCGAAAATATCGTTTATAGGAGTGAAACAGCTGAGATTGGAACATCACAAATTGATGGTGGAATATTTTGAGAACATTTGGGACAAAAATATATATGGAATTTGACAACTGAGACGGTGTCATCATAGACGGTGGACTTATAATTATCTTCTTATACCTAAGCTATAACTATAACACAAATTGGTGTCCCTTCGTGGGTCAAAATAAAAACTATTCATTATAAAATGTATAGAAAAGGGAATGTCGCAGAATTTGTCTTATAATTGAAGCGGCCTCTTAAAAGTCGTCACAATCTTAACCCATTTAGTACAAATGCAAACAGCCAATCGAATAGGGCGATATTAGTATGTATTATGTTTTTGGTCGACCTGTGTTACTGGACCTTAAAATAGATTTTATTTTCCCACTTTTGCTGTGTCTTTGGTCAATTTATGTCTCCAAAACTGTGGGACGTAAGTCTAATTTCAGATTTCAGTGGACTAGGTATAATCTAGAAACAAACATCTGCTTGGGGTTGCCCCCTTTCCCCTGAAATACATTTTACGTCTTATCTTGTATGTGTTTCTCAAAAAAAAAAACGGTGAATATTTTAATTAAAAACATTTATATATTGATAAAATAATACAATATCAATTAATATTAAACTTTCCAACAGATCTGCGATCGTGTCAATCATCAAGGTTGGGAAGTCGTACAGGATGTGCGCGGTCGTATGGGTCCGTATGCGTGGAAGGGAACACAGTGGGTATCCTTTGATGATCCACCCATGATTCGGAAAAAATCACAACTAGTAAGAGCCTTAGACCTGGGCGGCGCGATGGTATGGGCTCTCGACCTTGACGACTTCCGCAATCGGTGCGGGGATGGCGTGCATCCATTGCTACGAGAGATCCACGATGTCCTTAAGGAACCACCAAGTGGTTACGAACCAACCCGTGAGTTTAAGCGTTTTAGTAGTTCAACATATCTTTATTCCGACTTAAATCCCAAAAACCACTACAGCTGGCTTAGCTCCTTCTGTTGAGCTAGACTCTGTGGAGGAAGAAGCCATTTCGGAAGAAGCGGAAACTGCATCAATTGAGGTCGAAATAGAGGGACAATTGGAGGAATCTCAGGTCGAGAACATGCCTGTAGAGAATATCAATGAGGGTGAAGAAGGCAATATCGAGGAAGCCGATATTGAAATGGAAGCGGGTGAAATCCCGATCACTGAAAGTGGTGGACTGACTAACTTTAAAGTAGTGTGCTACTTTACCAACTGGGCGTGGTACCGCCAGGGTGGCGGCAAGTTCGTGCCTGAAGATATCGATCCAGATCTGTGCACCCATATAATCTACGGCTTTGCTGTCCTAAACCGGGACAAGCTTACCATTCAACCACATGACTCTTGGGCCGATCTGGACAACAAATTCTACGAGCGGATTGTAGCCTATCGAAAAAAGGGGGTTAAGGTCACTGTGGCCATTGGTGGGTGGAATGACTCTGCAGGCGATAAATATGCCCGATTGGTAAGAAATACACAGGCACGAGATCGGTTCATTCGACATGCCATCGACTTTATTGAAAAGTACGGTTTCGACGGACTAGACCTTGACTGGGAGTACCCAGTTTGCTGGCAGGTGGATTGTAAAAAGGGAACAGACGATGAAAAGCAAGGATTCACAGCCTTGGTGCGGGAACTATCGCATGCTTTCCGCCCCAAGGGGCTCATACTATCTGCAGCAGTTTCGCCCAACAAAAAGGTAATCGACTCCGGATACGATGTGCCGGAGTTATCGGAATACTTAGACTGGATTGCCATAATGGCCTACGACTACCACGGACAATGGGACAAGCAGACAGGACACGTAGCGCCCATGTATGATCACCCAGAAGGAACGGCCACTTTTAATGCAAACTTCTCGATAAACTACTGGATAAAGAATGGGGCTGATAGGCAGAAGCTTGTCATGGGAATGCCGATGTATGGACAGTCCTTTTCGCTAGCACAGGACACTGAACACCATCTAAATGCTCCCTCCTATGGCGGTGGGGAGGCTGGAGAGGCGACCAGGGCACGGGGGTTCCTGGCTTACTACGAGATTTGCTCATATATTCGTCAGAGAGGGTGGACTGTTGTAAGAGACGTTAAAGGACGGATGGGACCCTTCGCATATCTGCGAGATCAGTGGGTCTCCTTCGACGATGCACCAATGATCCGACACAAGAGCGAGTACGTGAAGGCAATGGGTCTGGGAGGAGCTATGATATGGGCACTGGATCTAGATGACTTTAAAAATGACTGCGATTGCGAGTCGTATCCTTTGTTAAAAACTATTAACCGTGTACTACGCGGATATAGGGACCCGCATCCAAAGTGTGTGCTCGAGACGGGCGCTTCGACAATGAGTAAGTAATGGCTAAGAGTGACTACCATCAATATATGTAAAAAAATACCATCGACCCGCAGTTTCCGGTGATAATATATATATTAAGCCCACTTTCAACACTGGTCCAGACTTTATCCCTTTGGCACAACTAGAAGCGTCGAACATGCCAGATCCTGGACAACCGAACATGGTTCTGGATTGTGACAGCAAAAACTATTTCGCTCATGATGAGGACTGCAATAAATACTATATATGCCAATATGGAGAGTTGGTCGAGCAGCGGTATGTAATAATAATGTTTATATTTGCTGGCGGCAAAAATCATTTTAGAATTACAAAGACAATTTAATTTGATTGCGCGATATTGGGAGTTGGTTTTTGATTAAAAAGCTTTTTATACCCGGTACCCATACGGTACAAGAGTATAATAAGTTAGTGTCAACCGAAAATGTATGTAACAGGCCGAAGGATAAATCTCCGACACTATATAAAGCTATAATCGTAATTTTTGGCTTAAAGTAAATAGATTTAATAATAATAATAAGTAGGCATCCGCGGGCGTGTTCTGAAAATTTAATTAAAATTGGATGATAACAGCAAATTTCAGCACCATCAAATGAATTCAAATGCAGCAATATCTGGAGTGGCACCAAGGAAGCCTGCACCTTTAGCTGGCGTTGCCCGGAAAAAGTTCGTGTTTGTCTCCAGACTCAACCCAGACGCTTCAGAATCTGATGTTAAGACCCATTTGAGTAGCAAACTGAATGTTTCTGGCACCGAATTTTCTGTCTCCAAGTTCAGTTTTAAGCAAAGACGTGATATATCTTCGTTTAAGATTGGACTTTCTGATGTTCTCCTTGATAAGGTTCTTGATATTTCTGTATGGTCGGAGCATGCTATTGTTCACGAATATGTAAACAAGATGAATCCTCAGGTTCGCGGGCCGCAGACTCCTTCACTTAGTGCTCCAAAAAACTAAGCGACTCATTTTCCATTCACTACCAGAATGTTCGTAGTTTACTCGGCAAACTGAGTAAGCTGCACGTCAATAGTGTCTTCTTTGATGCCAATGTGATTGCCTTTACGGAAACGTGGCTCAACTCCTCTGTCTCTGACTGCGAATTATTTGCTGGAAACTATGTTATCTATAGATGTGATCGTGCAACGCGTATTGGCGGCGGTGTCCTTATTGCCGTTAAGTCCGATTTAGTCTCCGAACCTATTCCCATAATGAGCATGGAGTGCATGTTAGAGTTTGTGGCTGTCCGAATTAGAGTTCACGATTATTTTGTGTACGTCTCATGTTCATATATTCCACCTAGGTCGGATATCAACATATACCAACAGCATTTAGCTTTAATTCAGTGTATTCAATCAACCCTTGGCAACAATGACCATCTTATTGTTATGGGAGATTTCAATTTGCCTGCCATTTCTCATCTGAATCGAATATTCTTATTCCCACTGTACCCCACGATCTGGTACATGGTCTTATTGACCTTTCATTGGGACAATTAAACGCTGTGAGGAACTGCTCTAGTAAAATTTTAGATCTCATTTTTGCTTCAGAGTTTGCTAATGCCCATGTCTCTAGAATCGACCCTCTCTCCAGCCCCGAAGACGCTTATCATCCCACACTTGAAATCATTTTAGAAGCTTCAGCTCCATTATTGCCATGCCCTGAAGTCGAGCCAGCAACGTTTCGTTGCTTTCGCAAAGCCAATTTCATTGAAATGAATGCTTACTTATCCTCTGTGGACTGGTCCTTTATGGATTCACCTGAAAGCCCATCTAACATTGTAGAACGGTTTTACCGGATACTGGAATCGGTTTTTGAGATGTATGTGCCTTCATTTTCCTCATCCAACGTATTCCATAAGCCTCCCTGGTTCTCTCGCAGACTCTCTTATCTAAAAAACTATAAGTCTAGACTCTTTAAGAAATATAAGAGAACAGGGCTGCAAGTTGACCTTTCAAATTATTTAACTGCTCGTTCAAATTTCTTAACCCACAATTCCGAATGCTACAAAAATTACCTGATTCGCTGTAAGAATGAGTTTCAGGATAACCCTAAACAGTTTTATGCGTTCGTTAATTCAAAACGTAAGTCACAACAATTTCCATCTTGTCTTCATTTCAATACTATTTCCGCCTCTAATGAGTCCGATATTGCAAATTTATTTGCAAATTTCTTCCAATCTACATATTCGTCTGTTAGTTTTGACAATACCTCATGCTATCCTTATTCACTACCACACTCTAATTGTATTTTTATGCCATTGATTAGTGAAGATGATGTTTTTCAAAATCTTCAAACTATTAAGTCCTCCTTCTCCTCTGGTCCAGATCTGGTACCAAGCTGCGTGTTAAAAAATTGCGCTAAAGCTCTGAGTAAACCTCTGGCAAAACTTTTTCAATTATCCCTTCAGAACTCTTTTTTTCCTGACGTTTGGAAGGAATCTTTTATCATTCCGCTTCATAAAAAGGGAAGTAAAGCTAACATCGAAAACTACCGAGGGATAGCAAAACTCAGTGCGATTCCCAAGTTATTTGAGTTATTAATTACTGCTCAGTTACAGCACCAATGCAGCTCGATAATGTCCTCCTCGCAGCACGGCTTTATGAAACGTAGATCAACGTCTACAAATCTTCTTGAGTTTGTTTCTGTTATAAGGAACGCGTTTAAAACGAATGCCCAAACTGACGTTATTTTTACAGACTTCAGTAAGGCTTTCGACTCCGTGAACCACCATTTACTGTTAAAAAAACTTATTCTTTTAGGATTCCCAATAACGCTGATCAATTGGATTTCGACTTATTTATCGAACCGAACGCAGAGGGTAGCCTTCAAGGGTTCTTTCTCAAACCTTGTCCTTGTGACTTCTGGTGTTCCTCAAGGGAGCCATCTTGGACCTCTGCTGTTCGGCCTCTTCATAAATGATTTACCTCAGGTAGTTCAGCATTCACACGTAATGATGTATGCGGATGACGTTAAACTTTGTTTGCCACTCACGCAGTCTGACTCCCATACACTTTTACAGTCTGACTTGGACAACCTTCAGTCTTGGTGCGTCCAAAATTTGCTGTTCCTAAACAACTCAAAGTGTAGCTTCATGTCCTTTTATAGGAGAAATCTTTTCCTGACTAATTACTCTATAGGGTCGTGCGAGCTTGAGCGCATTTATACGGTGACAGATCTTGGAGTCTTATTTAACTATAATCTAAACTTCACCGATCACATTGGCATCATTGTCGGGAAAGCAAAAGGAGTTTTTGCTTTTGTCAAGCGATGGTCGAAGGAGTTTGAGGATCCCTACACGACTAAACTTCTTTATATTTCGCTGGTTCGCCCGATTCTGGAATATTGCTCTTGCGTATGGTCGCCTCAATATGCAAAATATCAGGACCTTATCGAATCGGTACAGAAACAGTTCCTTTTGTTTGCTTTACGGGGATTAAACTGGGAACCTCATCGTCACCTGCCATCCTACGCTGACAGACTGCGCCTACTGAACCTGCCCTCGCTTAAGGATCGCCGGACTTGCCATGGAGTGATGTTCCTGCACAAGTTGATAACTGGACACATCAACTCGTCTCACCTTCTTGGCCAAATTCGATTCGCTATACCTATAAGGCCGTCTCGTAATTTTCGGCCTATTGCCTTGAAATTTTGTAAATCGAACTTTGAGATTCATGACCCTTTTCGCGTTTTATGTTCGTCGTATAATGATCTGTACTTTTTGTTATATGTTGAAATGTCCCTTGAGTTTAATGTAAATAATATTATTACCCATTTATCCTTGCCTCCGCCCACTTGATGTGAGTCGGAGCATATCATTAAAAATTACTCCAAATTGGGTGGAGGTATTTGTGATACTAGCAGAAATTTGCTATTGAAATAAATAAATAAAAATAAAAAAATAAAAAAAATAATAAGAAATATAATTCTATATGGATCAGAGCAACGTACGATTCAAGTACCTGAATCTCCTGCTTACCGCTTTGCTGAACTGTGTAGCATCCATTATATCATCCTCGTTCCACACAGAATTCTATCCTAAATTCGTTCACCTAATGAACCAAAGTCCGACTAGGATGCTATTGGGAATTCAAACAATTTGCGGGACTAGAAAATTAGAGGCTAGATTTAAAAAAATTAGTGCATTTCTTAACGAACGCGTGCCGAAATGCACGGTATACCAAAAGAAAGAAAAAAATGGTGATCAAATTCGGATTAAGCCTCCACAAGATCCTCCAGTCAGATTTTGAGAAAATCATGTTTTTCTCTTTTCCGACCAGATTCCATATTGTTCCTAACGCCATGAGGTGGCTGCCGACCATTTACGTATTCGACGCTAACTTTTGAAAAATTATTACGGGTATTTACGTTTTGCGGGCAGCTATGCACGGTATATCAAACGAAAGGGGAAAATGATTATGAATTTCGGTTATAATCTCCAAGAGATCCTTCCGTCAGATATTGAAATATTCAAGTTTTTTCTTTTTTGACCAGATTAATAAACACTGGTTTTCTATCGATATGAACAAAAGTACAAATTAACGATACCTCATAATTGAATTCGACCATCTAAGCATTTTGGTGGGTGTTTTATCAAAATTCGTTAAGCCGTTCTAGAGAAAACCGAACTTATTCATTTATTTCTATATATACTAGCGAAAAAACAAGGTTCGCTTATGTTGTGCATTCATATAGACAGATGAGATGCCAGACCTGAAAATTAGTATATTTAGCATTTTTTTAGACAGAGTTTAGCTGATAGCACCACACCATTTCATGATTTAAATGCATGCCTATATTAAACCCAGTATATAAATAAATAAAAATATTCATTTTAAAGGTCTGGCATCTCATCTGTCAATATGAATGCATGTATTCGAGAGTGTATTTAACCCCAGTATCTGTGAGGCAACAGATCTCGAGACTTTTAAAGTTAAAGCTACCAGATTTGGGAACAACGTTCATGTTCTGTTGGTCGCAGATCAAGTTTGTTGCTCGTACTCAGATATTTAGACGAGTCTCGAACCGTGGTTTCAAACTGATGCAATCCAACATAAAACTTCTCTGTGTTTTGTATAATTTTGAATTGGATTTTATAAATTAATATTTAAGTAAATCGGAGTAATCGTTTTCAAAAGTATTAGCCACTAATCGTTTAAGTTATTGCACAAAGCTTGGGTAACGGGTATCTCAGTCGAACGCACTCGCCCGTAGGCGAGTAAAAAGTAGGCGGATTAAAAATCGTCTCTAAAACAGTGATGAGCGCGAACCCGACTCGCGAGTCTGCGACACTGTAAACCTGTGGTGCGCACATAAATCTTACATTTCATTGTATTTGTGTGCCCACCACTGCTCTAAAATCAAATCTAACACTCTGAAAATGCTTAGCCAATCCCTACAAATTAATAAGTTTTCTATTATTTTCGCATTTCAAGAAACCTTTATGCATTAACTGACTTGGTAGAGAGACGAATGCTTTATTTACAGCAAATTTCTGTCTTCCTTCAAATTTATTACTCTGATCGACTATATAAAATTAAAGTTCTAAAAAAAACAATTGAAATAAATAAAAAATTAAATAAATAGAAAAGTGTAGACGTGTTTTCTGGAGGGTTCAGGGCACGTGCTAGTTTCCGGCTCTGTCTCTCGACATTAGTGGGGGTTCCTTAAGAATACGGTTATGCTTTACCATGTAGCTGGTGTCTCCTTAGATACAAATCTAATAATAATACATTCGCGTGCTTAAATGGTCGAGATCGAAAATGTTAATAGAGATAAAGGAAGGGGATATATTGTAAGGAGATTCGCAATGTATTTATGCTAGGGGCTAGTCTTCTTCTGGAGCTGGGCTGGCCGTTTGTGTGCTCCACGCTCATGTGTTCAAATGGTTACGGCGATATTTCCCACCCATAGGCAGACGATTTCTTTTGACACAACTTTATTTATGGGCGGAACCTAGCATTACTTCCAACTTAATAATGTGTTAGAGTGCAAGGCTAAGGTAGCTGTAAATATAAAATATAAAATAAACCAGGGGTGCTCACATCTGCCTTATGGCATTGCATATACCAACACAAATAAATGAAAACATATGCATACTTGTAACAACACTTTTGCTTTATTTCAAGATGTACACTGAGAGAAAGGCACTTGCCAATTTATCGCTCAATTTACTAATTTACCTCAAAGAATGCGACTGAATCAAGCATAAAGAAGAAAAAGATGTTCAGTGTAGAAACAAGAACAAATTCCATTGGGATTAGCGGTGAGAAAAATAGATCAAAAAAAATTTTATTGGCTAGGCTCGGTCTTATCAGTCGGCGACAGAAAGGAAAAAGTGCAAAATGGTTTGTGTAAACCTTACCTATGCGATGGGCTTACAAAAAGCCTGTGGGATTTTACAAAAACAAATGTTATGCGTTGGCAAAGGCTTGAGCATACCCCTTGAAAAGATACCCCTTGAACCCACGCAGGTGTTCAGATTACATGTACAATATTTGTCAAGTGCTGCACTTGCAGAGCACATCTGCATAGATTTGGATATATATATTTATATATACTAGCGGACCCGCCGAACTTTGCCTCGCCCTAATTCGACGCATGACGTAATGACGTTTATGAATCGGAAATGAAACCCGACGCCAAATAGCCCCGTTACAACTTACGTAACGTCCAAGTTGAAATTTCGTCACCTCGTCGTTTGCATTCGGATCAGAAATTGTTCAGAAATTGTTCACATATTTGCAAATCTATTGATTTTATAGAGTTGCAGTACTCAACATTGCCGTGCGTTGAAAACGTTTTCGAAAAAAGCGGACAATATGAAACAATATGAAACGGTTATCGACGACGACTAAGCCACGCTTCTGCCATTTAACAGAGTACATCTAACAACGAACTATGCCAAAAACCTTCTGCTTAACGATGTAATCAATAAAAACTTGTATCTTTAGCTTGAATACTCATGCAGTGATGTCATGTCGATCGCTGGATGTTTGTCCTTGGTGCAACAGATTCGAAATTTCGGGCCATTTCAGATTGCATGTAAACGTGATAAATAAATCAGGTCATCCGTAATTCCGCACGTACGTCATCGCATCTTGATCGTACTCATGCATATGGTGCGGGCTCCCAACATAAGTAGCTGGGAGAATGGTCAAACAACCAATGTTGGCCGCGTGTCCATCAGTAGCGATGGCGTCACGCAAGTGGATGTACTCATCAGATCGTAACTTTGACTGATTGAAACGAATGAAATTGAGACGCTCCGTTTCTACTTTTACTTACATGTCGACACAGTACTGCGGAAACAAACGGCGTTATCTTAACAGATGATTGTTAACATCTAGTCGAATCATCAATCGATATGCATAAAAAATCATTGAGCTGACTTTCTTATATTTTTCTTCTCCTGTAATATGAATTCAAATTTACGTGCAGAATGAAAAATAAGTGATTAAACAAACCTGTCGTTGGATTGACCATCTTTATTTTGAGGTGATAGCCATCTTCTTCACGACAGAACATCAACGGATATTGAAGTGCATCATATGACCGATGAGTCTCATAAACGCACTGCAATTGTCCATCATACCGACGCTTGAGAACAATATCGTGTGATTCCACATTCTCCCCAACAATCACCACTGCGACTTCATGGATAGTGGGCGCATAATATATAACTCGAATTGTAGCCTGCTTATTGAACAACCTCTGCTCCAATTGACGTCATTTGAAAACATCCGTTATATTTTTGTTCGTGCAACAGGAAATGTTTTGATTTGCTTGTATTTCCATATAGAAGTGACTACAATGGCTCATGTGGATGAGTCAAAACCGGCAATTTTACCTTGCCACCTGCGCAGCAAAAGCCGGGGGCTTCAGAGCATTGCAGTGCTGACATACGACAGACCATAGTACAATTACACGAGGTAATCCATTCGGCTCGCGAAGCGCTCGGTTTCGGCTTCAGTGCGAATTCGCTTGTTGACGCGTGAGCACGTCTACGGACGATGTTTTGCCGGCATTAACCCTTATACAAAAACGACATTTTGCATTTTCGTACACTTGAATGTTGTTAAATTTTAATTTGATGCAATTTTTTAATTACATTTAAGAAACTAAGAAATGATGAGGAAACATTAATTAGATCAGTGGAAAACGCTAAAATAAATTTAGCTGTAGAAAAGTTATATTTTAAGATTATATTAAGATTATATTAGAATTAAGAACGTAAACAAACGGGTGGCAATACAAAAACAAACACAACTCCTCTTGTCAAACTCAAAATTATAACAAATTAAACCATACAAAAACTTTTAACTCTTGTTATTATAACACGCTACTTAAAGCCCCCACACACCATCTAAGGGTTAATCCACACACTCAATTGTCGACTCGCTCGCACTTACTGAGTGAGCCCCTCTCACTCGCACCCATTGTTATCATAGTGGAGAGCCGACGGGACTACCCTCTGTAATTGTATCATGCGACAGACAACCAACCGATAACAACGCAGATATGGTCTTTGTAGGACGTTGATGAATTGTATGTAAATGCAGCGCGATTCAAGTCTGTTCTTCTTGTTTGACTTTCATGGAAATTCTGACTATATATTTCACAACGTGTACGTCGTCCAATGTTTGGTCATCTAACAGCAAGCATTATTTCAAAAAAATTAACTTTTAATCACACTGAAAAAAAAAAAAAATAACAAATCCGGGCGTCTGATCGTAACTTCGACTGATTGAAACGAATAAAATTGAGACGCTCCGTTTTACTTTGACATAAACGTCGACACAGTACTGTTTTTTGTAGATTAATTTAGTTTGATATTTTAAATAGCTGTTTTTCACTATTACCCTGGAAGATTTTGAAAAAATGTTATTACTTTCTCCTGTTAATTACCTACAACTAAAAAAAAATTTGAGCCCAATCGGCCCAGCCGTTCTCAAGTAGTATATTTTTAAATATTTTTTGGGCTCCATTTCTATATATTAAAGATATATGTATGTGTTCACCCGTAAACACTGAACTTAATTGATGGGTTTACAGATAATGGTTTTGAACGAACATCATGTATTTACAAACAAGTAACAGTTTTAATGTTTAAATCAATTTTTCAAACACAAGTTGTTTATTAAACTACTTTTTTTCACAAAATGGATTAAGCGCTGAAAATCTTTGCGAAATAGTTATAAATTAAAATATAGGGAGTGTTAGAGTCCTCGTTTGTGATCAAGGTTCATCTAATAGGAAATGCTTTACAAAGTTTGGTGTAAAGCCTAGTACTCAGTCGGTAAAACAGTTTGCAACCCCAAAAAGATAATTTGTTTCAGTGTGACCGCGTTTTTAAAACGCTCTTCAGTCATACGTATTTTAAATCAGCTGTTTTATATTTGTTGACAATATAATCCATTTGAAAGACAAGAGTCATTTACGCATAATGAATCGACCACAGGGACAAGGGCTGATCTACCGGCTGCTGCTGGTGATTCTGTTTGTACCAAATGGAATTGTACACCATATCCTTGCTAGCATCCAATTGGGTGGAGTTGCGCGGGTACTGCTCCTGTGCCCTGTTCTGTCCATTGCTGTGCAAGTCCATCTCCAGCTCGGCATTGAAGGATTTGTCCACCCAGACTAGTATTGCCAGAGGCTGAGCGCCAGAATAAGCTAGATTTCGCGCAAAAAAATAACTAAAATAAAATAAAAAATAGCTATAATAATTTATCATATTTTTGAATAAGCATGAGATATTTTTGCGGCGAATGTAGTGTGTGACAGCATTCTTCTTGCCTGCGCATTCCATATTAGAAAAATCCAATAAAAATAAGTTTTAAAAATAAATAATTTTGAATTCAACAAAAAAAGCTTTTGTCAAAAATGTACAAAAATGGTACAATGGGTTTAAATTTAGCATCTCCCCAAGCTTTTTCCAGTTATGCAAATGCCGACAATGCAGCTCTTGCAGCTGCAGAATTTAGCTTAAACCAATTATCCTCCGATATTTCATCTTTTTTGGTTAATGAAACCACAAATCTAGTACCTGAATATAGACATTTTTTTTAGAGAACTTAAGAAATATAATTAAAAAGGCGATCTCAAAAATAGATTTGTTCAAAATTGTTTAAATTATTTTCGATTTTTTTTTAATTTTTAATTTTTTTTGTTGTTTTTGTTTATTTGTTAATTAATTAATTTAATTATTTATAATTTTTTTTATGTTATTTTTTATTTTTTAATTTTATATATGTCTATTTTATTTTATTATGTTTAAGAACTTCTTAAGCCTAACGGCTAATAATAACAAACAACTGCTAGAATTTTTCTTAGTTAATAATGACATAGACATTGCAATGCTTTCAGAAATCTGGATAAATGACAATTCCATGTGCAGTTCAACTAATTATAATTTTGTTTGTAAACCAGGGGGAGCAGGGTTGCAATGATATTCTTAATATTGCAGCCCAATCGAAGGGACTGGCTACCATAGGAGGATATTTTAATCAAGCGTTTGAGGGAATAATGTACAAGATGCTAGAGGTGGCATTTTGGAGAATGCCCTTCTAAGCTCAGGCTTTTTCTGTCTAAACAATGGTTCTCCAACTTACTAGCATTACCCTACCTACAAATCGGCAATATACGTAACCTTATTAAATAGCAAAATTTAAACGTAAAATGGGCAGCAATTAATTCTACAATTTCAAACAGTAATCATTTTCCTATAATAATCGAAATAGACCAATTTTCCTCTTCACTGATATATAAAAAAGCGGGCCACAAAAAAATTCTTAAAGACTTCTCGAAAATTCAAATTTCAACAATAGACTAGTTTCCTAAAAAATACTGGGACGAGAACTGTGATAAGCTATTTAGATTAAGAAATGCAAGTAGTCAAAAATATTATAAAACTAAGCTTTATTCAGATTCTATTGTTTATATCAATAGTAATAAAAAACTGAATAATTATTTTTATAAAATGAGAAATGAAAATTTGAATACTTTAGCAGAAGAAATTTCTAACATCTTTTCACCAAAAGAAATGTGGAATAAAACGAGAAAGAAAGCTTACTTCGGTAAACCGAAGTTGGTATACCCTTGCAGTCTGCAATTGGATCATTGAAAATCGAACCATTTTAGTAATGTTGAAAAAACATCAAATTTTGTAAATTTTACATTTTACATGTAGAATTTTACATTTTTATATAAATTGACCGATCGCTTCTATGGCAGCTATATGATATAGTGGTCCGATCTTAATGAAATTAAAACCGTAATTCTAGAACCATAAAAAACTGCTATATCTCAAAATGTATAAAAATACGTTGAAAAACAAAGAATTTAACATTTTTTTTACATTAATTTCGCCATCATTTCTATGGCAGCTATAGGATATAGTAGTCCGATTTCGGACTACTTCGGATTTCGTTCCGACATATATACTGCGTGCTAAAGAAATAAGACTATGCTGAAAATTTCAGCTTGATAGCTCAAAAACAGAGAGACTAGTTCGCGTAGAAACCGACAGACGGACAGACAGACAGACGGACATGGCTAGATCGACTCGGCTGGTGATGCTGATCAAGAATATATATACTTTATGGGGTCGGAGATGCCTCCTTCACTGCGTTGCAAACATCTGGTCAAAATTATAATACCCTCTGCAAGGATATAATTAAGTCGCTTAAGCTTTACAAAAAATAAAACCCTCCAAAAGTGCAATATCAGACACTGAACATGTAGAATTTTTAAACCAAATAGCCACAGCCACTAACACTGCGAACTGCTCAGAGAGCCTATTCCGTTTTGATCTTCTTTATACATATAATGACTCCAACTTCAAGACCCATGAACTTCTTGACTTCCTAAATACCCGTAGTCCTGACTCAGCTTAGGGCCTAGACAATATATCATACAGAATGCTTCTAGCACTTCCACTGGAACAAATTGCATCTCTGGTATCCCTGCTAAATGAAAAGTTAGACAATGGTGATATTCCGGATAGCTGGCGGAAAACAAAAGTCATTCCCGTTCCAAAAAAAAATTTAGACTCTTCCATTATTACCAACAACAGACCTATCTGCCTCCTAAGTGTTGTTTTCAAGTGCTTAGAAAGTTTGATAAAACTGAGAATGGAAGATCATACTATATAAATAAAAATGAAATTATACCTCCCGGATCCTATGCTTTTAGGAAAAAACACTCTACGGCACAGTGCATAAATGACGTAATAAATAATATTGTCAATCTAAAAGCTCGTGGCTTCCATGTAACAGCTGCTATTTTAGATTTAAGTAGACCTTTTGACCCAGTAAATATTCCCATTTTGGGTCAGAAACTTTTAGATTTAGGATTTAATCATTCACATATTAAATTTCTTATACATTTTCTTAGTAAAAGAATTTTAACCATGGGTCAAGCTGAAATAACAGTAGATAAAGGGGTCAGTCAGGGAAGCTGCCTAAGTCCAATACTTTTTAATCTTTATACAGATGAACTTCATAGTTTGAGTAACAATTCTGACAGTATCTTTTTTCAATACGCCGACGATTTCTTCCTTGTCTCTTACGACAAAGTTTTCTCGACGGCTGAAGACTTATTAGAAAATATAGTAAATAGCTTTAGGGTAATGTGCAATAAAATCAACTTGACCTTTAATGCGGACAAATCCTCCACTATTCACTTTAACCTTAGAAGAAGGCCACTAAGGGTCTTGTGCAATAATATTATTCTAAATAATGTAGACAGTGTTGATTACCTAGGTAGGTTAATTAGTGCCAACAACTCCTCCGACCAGCACATTAAAAAAAACAATTTCCAAATCAAATCAGGCTAACTTGTTCCTGCAAATGTTAGGTGGTTGCCGCTTTGGTGTGCATCCAAGAAAATCGTTACTTTTTTACAAGTCCTTTATTAGATCTAGATATGAATACGCCAGCTCTTCATTTGGCAACATTTCAAAAGCAGTGCAAAAATGTATGGTAATGTTCTATTAACGGAGCCCTTTCCAAAAAATTAAAAAAAAAAAACACAGATAGGAGGTGCTTAAACGTACATTTGGGTATACAAATTATGTTAAGGACGCTCTTAGTTTAGTCACAATCAATCTTTAAAGTTTAGCCTGATTCCCATACAAAATGCGTTTGGAAACCGTTGCTACGCAAACACGCACACAGTGACAAATTATGAATACACAAAATGCAAGCGCCTGTCTGTGTGATCGGTACAGTGGTCTGTAAAGCTTAAATTTTTGTCAAATTGTGCTTAGCTTAAATCCTATATATGTCGACACTTTGCACACTTTGAGTACATTTATGCGTGAAATATAAATAAAACAAAAATTTGACAACGTAAAATACGTAGTAATTAACGACTCCGTTAATAGAAAATTACCAAATTAATACGCATGCCAACTTCCATCTTAGGAAAGCTCTAGGGCTTATCAAATCCACGCCAACAAATATAATTTACAATATTGCAGCCGAACTCCCACCAGAGTCTAGAATTAAATTTGCAACAGCAAAGGAGTTGGCCAAAACTTTCGCTCACGGGCTTCTGTCCAATTCTTTCTTAGCCAAAAACACTAGCTACGGCAGAGTGTATGCCGAGTTTAAAAACATCTTCGATAGTATTCCTCTCTTAAGTCCCTTGTCTCTGTCTACTCGTAAGATTTCCTTCGATACAAACTATTTAAAAGGCACGAGTAAAAACAAAAAATTGCTAACAAAGTTCAAATTAATTCTTTATTAAAAGAAAATATCAATATGATTGTTTCAAAAAATCTGGAAACTATTAACACGGACGGCTCTGTGTCGGAAATATTTGCTGGTGTGCCTTCGCCCACATGAATTCAAACACAACCAAAAGTTTCTATACAGACAAAAACTGTCATCGCTGACTGCTGAACATACAGCTATAGAAAAAGCTACTGCAAAGATTTCCTAAGATAGCCATTACGACAGTCTCGGGGCTATTCAAAATATTAAAAACAGGAACTCCTATAACTGCATAGCACAAAGCATTCTGAAAAGATAGAAAATAGTCAGTATTTGTTATCTGTCGAGTTACACCACATACCTAGTCATGTTAACATATGGGAAAATGATCTGGCAGATATAGCTGCAAAAAATGCTAGATTCACCGGTTCGTTTACATCCGTCAGATGGACTCTCTACGATGCCATCAATCATATGTTCGTGCTAATAAAACTGGTTATTTTAAATCAGGGACCGTAATTATTATAAGTTTTATTATAAAAATAATTTTTTTTTTTTTTATTATAAAAATCAAACTACAAGAGTTTTTTTTTTTTTTTAATAATTTTTTTTTTATAAAAATCAAAAATAAAACTCAAATTTGAATATCTCTTGAAAGTAAAATCATACAGAATGTATAAATCTATATATAGTATATATTCTACTCTTCAATACCTTTCCGTTGATATATGTATGTATTGTGCATATATGTAGCCAACTTACCCACCCCAAGATCGCTATGAAGCAAGTTGTGGTCCTTGGATACGTACGCATTATACATCAACTAAAATAGTATTGAAGAGTAGATCATATATACTATATAGGTCGATATATTCGGTTGGATCTTCCGTTAACGAGATATTCCAATTTTATTTTAATTTTTGATTTTTATATAATAAAAATAAAAAAATAACTCATATTGTTTGCATTTTATAATAAAAATAATAATAACTTTTATAACTTTTATAATAACTTTTATTTTTGATTTTTAAATAAAAATTAAAATATAATTAATATATTTGATTTTAATTTTATAAAACACTTTTAAGAGTTAAAATTGACATTTATTTTAAAAATCCGGAAAAAAAAGTTTATTCTATTTTTAATTTCCCCGTTAGGCCTAGTACGCAGACAGTAAAATAGTTCGCAACCCGAAAAAGATTTAATCTTTTTCCAGTGTGACCGCTGTTTAAAACGCTCTTCGGCATTTTTGGGAGGTAAATAATGCGGTCATACCAATCTTAAATCAGCTGTTTTATATTTACAATTATTTATTTTATATTTGAAAGACAATTCGCATGGAATAGCTAATTTGCGCACAATGACCACCAACGCTGTCGCCCAGATTCTCTCGACCATGCACAACCAACATTCTTTCCTGGATCGACGACCAGGACAAGGGCTGCTCTACCGGCTGCTGCTGGTGATTCTGTTCTTACCACCATCTGGGTGGTGGCGGTGGTTTTGGACACAATAATGTAGTGTTTGGCGGGAACTATATTTTTGAATTGTGTGAAGAAACAGTAAGAGAGAGTGAGAGACCAATAGTCGAGAACGACCGTTGTATTAAATTTTTTATTCTGTTCGTCACCCCGCTCTAGAAATACCAAGTCTTCCTTCGCGCCACCTGGTATTTTTCTGGTATGTTTCTGGTATTTCGTTCGTTTGTCTGTGTACCGGCCTTTAAAACAGCGCTGCCAAACACCGTTTCTCGACTATTGACCTCTCGCTCTCTCTCACTGCTTAGAAACGCTGTTCGCGTGTCTGAGTACGGAGCTTTAAAAGATATCTTATGTGTATTTTTCCCGCACTTCCCTGACAATTTTTAGACCATTGATTTATATTAAATAATAATATTTCGTGGTTTTGTTCGATAGTATCAAGTATTTCAGTCTTTTTCTGCCTATCGATGTGTGATTTTGCCCAACTACCACCACTAGCCAGCCATTCCTTGAACTAGGGTTGCATGATATTTAAAAAATATCGTATCAATGATATTGTCATTTTTGAAAAATATCAAAATGATTTTTTTAAAAATCTAGAAAAAATATCGATATATCGAGTATTTATGATATTAAATTTTTTTTTTTTTTTCAGGATCAGAAAGCCTTTAGAAATCTCTTCCTCTCTATCTCATTATTCGTATACATTACCTCTCTATTGATCCTAATGATCCACATGAATTCATTCAAACAAAACTAACAACACAAATACTTCATATTAAGCTTTTATTACTTAAAGCAATGGAAAATACTGTAAGTTAAAGTTAAAGTTATTTCCAATATTGTTTCGCCAGTGACTTTAAAAATACACGATTTGTTACGTGCCGATCAGTCATACGGCTGCGTGAGTCGCAGACTACACATTTAATTGCCGAAGCCATCCTTTCTGAGGATACCGAGCTACCTGGTATTATCAGATAGCGTAATGCTTACTTAGACAAATGTTGCATGGTCTGCTGTTGCGAAGTCCAATACTGTATTGGGTCAGCTTCCCAATTACTATTTGGCAAAGAAATATATACGTGGAACTCGTTTTCGTAGGGGCTGACCGAAAACAAAATATCAGAAAATATAAATAAAAAATTTTTATATATCGATATTACAGCTTAAAAATATCATGATAATTTTTTTTTTTTTTGCAAATATATCGATATTTTGATATTTTGATATATTTTCGACAACCCTACCTTGAACAAATGGAATTGATTGCCCGCTTACGAACGAATATGGAAGAAATGCATGAGTTTCTCTATGTTGTTAAACTAATTAGCATTTAATATGTACACATTTCGTTTAGCGATCTGATGAATGAACCTGCTATCACACTTCAGAACGATCACAGCTGGCATCTACTCTGTAGATGCTGCACTGGCGGCCACCGCCTCCTCCTACGTTACGAGCGTCAGTGCGTTGGCGCTCGTCCTCGTCTCTTCCTAGACACCCCCTTTCTCTCCAACTTCTTGTAAGACTCTACTTGGTCTTGGCAATAGCCTTCTTCAGCTTGAAAGCGGACAGCTTTAGATAGGCAAGCCCTGTGGACAGAAGGCGTCGGTGGCGTCGGCGGCGGTGCGCAGGGATCCTCTCACTTCTCCCAATTTGCCTCTTCGTGTTCTGAAGGAACCGGCGGCGGAGCCTGCACAGGAGCCAGGTCGGTGGCGGGGGCGGATACTCGAAGTTGCCCTTCTCTGCCGAGGGCAGGACCTCTTCCACTTACTCCTCCTTGGGCAGAGCAAGGTGATGTGAGTCTTTGATCATAAGAGACTTGCATAAGAAGAGAAGGATTGATGAGTCTGCCTCCGAGTTGGTAGAATCCGCGTCTCCAGGCTAAAAGATTGCAGTGGGCTGCAGTGGTTCCTGCAAGTCTTAGGGCTCCTGTCAAGCGGCTGGCTGGCGGAACCACGTGAAATCTTTATTGTTACTTAGTCGTAATTAGAAAATAAAGTCTAGCTCTTTCATTTTTAATCTTAGTTAACATTGATTTGAATTTTGAATTAAATTAAATTTTCCGCCAAATCAAAACCAAAACAAAAAACAGCTGTTTCCCTTCAAGAGGGTGCTAAAAAGCACTTTTGCCTAGTAGAAACACCCTTTCCGCTGTTAGTGATTTTCGTGCGTTAGTTGGAAAAAGCAGCGTAGTGGAGAAATACCCTAAATTTAAAAAAATTAAAATATTAGCTTTTATATTTTTATTTTTATAATAAAACTTATAATTATTACAGTCCCTGGTTTTAACAGCATGTTTATATGTATATTATGTTATGTTTTATATTATATTTTATATACATAGGCGATCTGAATGACAAATAAACACAAGAAAACTTAAACTGAAAAGTTGGACTTACGCAGGGCTCGAACTCTGAACCTAATGAATCGCAGGCAAACGTCTTACCCGGCATTCGGCATCACACAAGACAGCGTCGTAAATAGCCATATGAGGATGCCATATCTATTTCTAGATTCACCAAGATTTGACTAAAATCCCTAACGCGACAAACATAGTAGCACTAAATTCCTGCTAACGCCATATGGTATCGAATTTTTTATGTAGGTTCGTATAAAAATGATACCCGAAAATATACAATTTAAACTATTGAGTATAAAGCTATACTTCTCAGTATAATTTTGAGACAACGCGTATTAAGTTTAAACTCTTGTTTTTTTTTTTTGTGTATGATATAATACATATTAAATGTGTGCAATAACAAGTGTTCTTTTGTTGGTTTATTAGAAGCGAAGAAATAAGTTATAAAATAAGTATTATGTACAACTGTCGCTTCTCTAAGAACGTATAAATATGCGTTATTTTGGAAGTAAATCACCCGAGCGCTTGCTGAACAGTTGGGTTTTTTTTATAGCTTTGGTTCCGTGCAATTGTCGCTTCTTTAATAATGTATAAATATGAGTTCTATCCGAAACCATTGAGAAAGCATTTTTAACTGGCTTAGAACGCATAGAAATGTACGAGGTGTGTTCAAAAAGTATCGCGAATTTTGTGTTTTTTCAAAAATTATTTATTTGTTCATGAATATCTATTTTGTCCCCTTCAAAATAATCCCCATGAGATATTATGCACTTGTGCCAACGGTTTTTCCAATCTTCGAAGCACTTAAAAAAATCATTTTTTTTTAATCTTGTTCAGCTCCTCCTTTGATGCCGTTTTTATCTCGTTAAGCGTAGCGTAACGTGGTCCTTTCATGGGCCTCTTCAATTTAGGTGACAAGAAAAAGTCACAGGGGCCAGATCTGGGAAATACGGTGGCTGCGGCATCATTAGTGTGTTGCTTTTGGCCAAAAAGTCGCGCACAAGCAAAGATGTGTGAGCAGGGGTGTTATCGTGGTGCAAAAGCCAATTTTTGTTCTTCTCGGCCTTCTGAGAACATTTTGTACCACCGATAAACGTTGCTTCTGTCCAAGGTACCTTCTCCGTATGCCACAGTCAACATTCGGAATGCATCCACGCACTTAATTTCGTTTTTCACACAAAATTTGATACAAGTTCTTTGATCCATTTTTTTTTTTAATAGATAAAAATCGAAGACGATCCAAAACACGTGCAAGCAAAGCAGCTGTCAACACTTAAGTGAACATTCAAAATCGCCAAACTTGTCGGCATAAGTGAGAGACATGAGTATCAACATAACGGCACAAAAAAATCTAAATACGAATATACGTAACCCGCGAAAATTAAAAATTCGCGATACTTTTTGAGCACACCTCGTACTTGCTGGAAGCGACCGGGTCCGACTGGGAGTGGTCCGCACCACAAAAAATAGCTATAACCTAAAAACTAGCTATTTAACGCTAAAAAAGGCTAAATCTAGCCACACTATTACAATTTGTTTGCACTGATTTTTCTGTTCTCTTTTGTGCATACTGTGCGTGAGCGGCAGCGACGCCGACTGAGAACAATCCTAACCCACGGGATAGGGCCGTGCCGACTCCTGACCTAGAGCCACCAAATTTGGTGACAGCATTCTTATCCGTTGTTTTAAAATTTGGCCACAGCCACTTCCGACCATGAAAATAATAAAAATCGTTATAAAAGCTATAGTCGTAATATTCGATTTAAAGTAAATACGTAAACTTAATAAATATGATTGATTGATGATTGAATATTCGATTTAAAGTAAATATATAAACTTAATAAATATGATTGTCTGGACGTTTTCTGAAAATTTGAGTAAAATCGGATGATAAACATGGATGTTATTTTTTGGGAGCAGCTCAATATGCTCCTAGCAACATTTGTCTTTATTTGTCAACATTTTCTTTGGTCATGTTGATATACTATTTAATTTCACCCACAATACTTTGGGTATCGGGTATCTCACAGTCGAGCACACTCGACTGTAGCTTTTTACTTGTTCTTTTCCACATCTCATTAAATCCTTATGAAACGGATGGGAAATGGAAAATCATGCTGCAACTAAAATGTGTCCTAAGTTAACAAGGAACCATATATTTCCAAACTCCTTCAAAAAAATGCGAGTTTAGTTTTCAACGCAGATTTTGAACAGGACTGTATAGGCAGCGGTTAAAACTGTTTGCGAAACTGTGCAGCTCAAAAGCACATCTACAGAAATAGCTATATCAACAGCCGAATTCATACAAAAGATTGATCAAGTGTTCGATTGAATAAACAGTCGTTCCTTATATGGCGATAATGCTTTTAGATCTGTCATAAAGATTAATATTCAGCACTATAAATTCAAAAGACCATTTTTAACGTACATTAAGGAAGTAAAATTTGTTAATTTAAATAAACGTGTTTACTTAAAATGCATTGCCTCTTTTGGCTGATGATTTAGATAAGTCTATTATTACCACAAATTCTCTAAATCAAGATCGCCTCGAAAATACAAAAAGGCAAAATGGAGGGAATAATAGAAATCCTTCCATAGGTGAAATAAATACCGTCTTCTTTAAAATTAAAAAAAAAAAGTTTGATCATCAAATTTGTCAAATTGTGAGGTTGATTTTTACGAAAAAAAACTGTTGTTAAAGCGTGCGTTCCAGAAAGTTTCGATGATCTGAATAATCCTGGAAAACTTCATTTAATGGAGCAGGAAGTTGTTTTTCAAAACTTGACTTGGATACCAACTTTGTAGATTATTCCGAGAAGGTATCAATAAGATATTTTGTGGGTTATGTAGCCATAAAAATAGTTGCCAAGCCCAATTGCGAAATTTTCAGCCAATGTATGAGCAAAAAAAAAATAAACCAACTCTGCGCCCAGCAAGCTGTTTATCTTTTATAAAAATTATTTAAAGAAAACAGATTTTGGCAACCTACTCGCTCCTTCAAAATCAGAAGTGAGTACAAAACATATTTTAATTTTTCAGACATTTTTTGAAGGAAACCTAAAACGGTTGTCATAAAAAATAAAATTGTAAGGGCATGCCAAATAGAAACCCCAAGTTGGTTTGAGGATGAATGTGGCGAGCATAATATGGAAATATTAAATTGGTATACCCTTGCAGAGGGTATTATAATTTTGCCATGATATTTGCAACGCCGTGAAGGGGGCACCTCCAACCAGTCTGTCTGTCTATCCGTCTGTCGGTTTCTACGCAACCTAGTTCCTTTTTAGAGCTATCGGGGTGAAATTTTTTAAATAGTCTCATCTTTAGCACGCAGTATATATGTCGGAACAAACGAAATCGGTCCATTATATCCTATAGCTGCCATAGGAATGATGGTAAAATTAATGTAAAAAAAAGTATAACTTCTCTGTTTCTTAACGAATTCCTATAAATTTCGAGATATAGCTGTCTGTTATAGGTTTAGATTTACGGCTTTAATTTTATTAAGATTAGACAACTACATATGTACATCATATAGCTGCCATAGCAGCGATCGGTCGATTAATATGAAAATTTAAAATTCTATATGTAAACTGTAAAATCTAAAATGTGTAGGTAAATGTTATACAAATTTACAAATTTCGATATTTTTCCAGTTTTACCAAAATGGATCGATTTTCAATGATCCAATGGCAGACTGCAAGGGTATACAAACTTCGACTTATCGAAGTTAGCTTTCCTTCTTGTCTTATATTTTGTTTATAAACATGCATTATGGGATTCATATGGAGGAAAAAAAAACGCAGCCAGAAAACTTAATATTATTCAACAATAAAAATCATTTTTTTAAATGTAAAGAAAAATTTAAAACAATACATGAAAAAAAATTGTAAAAAACCCAAAATATAAAGGTTATATCAAGTTCGATTCGAACTCGAGTTTACAGAGCACGAGTCGAAGCTTCTACCAGCTACAGCAAAGCTGCAAGCGAAATTGGGCCGACTAAATGATTATACTCGTATGTTCTCAATAGCCTTAAAATATGCCAAATCATGTGGGTCTCCATATCAGAACCAACAATATATCGATTTTTTTAGCTCATGCAACATCTTTGTATTATATAGTCTTTGCTACTTTATATGGGGTTATAAAATATTTCTTTTGCCCGTCACATAAAATTTCGATTGTAACTGTGTCATAATACCCTTGTGCACTATAAGTGACGGGTAGAAAAACTAAAAATTACCTATACGTGTAGAAACTTTATTTAGTATTCCGCCAATGCAAATCAATTGTGTATTTCAATAGTATTTATGAAACTTGCACCTGTCATCAAATGAATGGATCTCTATAATGATTTTTTTTTAACGATTCTTTTCAGATGTCCTGCAGGTCTGCATTGGAACGAAAACAATTGCGACTGGCCAAACAAAGCTAACTGCTCAGTGCGTGCAGATCAAACCACTCAAACGCATTTAGCCGAACGCCCCAAGCCTAGCAGCGACGGCTCGAAACCCAGTTCAACAAAAAAACCACTGAGCTCTCTTAACAAAGACCCCATATCGCGCCCAAAGCCGACGGTTTCTCCTTTGCCACAGAATAGCGACGAGATTTTTAAACTTGTCTGTTACTTCACCAACTGGGCGTGGTACAGACCAGGCCAGGGAAAGTACGTGCCCGAGGACATCGACGCCAACTTATGCACCCACATTGTCTATGCGTTCGCAGTACTCGACAGTCACTCATTGACCATCAAGACGCACGACTCATGGGCTGACATTGATAATCAGTTTTACAAGCGGGTGGTGGAGTACAAGAAAAAAGGTCTTCGCGTTACGGTAGCTATCGGCGGTTGGAATGACTCGTTGGGCAGCAAATATGCGCGGCTAGTACTTGACCCACAGGCCCGGGTACGCTTCGTAACGAGCGTGTTGAGCTTCGTGGAAAAGTATGGCTTTGAGGGCTTGGACTTGGACTGGGAGTACCCAGTGTGCTGGCAGGTCGACTGTTCGAAAGGCGCTAAATCAGAAAAACTGGGATTCGCTGCCTTAGTAAAAGAATTATCGAAAGCCTTCAAGCCGAAGGGACTATTGCTATCAGCGGCGGTTTCGCCCAGTAAGACTGTGGTCGATGCTGGGTACGATGTACCAACGTTATCGCGCTACTTTGACTGGATTTCCGTGATGACATATGACTTTCACGGTCACTGGGATAAGCAAACCGGACACGTAGCCCCGCTCTATTACGTCGAGGCCGACGAAAATCTATATTTCAATGGCAACTTCAGCATCCATTATTGGCTGGACCAGGGTACTCCCGCAAGCAAGCTTGTGATGGGAATGCCACTTTACGGGCAGACCTTCTCTCTAGCTGACCAGAAGAACAGAGGTCTAAGTGCCAGAACTATTGGGCCTGGGCAAGCGGGCACATATACCCGAGCAGGTGGATTTCTCGCATACTATGAGATCTGCGAACAGTTTGGAAATGGAGGTTGGACCGTGGTTAGAGACGATTATGGTAGCATCGGACCCTACGCCTACAGAGGCAACCAGTGGGTCTCCTATGACGACGTCGCGGACATCCGGCGAAAGGCGCAGTTTGTGAGACGTCTGAAATTGGGCGGTGGTATGATATGGGCACTCGATCTAGACGACTTCCGCGGCCATTGCGGTTGTGGCAAACATCCACTTTTACGAACCCTCAACCAGGAGCTGCGCGGTATACCAGGTCAAAGGGCCAACGACTGCACTTGATAACTTCCATAATGACTAAGCTCGCCATTTATTCTCAATAAGGTTTATCACATTTATTTGTATACATAAGCTTGCACCTGTATGCCGATTAAACTTATTCTTTAAAACACAATCCAATTCATTCCGACGCTAGTCATTTCAGTTACATATGTATGTATCTACATACATGTCGGAGAGTATGTGTTAAGTGTTATATTTGAATTGTGCGCCGAAATAGGCTATGGGTTGCCATTAACAGTTCGGGTAAAGTGGGATACAGTTTGTGAACCTGTTCCTGTTGTCAGAATTACGATACTAGAGAGGATAGATTACAACTTGGCAGAAAGTGCTGACTTCCATCTTTTTGGAAAAACCTTTGCAACTGACAACAAGGCTACGGAGACTCGCTGCACAGATCCGACGTTAAGAGTGCAATCAGATATAATTTGTCAGAAATACGACCGAGGAAGCAACGAACGACCCTTTACAGACCCGGGGAAGAACAGTTTATCCGAAATCAGAAGTGGGATTCGGCCCTAACGTATCACTACCAAGGGATGTCTACGCGTTCCTGGAACAAAAGGACCGAAATTTTCTGGAACTGCTCAAGAATATGCAGACGTCGTCAAGCGAGGTTTGCTTGCCGAAATTCAATCTGGACATTGCTGGTGTGAATGCCGCGCAGTGGAGTGCTACAGTCGACATAATTTTAAGTGCAAAAGCACTAAGTGTCAGCGGAATAATATTGGCGTTAAGCGAATTGTTGGAAGGAGGAGCAGCCCAGTGGTTATCACAGATATGCTATCCAGGAATAACAAGGCAAGAGTTCCGGAAACTATTTGAGCGGTATGACCCATCAGAGTTGACAGCTGCTGTCATTTTGCGTCTTTTAAATAGTCCAAGTGTTGGTTATCTCCATTAAAATTGGACAAAGGGAAGCAACTGGGCAGGCTATTTATGCTACCGCTCCAGTGCTAGCCAAGGCGTCCATACAAAGTCCATAGAAACAGAAATTGTAAACCATTCTATTTACTAAGCTGTATGCCCCGTTTCTTCCCTTTGTGCCTAATTTAACCAAAAACGACCACATCTAATAAAAATAGAAAGAAAGCTAACTTCGGTAAACCGAAGTTGGTATACCCTTGCAGTCTGCAATTGGATCATTGAAAATCGAACAATTTTAGTAATGCTGAAAAAATATCTATCGAATTCCTGGACTCGAACCTCGCGACTGACTTGGTTCTGTGCCTAGTACAATGGATAGCGTCGGCCAGAGAGATAAATACTGTCGCCCCGCCCGTTAGCCATGGGTAACCGTACAGACTCGAACCCCGCAAGAGACCTGGCAAAGCCTAGTACAATGGATAGCATCGGCTCTACGTATACGGTCATTCCTCCACCCCCTTCAGTACTGGATCGACAAACGATGACGATGACAAACCGATCATGGCGGCGATATTATGGCGATGACTGAATACTATTAAGACCGGTCGGTGGTGCGCCGTTATTCGCTTGCGACCCTGCTCTTCCTGGACTCGAACCTCGCGAGAGACCTGGCATAGCCTAGTACAATGGATAGCGTCGGCCAGGAAGCGCAAAGTTTGGTTACGTTAAATATTTGTATAAATGGTCTGCACTTTTATATTTAAATATATTAATATTAAATATTTGTATAAATGGTCTGCACTTTTATAGAGAAGTTATTATGGTATTATTTCTTTTAACGAGGAACTATAGTTCAAGTATTAGAATTTAATATTTACAATTTAAAAGGGTCATCAATGTCAAATGCCAATTCAAAAACTACACGTGTCAGATCGGCATGCATTCCGCTTCTGATACGACATGTCCTTTAAGTTGGTGACTTTAAAAGCACATAGAGAAAAGGTATATTTGATGTAAAAATTAAGTTCACAGGAAATGTTATGAAAATTGTTAGCTAATTTTGACACCAAAGCGATCAGCTCTGATATCTCTATATTCTTAACACAGTACTGAAAAATGTTTATCTGAATACTAAGGTTTATCTCGTCAATGAAAATAAGTTGTTGGCAATAAAGGATGCAAGGATATTGCCTGTGTTGGGCGCCATTTCTGTTACGTTGGTGGTGTCGTGGTGCCTTAGTCCTTGGAGGACATAGGGCTGAGGAAGTGGCCGCCCGGATAGCAGACACGATTTGTGCAGCTGAGCTTACCGGATTTGGGGTGGGTTCTTTGGACGCCACTATGCTTTCCAAACGTAAGCAGAACAATAATTTTCGTGCCTGAAAAATATAAGAGATCGTTCGTCAGTCTGTCTTTCTGTCCACACCGCCCGCAAGCTCCATGAAAGCTTGATCAGAAATCCGATCGGCAGTGTTTTTGGCCGATTTCCCTCCCAATTGGCAAACTCCGTGCGCCTTTGGATCGTCGCGGGCCATGCAATACGATCCCCTTTTGTTTGGTCGTTCGTCAGAAGTTATGTAATTTTCTTGACCCAGTCTTCCATTCGAACCAATGCCCCCTTTTAAATGGGTTTCTACCAATGCATTTTTTTTGGTTCAAGTTCACATTACAAGTTTATTATAAAGGTTTGTCAAGAGTGTATTGAACATTAAAAGTTTTTTTAAAGGTGTTGTTGTATTGCAAGTGATATTCTGAATTAGTGCCCTGCAGTCCTGCCTGTCCTCGGGGACAGATATTCTATATTGCCGTCACTTTCGCTGTCTTTAAATCTAGTTTTCTGCTAATTTTTTTTTAAATATATTCGTCCGTACACTGCCGTTAACGTCAACTAGCAAATACGATTCGGGGTTTTTTTTTTTTTTATTATTATGTTCAACCTTTTGTGATTTATTACTATGTTAATTTACACAGTGTATATTGTATACTGTTACTGTATATAGTAACTTTTACAACAGTGTAGGCAGGTGTTCAATGGATTTTAAAATATTTTGTAGTAGTAGAAAAGTATTATGGGTTACGAATTTGTGGAGTGTTTTAGGTCATGTGGAGGTTTTTTTTTTAAAGTTCTGTGTGGTAGATCGATGGGATGCGTTCTTTTGAGTCTTCTTCTGGTTCTATGTTCCGTGAGTCTTCTGGCGAGTATATTCGGATGGTTTGTCAGTTGAAGTATGTTTCCGCTTGAGAGTTGATAACGTCCCCAACAAGAGGGACTTTGAAGTCCCTGTTCCGTATGTACCACTCAGCTCCTGATAGTCTGCGTAGTGTCTTGCTTTGGAATAGTCTGATTTTGTTTAAGTTGCTTTTGGCAGCAATACCGTATACTTGTATGGCGTATCTCCATGTGGGGGCAAGTATGGTTTTGTAAATTTTGATTTTGTTTGTTAGGCTGTGACGACCCCTAAGGAGCCGCCACAATAACAAGCTACCCCACGAAGGGGAAAGCTTTATGGTTAATTGTTATTAGTCTTAAGTTCGCCCACGAAGGGATCTAGTTTGTTAAATAGTTTTAAGTCACAGAAGTAAATATAAGTCAGATTTAAGGGGAAGATAGTTTGCAGTGTATTGACAGAAAAGAGAGAAAGAGAGGGAAGCAGGGCCCGTAAACTCCGTGTACATGGCGATCGAGAAGAGAACGCGCCCGAGTTTCACGGCCGCGGCAGCAAATTTCTGCATGTAGATGATAAGCCAGAGAGCCCGCTGCCGACCGTGCTGCCGACAGCGCTGCCGCGAGTCGTCCGAAATGGACGCGAGAGAGAGAATATTTTCACGGTCACGACCACGGCCGAAAATCTCTGTAAGTACATGATAAGCCGCGATCCCGACGCCGACAGCGCTGCCGCGAGTCAAGCGACGATTCAAACGAAACATGCTAGCGATGTTCCGAATAGAGAGGCTGGAAATAAGAAGGGAGAGAGGGGACGCGATCGTGCGGCTGCAGTCACACCTCAAGGGAGTAAAGCGCGGCGCTCTCTCGCTGCCGGCCGAAAGCTATTGGAAGTTCGGAAAGGCGGCAGAGGAGGGCAAATGAAGGGGGTGAGAAATAGAAGCCGGGCACTTGTCGGAGAGCCGCGAAAGCGAAAGGAAGCGGGATTTTTCGAAGTGACGCCGAGTAAACAGGTGACAACCCACGCGTACAGGAAAACTGGGTCAACGGCAAACGACAAAAGTGAAGATTATTACGATTAAGAAGGCGATAATCAAGCAAACTAAGTGTTAGAAAATCGAGAACAGAGTGTGAAAGCAAGAAGAAGGAGTATAGATAAGAGACGAGGATAGCGGGTAAGCGGGATAGCAAGAACTGGTGCAGAAGGATAAAGAAAAAATGAAAAAGTGTACAAATGAAAATTAGACGAAACGAAATCATACCGAGAGAAGAAAGAAATGTTAATAAAAATTGGAAATTAATATTGAAAAAGATCGTGTGAATTATCTAACGGAATACTAGGTCAAGAGTCGGCGGCTGCCGACTGAGGGTAAGCAAGTAACGAACCTCTTAACCAAGACTTATAATAACCGTAGCTTAGATGCAATCCGTAGTTTAATTTTGCAATAACCAAGTATCAACCATAGTTTAAACGCAAATTTCTGAGTTCTCCCGTCTTTGCAATAGTTAAATATTAACCGTAGTTTAAAACGCAAATTTCTGGGTCCTCCCGTCTTTGCAATAGTTAATTATTAACCGTAGCTGAGATGCAAATTTCTGGGTCTACCTGTTTTTGCTGTAGTAATTATTAACTGTAGTTTAAGGTCAAATTTCTGGGTCCACCCGTTTTTGTCCTGCTTGAATACTAATCGAAGTCTAACGCAAATTCCTGGGACTCACCCGGTTTTACCGTAATTTAAGTATTGCTCGTAATTAGTGTCGAAGCTCAGGGTTCGCCCGAGTCGAGACTGACCGTAGTTTAGGTCAAATTTCTGGGTCCGCCCGTGTCTGCTTTAGTTTAGACAGTAATCTTAATTAGAGTCGAGGCCCAGGGTTTACCCGAGCCGTCCCTAACCTTGGTCTAACGTAAATTTCAGGACTTAACCATAGTGACCTCCACTACGAGATTAGTCGTAAGTAGAGTAGAGTAGAGACGCAGGTCTGCCCGAGTCTATACTAGCTGTAGGTTTGGTATACATTTCAGAGTCTATTCATAAGTATCTGCACTTGAGTGTTAATCTTGCTCCGAGGGTGGTCAAAACGTATACGAACCCGCGCTAACCGTAGTTGGGCATAGCCTTCTGAGTCTTGTGATTCATCTGGTTTCAGGCCAAATACAGCTCCCCCAGAACCTCTAAAGGCACCTGAACCGACACCAAACTTAGGTTGATACGAGTTTCTGGGTTCACCCGTGCTCAAGTTAACCAAAAGTTAACGGTCGACGGCTTAAAGGTCTTGGGTGTGGCTGAGACGGCACTACTGGTAACCTAGGTGCGAGTTTTTAGGGTGAACCATAATTTTTTTTAATATTTCACCATCTCAAATTCGTGGATGACAGGATATACCTTTTCGTGGGGCGATTCTGTTCGTGAGGTCTTCAGAGGATTATCGTTAACAAGTATCTGGCTAGCGTCGACCCCAAGATTATAAGTTCAGTTAGGGTGGACTCATATTGCTTTGTCCATTCGTCTGGATCTCTCCTAATCGCTAAATCCCTCGTTTCCTAACGAATAGGCACTCCTACACGCATTACTCGCACACACGGTCCACTGAAATATTATAAATTTTTTGTGGAGGTACTGGCCAACCGCTGAACTCACCCCGGCTGGGAAAACACCTTTACAGATGGCGCCCGAGCAGGGACCCGTGTGTGCTTGATCCTTAAGGATCAGAGTCGACAACACCAGGCGGATTAAAGCCCCGCAGAGCGTGATCAAGCCAAATTTCAAGAAGGAAACAGGAAAGCGGTTTAGGGAAGGAGACAAAGGAAAACCCCAGTAAAAGCCCACTATGATAGACAACGGACAGGAAAAGAAATCCACTATGGAGCTGACCGACGGTAGAATCGGCGTGCGCTGGATTTACGCACTAAGGAAAGACGAACTTTTAGCATTGGCCTCAGAGTTCGGGTTTGATAACACCGGGAAGGAGGATGAGATGAGGAAACGCTTCGCAGAAGTAGTCAAGGCAGAAGAACTAACACAGGCACAGAGGATCCGACTGGTCGAGTTAGAAGCCACGTTCACAGCCGGAGGTTCTAATCTTCCGCGTCAGAGAGAGATGGACACGGGGAACACGCATCTACAGGTCCCGGGATATTATACGCCCAGGTCAGGGAGCCCAGTTGACGAGGCACGAGCTGATGTCGGTCGTAATAAAGACACGGACTCACATCACGCGGAATATGGACCGTACGGGATCAATTATAGTCGTCCTCCTGCCCTTGTTGCCGTAGCCGAGCAAGTACGGAAATGGGGACTGAAATTCAACGGTCATACTGACCCGTTAAGTTTCTTGGAAAAGTTAGAAAAAAGGGCTACGTCTTACGCCCTCCCACTGTCCCACCTGCCGCGAGTCTTGACCGAAACTCTCACGGATCGGGCATCGAGATGGTTCAGGACGAGCCGCCTCCAGAGTGCCACCTGGCTCGAATTCCGACGAGAATTCTTAGACTTTTTTTCTTGCAATCGATGAACTTTAAGCAGCACTTTAAGAAATGTTCAACTATTACGAAAACAGGCACAAAACAAAACAAACAATTTTTTGTTGGAAGATAACGGTTTTTAAAGTTGGACTTTAGAAATGCATGCAAATTTGCACTGGGAAGCGAGCAACAGTTGACAAAGTTTAGTCTTATCAATTGCATCGCGTGATCAGTGGGAGCAGCCAAAAGTTATTTTTCCCAGAAACTTTAGACAATTTTTAATCCACTTTCAAAAACAAAAACATTTTTTTGGGACCAATTTTTGTTCTTCATTTTTTGAAAAAAGTGCCAAAAAGTAAGTGTATTTTTTCATGTTTCTGTTTTTTGGTGGAAAAAAACTTATATTATTCTATCGTATTCTATCCAACCAGAACATACATCATTCGCAGGCATTCATTCTGATTCAGAATCTAAAATAAAATCTTGCACCTATCTTGCCCAAAGACCTTCTATTTAGAAGTGAGTGAAATAAGCCGTGCTGCATTTTTCGAGGTTTGGTCGAAAAACATAAAAACCGCTCAGCGAGACGCTCTTGTAAAGCACGCAGTGATGGTGTTTGGCAATGAAATTGATCACTCCAAATTAAAACTACACATGAGTAAACTGTCTTTTGAGTTTCAAAACAGATTTGAGAAATCTAGGAGAGATAAGGCCAGGTTTCTTGCTCATAATGCAAGTTGGCTTCAGGTCACATTAAATGGCGAAGACTATCGCATTGATGTCATTGCTTCCACCTCAAGTACAAGAGGGAGGACACAAAAAGCCTTTTCTGAGTGTTGTCCTAAAACACAAAAAAGGAAAAGCCAAGAATTGTTGTCGACGATAGATGAGGATCAGTTGCTATCAGCCGCAGAACAGGCTTTGCGGGCGGAAGGAAAACGGGATTCAGCTAAATTAATTAATGTATTAGCAAATGCTCCCGCGTCCACGGGGACTATAATTAAGAAAGCTAAACTATCTTCTAATAGCACTGCAAAACGCCTTTCAGCAGATCAAGCACTTGCCCTTATGATAGACAGTAAATTATCAATGCACCAGTACAATACCTTGCGGCAACATACAAAAATTGTCTGTCCAAAATTATATCCATGTTATTATCTCGTTAAGGAGTCAAAAATGTTATGCTATCCTACTGGTATAAAAGTAAGAGAGTCCTATGCTGAAATAAGTTTACAATCCCTTATTGATCATACCGTAAAACGGTTGATAAGTGCTCAAGAAGACATTTTTGAGTCACTGTCTCCACTAGACGATGTACACATAATAATAAAATGGGGATGCGACGGAGCTGAACAGAGCCAATACAAACAAAAAACTACAGAGGATATGTCAGATGGTTCGATATTTTTTATATCAATGGTTCCTCTGCAAATATTTTCTTTAAGTGGAGCGGCGAAGTCGTCCACACGATACTGCCGACCTATAAGATTTGTTTTCACAAAAGAAACGCGGGATAAAATCAAAGAGGAGGTAAAACATATCAACGAACAAATATCATTTTTGATTCCCACTTTCATTAAGTTCAATAATTTGAAATTTTATGTTAAAGCAACACTTGTCTTCTGCATGATCGACAGAAAAGTCTGCAATGCACTGTCGACATATACATCATCACAAGTGTGTTATATATGCGGAGCTACACCAACGATGATGAACTCTCTAGCTGCCTTAGAGAATCGTGAGGTCGACACTGAAATGCTCGCCTTTGGTCTCTCACCCCTACATGCGTGGATTCGATTTATGGAATGTTTGCTCCACATTTCTTATAGAATTGATATAAGGACTTGGTATGTGACTGGCGAAGAGAATAAGGCAAAGCTAGCTGTTCGAAAAAGTGAAATACAAGAGTGCTTTAAGAAAGCAATGGGTATCTTGATTGATATGCCCAAGCAAAAGGCAGGTAATACCAACGACGGCAATACCGCAAGAAGATTTTTCTCTGACGCTGAAACGACTTCAAAAATCACCCGAATAAATATTGATTTAATAATCAGGTTTCGCACAATTCTCACATGTATAGCGAGCTGTTGCCCGATTAATATATCAGCTTTTGAGCGATACTTAGCTGAAACTGTAGAGCTCTACTTGCGGGATTATTCGTGGTATTACATGCCAGCAACTTTTTTTTTTTTTTTTTTTTTTTATACTTTGCTGTTATTTATTGAATCTTCTCCATTTAGAGACTAACAATAAGTGTGTTAAATCTTATATTAATAACCTAACTAACAGTCATATGACTGGCACAGAGTTGTATGGCCCTGACAATTATTGCTGGGTTGGAAGGTCGTTTCGTTGTAGGCGGGTTCTGCTGGAAGCCCGAGTCAAGCCTCTTGCCAGATGATTAGGGTGCACAGTAAGTTTTTTATTATAGGTCGCCTTTTGCTTGTCTATTTCATCTTTTACTGCAAGAATGCAGAGATCCCTATGGATGTTTTGGTTGCGAATATACCATGGTGCCCCAGTGATAGTTCTCAGGATTTTTGATTGCGCGCGCTGTATGATGTCTATATTGCTGCTGCTCGCGTTTCCCCACAGCTGGGAGCCAAATGTCCAGATAGGCTTTAGCGTGGAGTTGTAGAACAGGACCTTGTAGTCCAGACGCAGTGGCGATCGGGCGTTTAAAATCCAGTGGAGGCTGCTGGCTTTTAGTTTTAGATGTAGTTTCTTGCATTCGATGTGTCTTCGCCAGGTTAGTCGTCTGTCGAGGTGGACGCCGAGATACGTTACTTCGTTGAATTGGGGAATCTGCGTACTATTCAAGGATACTGGGGAGCATGTTTGCCTGTTAAGAGTAAAAGTTATGTGTTTACATTTTTGTTCGTTTATTTTAATACGCCAGTCAGATAGCCACTTCTCAACTACCATGAGGTGACTTGCTAGTTGGGTTGTTGCTCGGTTTGGGCACTTCGAGCGACTTAGGATCGCAGTCGTCAGCGAACGTGGATGTTGTTAGCCGCTCGTTCGTAGGTATATCCGCTGTATAAAGGACGAACAGGGTGGGCCCCAGTGCGCTGCCTTGTGGAACTCCGGCTTCGATATTGTACTCGTCAGATGTTGTTGCGTTGCACCTTACTGCAAAGACTCTGTTGTAAAGATACGATTCAAGTAGCTTATGAGTGTATGTAGGCAAGTGTGTTTTGATTTTATGCATGAGGCCATTTAACCTGACTCTATCAAAAGCTTGAGATACATCGAGAAATACTGCGCTGCAGTATTCCCGATGCTCGAAGGCTGTGCGTATCTCTGATGTTATTCTGTTGACTTGTTCGATTGTGCCATGGTTTCGACGGAAGCCAAATTGATGAGCCGGGATAACATTGTGTGCTTCCAGGTATGGTATTATGTGTTTTAGAAGGCATTTCTCGAACAGTTTGGACAGACACGATAATAAACTTATTGGTCTGTAGGATGACGGGATTGTGTGGTCTTTTCCGGGTTTCGGTATCATTATGATGATAGATTTTTTCCATTTCCTTGGGTAGTAGCCAAGGCATATAATCCCATTGAAGATTTTGCAAATGACCTCAATAGCTGAGTTTGGAAGTTCAATTATCATTTTTGGAGTTATTAGGTCACCGCCCGGAGCCTTTTTTGGTTTCAGTTCCCCAATGACTTTTGCGATCTCATTCGGCTGAAACAATGTTGGTAAAGACATAGTATTAGTTTCGGTTTGTGGTAGGACAAATGGACTAGTGGCCTGGTTGGGCTGGAAGACGCTTCGGAGATGTGAAGCAAATGTTTCGGCTCTATCTTCGTCGCTGCGGGCCCAGCAACCTGAAGAGTTTCTTATCGGGGTGACGGTTTCAATTGGAGAGCTTAGATTTGGGTGAGCCCTCCACAAAGGATGCTTTGTACTGGTTGGCGTAAGTTTTTCGATGTACCGTA
Organism: Drosophila rufa; assembly: GCA_018153105.1. Lineage (NCBI taxonomy): Eukaryota > Metazoa > Arthropoda > Insecta > Diptera > Drosophilidae > Drosophila > Drosophila rufa. The sequence goes on along the minus strand of JAECXS010000003.1, from coordinate 4,078,225 downwards.
GTTGTGCCTTTTCAGCGTCTTGTTTCAGAGCTCGGTTTAGTAAGCGAGTGACTTGCTTAAGACGTTGTTTTGAAGATGGCGATCTGTTGCTTTGCCAAGCACGTCGCAGACTCCTTTTTTCCAGGACAAGCTGTTCAATTTGTAGATTAGTTTTGAATTTGTTGGGTTGTACGTCCTTCCCTTGTGGTGTTGAGATAGTGGCTGCTGCAGTGAGTACGTCCTCAAGAGCATCAGTAGAGCAGTCGATATCCGCTTCGATGTTGAGCTGCGGGGTTAGTTCAATGTGGGAACTTACATATTTCTTATATTTAAGCCAGTTAGTTCTGTGCGACGTCAGCCTTTGGGGTTGATCTGTAGTTTCTGGGCTTTGAAGAAGAGTTATTAGTACTGGCGAATGGTCTGATGAAAGATCCGAAAGCGCTTTGGCACATATAATGTTGCGTGAGATATTTTTTGTCACCGCAAAGTCTATTAAGTCTGGTATCTTTCTGGGGTCTGCTGGCCAATATGTGGGGCTACCAGGGGAAACATAGTCCAATTTGTTGCTCAAGTTTATGATTGCATTATATAATTGCCTTCCTTTGGGAGTCACGAGACGCGATCCCCAGTGCGTATGCTTGGCATTATAGTCTCCTGCAGCTATGAAGCGATCTCCAAGTGAGTTGTAAAAATCCATGAATTGTCCTTCCGAGATTGTAAAGCGAGGCGGGCAGTAGACAGCGGCTATGGAAAGGTTGCCGTTACCTGACTGCAGTTTAATAGACGTAGCCTGCAAGTAATTAGTTGAATACCTTTGGTGAAAGTGGTGCTTTATGCGTTCTCTGACTAGGACGCCGGTTCCGCCGTGGGCTTTACCATCTGGATGATCTGTGCGGTAGAAGGCGTAACCTCTTATTTGGAAGTTGTATTTGCTTGTGAGGTGCGTCTCTCCAAGCAGCATAACGTCGATATGATTTTCATTCAGGAACTGTGTTATTTCAAGTTTATGCCGTGAAACGCCATTGGCGTTCCACATAATTATTCTTAGACTAGACATCAGTTATTTGGACTGCTGAGCTACAAGCAACTGTATCACCATGTTCTGGTTTTGAACAAGTGTTTGCATGGTGGTTTTCATGAAGGACATTAGTTCTGTTAGACTTTGTTGCATGGTAAGAATCATAGCTTCCATTGTGCTTTGTGGCGGTCCTGGGGCTTTCTGAGCATTTTCTAGATTAGACTGGACGGGGTTCTCCATACCTGTTCGGAGGGCATCAGCGTAGGAGAAGCCCTTCTGGGTATTTAGCGGACCAAATGAGGATCTTGCGGCCTTGGCAAAGAATACTTCCGGCGTCGTTTGTGATCTAGTGTACACGTTTCGTGTATTCTGATTGCGCGTTGCCGTCACTCTTCTCATGCGACTCTTCAACTCCTTGTAGACCACACAGCCCCTGTAGTTTGCGGTATGGTTTCCTCCGCAGTTCCCACATTTCTTCTTGTGGGGGTCTTCCTTGTTAGCAGGGCAGTTAGCGGAATTGTGAAAGTCTCCGCAAACTACACAGACTGATCGAAGTGTGCAGTTTGTCCTGGTGTGTCCATACTCCTTGCAGTTTGTGCATTGCACTGGGCCGTTTCTTTTATGTGGCTCTTCCACCGTAATTCTTCGGTGCAAGAGGAATTGCAAGTTGTAAATGGGGTGGACTTCGTTTTTCTTCAAGGCTCTGCTGTCTGGCTCCAGCTCGACCTTGAAGAGTGGTTGCGGTTGTCTGTTTTTATTTATGATGTTGCTGACGTTCTTTGCATAAAAACCCTTTTCTTTAAGGGCATCTATAATTTCGTTTTGGGTTACATCGGGCTCGATTCCTTTTAGTACCACTTGCAGGCCCTTGCTGCTTTTTAATTGGTACGTGTAATAATTTTTTTTTTATTCGTCCAGGTATTTCGACACAGCTCGGAAGTGTTCTTCCGATTTCGTTTGCACTTTGGTTTCGTGAATATTCCCTTTAGTAAGAGGAACTACATGAAAATTTCCGTCCCCGACCAGCGCAACAATTTTGTTGGCCAGGGCGTTCGAGCTTTTCTCCCTTATGTAGATTGGTGGGGGCTTTGATTTCTTTTGGGTCTCTTGACCCATTTCCGGTAAATCATCCGCTAAAAGGGCAAATCTGTTGCTGTTAGATCTCCTGGGTTGATCATTTTCTCCTTGGACACGGTTTATCTTTGGCTTGTTACCGACCGCGCTGTTCTGCGGGCTAAGCTTACGCTTGATTTGGATGTAGCGATCCATGCCGGTCTGTATGGCCGGGGCCGCCTGTTGAATATTGCCGATTTTGGCTTTGGAGCTTGCAGTTCTTGTTGTTATTGTATTTGGCGCTGCAGTTGATGACATCGCAGTCGTTTCCGCGATATTGGTCGTTGCTGTAGTTGTGTCTGTTGCTTTTCCCGCCGTTACTGTAGTTGTTGCTGTTGCTTTTGCTGCAGTTGCAGAAATTTTGTCACAGCTTGTTGTTGGGGTTTTACACTGAGAACTCCATGATGTAGGTGTAGGAGTGGGTAGAGCGGGTGAGCAAGAACGTGCTCTTTGGCTATCGACCGCCAGACGGTTGCTCTTTGTCGCCGTTTCGTTGCTGTCGCGAGTTGAGAAATACGAGAAATAACCGTTACTTGGGCTCACGGAGCTTCTACGCTCTTTCTTTTGTTCGTCGCTCATTGAGCTATTTCGCGTGGCACTTATTATTTTATAAAATAATTATGCACTTGTTTTAATCATATCACTAGTTTTGAGTCGAAAACTATATATTTTTCTGATTTAGCGTCTTTTCGCTATTCGCTTATACTTTATTTTATTTTTTTGTCTTAAAATCATCCACTTTCTATAACTTTTTCCCGGAGCTCACGCGAAACACGTCCGCTCTCTACGTATCATTTTTTCACATTCATATGCCATTATGCCAGTAACTGTGCACAAAATTTTATTTCATGGAAAGGAAATTATTTCTTCCTGCATCCTTCCCATTGGCAATTTCTCTGAAGAAGCCCAGGAGGCAAGAAATAAGGAAGTGCGAAGTTTTCGTGAACATTTCACTAGGAAAACTTCGCGCGAACACACAAATACTGATCTCATGCACAGGTTACTGATATCATCCGATCCATTTAGAGCAAGTTTGAGAGCACCACCAAAAACTAGACACTTAGAGCTTCCAGAAGATGTGTCCCAACTTTTATCAAAATATGGATACACTGACGACAGCTGTGACTCGAATTCGGAGTCGGACTAGCTTGCCAAAAAAAAAGTAGTACAATTTTTCTATGAAGTTTGAATTAATACCATTTAAAATAAAAAAAACTTAAAAATATAAACCAATATTTTTTAGTTTTTGTTATCAATTATCTTTAATATAAAACCTTATTTGCAGCTCTTCAGCTTATAACATCGAAGTTACAGCTAAAAACATGAGCATATAACCAAAATCCAACATTTTCTAAAAAAAAAAAAAAAGGTGGTCTCCAAAAATTAAAAACAACATTTTTTCAGTTGGTGAAAATTATAACAAAAAATACGAAAATAGTTAAAAGTTTCGAATTTTTTTTTTAAATATTTTTATTGGGGTTTTTATCTTTAAAAAATCAGTTTTTTTTTCATTTTTTACGCCCCCAAAAGTGCCACGCCCATTTCTTTATGTCTAACATAATCTTTGGACTTACTAGAATATTCACTTCAAATTTGAAGCCGATATCTTAAAAAATACGACTCCTACTGATTTAAGTCCCCCTAGATTGGCAAAATCCGACACTGTGCGCTGGGGCAACTCTTGCAATTCGCAGTAGAATTCGAGAGTATACAGTATCGCGATCGCGCTCGTCTACAGGCCCGGGATTCCACGTTCAGAAGCGTGGGACGACCTCAAGGGTATCCCCAGGATCGGATGACGTCACAAGGCCAGCTGACCCCAACACAGGAAAGGAACCCATTCCGCGGAAATCCCCCTCTTCTTTCTCGACCACGACCCTCTAACCTGGGGATAGGAGAGATCTCAAACCGAATGATGAGTCAGGAGGCACCACAGTCACCGCCAATCAGGCGAGTGTGTTACAACTGCGGAGCAGACGGTCATTTCGCTAGAGATTGTCAAGGCCCTCGACGCCTAGTATGTTGGGATTGCAGAAGAGAAGGAGTCCGTACAATCGATTGTTGCAGACGACCGGGGGCGGGAAACGAACAACGTCCCCGACCGAATCTGGAATAGTCAGGGACGAGAGATCCGGAATGCAACGCGCCCTTACGCGTGGAAGACGGGAAGATCGTGGCAGAGATACGCCTCGCTCATTTTCCAGTCTTAGCTACAGTTGATAGCGGGGCTACGAGCAGTTTCGTCAGCGAAAGTCTCCTTCGGCGGCTAGATGCATCAACGACAATAAGGGACGTACGCACCAGCATAAGACTAGCTGATGGCACCGGCGTCGACATAACGAAGATGGTGGTCACCAACCTGACGTTATGAGGACAGACCGTGGAAATAGCCCTCTTGGTGATGGATTCCATGCTAGATAAGGTCATATTAGGACTCGATTTCTTGTGTGCCATCGGGACCACCATACGATGTGGGCGGGCACGTCTTCACCTCCGAGCGAACCGAACCGAGGAATTACAGTCAGCAGGGTGTCGCGCGGCGGCCAGAATTGAAGAGCACCAGGAACTAGAAAGAGACAAGGCGAGCAGAACGAACGAGCAAGAAGCAAGGACACAGGCAAGGAACGAGCAAGAAGCAAGGACACAGGCAAGGAACGAGCAAGAAGCAAGGACACAGGCAAGGAACGAGCAAGAAGCAAGGAAACAGGCAAGGAACGAGCAAGAAGCAAGGACGCAGACAGGGAATCTACAACCAATATACGAATTGGTAGACCGAGAAGCCAGGAAGCAGCCACCCGAGAAGGAGACAGTGACAGGGAATACAAGAAGTGAGGATGAACATGCGAGTCGAGGTTATCAGGACCCCATCGCATCCAACGGAAATAACGAAGAGCAAGAGAACGTCAACCCCAAAACAGGAGGATCAGGAGAAAGATCGGGCGAGCTGGAAACGCTCCAGGCGTCAACATCAGGACGAGCAGGACCGGGAAAAGACATGGCAGAGTACACAGGCGACACTGAGGGGCCACCATCCCCCCGCTACACCGGCTACAGCCAGGGACCGCCATCCCCCCGCTACGCCGGCTACACCGAGGATCGCCGATCATACCACAGGGGATGCGACGACCAGTCACCCCATCCAGTGACGTCGCCATATCAGCCCAGGGATGCTTTCGTTCCCAGCGGAAGCAGAACCACTCCGTGCCCAGAAAGACTCCGAGACGCGCGGCGTGGGAGGGGAGTATATCGAGGACAAGAAGCAGGGGTCGTACAGAGACGGGAGAGAGATACGCCAGACGAGGAGGAGGAGGAAGAGGAAGAACGACGCTGGACGACTCACTTCGTAGCGGAGACGGAAGATTATCGATGCGTCACTGTCCCAGGCGGATATCGGGTGACACTGGTGTGCCTGAAGGTGTGCGAGATCGTCCCCCCGCCCGGAGGAGAACCACCCGCTTGGTTTCGTGCCCACTGTAAGGAGCGAGACCACCAGAAATCAAAGGAAGACCCGGCGGGTATCGGGTGACCCGCATCGTTGACCACAGAGGGCACCAACTCTCAAAAGGCGCCGAGGATTCGCGGCGAAGTTAGCACCAAAGACGGGTGCTGAAGTTCCCCCTAAGGAGCCGCCACAATAACAAGCGAGCCCACGAAGGGGAAAGCTTTATGGTTAATCCCTTCGCCCACGAAGGGATCTAGTTTGTTAAATAGTTTTAAGTCACAGAAGTAAATATAAGTCAGAGTTAAGGGGAACATAGTTTGCAGTGTATTGACAGAAAAGAGAGAAAGAGAGGGAAGCAGGGCCCGTAAATTCCGTGTACATGGCGATCGAGAAGAGAACGCGCCCGAGTTTCACGGCCGCGGCAGCAAATTTCTGCATGTAGATGATAAGCCAGAGAGCCCGCTGCCGACCGTGCTGCCGACAGCGCTGCCGCGAGTCGTCCGAAATGGACGCGAGAGAGAGAATATTTTCACGGCCACGGCCGAAAATCTCTGTAATACGGCTATGATACAGGGCACAAGTTTTCATTAATTAGCTACTTCATTAGAACCTTGAAAGAGACAACTATATGTCTTTTTTGGTTCGGATTTTTTTCGTACTGCGACTACGGTCAGACTAATTTAAAAGGTAAACAATAACAATGGCCAGAATTCGCAGTACATAATTACCAATTTCTGAAGTCCTCGTGCAAACACTCCTGCAGAAATTAATATGAAAGCCCTTACACTGATTATTACACCCGCTCGTGTACATAGATTTAGTTAATTCATAATAATTACACAATTTCACGGCGGAAAACCCATGCCACCCAAAACTTATTTATTGTGTGTATTTATCTTGCTTTTATGCAGTATAGTTGCTGAAAATTATGGCAAGCCTTCAGCAAAAACCAATATATTCTGTGAGACCGTTTTGCCTAATGAGACATTAATATACTTTTTAGATACAATTTAATGAATTACAGACGGTATATTCTATCGAACTCATTTTTTTGTCTGGTATTTTTTTCGGTTAACCGATAAGTTTTTCAAGTAATGAGCAATTAATGTATTAAATCTCTCATTGAAAGTGCCGTATAGTCGTCTTGCTCGCACTTAGGCAAAACCCTATGGTTGCTGTCAAGCTTCTAATTAATGCGCCAATTAATGAAGTTTTTAATACAGTGTCATAATGCTATAAGTACATGATAAGCCGCGATCCCGACGCCGACAGCGCTGCCGCGAGTCAAGCGACAATTCAAACGAAACATGCTAGCGATGTTCCGAATAGAGAGGCTGGAAATAAGAAGGGAGAGAGGGGACGCGATCGTGCGGCTGCAGTCACACCTCAAGGGAGTAAAGCGCGGCGCTCTCTCGCTGCCGGCCGAAAGCTATTGGAAGTTCGGAAAGGCGGCAGAGGAGGGCAAATAAAGGGGGTGAGAAATAGAAGCCGGGCACTTGTCGGAGAGCCGCGAAAGCGAAAGGAAGCGGGATTTTTCGAAGTGACGCCGAGTAAACAGGTGACAACCCACGCGTACAGAAAAACTGGGTCAACGGCAAACGACGAAAGTGAAGATTATAACGATTAGGAAGGCGATAATCTAGCAAGCTAAGTGTTAGAAAATCGAGAACAGAGTGTGAAAGCAAGAAGAAGGAGTATAGATAAGAGACGAGGATAGCGGGTAAGCGGGATAGCAAGAACTGGTGCAGAAGGATAAAGAAAAAATGAAAAAGTGTACAAATGAAAATTAGACGAAACGAAATCATACCGAGAGAAGAAAGAAATGTGAATAAAAATTGGAAATTAATCCTCCCGTCTTTGCAATAGTTAAGTATTAACCGTAGCTGAGATGCCAATTTCTGGTTTAAGGTCAAATTTCTGGGTCCACCCGTTTTTGTCCTGCTTGAATACTAATCGTAGTCTAACGCAAATTCCTGGGACTCACTCGGTTTTACCGTAATTTAAGTATTACTCGTAATTAGTGTCGAAGCTCAGGGTTCGCCCGAGTCGAGACTGACCGTAGTTTAGGTCAAATTTCTGGGTCCGCCCATTTTTGTCCTAGTTGAGCATTAATCGTAGTCTAACGCAAATTCCTGGGGCTCACCCGGTTTTGCCGTAGTTCAAGTATTGCTCGTAATTAGTGTCGAGACTCAGGGTTCGCCCGAGTCGGGACTGACCGTAGTTTAGCGCAAATTTCTGGGGTCGCCCGTGTTTGCTTTAGTTTAGACAGTAATCTTAATTAGAGTCGAGGCCCAGGGTTTACCCGAGCCGTCCCTAACCTTGGTCTAACGTAAATTTCAGGACTTAACCATAGTGACCTCCACTACGAGATTAGTCGTAAGTAGAGTAGAGTAGAGACGCAGGGTCTGCCCGAGTCTATACTAGCTGTAGTTTTGGTATACATTTCAGAGTCTATTCATGAGTATCTGCACTTGAGTGTTAATCTTGGTCCGAGGGTGGTCAAAACGTATACGAACACGCGCTAACCGTAGTTTGGCGTAGCCTTCTGAGTCTTGTGATTCATCTGGTTTCAGGCCAAATACAGCTCGCCCAGAACCTCTAAAGGCACCTGAACCGACACCAAACTTAGGTTGATACGAGTTTCTGGGTTCACCCGTGCTCAAGTTAACCAAAAGTTAACGGTCGACGGCATAAAGGTCTTGGGTGTGGCTGAGACGGCACTACTGGTAACCTATGTGCGAGTTTTTAGGGCGAACCATACTTTTTTTTTAATATTTCACCATCTCAAATTCGTGGATGACAGGATATACCTTTTCGTGGGGCGATTCAGTTCGTGAGGTCTTCAGTGGATTATCGTTAACAAGTATCTGGCTAGCGTCGACCCCAAGATTATAAGTTCAGTTAGGGTGGACTCATATTGCTTTGTCCATTCGTCTGGATCTCTCCTAATCGCTAAATCCCTCGTTTCCTAACGAATAGGCACTCCTACACGCATTACTCGCACACACTGTCCACCGAAATATTATAAATTTTTTGTGGAGGTACTGGCCAACCGCTGAACTCACCCCGGCTGGGAAAACACCTTTACAAGGTTAAGGTGATTGTTTGGTTTTAACAGCCAAGAAAGCTTCTTAGCCTTGGCTTCGAGTGAGTTTTTGACATTTGTAGTGTGCTTTGCTAGTGTTAATCTTCTGTCGAGGGTTACACCCAGGTATTTGTGTTCCCTTTTCTGTTCCAGTAGCTCTCCGTGTAAAAATAATCGTGGGCAATTGTCCTTCCTGAGTGTGTGTGTCACTACTGCACACTTTGAGGGGTTTACAGAGATGTTCCACCGACAGGCCCAGTTTTCAAATTTCTTGAGATATAACTGAAGCCTGTCAGTGGCTGTGTATATGCAAGATGATCTGCACGCTGCCGCTGTGTCATCCGCAAAAGTGGCCAGCATCATGTTACGGGAGTGTACTGGAGGCTTTGGCATGTCATGAGTGTACAGGCTGTACAGTGTAGGTCCAAGAACGCTACCCTGCACTGATCCGCCTCTCAGTGGACATTATTTCTTCTTGGATCACACGAAACGTCCTGTCAGATAGAAATGATTTGAGCGTTTCAAACAGCTGTGGGTTGAGCAGGGTTTTGAGTTTGGTGAGAAGGCCGTCGTGCCACACCCTGTTGTATGCCCAAGTATGCAGCAACGATATACTGCTTTTTGTGGAAGCCATCCAGAATGAATTCAGTCACTCGGTGTAGTTGCTCCGGGGTGCCATGGCTGAGTCTGAAACCAAACTGGAAATTTGGTATCGCTTGCTTTACGAGAGGTGCCTGCAGGACTCTTCTTAGAATACATCGTTCAAACAGCTTTCCAAAGGTGGTCAGGAGACTGATGGGGCGGTAACTGCTGACATCACCCGGGGGTTTACCATGTTTCAGGACCATGACTATCCTAGCGTTCCTCCAGGCTTTAGGGAAGTACCCGAGTCTCAGAGCAGAATTGAAGATAAGCACGAGGTACAAAAGTGCTTTTGCAGGGCTTTTGAGACTCGGTTGTCAATCGAGTCCTCTCCTGGAGCCTTTTTGATTTTAAGTCCTCGGATGTCCTTCTTTACCTCCGGCAAGGTTACAGGGGGCACTGGGAGCTCCAACTCAAGGGTTTCTGCAACAAGCTGCACTCTCCTAGAAGAGGAAGGACTAAATGGAGTAAACCTGCTCTCCAGGTCTTCAGCAAAGGTTTCTACACGGTCCAGAGTGGATTTTGCCCATGTGCCATCAGTCTTCTTAATACCTAGAGGTAGCTTGCCTCTTGTAAGCTCCGGTAAGCTTCCAGAGTGAGAAATTGGGGCTTGCATCAGCTGTAGCGTTTTGTAGCAACCGGTTTGTCGCTTCAGCTTTGAGCAGGGATAGCTTTTTCCTCACTCTGTTGGATATCCTTCGGTACAGCCTGTCTATCCTGAGGTCATTAGTTCAGGAGTAGCAGTCCCTCAACTTGATCCGAAAGATCACTCCGAGGTCTTATTGGGTGAGTATTAATAGGCCTGGTTGGGGCAGCAGCTGTAGCAGCTTCTCCTATATAGTCCACTTCTCCCTTCGTGCTCAAGGTAGTGCCAAGCAAAAGGGAGTTTGTCAAGGACTGCCTGAACACCGGAAGACTTGAGCCAGGTTTTAGGAGGCTGGCTCTGGCAGCAATCATAGATGGAGAGACTGACAAGGTTGCTATCAGTGGCAGGTGATCTGAGCAAAGGTCCTGTTCCTCCCTTATGGTGAGTACGTTGCTTGGGATTGATTTATACACAAAGAAGTCTAAGCAGGATGGAGTGGCTCCTGCACGTGCCGGGTACCACGTAGGGCTTCCTGTTGCAAGGACTTGGGCTGAGGAGCTTGTTATAGCGTCGTGAAGACCCCTTCCTCTTTGATCTTGCCTGTAGTTGCCCCACAGCCGATGTTTTGCGTTGAAATCAGCTCCCAAGATGAACTTTTGAGCAAGTTGAGAAAGAAGGTGGTCAAACTCAGCACTCGTCCAGCTGAGAGAAGGTGGCAGGTACGCTGCAGCAATTAGAAGCTCGCCACTGCGCGTGGAGACCATGACGGCGGCTAGCTGAATTTCCCTATTCCTGATGGCATGAAGGTGATAGTGGGAGATCTCACGCCTTACTAAGACAGCTGCACCTCTTCGACTGGAGTTGCTTGGATGATCTGCTCTGTAGCACACAAAGCCAGCCAGTGTGAAGTGTACTCCTGGGTGTAGATATGTTTCTGCAACAAGCATAATGTCAATGTCATGTTGTTGTGTAAAGATGAGCAGCTCATTTGCACTGGGAGCCAGGCTGCGGGCGTTCCAGAATCCGATCACTGGTCATTACGGGGCACTACGATAGGAGGCAGACTGGGAGGCAACACCCTGCAGCTGGCGCACACACTGGGCAAGATTAACAACTGTGGAGGAAAGCTCAGAGACATCTTTTGATTGAAGGATTGAGCAATTACCCGGGAACTGGAAGGGGCTCTCTTGTTGTTGTTGATGTAGGCAGGAAGGTGTTGGGTTAACACCCTTTGGAGGCCTTGGACAACTTCAAGTATAGTACTTAGGTCAGTAGGGGAGCCAGACGGGGGATCCGCATCAGGGGGATGAGGATGAGCCCTGGATCTGGACCTAGCTCGCCTGCTGTTGCCAAGGTTATCAGGAAACTGCACGCCATAGTTCCTTGCACTGGGAGAAGCAGGGGGGGAGACCTCAGGCCGTGAAGGCTTACCAATCACGTCAGCATAGGACAAGCCCTTGCGAACAGCCATAGCCGGGATGGATTGGTTTTGAGCACGTGAGCTTGGTTTTCCAGGAGCTGCAAGATTAACCCCAGTACGTCGATTGTTAATCTTGCGGGTGAATACTGGGCAAGACCTGTCATAAGCCGCATGATTGCCGAAGCAGTTTGCACATAGAAGGTCCCCAACAGTCTTGGCCAAACACTGTGAAGAGCCCGTAACGTGGCTTCCAGAACACCGGCCACACACAGGCTGTACGATTCGGGTACTTTAGCGTTCGGGTTTTAGGGCCTTATTTTTAAGTGACAGGCTCTGAGCGTAAACATTTTATTTTCTGTCTTTACCCTTAAATGAACAAAAATAAATAGTTTTTTTGCAATTTTTGTCGGAAACACGTCGAAGGCGAAAATTTTATCAATCCGCCAAAATGTTTGGTAAGAAGAAGGTTGTGGAAGACACGCATTTTAGTGCATCACAGTGGAAGAGCACAAGCAATAAAGAGAAGGCGACTCGATAATAATGCCGTTCCGGAAAGAAAGGCAGAGCCGGAACCATGAATTCCAAAATTAAGCTACGCCGAATCCACCTTATTATTATAATAGGAAAGTTTTAACCCCAAACACCATATAAGGATTAATACACATTTTCTATTGTCGTATATATTTGTTTCTCACACCTTATTTTCCGACGAGACTACCTCCTATAATTATATCATGGTTAAGACTCTAAAACCCGAGCGCCTTGACAGCCGACAAGACTACCTTCGTGAAAAAAAATTATTGAGCTTATCTCTACTTATCAAGCAAAGTGAACGAAATTGATTTTCTACGGACCCAATTTTGAGTGTTGAATTAATACGAAGCGAGAATACCGTAATTCTTCAGACGCTGGGTGTCTTGGCAGAGAAGCTGCCCTAGAACACGGCCCTCTTGAAGGTGACCCTTAAAGTGGAGCAGCCGGCTTCTGGCGGCATGGACATGTCGCTAATACCGAAGGAAGAGCTGAACCCATTTGAATCTTTAATAACTCCTGAAGATTTATAAGTGAGTATAGTACAAGCAAGCAGATGTTAATATTAAATGATGTCGATGTCGATATTAAAAGGTAAACATATATATTTTTTGTGCAGCATAAGGAAGCCATCTTATACATCAAAAATAAATAAACAAAACAAAAATCTAGGGAAAATGTAAATAAAAAAGTTATAACAAAAATTTTGTTTATTGTATATGCATATGTACATACGCTGAGGAGCAAAACTGTAACACCATTTTCGATTTCTTACTTCAACGGTCTGTATCTTCAGTTCTATATAATGGATGCTAAAGATCTTAGTCTTATTTTGATGTTGACTCATTTGACTATGTTTTCTGAACATTTTAAACAATTAGATTGGCCGGAAAAAATATGGCAAAAAAAAAAAATGTAAAGAAAGTCAAATGTTACAGTTTTGCAACCAAAACTTTTTTTTTTTAATCTTGAATTTAAGGTTCGAAACTCAACCATTAGGCTTTGTTATACCCTTGCAGAGGGTATTATAATTTTGCCATGATATTTGCAACGCAGTGAAGGAGGCATCTCCGACCCCCGTCTGTCCGTCTGTCGGTTTCTACGATAACTAGTCTCTCAGTTTTTGAGCTATCGAGCTGAAATTTTCAGCATAGTTTTATTTCTTTAGCACGCAGTAAATATGTCGGAACGGCCGAAATCGGACTACTATATCCTATAACTGCCATAGGAATGATGGCGAAATTAATGTAAACATCATTTTAACTTCTCTGTTTTTAAACGTATTTCTATAAATTTTGAGATATAGCAGTTTTTTATGGTTCTAGAATTACGGTTTATATTTTTTTAAGATCGGACAACTATATCATATAGCTGCCATAGAAGCGATCGGTCGATTTATATGAAAATGTAAAATTCTACATGTAAAATGTAAAATTTACAAAATTCGATATTTTTTCAACATTACTAAAATTGTTCGATTTTCAATGATCCAATTGCAGACTGCAAGGGTATACCAACTTCGGTTTACCGAACTTTGGTTTACCGAAGTTGGTAGTTGGTCGACGATATAAAAGCTTTCGAAGGTGTCGGTCGTGTTTTTTGCTCGCTCCTACGATTATCTTGATTCGCCTGTAAAGAGTCAATTAAAATTGTTGTCTTCGATTTTATTTAAATCAGCTGGAACGTTTCTTTTAATTTCGTTACCATCGGACCGCAAAAAGTTTCTACCTTGCCAGTTTATAACATTTTATAAATTTGCATATACTGTCCTCATACAAGAGACCGCCTAGTGTTTTGTTTTTGGACAGCCACGGTGTTGTTGTTTACATTTCGACTCCGTTACAACGCGCTTGCTGCTCTTTCTCCTGTTACATCTCTCTCTGGATCGCCGCACTGACTGCTCTGCTCTCCTGGACTGCTCTCACGGTTACTCAGCTGTTGCTGTAAAGCTCTCTCTGAATTGCTGTACTTGCGCTCGCCGTTCTTCAACTGCGCGGGATTTGATTGCTCTCAGTCTGACAGCTCTCCCGATTTTGTCATTTCTCCACCCCCTTCAGTACTGGATCGACAAACTATGACGAACCGCTACCCCAACCGATGATGGCGGCTATATTATGGCGATGACTGAATACTATTAAGACCGGTCGGTGGTGCGCCGTTATTCGCTTGCGACCCTACTCTTCCTGGACTCGAACCTCGCGAGAGACCTGGCATAGCCTAGTACAATGGATAGCGTCGGCCAGGAAACGCAAAGGTTGGTAACGTTAAATATTTGTATAAATGGTCTGCACTTTTATAGATAAGTTATTATGGTATTATTTCGTTTAACGAGGAACTATAGTTCAAGTATTAGAATTTAATATTTTCAATTTAAAAGAGTTTTCAAAGTCAAATGCCAATTCAAAAACTACACGTATCAGATCGCCATGCATTCCGCTTCTGATACGACATGTCCTTTAAGTTGGTGACTTTAAAAGCACATAGAGAAAAGGTATATTTGATGTAAAAATTAAGTTCACAGGAAATGTTATGAAAATTGTTAGCTAATTTTGACACCAAAGCGATCAGCTCTGATATCTCTATATTCTTAACACAGTACTGAAAAATGTTTATCTGAATACTAAGGTTTATCTCGTCAATGAAAATAAGTTGTTGGCAATAAAGGATGCAAGGATATTGCCTGTGTTGGGCGCCATTTCTGTTACGTTGGTGGTGTCGTGGTGCCTTAGTCCTTGGAGGACATAGGGCTGAGGAAGTGGCCGCCCGGATAGCAGACACGATTTGTGCAGCTGAGCTTACCGGATTTGGGGTGGGTTCTTTGGACGCCACTATCCTCTCCAAACGTAAGCAGAACAATAATTTACATGCCTGAAAAATATAAGAAATCGTTCGTCAGTTTTTCTTTCTGTTCACACCGCCCGCAAGCTCCATGAAAGCTTGATCAGAAATCCGATCGGCAGTGTTTTTGGCCGATTTCCCTCCCCATTGGCAAACTCCGTGCGCCTTTGGATCATCGTGGGCCATGGTCGTTTGTAAGAAGTTATGTCATTTTCTTGATCCAGTCTTCCATTCGTACCAATGCCCCCTTTTAAATGGGTTCCTACCAATGCATTTTTTTTTTTTTGGTTCACGTTCACATTACAAGTTTATTATAAAGGTTGGTCAAGAGTGTATTGAACATTAAAAGTGTGTTAAAAGGTGTTGATGTATTGCAAATGCTATTCTGAATTAGTGTAAATAATATTTTGGTGTATTTAAGTATGTAAGTGTATCTTTGGAAGCTAATATTTTGTCATATGGTATGTAGTGTATATGTGGCACGATTATATATATGTAAATTAATTATATGTCCTTTTTGCCAATGAGACCAATGACAAGACTTTGGTTGAGCGGTGATGACCGGTTCGGTTTATTCTCCAAAATCAAGTAAAAGCTAAGTACATTGATTCTTATAATAATAGCTAGCCCTATGCCTCAAAAGTGCTGACCCGGCTGATTTCGCAAGCAGTGCAATGCCCGCTGGTTGCGCTGACCGCTGATCGAGTTGGCCAACTTCGTTGTGACACATCGGCAGGTGTCGTTGGCCTTGCATTTCATGACCTCTTATGCATGGCCAGCGTGGGAACCTCCATGTGGCGGGGAGACCGTGTTAACTCCTCCCTTACTTAGATGGAGGACGTCCTCGGACTTCTTGAAACTGTCAATGATAATTTGAAGGTCGTGTTGACGTTGGACTCGCTGGCGTCCCTGATAGAGCTTGTAAATAATAAAGAAGTTGGCCAAGAATGCGATCGTGGCCACTCCAGATATTATAGGCCGTGTTTCCAGTCCCTTTTTCATTTCGGCAATGTAACGTAAGTTTTCCATATTTAATTTTTGCAGGTATGGTAAGCTCAGAACCTGGGGCTGGTGACTTTTTTACGTAGCTCTTCAAGTTGTGGTATACGGTGTTACTTTTACCTCGTCGTCGAATGTTACGAGGAATGTTCCGGTTACCAGTTGTCCATTGATCGTAGCTGTTATGTCATTGAGGATGATGACGCCATCATCGATGATTGTTAGTGGTTCAAGGTGGCTGGTGCGAGTCGAACAATGTGCGTTGCCTCCTGAGTGAAGTTGCTGTGCGCAGGTCGTATAGGGCCCTTCTCGGCAAAATGTTGTTGTAAGGGCGGTGCTGCAGTTTCCAATCGGCACGATTTTGTTATATATATATAGTATTGTCTTCAGCAAAATTAAGAATAGTGCCGTTGTTTTCAACGGGGTGCAAGATTACTTTCTTACAAGCTATGTACATCTTAGGATATTTTAATATAAAGTGTAGAAAATTATTATATAATAAAACTTTAATTTTAGCAACTTCCATTAGATCAGTAATAGTATTATTTGTAGAATGTTCATTGATTAGATTTTGTAAATAATTTGAATCTAAAATCGTAGGATTGATTATTCCAATTTTTGCAAGTGTAACTGACAACATTAAGGCTTCGAGTTCGGAAATAATTATTCTATTTCTTGACAACCATTTTTTAAATAAATTTCCTGTATTTATCTGTTCTGTTTTTGCATTTTTTACTAAAGTGTTTACTGTGTTTGTTAGGATATTTATTTGTTCTTGGGTCTTTGTGTTAATATTTATCTGCTTATTTTCTGATTCTATGAGTTCTGTGTGAATTTTATTTTCTCGAAGTCATCGAAATCTGGAGTACCGGCTACGACTTTTAATGCAGTTCCTAATAAGTTGATGCTTCTAGCGTGTCTATGGTGAAAATTTACTGTAGCTATGAGAGTCCTAATGTGTCTTAAATCTGAGTCTATTATCTGCTCCATATGTGACTGAGGGAAATGGTTTTCCATTTCTTCTGTGTCTTTTACTATTTCTGAGTACATGGTTAAGTTGGTCGAATGTTTTAAGTACTGGAAGTCTTTCCAAATGGTCACATCTCCGTCTATGATAGGTATGTAATTTGAAGCTGTGTAATCGGTGATTTTGGCTGTTATTGATACGGCGGGAAGAAGTATCGTCAAAATCCTGGTTTTTCGAAAGTAAAAGAATAAAAGAAAAATAGAATTTATTATAGTTACCTCAAATTGTCTTTATGGACCACCCTCCCTTTTATTAAGACTGTGGTCCCAAAGTCTGCTTCTATGGTTTCCTCGGTGTACAAATTTGAATGTTTGTTTCCCAAGCTTTTATTTGATTTTACGAGAACCTTGTCTCCTACTTGAAAATTTCTGTCTTGCCTATTTTTATTTAATCTTTGTAGTTGGATATTCTGTCCGTTTAAAACTTTATCTCAAATTTCTTCGTTAAGCTCTATGGTTGATGAGTGAATTATGTCAATGGGTCGTTTATTCGTTACAGAGTGAATGGTTCTATTGTATTCTATAGCCGCAAGGAGTATTAATTCGACCGTGTCCTCAATACCTCTTTCGATTTTCAAACACCGTGCAATTTCTGTCAGTGTACTGTGAAATCTTTCCACTTGTCCATTCGATGTACTGTGAAGCGGCGGTGCGTTAGTGATTTGCGCGTTAAACCGGCTTAAAGAGACCTAATTGTTTCAGATTTTATAGAGGGTTCATTATCACAATATATGGTTTTTGGTGGCCGATAGAAATTAATAAGTTGTAAAATCGCGGTTCTCACGTCTGCGATGGTTCTAGAAGCGATTGGTTGAACAATTGAAAATTTTGAGAATTTATCTATGCAGGTTAAAAAATATTTATTGTCTGTCGAAAATATGTCAATGTGTAGGATTTCGCCTGCGTATGAGGGAATGGGTGTTTCTCCGAGAATCTGTTTCTGAGGGTGTCTATCGTACTTTGCCTTCTGGCATATTTTTAAATTTGCGACCACCTCGTTTGCCATATGAGTCATTTTGGGAAAAAATCTGTTTCACGTTTTCCTGAGCGGCCCTATGAGCCCTGTTATGTTCTGACACCGTAATTTCCTTTTGTTCGTTTTTGTCTAAGATGTCAGTCACCATGCGGTTCGTGTAACGGAATGTGGTTGTCGGGAAGGTTTCTATTAACTTATGATGGATAAATGCCAATACCGGTAATTCGCATAAAATTGTGTTGACTACGTCTTTCTTGCCCACATCGCATATTCTCTGTATAAGTGTTTCTCTATCCGAAAAATACAAGAGATGTCGAGTTTTTTCACCAAACATAATGATCGTTCTAACTGAAGCAGTTTTGCTTTCTTCTATTATTATCTGGTTCCGAAAGCAGTTGACCGGTTTGTCTGTTTTTTCAATAGTGTAGGTGAGTGATACCTCACTATGTATTGTGGCAATATCTGACTGTGCATCCTCTTCTATTGCGTCAGCGACGTAATTCTCTTTTCCTGGTTTATCAAATATTTGGGCGTTGTGCTCGTCTATGAAAGCTTTCCAGCGCTTAATTTTTGCGTTTGGATTGCGATCTGAGACGGCGAAAGTTAGGGGTTGATGGTCAGTAAAAATGTTTAAGTTTTTCACGCCATATAGGTAATTCCTTAGGCTTTTTAAGGCCCATACAATTGCTAATAACTCCCTTTCATTAGTTGCAAAATTTAGTTCCCTGTCCTTTAAAGTTTGCGATATCATGGCTATGGGTTTTCCGTCCTGTGACAAGACTGCTCCGAAACCGAAAGACGAAGCATCTTTCGTTAAGTCAAACGTTTTTTTATAATTTGGATATAATAGCACTACATTTTCAGACGCGAGAACATTCTTAAGTTTTTCAAATGACTTGCGCTGACTTTCGTCGAAGTTAACAGGTATTTTCTTTGATTCTCCTGCACTTACTTTGCCATTTTCTCTTTTTAAAATGTCAGTTATAGGTTTCGCAATAGATGCGAAGTCTTTAATAAAACACCTATAGTAACTAGCTAGTCCGAGAAATTATCTGACATTAAACAGTGTTGTCGGTTGTTCGTAGTTACGAATTGCGTTTACTTTGTCAGGGCATGTTCTTATACCTCCACGTAAAACCACGAAACCTAAATACTCTACGTTTTCTTTAAAAAGTTAGATTTCTCACGCGAAACTCTCATGTTGGCCTCATATAATTTTTCTAGAACCCATGCTATGTGTTTCACATGCTCGTGCATATTTTCTGAAAAAATAATTACGTCATCTACGTAGACATAGCATGATTTCCCTATTTGTTCCCTGAGCACATCGTCGATGGCTCTCTGAAAAATGCTGGGTGCATTCTTCAATCCGAAGGGTAACCTACACAATTCATATTTCCCATTTCCCACTGAGAAGGCCGTTTTTTCTCTGTCGTTATCGGCGAGTAGTATCTGGTGAAAACTAGACTTCAAATCTAATGTGGTAAAGTATTTTGCCTTTCCTAAATTTGCCAAGATAAAAACTACATTCGGGATAGGGTATTTGTCATCGATCGTCTTCAAATTAAGCTTTCTGAAGTCTATTACTAGGCGTTTTTTGGTGTTTCCCTGTTCATCGGTCCCTTTTTTGCCTACAACCCAAACGGGGTTGTTATACGGGCACCGAGATGGTCGGATTATGCCGTCTCGTCTGTGTTTCTGTATTTACAAAGTCTGACACGCCCATCGGGTATGGGTACAATTTCGAATATATCGGATCTTCGTTTTCTGTCCGGATAGTACCAATAATGTTAGTATTGTAGGGCAGTGCTTCGTTTGGCTCTGCAAATTCGACTGTACGGTTTCCTAACATTTCCTGGAATTCTTCAATTATTTCCTGTGGTACCACTATATCCTCAACCTTTGTAAAATTAACATTTGCACACTTCAAGAATTTAATTTCTTCCGAACTGTTATAAGTTATTAACTTTTTCCCTTTTAGGTCAAGTATGACGTCAGTTTTTTTTAGTAAGTCCAGTCCAATTATTCTATCAAACGTTGTTAAGTTTGGTAGCAGGAAAAATTGTCTAGTTGTGTTAAAAAGGTGCATTAAAAATTTTTTGTTATTGTACTGTGGCCATGGATTGATTTAACAGAAAATGGTTTATCTGTGAAAATAACGTTTTTTAATTCTTTCATAGGTTTGATGTAATTCTTGGAAGCCTCTGTGTCTATTAAAAGTTTTATTTGTCTCCCTGCGATATCCCTTTCTATAAATGGGAGCAGGGAGTTATGCCTAATTGAAAAGGCCATTGACGCTCAACAAATAGCACTAGGTGCCTTTCTAGACATCTCAGGAGCTTTCGACAACACGTCATATGAGGCTATCCGTGCCTCTCTTGTACGTAAAAATGTCTCCACACCCATCATTAGGTGGATTCTGAAAATGCTCAAGTCCAGAATCATAACTGTAGACCTAAGAGGAACCATGACCTCAATCACAGCCACAAGGGGCTGCCCCCAAGGGGGAGTACTCTCTCCTCTCCTGTGGACCCTGGTCATTGACGAGCTACTGTATGAGCTCAACAACTTAGGATTCCCCACTCAAGGCTACGCTGATGATCTAGTCATCTGTATAGTGGGCTGGCACACCTGTCTAAAACTGTTCTAGTTCCATTTACCAGGAAAAGGTCTCTTTCTTTAACTAGACCATCCCTAAATGGATCCACCATTGATTTTTCGGTTGAAGCCAACTACCTAGGAGTTATACTTGACTCCAAGCTCAACTGGAATTCACACCTTGAAAAGACAATAAATAAAGCCACTCGAGCATATTTCGCTTGCAATAGGCTTTTAAGTAGAACATGGGGCCTAAGTCCCAAAATGATCTACTGCTCTTTTAACACTGTGGTAAAACCGATTTTAACCTATGCATCTCTTGCTTGGTGGACGAAAGCTACCCAGAAGACAGCTGCGGCAGCACTTACCAAAATACAAAGACTGGTCTGCATAGGCATTACTGGAGCCATCCGAACATGCCCCACTGCAGCACTTGGAGTCATAACTGGCATACCCCCTTTAACCATAACCCTGAAAAAGGAGGCCTGTCTGGGGGCACTTCGCCTTCAAAATATCACCGACATAAAAAGTGGTGATCTTACGGGGCATTTACGGGTTCTCGAACCCTTAATAAACGAGCCCATTCTGCGCGTAACTGACGAACAGAAACCTAAACTTGTCTTCCACAGAAACTTCTCTGTAGTCTTGTACACCAGACACGATTGGAACACAAAATCAATATCTCTACCCAGAGGATCACAAACGTGGTACACTGATGGGTCGAAACTGGAAAACGGTGACACCGGGGCTGGTATTTTTGGACCAAGGTTCAACAAATCCATAGCCATGGGAAAGTCTCCGACCATTTTCCAAGCAGAGATACACGCCATAGAAATCTGTGCTCGTGAATGCCTTCGCAGGAAAATGCAAGGCGCACGGATTTACATCTTCTCTGACAGTCAGGCGGCGCTCATAGCGCTGAGGTCCTTCACGATCTCCTCCAGACTTGTAGAGAACTGTTTCCAGCAGCTGAACGCCCTCTCTTCCAAGAACATCTTAACGGTGGGTTGGGTGCCAGGGCATGAAGGCCATATAGGAAACGAGGTGGCAGACTCCCTGGCTAAACGCGGGGCGATGACACCACTAATCGGCCCTGAACCGTTCTGTGGACTTTCGAAAGGACACAAAAGAGAACTGCTCAGGAATTGGGAGGAAAAGGAGATAAGTCGCCAGTGGACCGACAGTGCAGGGCTGAGACAAGCCAAACAGTTCCCCAAATGTCGCGATCTAAGCGCATCATCAACTTAAAAAAAGAGTGAAATTCGCACTCTAACAGGCTACCTAACGGGTCACTGCAACCTAAGGTATCACCTTAAGAAATTAAAACTTTCAGAAATCGACACATGCAGATTCTGTGAGATGGAGCCAGAACATCAGAACATGTTCTATGTGAATGCCCCTCGCTAATCAGACGTCGACTTCAACAACTAGGAGGTGAACTTATCCCCCCCTACAGGATTTGGGAACAGATAGACCCCGCCAAAGTGCTCTTCTTTATCAAAAGCCTAGGTGTAGAGGCTCTACCTTAATCCTACAGGCCGGCACAAAAGACCTAACATCTGGTCGTGGTGCAACAAGGCCTTTGTAATAATAATAATAATAATATATTTAATAGCTAAACACTTATAAAATTAATTTTTTTTTTATTAAATATTCTTGTCTTAGTAATGCCTAAAAAATTAATTACGTCGTATTCTACAAGGTCTTCGTCTATGTCCTCACATTCTTCTTCAGCTACTGCTGTGTATTCGTCATTAGTTTCATTGAGTGGGTCGTTGTCTAACGCCAGGTGATTTATTCTTTGGTGTTTTGGCCCTGTGAATCTTGCGCTACTACTATTTTGCCTTTTAATTGTCTGTCCCTGGTTATTGTAAATGTTGGGTTGAACATTTTGGTAAGTGTTTTGAGTTTGCCTTCGAAACGGGCTACTTTGCTGGGTTTGGGTTGGTTGTCTAAAACGGGATAATGAGGGGTCAACGTCCATTGGTTGGACCGGATCCTGTCTGAGTGCCTGTCTTGGTATTTTATTAAAATGTGGGTTTTTACCCTGCAGGTTAAATTTAGCGTCTGTTGTTGAACTTCTTTGTTCCTTTTTTGGAGTTTTTCCTCCGTGCTACGAGCAAAGCTACTTGCGAACATGTATCGCTCGTGATTAGACTCTACTTCTTGGGCTAATGCTAAAGCGGAAGGAAGATCGGATGGTCTTGCCGAAAAAAGTACGTCGCTAAACGATTTTCTTGTGCCTGAAATAAATACAGGTAGCGCATCTGATCTGTAGTTTTCGTTCAGTGAAGCAGCTACGATGTTGTCGTAGGTCATAATTGTCTTGTTTATTAGCAGAGTAAGCTTTTTCTCTACTTCGTCGTAGTATTGCAGAAGTGTCATGTTTCCTTGGCGGAGCGTTGACATCTCCTGTTCTATTAAGTATATCGGTCGTTTGTCTGCGTATGTGAAATCAAGTCTATTAATGATGGCTTTAAAAGTAAGGGGTGTGTCGAATGACGAAAGAACCATATCGGCTGAGCCTTTTATTTTATTTCGAAGAATTCCTAAAGCTTGGTAGTGTTTGGAACTTCCATCATATTTTTCGAATACCTTATAGGCGGTGTGCGCCGCTTTCCTCCATGAAACGTATGTTTAATTTTTACCCTCAAAGTCCGGCAAGGACTTCATAATGTCTAATGTTTCACAGCATGCGATACCTATTATGATTTGGGCATCCCTATATGTTTCTACTTCTGATGTGCCGATATTTACACTACCTAAACTCTTCTGAACATCCTGTTATTTCTGTTCAAAACTTTTTTCTTGGGCGGCGAGTACGCTCGCAACTGCGCCTTCTATAATGGATTTTAATTGTTCACTGGTCAATGCCATGTCTGAATTATTTTCGTTTTCTTGTAAGTTTTCCGTTGTGTGAAGCTCTTGGAATTTGTTTAATAATTCTTCTAAATCACTAACACTCATATGTTTTTAACACAAAGAACAAAGAATTTGTTACCTTTGTATTTAATTTGTTTTTTGAAAAAAATTTTGAAAAATTATTTCGAACTTGCTCCTTGTTTTTTTCTGAGACTCTTTTTAATATTTCGAGATATATTTCAATTCAAAAATAGTCGAGGGAATATCAATGAACACTCCACTTACATGGTTTTGGTTTAATTATAAAATTAAAAGCTTTTGTATTTAAACGTCGAAACGCGTTTTATACTTTTGTATTTATTATTATTATTAAAACGTCGAGTCGAGGGTCTTACGAACGCGTTTTTTATTTATTATTATTTCAACGTCGAGTGAAGGGTCTTACTAACGTGTTGGGTGCCAATTAATTATAAGTTATTTTTGCCAATGAGACCAATGAGAAGACTTTGGTTGAGCGGTGATGACCGGTTCGGTTTATTCTCCAAAATCAAGTAAAAGCTAAGTACATTGATTCTTATATCGATAGCTAGCCCTATGCCTCAAAAGTGCTGAACCGGCTGATTTCACAAGCAGTGCAATGCCCGCTGATTGCGCTGACCGCTGATCGAATTGGGCAACGTCGTTGTGACACATCGGCAGGTGTCATTGGCCTTGCATTTCATGACCTCTTATGCATGGCCAGCGTGGGAACCTCCCTGTGGCGGGGAGACCGTGTTAACTTGTATATGTCGTGTTAACTTGTAGAGTATGTGTTAGGTATATTTGAATTGTGCGCCTAAATAGGCTATGGGTTGAAATCAAAGTCGGGTTAAAAAAAAAAAAATTCAATATAGTTAAAAAGTTAAGAGATAACACACAGCTGTAAAAGTCAGAAATATTGATTTATTTTTTAATACATACAAAAGCATCGATTTTCATTTTTATTTTCCAATCGTTCACAAAAATACCCAACCACGCACTCAATAAGGTTCACGAACGATTGTTTGACAGCTTCAATACCTATTTTCCCGACGTTATTGAAACATTTAGAACAAGTGAATATGACAAAAACTACACAGGCCAAAGTGTATTAGTAACTTTCTTTCTTCTCTGGGTTGGGAAAATCGACAGTCTAGTCTTCCAGTTCCAGGTTTTAAACAGGTTCTAGCGGTGGAGAAAATTTTTGTTCATGTTGCAATTTGTACTAGTATCTATCACCACTAGCGAGCAAAAAAAAAACTGTGAAAAACAATGATAATAAAATACGTCAACAGAACAAAGAAGTCTGCATAAAATGGTAACGGCGACGGCGACATCGACTGTACCAAGAGCAGCAACCAATGATAACGAAGAGCGTCAGCAGAATTGGCAGCAGAGGCAGAGGCGGTAGCAGCGATGGAGTGACGCATAGCTTTAATAAATGATTGTTAACTTTAAGTAAAATCAGTTCTAAACAAGACTCAATAAAGGGAATTTGTATTTTTTTAAAATAAAATTCAAAACCTATCTTTAACTTATATATTAAATATTGACGGGGTTTTAATTAAAATAAAAATAAAATAATTATAGATGTCTTAATTGAATATCCATCTAAAAAATTATGGCCCAAAAAAGTGTGCCTAATATGCTCAGTGCTATCTTTGTTGGTTTCGTTTGTAGTTTCTAACCAAGTTGCTTGCGTGGAAGTAGGTGGGAGTAGTTCCAATAAATCGATAGCGAACTAGGCTATAAGCTAATCGATCGGTAGGAACGGGGCTGCCAACCGAAAGCAAAGTGGGACTTTCGCAACACTGCAAAATAAGTTCGTTCACCCGCCGAAAGCAATAATCGAAGAATAACGGACTTCGAAACATGATTTTTCGAGCTTGCGCTTCCTCCAGTGTTTCGGACGAAAACCAGAGGAGATTTGAATGCCAAAACGCAAAGTAGTGCGGTGCTGCGGCTCCGCAATAACCGTTAAACAATTGTTTAAATGATTTAAAACTTTTTTATGCGAGAGCCGCCCGCCAGTGTGTGCAGAAATTATTTTTGAAGCCAAGGATTTTTTTTTGTGCGGCGAAAACAACAAGGAAGCCAAGGGGAGCGGATCGAATCCGAAAGCAGAGGACGAGACTTGGGAAGCTGGATCAGCAAGCCGTATTAGGTGAGTAGTCAGGTGCCAGAGGTAACAACACAGAAAAAGAAAACTGCTATTATTTCTAGAAGCCGACCAGGAATAAAACGCCAGGCCATTCGATTTTTTTCGATGACCCCAAATTTTGTGATGACCCCAATTTTTCTGATGACCCCAAATTTTTTTGATGGCGCCAAAACTAATTTTTAATACGTGCGGCTTGATATGGATTGTGTTGGAGTCGTTTTATTGACTGACCAATTATAATTTTTTTGGGTAATTTTCTATTAACGGCGCACCTTCCAAAAAATTAAAAAAAAAAAACAGATAGGGGGTGCTTCAATGTACATTTTGGTATAAAAATTATGTTGGGGGCGCTCTTAGTTTAGTCACAATCCATTATTGACGTTTAGCCCAATTCCCATACAAAATGCGTAGGAATCTGTGATCGTCGCGGTTCAGTGGTCTGTGAAGCTTCAAATTTTTGTTAAATTGTGCTTAGCGTAAATACTATATACGAGTATGTCGACACTTTGCACACTTTGAATACATTATGCGTGAAATATAAAAAAACAAAAAGTTGACAACGTAAAATACGTAGTAATTAACGTGTAATTAACAAAGTATGCAAAGTGTCGACATATCACTGTGGACGGCAGTCCACGTAGTGACGATGAGCACCGAGACTGTGGTGCGCAAGGAGACTACTATATACAGCCGTAGAATTGAAAATCTGCTACGATAGTCCGATCAGAACCATTTATATCTTGATCGAAAGGTATTGTAAACCTCTTTGAAACTGCATTTTTCAAAAACGGATTAGTTTAGGAGAAATGGGAGTGAAAGTGCAAAATTAAAAATTTTGAAAATTGGAGCTATTGGGGCCGGTGGAGCAAGAATCCCAAAATTGTTAATGTGGTTGTGATCTAGCTTTAAATACGCGTCGAATGACACCTCGATCATCCTGATCCGATACTCCGTTCAAACGATATTCAATAAACAAGATTCTGACGGCCTTTCCGAAATGAAAACGTTTGTCCTGTTGTTTGTCTGTCTGTCTGTCTGTGTGTCGATTTTTTTGTTTAAGAATCCTGAAACTACTTTTATTTTATTAAACAGCTCGAGCTGAACATTTTTTGTTCTACGACTTTTCTACGACTTTTTGGGTTTCCCGCTAGTTTGGCGGGAAAACAGCTAAAAAAGCCAGATTTCTCGCGCCCTTAACTTCTAAACGACTACAACTACAGAAACGTGCTATATGTCGTTTGAAAGGTATTTTGAAATAATAAAAGCTTTGCTTTGACATAATTTATCTAAATATAATATTTAAGAATTTATAATTAAAATTAATTTTTTTTTTAAGTTTTTGAAGTTTTCTTAAAAATGGCTCTAACGATTTTGATAGTCACTCAAGGCCATATGGCCCTTGAGATTGCTCAACTTTTGGTATATAACACATATCTCGGAAAATTCGCTTTCTCGAGATATTACTCATTAAAATTAGTAGCAAAGATCCCATATACCTAACCTTTTACATGCACTATACATACATTTATGTAAAAACTCATGTAGAGTCATTTAGAGACGTGCACAATGCAATAAAATTTAAAGCCATCAAAGAAAATTTAATATAACTTAAATTTAAAAGAAATCGTTAGAATTTGTTTTTTTTTATTTAATCTAATTTTTGCTTTTTCCACTACTTTGGCTATATGTCGTTGGAAAAGTATTTTGATATGATAATTACTTTGCCCCGACAAAATTTTTTTAAATATTATAATTAAGAATTTAGAATTCAAATTAATTTTTTTTTAAGATTAAAATTTTTTTTGTTTAATGGCTTTTACGATTTTTATGGTCACTTCAGTCCGTATAGCCCTTGAGATATTTCGGGGTACAAACCATATCTCCGAAAATTCGCTTTCTCATCAAAATTAGTAGCAATTATCCCATATATGCATTTTTTATGAATTTTTCCCATTTGAGTTTCAAACAAAAACTTATAACAACAATGGGAGACCTATGTATGTACATATGTCATTTAAAAAACTTCTGATATCAAATACAAACACCTCTTAACGAGGTGAAATTAAAGTGACTATGGCACATTCAACCCAAACAATTTCTGATACCAAATTTTGTGACGATTAATTTATTTATATTTATATTTAAACAAAAATATTTAAAAAGTTTTTAATTAGTTTCAAAATCGGCACGCTGTCTGTTTCGCCTTTTTAAATTTTTCAGCTAAGTGCCGATTTTGAAACTAATTAAAAACTTTTTAAATAAATAAATATATAAATCGTCACAACATTTGGTATCATACCTTTTTTGGGTTGAATGTGCCATCGTCACTTTAAATTCACCTCGTTAAGAGGTGTTTTTATTTGATATAGTATTTACGCTAAGCACGATTTGACAAAAATTTTAAGTTTCACATACCACTGTAACGCGACGATCACACAGACAGGCGCTTGCATTTTGTGTATTCATATTTGTCACTGCGTGTGTGTTTGCGTAGAAACGGTTTCCAAGCGCATTTCGTATTGGGATTAGGCTAAACTTCAAAGATGGATTGTGACAAAACTAAGAGCGTCCCCAACATAATTTGTATACCCAAATGTACGTTGAAACACCCCCTATCTATGTTTTTTTTTTTAATTTTTCGGAATTGGCCGTTAATAGAAAATTACCTTTTTTTGAGCTGCGCCTTCACGAGCTGCCAAAGTTGTGGGCACACACTTTTTTTGCTTTTTCCAATTTTGCTTCTTTGCAAAAAAACTCCTAATTGGCAGCTTCTCCGCCCTAGCGGCAACTGAACTTGTTTTACATAGCACCGAAGTTTGCTACGTCAGCCTTACAGAATCCCGAACAAATGTTCATGTATTTTTTTCTTATACACAGTGTATAGGGCGCTGCCGACCCCTGGTATAAAGTATAGGAATCTAGTGGTGACAAAAATGATTAAACAAAAATATTTTTTTCGTGGTTTAGTTCGATAGTATCGATTATTTCAGTCTTTTTCTGTCAATCGATTTGTGATTTTGTCCAACTATCACCACTAGCCAGCTGTTTTTTGAACAAATAAATTTGATTGCCCGCTTACGGAAAAAATATGGAAACAATTCATGTCTTTCTTCATGTTGTTAAACTAATTAGCATTTAATATGTACATATTTCGTTTAGCGATCTGTTGAATGAACTGGCTGTTACACTTCAGGACGATTATAGCTCGCATGTACTCTGTAGATGCTGCACTGGCGGCCACCGCCTCCTCCTACTTTACGAACGTCAGTGCGTTGGCGCTCCTCCTCGTTTTTCCTAGACGCCCCCTTTCTCTCCAGCTTCTTGTAAGGCGCCGTTTCCACTACAGTTGCTTTTTCCAATTCCGCTTTTTGGCCAAAAAGTAACTTTTTCCCTGTGTATAAGAGAAAGTTGCTTTTTCGTGGTTTTGTTCGATAGTATCGATTATTTCGGCATTTTTCTGCAAATCGATGTGTCATTTTTCCCAACTACCACCACTAGCCAGCTGTTTTTTTGAACAAATGAAATTGATTGCACGCTTACGGAAAACATATGGAAAAAATTCATGACTTTATGTTGTTAAACTAATTAGCATTTAATATGTACATATTTCGTTTAGCGATCTGTTGAATAAACTGGCTATTACACTTCAAGACGATCATAGCTGGCATCTATTCTGTAGACGCTGCACTGGCGGCCACCGCCTCGTTACGAGAGTCAGTGCGTTGGCACTCGTCCTTGTCTCTTCCTAGACACCCCCTTTCTCTTTAACTTCTTGTAAGACTCTACTTGGGCTTGGCAATAGCCTTCTTCAGCTTGAAAGCGGACATCTTCAGATAGCCAAACCCTGTGGACAGAAGGCGTCGGTGGCGGTGCACAGGGATCCTCTCACTTCTCCCAATTATCTTCTTCGTGTTCTAACGGAACCGGCGGCGGAGCCTGCACAGGAGCCGGGTCGGTGGCGGGGGCGGATACTCGAAGTTGCCCTTCTCTGCCGAGGGCAGGACCTCCGCCACTTACTCCTCCTTGGGCAGAGCAAGGTGATGTGAGTCCGTGATCATAATCATAACTTGCATAAGAAGAGAAGGATTAATGAGTCTGCCTCCGAGTTGGTAGAATCCGCGTCTGCAGGCTAAAAGATTGCAGTGGGCTGCAGTGGTTCCTGCAAGTTTTAGGGTTCTTGTCAAGCGGCTGGCTGGCGGAACCACGTGAAATCTTTATTGTTATTTAGCCGATAATAAAAAATAAGGTCTTGCTGCATTTTCAATTCAATTTAATTTTCCGCCAAACAAAACCAAAACAAAAAACAGCTGTTTCCCTTCAAGAGGGTGCTAAAAAGCACTTTTTCCTAGTAGAAACACATTTTCTGTTTTTCGTGATTCTCGTGCGATAGTTGGAAAAAGCAACGTAGTGGAAAACCACCCTAAGACTCTACTTGGGCTTTGCAATAGCCTTCTTCAGCTTGAAAGCGGCCAGCTTCAGATAGCCAAGCCGTGTGGACAGAAGGCGTCGGTGGCGTCGGCGGCGGTGCGCAGGGATCCTCTTAGCTCTCCCAATTTGTCTCTTTGTCATGTTCAAACGAAACCGGCGGCGGAGCCTGCACAGGAGACGAGTCGGTGACGGGGACGGATACTCGAAGTTACCCTTCTCCGCCGGGGGCAGGACCTCCTCCACTTACTCCTCTTTGGGCAGGGCATGGTGATGTGAATTCGTGATCATAAGACCCTGGCATAAGAAAATAAGGGTTGATACATCGGCCTCCGAGTTGGTAGAATCCGCGTCTCCAGGTTAAAAGATTCCAGTGGGCTGCAGTGGTTCCTGCAAGTCTTATGTGTCCAGTCGAACGGCTGGTTGGCGGTTCTTAGCCGCATATAGAAAATACAGTCTAGCTCTTTCATTTTTAATCTTAGTTAACAGTGTTTTGAATTAAATTTAATTTTCCGCCAAATCAGAGCCAAAACAAAAAAAACCTGTTTCCCTTCAAGAGGATGCTGAAAAGTACTTTTCCTAGAATAAACACCTTTTCTGCTTTTCGTGCTTCTCGTGCGATAGTTGGAAAAAGCAACGTAGTGGAAATCCACCCTTACACAGCTGCTTAAAATCGCATAAACTTTTTTCCTGCTGGGCCTGTTTACTACTGTGGGCAAAAAGTAAGGTGAATTTGTTTGTAAAGTGAAAATTCTTTATTTATTCTCCTGAATCAATTTCATCCCCTCAAAGTAATCCCCTCCCGATAAAATACACTTATGCCAACGTTACTTCAAATCCTCGAAACAGGCAAAATAGTCCCTTTCCGGTATAGCCATGAGCGCCCTCGTCGATTCCGCTTTTATCTCTTCAACCGACTCGAAACACGTTCCCCGGAGTGGTCTCTTGAGTTTTGGGAATAGCCAGAAGTCACACGGAGCCAAATCAGGAGAATACGGTGGTTGCGGAACGATATGCGTCGAATTCTTGGCGAAATGATCACGAAGAACGAGTGCAGTGTGCGACGGTGCATTATCATGACGCAAAAACCAAGAGTTGTTGGCCCATAATTCTGGTCTTTTTCGACGAATTGCTTCACGCAAACGACGCATAACGCTCAAATAATATTCCTTATTAACAGTTTGGCCAGGTGGAAGGAATTCATAGTGGACCACACCACGAAAATCGAAAAAAACTGTCATCATAACATTGATTTTTGAACGACTTTGACGTGAACGTCATCAACACGTTCCTGACCTGATCTCTGAAGTCTTTGTACCACTTATAAACATTTTTCTGGGACATGGTAAATTCACCAAAGGTATTCCGCAACATCCTCAACGTTTCCGCAGCCGAAATTTCATTCCGCAAACAAAATTTGATGGCACTTCTCTGCTCAATTAAATCAGACATTGTAAAAATCGACAAATGCACTCTTGATCCTTTGGTAAACACAAGCGTAAATATAGTACTGATACTGACATTGGCATGAAATTACCGCCAGATCATAAACAGTCCTGCCAACTCAAAAAAAAAAAACTAGTCCGCCATCTTAAGCCCGCGAATTTTAAATTAAAAATTCACCTTACTTTTTACCCACAGTAGTACACAGAGCCCGAGTTGATGCGAGTCCAGTAGGCGTACAGTGCTCTGTCTAACTAGTCGACATTTAACTATATAAAATGCTGTATAATTTAAATAGAGCAAGTGGTATTTTAACCAATCTTTATGAAATGGCTCAAATAAATAGTGTCTTTTAAATAATACAGTGAACAGTATGCTTGTACGGCAGTGTTCACTATTTCGATGATTTGTACTGAACACTGTATATGGCAATTGTCGGTTATTTAAAATAAATAACATGAGCGCCAAGCACAAAAATCACCTAAATATGTAAAAACACTGAATACATGTTCGTATAATTTTAGTATTAGTAGTTTATGCAGAGTTGATGCGACCTTTTCTGTCCCTTTCTGGCACATGTATTGCTTACGGAAAAAAAAGTCGTTGCTGCGGTTTTTGAGAGTTGAAGCAGATGCGCCTTTGTTGTTACGTCGGTGGTGTCGTTGTACCTCAGTCGTTGGAGGACATATGGCTGAGGAAGTGGCCGCCCGGATAGCAGACACGATTTGTTCAGCTGAGCTCGCCGGATTTGGGGTGGGTTTTTTGGACGTCACTATCCTCTCCAAACGTAATCAGAACAATTATTTACGTGACTGACAAAAAGAAAAAAACCTTCGTCAGTCTGTCTTTCTGTTCACATTGCCCCACAAGCGGATTTATGCTTAATCGTGAAAACAATCGGGCTATGTTTTGGCTGTTTTCCCTCCCCATTCGCAAACTTCGTGCACCTTTGGATCGTCGCGGGCGTGCAATACGATCCCCTGTTGTTCATGTCGTTCGCCAAAAGTTATGTAATTTTCTTGACCCAGTTTTCCATTCGTACCAATGGGTTTTTACCAATGCATGTTTTTTCAAGTTACTATTACAAGTTTATTATAAAGGTGGGTCAAGAGTGTATTAAACATTAAAAGTGTATTAAATAGTGTTGTTGTTATAGCAAGGGCTATTCTGAATTGATTTAAATTGTGTAAGTAATATTTAGGTGTATTTAAGAATATATGTTATCTTTGGAAGCTTATATTTTTGTCATATGGTATGTAGTGTATATGGGGGCACGATTATATATATATACATTTTTCTGATAATATTGGGAAAAATGTCCTGTTGACTCACCCTCTTTTATTTGATCGTTGAGAGCTCTCGTTCCGGAGTTGAGGTTTTATTTGTTGAAAAAGTTAAGTAGAATTAAGCATCTATATATATAATATCGTGCTATGTTTTGTTGTTATAAGTTCACTAAATGCACAAAATTTTTAATTAATGATTTAAAAAAGAAATCATTAAAAATTAAGAAGTTTATTGGTGTTGTGAAATGAGTTTTTATGATACGGGTAGTTGCCCAGTTTATTGCAAAATGTCATTCAAAATTCACTTTTGACGCGACAGATTATTTTACGCGTGGTTTTGTTAAAATTTGTAAATCAGGATTTACTCGACAGTCCTCAGGATATCTGATTCACTTCAAGGACTGCATCGCACATTTACCGCCGTCGCGACAAGCCATCCGACTTATAAACTTATGCGACCTGTACGCATTCAACTTGGTCTTGAGGGATTTCCAGTCTTTCCAAACAGACTTCCCGTCTTTAGCTCTGACTTTGACTATCCCCTGGTACTGCTATATTGTGGCCTTTTATACCAAAGACTGTGACAAGTTTCGCTTAGGAATCACCGGAATGGAACACAAAAGTGTTCACAGCTAGTTTCATCAGATCCCCTCTTTTCACCTATTGGCTGGAGTTATATTTGGGTCGTCTTTGCTCTAATGTTTCATAGTTCAACAAAATCAGCGGTCCTGGGTTGCAGGTGATTGTATGGCCCAATTTGGCGAGTTTAGGCGGTGTCATCTGCCAGAGCCAAATTTTTGTGCTATCTTGCCCGTGTTGATTTTCTAGCGCATTTGCTACTGTTGGTTTTCTTCCGTGTCAATCGAAAGACTCACGTCGGCCCTAACCGGCGTACGTAACAGGCTCGGGGTCGTCGATGCTGATCAGCATGGAATGAGCCCGTAAAAAAATTAACGTACAGGCGGTTATGTATGAAGTATTGGAATGTTTATTGTAATTAGATTGTTGGGTGTACAAAGATATGTGCTGCTGCTGCTTTACGTTGAGTTGACAGTCTCTCTCGGATTCATTTCTCGACTCGGATACCCTCTTTCTTAAACGGTGCGAGTAGGAATGCCCCCCCTTATGAGCTAAGATTTTCCTTTAATATTCCGACGAAGTTATCTTCCGGAATCTTGTTGTTCAATTTGAATTGCAGGCTATGCATGGCTGCAATAAAATTATCAAAACTTTCATTGTATCCCTGACGCCGTTCCATAAGTTCATTAATGGTCACGTAGTTGTTTTCGGACGTTGAGAACGCCTTGGTCATTTCGCTAGTCAAGTCAAAGTATCCGAATTCAAAGTCATCGGCTCGGTCCTCCAACAACTGCCAGTACCATTTGGCTGCGGTACCACTCACTAAACAGTGAAATTCTTTAAATATCTGATAAACAGTGTACCCGTTCATTTCCGTTAAGCGACTCACTCGGAACAGAAAACTCTCCACTGACATGCCCCTACTGGACCCATCAAACGTAAGGTTCTATTTGTCTAGGCGTGTTGGTCGAGTTCCTGTATAGCTGCTAAGCTGTGTTTCGTTGCCTACAGCGCTGGGATTGGGCTGGTTATCAGCGGCTAACTCTCTAGGACTCGGTATTGGTCGGTTTTGCTGCTGCTGATGTATGTCTTGCTTGGCCCTGCCTCGCGGCTAAGTGTCTCTGAGGCGTCGAACTGACCACGGGGTTTTCCCTGGGTATTGGGCTCTCCCTTGGCTGTACCGCGGACAGTTCGGTTACTTGGCGCCGCAGGCTGATGACTTCCTCCTGCATTTCGGCCATTCTCGTTGTCATGGTTGCCTTGATCTCATTATTTGACACAATCAGTGCGGAAACCATTCGCTCTAGTCGGTTGTTGTCATCGCTATGTCTGGGCCTAGCTCCCTGATTATTGGGAAGAATACTGGACCGCCCTTGCGGTAGTCCTAAATCGAGATGTTCCCCTCCTACAGCTCCTTCGGAATCGTCCATGATGACGCTGCTGCAATCTGCTAAGCTTCGTAAGTTGTTTAGTTTGCTATTAAAGCTTATCGACTGGTTGTATCGTCAACTGGCGATACGCTAGCTCTTGCTGGTGTTTCTGTTCTGGTTTGTCTGGCTTCTCTAGCTGCCAGTGTTGATGTTCGGAATGTTCTAACCGGAGGTAGATTAAGTGTAACCCTCTTCTTCTTCTTATCTCCTGCCATATGTTAAAATATTGTATATATACCCGATCGACCACACTGTCGTGTAATCGCGGTACTTCTTTATTTGCTTTTGTTATGTAACTTTTTGTAATAAGATATAGTTATACGTATTTGCGCGTTGTTGCCTTTTGTTAAGTTATCTTTTCGTTTTCGTGTGCTTCAATATTTTTGCTTGGCAGCAAATGTTTGTATGACTAATAAAAATTTTGTAATTCAAAACGGGGTGCGCTGGTACTCCTGGGTATTGGTATAGGTCAAGAATCGTCCGAAATTAAGCCACAAATAAAAGTTCAAATAAGCCCTATTCAAATGGATTCGCTGAATGGAGTCAACTGCCTTCCACCGGAGTGAACAGTTACTTCTGCGCCCACTTGACCTCTTCCTTGGAAAACACAGTGCATTGGACTGCTGTTCTCCCACAGGAAGGCTTCGTCCGAACCCCCTCCGCCCTGTCTTCGGAAACAGGTAGACTCACTCACATGCAGACGGATGGAGCTTTATTCCAGACAGGCGAAAGGAATTGCCTCCCTGCTCCTCTCTCTCTGGACTCGAACCTCGCGAGAGACCTGGTTCTGTGCCTAGTACAATGGATAGCGTCGGCCAGAGAGATAAATACTGTCGTCCCGCCCGTTAGTCATGGGTAACTGTACAGACTCGAACCCCGCAAGAGACCTGGCAAAGCCTAGTACAATGGATAGCGTCGGCTCTACGTATACGGTCATTCCTCCACCCCCTTCAGTACTGGATCGACAAACGATGACGAACCGCTACCCCAACCGATGATGGCGGCTATATTATGACGATGACTGGATACTATTAAGACCGGTTTGTGGTGCGCCGTTATTCGCTTGCGACCCTGCTCTTCCTGGACTCGAACCTCGCGAGAGACCTGGCATAGCCTATTACAATGGATAGCGTCGGCCAGGAAACGCAGCTAAGTTTGGTTACGTTAAATATTTTTAAAAATGGTCTGCACTTTTATAAGTAAGTTATTATGGTATTATTTCTTTTAACGAGTAACTATGGTTCAAGTATTGAATATAATATTCAAAATTTAAACGGTCTTCAAAGTCAAATGCCAATTCAAAAACTACACGTCTCAGATCGGCATGCACTCCGCTTCTGATACTACCTGTCTGTGAAGTTGGTGACACAGCACACACAGAAAAGGTATATTGATGTATAGTATAAATTAAATTCCCAGAAAATGTTATGAAGATTGTTAGCTAATTTTGACACCACAGGGATCCGCTCTGAAATCTCTAAATTCTTGCAACAGTACTAAAAATGGTTTATCTGAGTACTAAGGTTTCGCTCGTCAAAGAAAATAAGTTTTTGGCAATAAGGATGAAAGGATATTGCTTGAGTTGGGCGCCATTTCTGTTACGTCGGTGGTGTCGTTGTGCCTCAGTCCTTGGAGGATATAGGGCTGAGGAAGTGGCCGCCCGGATAGCAGACACGATTTGTGCAGCTGAGCTCGCCGGATTTGGGGTGGGTTCTTTGGACGCCACTATGCTTTCCAAACGTAATCAGAACAATTATTTACGTGCCTGAAAAAATAGAAGAAATCGTTTGTCAGTCTGTCTTTCTGTCCACATTGCCCCGCAAGCATATTTATGCTTGATCGTGAAAACGATCGGGCTATGTTTTGGCCGTTTCCCTCCCCATTCGCAAACTTCGTGCGCCTTTGGATCGTCGCGGGCCGTGCAATACGATCCCCTTTTGTACATGCCGCTCGTCAAAAGTTATGTCATTTTCTTGACCCAGTCTTCCAGTTGTACCAATGCCCCCCCTTTTAATGGGTTTCTACCAATGCATTTTTGTTGTTTTAAGTTCACATTACAAGTTTATTATAAAGGTCGATCAAACGTGTATTGGACATTAAAGTGTGTTATAGCTATTCTGAATTCATTTAAATTGTGTAATTAATATTTAGTTGTATTTAGAATATAGTGTATTTTTGGAAGCTAATATTTTGTTCATATGGTAGATAGTGTATATGGAGGCACGATTATATATATATATAAATATGTCTGATAATATTGGGAAAAATGTCCTGTTGACTCACCCTCGTTCCGGAGTTGGGGATTTATTTGTTGGAAAGGTTAGGCATAATTAAGCATATATATATATAATATCGTGCTGCGTTTTGGTGTTAGAAATTCACTAAATGCACAAAATGTTTACTTAATGATTTAAAAGACACCACATTAAAAAAAGTTAAGAAGTGTATTGATGTTGAGAAATGAGTTTATATGTTCAGTAAATTGTCGTGGCGGCTTTGTTTTTATAGGTTTCTTGTTAAATTGTTTTTGTTATGTCGTTATTGAACCAGGGTCATCTTTGTTGGTGAATCGGTTGCTCCTTCATGTTGGTCGAAGCTCTTCAATTACTTGTTCGATCTCTTGGCTATCAGGGACATCCTTCAGGTTTTTATGACGTTGAAGATTGGAGTTGTTGTTGAAGGATTTAGGCTATGCCTAGTGATACGGGTAGTTGCACAGTTTATTGCAAAATGTTAAATGTACTTCAGAATTCACTTTTGGATGCGGAAGATTGTTTTACTTGTAGTATTGTTAAAATAGGTCCATTAGGATTCACATGGTACGCGGCACTGTTCGACGGGAAAAGCTATCCGACTTTTAAACTTATGCGCTTTGTACGCATTCACTTTGGTCTTGGGGGATTTCGAGTCTTTCCGAACAGACTTCCCGTCCTTAGCTCTGACTTCGACTCTTCCAGTACGGCTATATTGGGGTATTTTATATCCAAAGACTGTGCCAAGTATTGCCTAGGAATCTCCGGAATGGAACACAAAAGTGTCCTCACCTAGTGTCATCCATTCCCCTATTTTCGCCTATTGGCTGGATTTATATTTGGGTCGTCTTTGTTCTAATGTTGAATAGTTCAGCAAAATCGGCGGTGCTGGGTTGCAGGTGATTGCATGGCCCACTTTGGCGAGTTTAGGCGGTGTCATCTGCCAGAGCCAAATTTTTGTGCAATCTTGCCCGTGTTGATTTTCTAAAGCACTAGCGCATTGGCTATTCTTGATTTTTTTCCGTGTTAACCAAATGACTCACGTCGGCCCTAACCGGCGTACGTAACATATATATAAAAAGAAGTGTACTATTTGATTGTCACTCCATAACTCGAGGACGGCTCGACCGATTACCATTAAATGTTTAGGGAAGGTGCAGGGAGGAGTGATGATGATTAGTTGATTTTGAAATCCAAAATCGGCCCAGACATTCTCGAGTTATGATTTTTTTCCTGAAAAAATTCAACATTTGAAAAAAAAAAGTTTAAATTTCGGTTCGACCTAACGAAAAAAATCTATCCAGCCTAATACACAAACTCATACATACACAGATTCATTTCATTGACAGCATTCAAATGTCAAACAGATGAACCTGTTGAAATGAACATGTTTGTCAATCACTTTCTTTCACTCTTGGATTCTTCTACATCCGCTCATATAGTACATCCGCAGCTTTAGAATTGGAATCTTATTACAAGTGATTTGTTTTTAGTTTCATAAATATTGGTAAGTATTGATAATTTAAAAGGTGATTTTAAGTGTGTTCAGTGCAAAAAATGTGTTTAGATTCAAGAAAACATAGTGAAATGTGATTTTTTCCATAATTTCATCATATTGCATATTCATTCGTAATATGTACATTGTTGTTACTGTGTACGATGCTTTTTTTACTTCCCATTTCAATAATCCAATACGTACAACAAACAAATAAATGAATACGCGAAACCAAATAAATATTTCTTATGATCTTAAGTTATTAAAATTGAATCATCTCAATTAATCATTCAAAAACACCATATTTTTAAAATAATAAACCATGTTTTTTTACATATTTTCCAAATAAACAAAACAATTTTGTTTTACTTTAATGATTTTTTGGGAAAGTTTACTTAAATGCAACGCATAACAGTACTCACACAACAAAACTTTTTTGAATTATTCTTAAATAATAATGTTGTTGGACCACATTCATTTCAACAGTAAATGATGACCATGTGTGACGTATCGTGAAGCATGTGAGCAATTGGGTTTGCTTGAAAAAGATGCGCATTGGGATTTAACGCTTCACGATGCATCGATTGCTTCTTCTCCACATCAAATACGTATGTTATATTAAATAATCATATCAACATGTTTTCCATCAAATCCACTTGAATTGTGGAATAAATATAAAGATTTTATGGCAGAAGACTATTTGATTCGAATGCGTCATCACACAAGAAACGCTGATTTGCTGATTTCATTGGAAATGTATAATGAGGCATTGATAGCGATTGAAAGTACTATATGTGCCTTACGATTGCAAATAAAGCATTGGGGCAATTAGGTTTGTCCAAATTGTCCCAATCGTCCAATGCATGATTTATTTGATCGAGAATTGCAACGTGATCAACAGTATGATCCCAATGAATTGCGAACATTTGTGAATTTGAATTTTCCCAAATTAAATGACCAACAAAAACATGTCTATGATACCATCATGCAAGCTGTACAAAATGAAGTCGGTGGATTATATTTTTTGGATGCGCCTAGTGGTACGGAAAAAACATTTGTGATATCACTGATTTTGGCAGCCATTCGATTGGATCGAAAAAATGCATTTTCACTTGCTTCTTCGGGAATCGCTGCTACTATTGGATGGTGGACGAACAGCACACTCTGCATTTAAATTGTCGTTGAATTTGCAGGTGAGCTTATATTTATTGATTACTCACTTTAAAATGTAATAGATAATTATTAAAATGTAATTATTCTCAAATTAACAGGTGCTTGAACATCCCACGTGCAATAATTCAAGAAATTCTGCGATGGCAAAAGTTTTGCAACAAGCAGCAATTATTCTATTAGATGAATGTACAATGACGCATAAAAAACCGCTGGAAGCATTATACCGTACAATGCAAGATCTACGTCAGAATCAAGAAATTTTTGGTGAAGCATTGATATTATTGTCAGGCGATTTTCGTCAAATATTGTCTGTGGTTCCACGATCAATACCGGCGGATGAGATCAACGCGTGTTTAAAGTCTTCTCTTCTGTGGCGACATGTGCAAAAATGTACATTGAAAATAAAAATGCGCGTTCAATTGCACAACGACCAATTTGCAGATCGGTTCTAGAAGCAATTGTTAGATATT
Source organism: Drosophila rufa (assembly GCA_018153105.1). Taxonomy (NCBI): domain Eukaryota; kingdom Metazoa; phylum Arthropoda; class Insecta; order Diptera; family Drosophilidae; genus Drosophila; species Drosophila rufa. The sequence continues at coordinate 4,038,378 of JAECXS010000003.1, read as the reverse complement.
AGATATGGCAAAGTTCGAGTCGATAATACAAATGGATTGATTATATTGCCTAACACTTTTTGTACCATTCTCCAATCAACAGAAGAGTTGATTGAAAGTGTGTTTCCAAATATTGTTTAAAATTACAGGAATCTTAATTGGTTGAGAGAACACGCAATACTGGCACCAAAAAATGTATACGTCAATGAAATCAATTATCAGATTCAAGAAAAATTGCCAGGTGCAGTTACAACATATAAATCTGTTGAAAGCGCAATGAATGCAGATGATGCAATTTTTGAATTCATTGGATCCACCTGGTATGTCACCGCATTACTGCTGAAATTAAATGCCCCAAAATTGTGCAATGGTACAAGATTGGCAGTATAAAAATTGATGCCGAATTTGATTGAAACCACAATATTGACCGGAACAGCGAAAGGTGAAATTATGCTCATACCACGTATTTCACTGATTCCAACAGACATGCCATTTGAATTTAAGCGTTTGCATTTCCCAGTGCGTCTATCATTTGCCATGTCCATCAATAAGGCGCAAGGACAAACGCTTCAAATGTGCGGATTAAATTTGGGAGCCTTGCTTTTCACATGGACAGGTATACGTGGCCTGCTCAAGAGTTGGAACTCCAAATTGTTTGTTTGTGCTCGCTTCAAATGGGCAATCGAAAAATATAGTTTGTCCAAATGTTTAGGATTAACATTAACATTAACATTTTAAATGAAATGAATTCAATATTCTAGATTTTTTTTATGAAATGAATGCCATTGGAAGGAAGGAAGGAAATATCTGATAATTCCCCGCGACCCTTGCGAAATTGAGACAGGCAATTGGAAACAAAACCCTATGGCGGGACTTTCCAGCGGGAAAAAATTAATTTATTTACAATAAAATTAAAGATATGCAATCTTGATCATAAAATAAAAAAAATAAAAAATATTTAAACAAAATGAAGGCTTAAAATATGTGATTTCACAGGGGAATAAGCGAATCAAACGAACAAATTACTTAAATTAAGATATCCAAAGCCGCGGGGCCAGCTCCCGATGCAGCCGAGGAGGACGAGCTGCTCCTGGCCCTGCAGCTGCTGCTATTGCCACTGCTGGAGCAATATAAAAGGGCCAAAATCACAATTTTCAAAATTATGCACCTGCTATCTCCATTCCCTGCTCGTCCATGACCAGTGGTCACTTATTGGGATTCTCTTCTTAGTTGGCTGCCAACCCAAAATGCTGCTGCTTCGGAGCATACGAGGAGTACAAGAAGGAGAATGAGAGCTGCCCGTCCTCGGAAGGTGGCAACGGGAATGGTAATGGCACGGGAAGACTGGGCAAGCAGCCGCCGCCCTAGATACGCATAAGCACGAGTTCCGTGGAGAACTCATGGATAGAGATCATGGCGCGGCGACTTAAGCCCCAATTTCGTAGCAGCAGTCGTCGTGGACGCGGCCAACTGGACAAGGAGGTGGAGCAGCAGACGGAAGAGACCAGACAGACAAAGATGCCTCGGGTCAACACTCCGCAGTTTGATCTGATGCATAATTTAAGTAATTTGTTCGTTTGCCCGCGTTTAATTTTAATTGAAAACAAACACAGCTGACAGTATGGCCGTTTGGCCGTTTCGTATGGATTTTCGGTGAACACCATAAAACCGGTCACACTAGAAATATGAAACCCTTTTAGCTAGCTAAGGGTTTAGCGCTGGTGAGCGCCTTAAAGACCTAACGCGATGTTCATTCTAGTATATTCTAGTATTTATCTTAGCTCAACTGAGTACCGACCTTGCTAAAGGCTGGTACTAAAATCAACGAAAATCGCTTACGGAATTTCGTGAGCAAAATTGTGATATATTTAGTTCAGGAACCAGTGTGACCAAAAAAATAAAAAGAAATGGCTTAAAACGGGTCGCACTGACTTATATATCTAGCTGTGTTTTGTAAACAAACTTTATAAACTAAAAAATTATAAAGAGAAATTAATTCAAACGCATTTGAATGGGCGTATAATTAATGTAATACGCCAAAATGGAGTTGAAGGCAAATAATGGTAGTGCCAATCGTTTTGAAATTTTGCACACAGCTTCTGCAACTAATTTTCCAGGTATCACCGACGGTTTTTTTAAAATTTTATTTTTAATTATATATTTTATTTAACAATTAAACTTTTATTTTTTTAGTCAAGAATTGAATTTTTGACTTCAAACTTTCATGAAAATTCGAAATGAAAAAAGAAAATGGGAGCCGGAGCGAAGCGTGGCTATACTGAGGCGGATTCGCTGGCAGCTGCCGGAAAATGGCAGATGTTGCCCAAGCAGCAGGTAAATTCACCATGCGCGGCGAACGGCTCGCAACAAAAACAAAACACACGGCCGTGGCGCCGGTGGGATTCGGGTGCAGTGCAATTCTGCACACGAACAGGCTCACCAGTTGTCCTCCACTGACACAGGCTGGTCAGGATTAGCAGGTCCGGGTCCACAACACAAATCCCAGGAAAATGGCGGCACCCGAGGTTCTTGGCAGCTTTCACAAATTCCCAGTGAGTTTATATAAATCCCAAAATCCCACGCTGAAAACACACCACAAAAAAATTGTTTTCAATTCGAATTAGTTTCGGATTCACTCCTTTCTCTTTTATTTGGCACTCACGTTTTCTTAATTTCAAGGAAATCACACCACTTTTTTATTTGCTGGCTGTCGCTCCTCCGTATATTTTCCTACTGCCTCTCCTCCAACGCTTTTGCCTCCCTATATGGGTTCGTTTCACTTTCACTTACCGCGTTCCACCTTACGGGACTCTTTTAGCGCTCAGTGCAACGGCCTAGTTCAAGGGCAACCTTCAGAGAGCGCGATGTATGATCGAGACATTTAGGTGGCCTTCCGACATTTAGGTGGCGCCACCAGTTTAAAGCCTACTTATCGATATTTCCCCCCGACTATCACCTCAAACCTATCGCCTACCTATCGATACTTCCCCCCGATATATATTTCGCTCACGGAATCACAGCTGTTTATTGGTGCAATCTGCTAAATTCCACAAAATTCTTCTTCTTGCTCTTTTCGTTCTGTTTTTTATATGAAGTTTTTCGCTTATGGATTTTTATACCCGGTACCCATAAGGTACAAGGGTATTATAAGTTAGTGCCAGCCGAGAATGTATGTAACAGGCAGAAGAAGAAGTCTCCGACCCTATAAAGTATATATATTCTTGATCAGCGTCACCAGCCGAGTTGATCTAGCCATGTCCGTCTGTCCGTCTGTCCGTCTGTCCGTCTATCTGTCCGTGTGAAACAGCAGATCTCAGAGACTACAAGAGATAGAGCTACCAAATTTGGTTAGAACATTGGAATCTGTTGCACGCAGATCAAGTTTAATTTTAAATTTTGCCACGCCCACTTCCGCCCCCGAAAATCATAAAAAAAAACTGTATACAAGGTAAGTTCCAAAGTAAACAGGTCTTTAAAAAAAAAAAATTTAAAAAAGTTTTTTCGGCAAAATCAATTTATTTTATTCAAAATAGTTTCCTTCTGCTTTAATACAGCGTTTTGCACGGTCCAAAAGCATGTCGAACGAGTGTTTTTGCTCGTTGCCCGGTATGGCCGCCAGTATGCCGGTGCAAGCGTTTTGAATGGCCTCTACGTCTGCATAACGCTTTCCTTTCATCGGCAAATGCATTTTTCCGAAAAGGTAGAAGTCGCACGGTGCCATATCAGGTGAATACGGGGAGTGGTTGATGGTTAAAATGTGATTTTTCACAAACACAAAAGTCGATCGATGAGACGGCGCATTATCGTGCAACAAACGCCAACTTCCATCTTCGCGATATTCGGGCCGAACACGTCGAATTCGGCGCACCAAACGCTTCAAAACTCCAAGGTAGAATACCGTATTAACGTTTTGGCCGGGTGGAACAAATTCTTTGTGGACTATACCACAAAATTTAATGTTGGGTCTTTGTTCGAAGCTCATTTTCGCACCAATGACAAAAACATACTGACACTTAAAACGCAATAACCTCACTTCCAATAGATGAAATGTCATGAAATTTTTACTGGAAGTCGATAAACGATAGCAGATTCTAACGCACCAGTTGACATATGAATGGCGCCACTAGAGGGCGCTAGATTAAAAAAGTCCTGTTTACTTTGGAACTCACCTTGTATAAGCTATAGTCCTAATTTACGGCTTAAATTAAATAGATAAAATAAATAAGTTGGCATTCGCTTTGTTGGGAGTTGCGCAACATGTTTCTAGCAACATTTGTTCTCCTTTGTCAACATTTTCTTTTTTCACGTCTATCTGCTATTTAATTTCACCCACAATGGTTAGGGTACCGGGTATCTCACAGTCGGTCACACTCGACTGTAGATTTCTCACATGTTTTCGTTGATCTTAGTACTGGTCTTTAAGGCTAGTAATAAAATGAACGAAAACCGCTTACGGAATTCAGTGAGCGAAATTGTGATTTATTTCGTTCGGGAACCAGTGTGACCAAGACAAGTAAAGAAAATGGCCAGAATCGGTAAAAATTGGTCACACTTACTTGTATTTACAGATGCGTTCTGTAAACAAACTTTATAAACAAACAAATTCATTTAAACACATTTGATTAGGCGTATTATCACTGTGGACGGCAGTCCACGTAGTGACGATGAGCACCAAGACTGTCGTGTGCAAGGAGACTACTATATACAGCCGTAGAATTGAAAATCTGCTACGATAGTCCGATCAGAACCATTTATATCTTGATCGAAAGGTATTATAAATCTCTTTGAAACTGCATACTAAGATTTTTCAAAAACGGATTAGTTTAGGAGAAATGGTAGTGAAAGTGCGAAATTGAAAATGTTGAAAATTGGAGCTATTGGGGCCGATGGAGCAAAAATCGCAAAATTTTTAATGTTGTTGTGATCTAGCTTTAAGTACGCATCGAATGACATCTCGATCGACATCTATCCTGTTGTTTGTCTGCCTGTCTGTGTGTCGATTTTTTCGTTTCAGAGTCCTGGAACTATTTTTATTTTATTAAACAGCTCGAGCTGAACATTTTTTGTTCTACGACTTTTTGGGTTTTCCGCTAGTTTGGCGGGAAAACAGCTAAAAAAGCTCGATTTCCCGCGCCCATAATTTCTAAACGAAGTTTAGAATGGTATTTTTAAATGATAATAGCTTTGCCTGGAAATAATTTATCTAAATATTATATTTAAGGATTTATAATTAAAATTAATTGTGGTAATTTTCTATTAACGGAGCCCCTTCCAAAAAATGTAAAAAAAAAAAAAAAGATAGGGGGTGTCGACAAAAACAAAAACACAAAAAAAAAAAAAAATTTACAACCTAAAATACTTAGTAATTAACGAATCTTTAATTTTTTTTTTTCTTATTTCAATATTAAGATTATATTATATATAAAATTAAAAAGGACCTTCCATTTCCTTATTTTCGTTAAATGTCTAAATCAAAAATTTTTTAATTAGTTTCAAAATCGGTACGCTGCCCGTTTTGCCTTTTTAAATTTTTCAGCTAAGTGCCGATTTTGAAACTAATTAAATTTTTTTTAATATTTTTGGTTAAATAATTATTAATCGTCACAAAATTTGATATCAGAAATTTTTTAAGTTGAATGTGCCATCGTCACTTTAATCTCACCTCATTAAGAGGTGTTTTTATTTGATAAATATAATACTTGGCAATGGAGTTGAAGGCAAATAATAGTGGCGCTAACGCCAAATTGTCAAAAAACACATTTATAATGTCTTTTATGTGTTAAATTGCATATATTGGGCCTCTTCTTTATGACTTTTATCAATTCCATATTGTCCTCACAGCTGTCGAAGCGCTCCAACCGAGCAGCGACTTCCTCCTTCACCCTTCCCCTACATGTTGCTCACGAAATATATGCAATTGATATATTTCGCTTAGTGTTCCCAGATCAGGGGCTTCCCCACTATATTTAGGGGTTTTTTGATGTCCTAGGGGGAATTTTAGGAGGGAAGAATTTTTATTTTCGGAACTGATTGATTTAAAATTCTTAAGAAAATCTCTATAATTTTTTTTTTTTTTTTATTATAAATCCCCTAAATTGGCGAAAATTTCAAAATAAATACTGCACACAATTTTTTTATCGCTTAAAAGTTTTGCCAGCTGGTGTTGGCGCATTTTGAGATACTAAGAACTGGTATTCCATCGACATTTTTTCGCTTTGCAACGTTGCCACGTCATAATTAGATATTTCTTCTTTTAGTTATTTGAATTTATCAGTTTTTTTTTTTAATTTGGGGGGAAGCCTGGATTTTTTTGGGGGAAATATCGACTATTTCAGATTTTTTAGGGGGAAAGCAAAATTTTCATCTGGCAACACTGATTTCGCTTACGGAATCACAGCTGTTTATTAGTGCGTTCTGCTAACCGTTTTACTCGTTTCACTCAGGGAATTCCATTCATCTTAGTACCCAACCAAACGAAAAAACACAAAATACTTCTTCTTGCTATTTGGTTTTTTTATTTTTTTTTTATTTAATGTTTTCTGGGGGTAACAACATAAGTCCGCGCGACATATCTCCGCCCATGCATTTTTTCCGCGGAGATATGACGCAAAATATATGTCGTTTCCAAAACGACATATTTCCGCGCGGAGATATGTCGTTTTGAAAACGACATACAGTGGTTCACAGCTCATTTCAACCAGACCCAACCTAAAACTTTAAAAGCCTATAAAAGATGAACCAAAAGGATAATCCAAATATTTTAAACGCACAATGATTCTCTTATGTTCAAACTAATATTTATTCATTTCACGTATTTTTAATTAATTTCTAAATATTTATTTTTTAATTTATAACGAAAGAACAACGAAAAACAAGGTCACAGCTTATTTCAACCAAATAGTTTGCAGCTGTCCAATGCACCGTTAGTTATACAAATGGGGGCTCGTTTTTTTCTGTGATTTGGTCATTCTATTCGAAGTTGGTTCAAGCTTGAACAAACTTGAACCACGTGAAATCTTTATTTTTACTTAGCCGCAAATAGAAAATAAAGTCTAGCTCTTTCATTTTTAATCTTAGTTAACATTGTTTTGAATTTTGAATTAAATTTAATTTTCCGCCAAATCAAAACCAAAACAAAAAACAGCTGTTTCCCTTCAAGACAGTGCTAAAAAACACTTTTTCCTAGTAGAAACACCTTTCCGCTTTTCGTGATTCTCGTGCGATAGTTGGAAAAAGCAACGTAGTGGAGAAATACCCTTAAACATCGAAAAACATCGATGTCCGCAAACATCGATGTTTCTCCCCCTCTAGTGTATGGGTTAACGTGAGAAAGTGAGCAGTGTGTAATTGTTGGGTTAAGTTAAATGTTTATATTAGCTGAATGAATAAATTGAGTTATCGATGTCCAGTTATCTATTGGCTCCCGTCCGAGCAGGCGATATATACCAGTGTATTTGAGCAGTGTTGGGTAATTTCATCTTGGTTGTGAAAATTTTGTGCAGTTAAGCCTAGTACGCAGACACTAAAACAGTTCGCAACCCGAAAAAGATTTAATCTTTTTCCGGTGTGACCGCTTCTTAAAACGCTCTTCGGCATTTTTGGGAGGTAAATGATGCGGTCATACCAATCTTAAATCAGCTGTTTTATATTTACAATTATTTATTTTATTGTTGAAAGACAATTCGCACAGACTTGTAGTTTCTTTTTGGAATAGCTCATTTGACGCAATGACCAATGACCACCAACGCCGTCGCCCAGATTCTCTCGACCATGCACAACCGCCTCTTCTTCTCCCTATTACTTGTCCAACATTCTTTCCTAGATCGACAACGAGGACAAGGGCCTCTACCGGCTGCTGCTGGTGATTCTGTTCTTACCAAATGAAGTTAACCACCATCTGGGTGGTGGCGGTGGTTGCCGCAGCTACTCCTGCTGCCACTAAATTGTTGGACTGGTGAAATGATTTAAAGTTACTTCGTTCTGATGGATGCGAGACTCTGATTGTACACCATTTCCTTGCTGCCATACATTTGGTTAGAGTTGGTACTGCTCCTGCGCCCGGTTCTGTCCATTGCTGAACATGTTCTTTTCCAGCTTGGCAATGAAGGTTCTGTCCAGCCAGACACTCCTCTGACGCCTTCATCTCAGTCATCGAGCGTGACATCTCATAGTGCTCATCAACTTCATAACCAAATATGACTTCGAGGGAACTTTTTCGTACCAAGCCTTTATTCATGCAAATGCTTAATATTGCCCAAATCTCTTATCATTGAATTGGCCTCTGCCAATTTAATTATTATAACTTTATCTGCTCTTCTAAACGCTTGGACTGGGCTTTTGAATACATTATTGTGTTTGGCGGGATCTATATGTTTAAATTGTGTGAAGAAACAGTTAAGCTACGTACTCACCAGCGCTAAGCTTTAGCAACCAAATGAGTGCGAGCGAGAGACAAATACACTTTTTCGGCCCCTCTTAGCAAGGTCGGTACTCAGATGAGCTAAGAGAAATACTAGAATATCCTAGAATGAACATCGCGCTAGATATTTTAAATCGGCTGAGTCTTCGCAAGGGTGGCGCGAGAGGAAGGAAATATCTGATAATTCCCCGCGACCGTTGCGAAATTGAGACAGGCAATTGGAAACAAAACTCTATGGCGGGACTTTCCAGCGGGGAAAATTAATTTATTTACAATACAATTAAAGAAGATCCAATTATATGCAAACTTGACCATAAAATAAAAAAAATAAAAAATATTAAAACAAAATTAAGTCTTAAAATATGTGATTTCACAGGGAAAGAGGTAAATCAAACGAACAAATTACTTAAATTAAGATATCCAAAGCCGCGGGGCCAGCTCCCGATGCCACCGACGAGGACGAGCTGCTCCTGGCCCTGCAGCTGCTGCTACTGCCACTGCTGGAGCAATATAAAAGAGCCAAAATCACAATTTTAAAAATTATGGACAATCTATCTCCATTCCCTGCTAGTCCATGACCAGTGGTCATCTGTTCGGATCCTCTTCTTAGTTGGCTGCCAACTCAAAATGCTGCTGTACAAGAAGGAGAATGAAAGCTGCCCATCCTCGGGAAGTGGCAAAGGGAATGGTAATGGCCTGGTACGACTGGGCAAGCAGCCCCTGCCCTAGATACGCATAAGCACGGTTTCCATGGAGAACTCATGGATAGAGATCATGGCGCGGCGACTTAAGCACCATTTTCGTGGCAGCAGTCGTCGTGGACGCGGATGTGCCTAACGATGACAATGGGCAGGGCGACACGTCGCAGGTGTTGTACGACTACAATGCGGAGAGACCCACTAGCGGCCAACTGGACAAGGAGGTGAAGCAGCAGACGGAAGAGACCAGACACACAAAGATGCCCTCGGGTCAACACTCCGCAGCTGGATCTGAAGCAGCGCTCCAGCAGTGGCAGTAGCAGCAGCTGCAGGGCCAGGAGCAGCTCGCCCTCGTCGGCGGCATCGCGAGCTGGCCCCGCGGCTTTGGAAATCATAATTTAAGTAATTTTAGTAATTTTTTTCGTTTGGCCGCTTTTAATTTGAATTGAAAACGAACACAGCTGACAGTATGGCCGTTTCGTATGGACTTTCGGTGAACACCGTAAAACCGGTCACACTAGAAATATGAAACCCTTTTAGCTAGCTAAGGGTTTAGCGCTGGTGAGTATTAGGCTTAAGAGAGAGTGAGGTCGAGAACGACCTGTTTTATTAAATTTTTTATTCTGTTCGTCACCCCGCTCTAGAAATACCAAAAGTCTCTTCCTGGTATTTTCTAGTATGTTGTTCGTTTGTCTGCGTACCGGCCTTTAAAAGAGCGATGCCGAAAAGAGTTTCTCGACTATTGACCTCTCGCTCTCTCTCATTGCTTAGAAACGCTGTTCGCGTGTCTGAGTACGGAGCTTTAAGCAAAACATATGAGATGTATTCTATTGTGTCGCAAGTATCGCAGAGTGGAGTATTATACACATTCTTTTTGGATAATGTGTATTTATCGAAGGCGTGACCGCTTAATATCCAATATCTTCATTGTTGTGGAACCAAGGCTTGGAAGTTGTGTGGCTGAAGAAGAGAGTATCCCTTGTTACGCTCGAAGGAGAACGAACTGTATGTTCTCTTCCAATCCAGTTTTATTAGCGCGAACATATGATTGATGGCATCGTAGAGAGTCCATCTGACTGATGTAAACGAACCGGTGAATCTAGCATTTTTTGCAGCTATATCTGCCAGATCATTTTCCCATATGTTAACATGACTGGGTATGTGGTGTAACTCGACAGATAACAAATACTGACTATTTTCTATCTTTTCAGAATGCTTTGTGCTATGCAGTTATAGGAGTTCCTCTTTTTAAAATTTGAATAGCCCCGAGACTGTCGTAATGGCTATCTTAGGAAATCTTTGCAGTAGCTTTTTCTATAGCTGTATGTTCAGCAGTCAGCGATGACAGTTTTTGTCTGTATAGAAACTTTTGGTTGTGTTTGAATTCATGTGGGCGAAGGCACACCAGCAAATATTTCCGACACAGAGCCGTCCGTGTAAATAGTTTCCAGATTTTTTGAAACAATCAGATTGATATTTTCTTTTAATGAAGAATTAATTTGAACTTTGTTAGCAATTTTTTGTTTTTACTCGTGCCTTTTAAATAGTTTGTATCGAAGGAAATCTTACGAGTAGACAGAGACAAGGGACTTAAGAGAGGAATACTATCGAAGATGTTTTTAAACTCGGCATACACTCTGCCGTAGCTAGTGTTTTTGGCTAAGAAAGAATTGGACAGAAGCCCGTGAGCGAAAGTTTTGGCCAACTCCTTTGCTGTTGCAAATTTAATTCTAGACTCTGGTGGGAGTTCGGCTGCAATATTGTAAATTATATTTGTTGGCGTGGATTTGATAAGCCCTAGAGCTTTCCTAAGATGGAAGTTGGCATGCGTATTAATACATTTGGTAATTTTCTATTAACGGAGTCGTTAATTACTGCGTATTTTACGTTGTCAAATTTTTGTTTTATTTATATTTCACGCATAAATGTACTCAAAGTGTGCAAAGTGTCGACATATATAGTATTTACGCTAAGCACAATTTGACAAAAATTTAAGCTTTACAGACCACTGTACCGATCACACAGAAAGCCGCTTGCATTTTGTGTATTCATAATTTGTCACTGTGTGCGTGTTTGCGTAGCAACGGTTTCCAAACGCATTTTGTATGGGAATCAGGCTAAACTTAAAAGATTGATTGTGACTAAACTAAGAGCGTCCTTAACATAATTTGTATACCCAAATGTACGTTTAAGCACCTCATATCTGTGTTTTTTTTTTTTAATTTTTTGGAAAGGGCTCCGTTAATAGAAAATTACCATACATTTTTGCACTGCTTTTGAAATGTTGCCAAATGAAGAGCTGGCGTATTCATATCTAGATCTAATAAAGGACTTGTAAAAAAGTAACGATTTTCTTGGATGCACACCAAAGCGGCAACCACCTAACATTTGCAGGAACAAGTTAGCCTGATTTGATTTGGAAATTGTTTTTTTTAATGTGCTGGTCGGAGGAGTTGTTGGCACTAATTAACCTACCTAGGTAATCAACACTGTCTACATTATTTAGAATAATATTATTGCACAAGACCCTTAGTGGCCTTCTTCTAAGGCTAAAGTGAATAGTGGAGGATTTGTCCGCATTAAAGGTCAAGTTGATTTTATTGCACATTACCCTAAAGCTTTTTACTATATTTTCTAATAAGTCTTCAGCCGTCGAGAAAACTTTGTCGTAAGAGACAAGGAAGAAATCGTCGGCGTATTGAAAAAAGATACTGTCAGAATTGTTACTCAAACTATGAAGTTCATCTGTATAAAGATTAAAAAGGATTGGACTTAGACAGCTTCCCTGACTGACCCCTTTATCTACTGTTATTTCAGCTTGACCCATGGTTAAAATTCTTTTACTAAGAAAATGTATAAGAAATTTAATATGTGAATGATTAAATCCTAAATCTAAAAGTTTCTGACCCAAAATGGGAATATTTACTGGGTCAAAAGGTCTACTTAAATCTAAAATAGCAGCTGTTACATGGAAGCCACGAGCTTTTAGATTGACAATATTATTTATTACGTCATTTATGCACTGTGCCGTAGAGTGTTTTTTCCTAAAAGCATAGGATCCGGGAGGTATAATTTCATTTTTATTTATATAGTATGATCTTCCATTCTCAGTTTTATCAAACTTTCTAAGCACTTGAAAACAACACTTAGGAGGCAGATAGGTCTGTTGTTGGTAATAATGGAAGAGTCTAAATTTTTTTTTGGAACGGGAATGACTTTTGTTTTCCGCCAGCTATCCGGAATATCACCATTGTCTAACTTTTCATTTAGCAGGGATACCAGAGATGCAATTTGTTCCAGTGGAAGTGCTAGAAGCATTCTGTATGATATATTGTCTAGGCCCTAAGCTGAGTCAGGACTACGGGTATTTAGGAAGTCAAGAAGTTCATGGGTCTTGAAGTTGGAGTCATTATATGTATAAAGAAGATCAAAACGGAATAGGCTCTCTGAGCAGTTCGCAGTGTTAGTGGCTGTGGCTATTTGGATTAAAAATTCTACATGTTCAGTGTCTGATATTGCACTTTTGGAGGGTTTTATTTTTTTGTAAAGCTTAAGCGACTTAATTATATCCTTGCAGAGGGTATTATAATTTTGACCAGATGTTTGCAACGCAGTGAAGGAGGCATCTCCGACCCCATAAAGTATATATATTCTTGATCAGCATCACCAGCCGAGTCGATCTAGCCATGTCCGTCTGTCTGTCTGTCCGTCTGTCGGTTTCTACGCGAACTAGTCTCTCTGTTTTTGAGCTATCAAGCTGAAATTTTCAGCATAGTCTTATTTCTTTAGCACGCAGTATATATGTCGGAACAAAATCCGAAGTAGTCCGAAATCGGACTACTATATCCTATAGCTGCCATAGAAATGATGGCGAAATTTATGTAAAAAAAATGTTAAATTCTTTGTTTTTCAACGTATTTTTATACATTTTGAGATATAGCGGTTTTTTATGGTTCTAGAATTACGGTTTTAATTTCATTAAGATCGGACCACTATATCATATAGCTGCCATAGAAGCGATCGGTCAATTTATATAAAAATGTAAAATTCTACATGTAAAATGTAAAATTTACAAAATTTGATGTTTTTTCAACATTACTAAAATGGTTCGATTTTCAATGATCCAATTGCAGACTGCAAGGGTATACCAACTTCGGTTTACCGAAGTAAGCTTTCTTTCTCGTTTTATTCCACATTTCTTTTGGTGAAAAGGGGTTAGAAATTTCTTCTGCTAAATTATTCAAATTTTCATTTCTCATTTTATAAAAATAATTATTCAGTTTTTTATTACTATTGATATAAACAATAGAATCTGAAAAAAGCTTAGTTTTATAATATTTTTGACTACTTGCATTTCTTAATCTAAATAGCTTATCACAGTTCTCGTCCCAGTATTTTTTAGGAAAATAGTCTATTGTTGAAATTTGAATTTTCGAGAAGTCTTCAAGAATTTTTTTGTGGCCCGCTTTTTTATATATCACTGAAAATTTGTCTATTTCGATTATTATAGGAAAATGATTACTGTTTGAAATTGTAGAATTAATTGCTGCCCATTTTACGTTTAAGTTTTTGCTATTTAATAAGGTTACGTATATTGCCGATTTGTAGGTAGGGTTATGCGAGTAAGTTGGAGAACCATTGTTTAGACAGAAAAAGCCTGAGCTTAGAAGGGCATTCTCCAAAATGCCACCTCTAGCATCTTGTACATTATTCCCTCAAACGCTTGATTTAGCATTAAAATATCCTCCTATGGTAGCTAGTCCCTTCGATTGGGCTGCAATATTAAGAATATCATTGCAACCCTGCTCCCCCTGGTTTACAAACAAAATTATAATTAGTTGAGCTGCACATGGAATTGTCATTTATCCAGATTTCTGAAAGCATTGCAATGTCTATGTCATTATTAACTAAGAAAAATTCTAGCAGTTGTTTGTTATTATTAGCCGTTAGGCTTAAGAAGTTCTTAAATATAATAAAATAAAATAGACATATATAAAATTAAAAAATAAAAAATAACATAAAAAAAATTATAAATAAATAAATGAATTAATTAACAAATAAACAAAAACAAAAAAAAATTTAAAAATTAAAAAAAAACAAATTTCGAAAATAATTTAAATAACCTGATTAATTTTGAACAAATCTATTTTTGAGATCGCCATTTTAATTATATGTCTTAAGTTTGTTACGTCGGTGTTGTCGTGGTGCCTCAGTCCTTGGAGGACATAGGGCTGAGGAAGTGGCCGCCCGGATAGCAGACACGATTTGTGCAGCTGAGCTCGCCGGATTTGGGGTGGGTTCTTTGGACGCCACTATCCTCTCCAAACGTAATCAGAACAATTATTTACGTGCCTGAAAAATAGAAGAAATCGTTTGTCAGTCTGTCTTTCTGTCCACATTGCCCCGCAAGCATATTTATGCTTGATCGTGAGAACGATCGGGCTATGTTTTGGCCGTTTTCCCTCCCCAATCGCAAACTTCGTCCGCCTTTGGATCGTCGCGGGCCGTGCAATACGATCCCCTTTTGTACTTGTCGTTCGTCAAAAGTCATGTCATTTTCTTGACCCAGTCTTCCAGTTGTACCAATGCCCCCCCTTTTAATGGGTTTCTACCAATGCATTTTTGCTGTTTTAAGTTCACATTACAAGTTTATTATAAAGGTTGTGCAAGCGTGTATTGGACATTAAAGTGTGTTATAGCTATTCTGAATTGATTTAAATTGTGTAATTAATATTTAGGTGTATTTAGAATATAGTATATTTTGGGAAGATACTATTTTGTCATATGGTATCTGGTGTATATGGGGCACGAATATATATATATAATTATGTCTGACAATATGGGAAAAAAATGTCCCTTTGACTCACCCTCGGTTATTCCATCGTTGAGAGCTCTCGTTCCGGAGTTGAGGTTTTTATTTGTTCGAAAAAGGTTAAAAATTAGGCAAATATATATATATATCGTGCGGTGTTTTAGGGGTTGGATTTCACTAAATGTACAAAATGATTACTTAATGATTTAAAAGATAACACATAAAAAAATATATAAAAAATGTGTATTGGTGTGGGTGGGTTTTAACACAAAAACTTAAAAGAAAAATAAGTTCAAAAGATAAGCAGCTCGGTGAGCGGAGTGACCGCTGGTCATTTGACGATGGTGTCGTCTTCACTTTGTTTCACTTTCCGGCGGGTAGAGAGACACATGTATGTGCACTTGCATATATATATACTTGGCGAAATGGAGTCAGTATCTGCTGCTCAAATATGGATCGAAGCACATAAGGCAAGTTGCCACACTCATCACGGAAACTATTGTTAGTGGTTTATTTATTGGTATTTGTTTGCCGGTTTAGGTTGGTTGACTTCCATAATAATAATTTTCTCTGTCAGATTTTCATTGGTAATTTCCTTTTTTTTTTTTTTTTTTTTTTTTTTTTTAAGGTTGGTAGTTTAGCTTATTGTATTTGTTGAGTCGGAACATCCTTCGGGCGGTTACTTGTGGTCACAGGACCAGGAGTTGGCGAGGGACACTACCTTCTCCAGCTCGTGTCGTTGGTCGCGGCGTCCCTGGATCACCTTGTAGGTACTAAGTCCCTTGAATACCAGGAGGACGATCAGCAATCCCGCGATGAGTCGAAGGACTTGGTAGACCTGAGCGATTTCGTCCTTGTGGTCGACCACTTCGATCGTGTTTATTACGTTAGCGGTGCTGTCATCAACTTTGGACGTTTTGGAGCCCATTGTCCTTGTATGTGTCTTCCTTTCAGGACCTGGGTATTGTCGGCTACAGGATCAACACTTGAACTCCGAATCACCACTTGAACTCCGAATTTGGCTCCGAGACGCGACGCGGTTGCAATAATCTTCCCGAGGGCTTCTGGGTTTTTTGACTCTCTCAGTACGGCTATATTGGGGTCTTTTATATCCAAAGACTGTGCCAAGTATTGCCTAGGAATCTCCGGGATGGAACACAAAAGTGTTCTCACCTAGTGTCATCTTTTCCCCTCTTTTCGCCTATTGGCTGGGGTTTTATGTGGGTCGTCTTTGTTCTAAAGTTGAATAGTTCAGCAAAATCGGCGGTGCTGGGTTGCAGCTGATTGCATGGCTCACTTTTTGTGAGTTTAGGCGGTGTCATCTGCCAGAACCGAATTTTTGTGCAATCGTGCCCGTGTTGATTTTCTAGAGCATTAGTGCATTGGCTTTCTTGATTTTCTTCCGCGCCCTAACCGGCGTACGTAACAGGCTCGGGGTCGTCGATGCTGATCAGCATGGAATGGTCCCGTAAAAAAAATCAACGTGCGGGCGGTTAGGCTGTTTTCACGCGCCCAACGTGGGCCTCGACCCATTCCCTGAGGTTAAGAGTCTCCTGCTCTATCGACTGAGCTAGCCGGGTTGGAAAAAGAAAAGGCCTTCTTCGGCAGCACGACGCACTGTGGCTTATTTTACGAAAACTCGAAAACTGTATAGTGAACGGTTTCTTGAAATCTGGTGTGAGGAGCACGGGCGCTGACACCATATTCACTTTCAATGCCTTGAACGCTTGTATCCCCTCCTCACTCAACTCAAACTTCTTGAGTCGGTCTTTTGTTAAACACTCGTGTAGAGGAGCTGCAACTTGTGCATAATTTTGAATAAAGCGCCGATACCACCCAGTCATTCCCAAAAATCTTCGCAGTTGTTTGGCGGAGATAGGTATTGGAAAATCCTGGATAGCTTTGATCTTCGACTGGTCTGTTTTTATGCATCCCCCACCTACGACATACCCCAAGTATTTAGCCTGTTTGTAGCAAAATTTACTTTTCTCTACGTTGATGGTCAGTTTTGCCCGTTTTAGACAATCACTGACCTGTCGCAACATTTCCAAATGTTCTTCAAACGACGGAGAACATACCAAGAGATCATCCAAATATACAAATACATTGTCACGTAGCGCGGCTGGAATTACTTTGTCCATCAGTCGGCACATTCTTTGCGCGGCGTTGCATAAGCCGAATGGCATGACTGTAAATTGATATAAGGGTCTGCCGGTCATAGTAAATGCGGTTTTTTCTCTACTTTTGGCTTCCAGTGGGATCTGCCAGAAAGCGTCTTTTAAATCAATTGCCGAAATATAATAAGTTTCCTGCAGTCGACTTAATAGTCCCTCAATATGTGGCAAGGGAAATGCGTCTTTAATCGTCCGTGAGTTTACCTTGCGCGCATCTAAACAAAGGCGGTTCTTTGTGCCCTTCTGCACCAAGGTCACTGGAGAACTCCAGCTACTGTTACCTTCTTCAATCACCCCTAATCCAATCATTCTGTCTAGTTCTGCAAACACCAGTTGTTGCTTGGCTGGCGAGATCGGATAGTGACGCTGTTTAATGGGTAGCTTTTCTTGTGTTACTTCGATGACATGCTCTTCTAAATCGGTTTTCCCCAAGCCCATGTCTACACAAGAGGGAAATGTACTAACTAAATTCTGTAATATTGCCTTTTGCTCCGTTGTCAGTTCATGCGGAGTATACGCTGTCTCCGCTCGTGTCGAAGCTTCCTCGTCTCCCGTTGCTCCTCCTCCAGTTCTGCAACTTTCGCTAAGCGTTGCCCAGGCAACGGCAACTGAAATTCATCCCAGAATTCAATTCCAAAATAAAATTGCTGCTGTAAGGCTGGCACTATTAAAAACTCTAGCTCTTTTGTTTCCCCTTCCCATTCTACAGGCAAGTGAATCATGCCGGTAACTTGAGTCTTTCCCCCGTTAGCTGTTTGTACGTCTTTTCTCTTCAATCTGCGCACCTTATGTTGTCGCCCCTGTAAAAATCTTTCCGCCCCTCTTCCAATGCAATTTGCACTAGCGCCAGTGTCAAGTAGTGCTATGATTTCTTCCCCGTCTACTTTAGTTTTGGCGAACAGGCGGTTGTCATCTTTTAGGCTGATTACTGAAGCTATAATCTTTTTCTTGGTTTTCCTTTCAGCTTCCTGATATTGGTGTAAATATTGAAGTTTTTTGTCTTTCCTGGTTTCGGTTGGCTCTACGTCATTGAATATTCGTTCACGCGCCGCCTCGTATTCTTGTTTTCGCTGATGATACGACTTGTATGACGAAATTTGTGTCGGGCGCGCGTTACTGTGACTTATTGTGTTGGGGTAGGTCCGGTCTGAGCAGGCTTCCCCGACCCTCCTGTCAGACTCTGCTGTAAAAACGCTGACTCGGTGGAATGATACGAGTCGTTTTTGCCGCAATAGTTGCAGACGGTGTCATGGAATCGCGCTTGGCACCTGGCTCCTTCTGATCCTCCGTGTTTCCGATAGAAATCCGGTGGCTTGTTACAAGTGTAACATAGGTAGGTATGGAAAGGAGACGTACGTTCAATTTGTATAAAATTTTCGTAAAATTTGATTTTTCTGTATGTGCTTTTAACCATTTCTGTTACGTCGGTGTTGTCGTGGTGCCTCAGTCCTTGGAGGACATAGGGCTGAGGAAGTGGCCGCCCGGATAGCAGACACGATTTGTGCAGCTGAGCTCGCCGGATTTGGGGTGGGTTCTTTGGACGCCACTATCCTCTCCAAACGTAATCAGAACAATTATTTACGTGCCTGAAAAATAGAAGAAATCGTTTGTCAGTCTGTCTTTCTGTCCACATTGCCCCGCAAGCATATTTATGCTTGATCGTGAGAACGATCGGGCTATGTTTTGGCCGTTTTCCCTCCCCAATCGCAAACTTCGTCCGCCTTTGGATCGTCGCGGGCCGTGCAATACGATCCCCTTTTGTACTTGTCGTTCGTCAAAAGTCATGTCATTTTCTTGACCCAGTCTTCCAGTTGTACCAATGCCCCCCCTTTTAATGGGTTTCTACCAATGCATTTTTGCTGTTTTAAGTTCACATTACAAGTTTATTATAAAGGTTGTGCAAGCGTGTATTGGACATTAAAGTGTGTTATAGCTATTCTGAATTGATTTAAATTGTGTAATTAATATTTAGGTGTATTTAGAATATAGTATATTTTGGGAAGATACTATTTTGTCATATGGTATCTGGTGTATATGGGGCACGAATATATATATATAATTATGTCTGACAATATGGGAAAAAAAATGTCCCTTTGACTCACCCTCGGTTATTCCATCGTTGAGAGCTCTCGTTCCGGAGTTGAGGTTTTTATTTGTTCGAAAAAGGTTAAAAATTAGGCAAATATATATATATATCGTGCGGTGTTTTAGGGGTTGGATTTCACTAAATGTACAAAATGATTACTTAATGATTTAAAAGATAACACATAAAAAAATATATAAAAAAAGTGTATTGGTGTGGGTGGGTTTTAACACAAAAACTTAAAAGAAAAATAAGTTCAAAAGATAAGCAGCTCGGTGAGCGGAGGTGACCGCTGGTCATTTGACGATGGTGTCGTCTTCACTTTGTTTCACTTTCCGGCGGGTAGAGAGACACATGTATGTGCACTTGCATATATATATACTTGGCGAAATGGAGTCAGTATCTGCTGCTCAAATATGGATCGAAGCACATAAGGCAAGTTGCCACACTCATCACGGAAGCTATTGTTAGTGGTTTATTTATTGGTATTTGTTTGCCGGTTTAGGTTGGTTGACTTCCATAATAATAATTTTCTCTGTCAGATTTTCATTGGTAATTTCCTTTTATTGTTTTTTTTTTTTTTTTTTTTTTTGGGGGTAGTTTAGCTTATTGTATTTGTTGAGTCGGAACATCCTTCGGGCGGTTACTTGTGGTCACAGGACCAGGAGTTGGCGAGGGACACTACCTTCTCCAGCTCGTGTCGTTGGTCGCGGCGTCCCTGGATCACCTTCTTGTAGGTACTAAGTCCCTTGAATACCAGGAGGATGATCAGCAATCCCGCGATGAGTCGAAGGACTTGGTAGACCTGAGCGATTTCGTCCTTGTGGTCGACCACTTCGATCGTGTTTATTACGTTAGCGGTGCTGTCATCAACTTTGGACGTTTTGGAGCCCATTGCCCTTGTATGTGTCTTCCTTTCAGGACCTGGGTATTGTCGGCTACAGGATCAACACTTGAACTCCGAATCACCACTTGAACTCCGAATTTGGCTCCGAGACGCGACGCGGTTGCAATAATCTTCCCGAGGGCTTCTGGGTTTTTTGACTCTCTCAGTACGGCTATATTGGGGTCTTTTATATCCAAAGACTGTGCCAAGTATTGCCTAGGAATCTCCGGGATGGAACACAAAAGTGTTCTCACCTAGTGTCATCTTTTCCCCTCTTTTCGCCTATTGGCTGGGGTTTTATGTGGGTCGTCTTTGTTCTAAAGTTGAATAGTTCAGCAAAATCGGCGGTGCTGGGTTGCAGCTGATTGCATGGCTCACTTTTGTGAGTTTAGGCGGTGTCATCTGCCAGAACCGAATTTTTGTGCAATCGTGCCCGTGTTGATTTTCTAGAGCATTAGTGCATTGGCTTTCTTGATTTTCTTCCGCGTTACCCAAATGACTCACATCGCCCTAACCGGCGTACGTAACAGGCTCGGGGTCGTCGATGCTGATCAGCATGGAATGGTCCCGTAAAAAAAATCAACGTGCGGGCGGTTAGGCTGTTTTCACGCGCCCAACGTGGGCCTCGACCCATTCCCTGAGGTTAAGAGTCTCCTGCTCTATCGACTGAGCTAGCCGGGTTGGAAAAAGAAAAGGCCTTCTTCGGCAGCACGACGCACTGTGGCTTATTTTACGAAAACTCGAAAACTGTATAGTGAACGGTTTCTTGAAATCTGGTGTGAGGAGCACGGGCGCTGACACCATATTCACTTTCAATGCCTTGAACGCTTGTATCCCCTCCTCACTCAACTCAAATTTCTTGAGTCGGTCTTTTGTTAAACACTCGTGTAGAGGAGCTGCAACTTGTGCATAATTTTGAATAAAGCGCCGATACCACCCAGTCATTCCCAAAAATCTTCGCAGTTGTTTGGCGGAGATAGGTATTGGAAAATCCTGGATAGCTTTGATCTTCGACTGGTCTGTTTTTATGCATCCCCCACCTACGACATACCCCAAGTATTTAGCCTGTTTGTAGCAAAATTTACTTTTCTCTACGTTGATGGTCAGTTTTGCCCGTTTTAAGACAATCACTGACCTGTCGCAACATTTCCAAATGTTCTTCAAACGACGGAGAACATACCAAGAGATCATCCAAATATACAAATACATTGTCACGTAGCGCGGCTGGAATTACTTTGTCCATCAGTCGGCACATTCTTTGCGCGGCGTTGCATAAGCCGAATGGCATGACTGTAAATTGATATAAGGGTCTGCCGGTCACAGTAAATGCGGTTTTTTCTCTACTTTTGGCTTCCAGTGGGATCTGCCAGAAAGCGTCTTTTAAATCAATTGCCGAAATATAATAAGTTTCCTGCAGTCGACTTAATAGTCCCTCAATATGTGGCAAGGGAAATGCGTCTTTAATCGTCCGTGAGTTTACCTTGCGCGCATCTAAACAAAGGCGGTTCTTTGTGCCCTTCTGCACCAAGGTCACTGGAGAACTCCAGCTACTGTTACCTTCTTCAATCACCCCTAATCCAATCATTCTGTCTAGTTCTGCAAACACCAGTTGTTGCTTGGCTGGCGAGATCGGATAGTGACGCTGTTTAATGGGTAGCTTTTCTTGTGTTACTTCGATGACATGCTCTTCTAAATCGGTTTTCCCCAAGCCCATGTCTACACAAGAGGGAAATGTAATAACTAAATTCTGTAATATTGCCTTTTGCTCCGTTGTCAGTTCATGCGGAGTATACGCTGTCTCCGCTCGTGTCGAAGCTTCCTCGTCTCCCGTTGCTCCTACCTCCAGTTCTGCAACTTTCGCTAAGCGTTGCCCAGGCAACGGCAACTGGATTTCATCCCAGAATTCAATTCCAAAATAAAATTGCTGCTGTAAGGCTGGCACTATTAAAAACTCTAGCTCTTTTGTTTCCCCTTCCCATTCTACAGGCAAGTGAATCATGCCGGTAACGTAAGTCTTTCCCCCGTTAGCTGTTTGTACGTCTTGTCTCTTCAATCTGCGCACCTTATGTTGTCGCCCCTGTAAAAATCTTTCCGCCCCTCTTCCAATGCAATTTGCACTAGCGCCAGTGTCAAGTAGTGCTATGATTTCTTCCCCGTCTACTTTAGTCTTGGCGAACAGGCGGTTGTCATCTTTTAGGCTGATTACTGAAGCTATAATCTTTTTCTTGGTTTTCCTTTCAGCTTCCTGATATTGGTGTAAATATTGAAGTTTTTTGTCTTTCCTGGTTTCGGTTGGCTCTACGTCATTGAATATTCGTTCACGCGCCGCCTCGTATTCTTGTTTTCGCTGATGATACGACTTGTATGGCGAAATTTGTGTCGGGCGCGCGTTACTGTGACTTATTGTGTTGGGGTAGGTCCGGTCTGAGCAGGCTTCCCCGACCCTCCTGTCAGACTCTGCTGTAAAAACGCTGACTCGGTGGAATGATACGAGTCGTTTTTGCCGCAATAGTTGCAGACGGTGTCATGGAATCGCGCTTGGCACCTGGCTCCTTCTGATCCTCCGTGTTTCCGATAGAAATCCGGTGGCTTGTTACAAGTGTAACATAGGTAGGTATGGAAAGGAGACGTACATTCAATTTGTATAGAATTTTCGTTAAATTTGATTTTTCTGTATGTGCTTTTAACCATTTCTGTTACGTCGGTGTTGTCGTGGTGCCTCAGTCCTTGGAGGACATAGGGCTGAGGAAGTGGCCGCCCGGATAGCAGACACGATTTGTGCAGCTGAGCTCGCCGGATTTGGGGTGGGTTCTTTGGACGCCACTATCCTCTCCAAACGTAATCAGAACAATTATTTACGTGCCTGAAAAATAGAAGAAATCGTTTGTCAGTCTGTCTTTCTGTCCACATTGCCCCGCAATGAGATCGTGATCGTGAGAACGATCGGGCTAAGTTTTGGCCGTTTTCCCTCCCCAATCGCAAACTTCGTCCGCCTTTGGATCGTCGCGGGCCGTGCAATACGATCCCCTTTTGTACTTGTCGTTCGTCAAAAGTCATGTCATTTTCTTGACCCAGTCTTCCAGTTGTACCAATGCCCCCCCTTTTAATGGGTTTCTACCAATGCATTTTTGCTGTTTTAAGTTCACATTACAAGTTTATTATAAAGGTTGTGCAAGCGTGTATTGGACATTAAAGTGTGTTATAGCTATTCTGAATTGATTTAAATTGTGTAATTAATATTTAGGTGTATTTAGAATATAGTATATTTTGGGAAGATACTATTTTGTCATATGGTATCTGGTGTATATGGGGCACGAATATATATATATAATTATGTCTGACAATATGGGAAAAAAAATGTCCCTTTGACTCACCCTCGGTTATTCCATCGTTGAGAGCTCTCGTTCCGGAGTTGAGGTTTTTATTTGTTCGAAAAAGGTTAAAAATTAGTCAAATATATATATATATATCGTGAGGTGTTTTAGGGGTTGGATTTCACTAAATGTACAAAATTATTACTTAATGATTTAAAAGATAACACATAAAAAAATATATAAAAAAGTGTATTGGTGTGGGTGGGTTTTAACACAAAAACTAAAAAGAAAAATAAGTTCAAAAGATAAGCAGCTCGGTGAGCGGAGTGACCGCTGGTCTTTTGACGATGGTGTCGTCTTCACTTTGTTTCACTTTCCGGCGGGTAGAGAGACACATGTATGTGCACTTGCATATATATATATACTTGGCGAAATGGAGTCAGTATCTGCTGCTCAAATATGGATCGAAGCACATAAGGCAAGTTGCCACACTCATCACGGAAACTATTGTTAGTGGTTTATTTATTGGTATTTGTTTGCCGGTTTAGGTTGGTTGACTTCCATAATAATAATTTTCTCTGTCAGATTTTCATTGGTAATTTCCCTTTATTGTTTTTTTTTTTTTTTTTTTTTTAAGGTTGGTAGTTTAGCTTATTGTATTTGTTGAGTCGGAACATCCTTCGGGCGGTTACTTGTGGTCACAGGACCAGGAGTTGGCGAGGGACACTACCTTCTCCAGCTCGTGTCGTTGGTCGCGGCGTCCCTGGATCACCATCTTGTAGGTACTAAGTCCCTTGAATACCAGGAGGACGATCAGCAATCCCGCGATGAGTCGAAGGACTTGGTAGACCTTAGCGATTTCGTCCTTGTGGTCGACCACTTCGATCGTGTTTATTACGTTAGCGGTGCTGTCATCAACTTTGGACGTTTTGGAGCCCATTCTCCTTGTATGTGTCTTCCTTTCAGGACCTGGGTATTGTCGGCTACAGGATCAACACTTGAACTCCGAATCACCACTTGAACTCCGAATTTGGCTCCGAGACGCGACGCGGTTGTAATAATCTTCCCGAGGGCTTCTGGGTTTTTTGACTCTCTCAGTACGGCTATATTGGGGTCTTTTATATCCAAAGACTGTGCCAAGTATTGCCTAGGAATCTCCGGGATGGAACACAAAAGTGTTCTCACCTAGTGTCATCTTTTCCCCTCTTTTCGCCTATTGGCTGGGGTTTTATGTGGGTCGTCTTTGTTCTAAAGTTGAATAGTTCAGCAAAATCGGCGGTGCTGGGTTGCAGCTGATTGCATGGCTCACTTTTGTGAGTTTAGGCGGTGTCATCTGCCAGAACCGAATTTTTGTGCAATCGTGCCCGTGTTGATTTTCTAGAGCATTAGTGCATTGGCTTTCTTGATTTTCTTCCGCGCCCTAACCGGCGTACGTAACAGGCTCGGGGTCGTCGATGCTGATCAGCATGGAATGGTCCCGTAAAAAAAATCAACGTGCGGGCGGTTAGGCTGTTTTCACGCGCCCAACGTGGGCCTCGACCCATTCCCTGAGGTTAAGAGTCTCCTGCTCTATCGACTGAGCTAGTCGGGTTGGAAAAAGAAAAGGCCTTCTTCGGCAGCACGACGCACTGTGGCTTATTTTACGAAAACTCGAAAACTGTATAGTGAACGGTTTCTTGAAATCTGGTGTGAGGAGCACGGGCGCTGACACCATATTCACTTTCAATGCCTTGAACGCTTGTATCCCCTCCTCACTCAACTCAAACTTCTTGAGTCGGTCTTTTGTTAAACACTCGTGTAGAGGAGCTGCAACTTGTGCATAATTTTGAATAAAGCGCCGATACCACCCAGTCATTCCCAAAAATCTTCGCAGTTGTTTGGCGGAGATAGGTATTGGAAAATCCTGGATAGCTTTGATCTTCGACTGGTCTGTTTTTATGCATCCCCCACCTACGACATACCCCAAGTATTTAGCCTGTTTGTAGCAAAATTTACTTTTCTCTACGTTGATGGTCAGTTTTGCCCGTTTTAGACAATCACTGACCTGTCGCAACATTTCCAAATGTTCTTCAAACGACGGAGAACATACCAAGAGATCATCCAAATATACAAATACATTGTCACGTAGCGCGGCTGGAATTACTTTGTCCATCAGTCGGCACATTCTTTGCGCGGCGTTGCATAAGCCGAATGGCATGACTGTAAATTGATATAAGGGTCTGCCGGTCATAGTAAATGCGGTTTTTTCTCTACTTTTGGCTTCCAGTGGGATCTGCCAGAAAGCGTCTTTTAAATCAATTGCCGAAATATAATAAGTTTCCTGCAGTCGACTTAATAGTCCCTCAATATGTGGCAAGGGAAATGCGTCTTTAATCGTCCGTGAGTTTACCTTGCGCGCATCTAAACAAAGGCGGTTCTTTGTGCCCTTCTGCACCAAGGTCACTGGAGAACTCCAGCTACTGTTACCTTCTTCAATCACCCCTAATCCAATCATTCTGTCTAGTTCTGCAAACACCAGTTGTTGCTTGGCTGGCGAGATCGGATAGTGACGCTGTTTAATGGGTAGCTTTTCTTGTGTTACTTCGATGACATGCTCTTCTAAATCGGTTTTCCCCAAGCCCATGTCTACACAAGAGGGAAATGTACTAACTAAATTCTGTAATATTGCCTTTTGCTCCGTTGTCAGTTCATGCGGAGTATACGCTGTCTCCGCTCGTGTCGAAGCTTCCTCGTCTCCCGTTGCTCCTCCTCCAGTTCTGCAACTTTCGCTAAGCGTTGCCCAGGCAACGGCAACTGAAATTCATCCCAGAATTCAATTCCAAAATAAAATTGCTGCTGTAAGGCTGGCACTATTAAAAACTCTAGCTCTTTTTTTTCCCCTTCCCATTCTACAGGCAAGTGAATCATGCCGGTAACTTGAGTCTTTCCCCCGTTAGCTGTTTGTACGTCTTGTCTCTTCAATCTGCGCACCTTATGTAAAAATCTTTCCGCCCCTCTTCCAATGCAATTTGCACTAGCGCCAGTGTCAAGTAGTGCTATGATTTCTTCCCCGTCTACTTTAGTCTTGGCGAACAGGCGGTTGTCATCTTTTAGGCTGATTACTGAAGCTATAATCTTTTTCTTGGTTTTCCTTTCAGCTTCCTGATATTGGTGTAAATATTGAAGTTTTTTGTCTTTCCTGGTTTCGGTTGGCTCTACGTCATTGAATATTCGTTCACGCGCCGCCTCGTATTCTTGTTTTCGCTGATGATACGACTTGTATGGCGAAATTTGTGTCGGGCGCGCGTTACTGTGACTTATTGTGTTGGGGTAGGTCCGGTCTGAGCAGGCTTCCCCGACCCTCCTGTCAGACTCTGCTGTAAAAACGCTGACTCGGTGGAATGATACGAGTCGTTTTTGCCACAATAGTTGCAGACGGTGTCATGGAATCGCGCTTGGCACCTGGCTCCTTCTGATCCTCCGTGTTTCCGATAGAAATCCGGTGGCTTGTTACAAGTGTAACATAGGTAGGTATGGAAAGGAGACGTACATTCAATTTGTATAGAATTTTCGTTAAATTTGATTTTTCTGAATGTGCTTTTAACCATTTCTGTTACGTCGGTGTTGTCGTGGTGCCTCAGTCCTTGGAGGACATAGGGCTGAGGAAGTGGCCGCCCGGATAGCAGACACGATTTGTGCAGCTGAGCTCGCCGGATTTGGGGTGGGTTCTTTGGACGCCACTATCCTCTCCAAACGTAATCAGAACAATTATTTACGTGCCTGAAAAATAGAAGAAATCGTTTGTCAGTCTGTCTTTCTGTCCACATTGCCCCGCAAGCATATTTATGCTTGATCGTGAGAACGATCGGGCTAAGTTTTGGCCGTTTTCCCTCCCCAATCGCAAACTTCGTCCGCCTTTGGATCGTCGCGGGCCGTGCAATACGATCCCCTTTTGTACTTGTCGTTCGTCAAAAGTCATGTCATTTTCTTGACCCAGTCTTCCAGTTGTACCAATGCCCCCCCTTTTAATGGGTTTCTACCAATGCATTTTTGCTGTTTTAAGTTCACATTACAAGTTTATTATAAAGGTTGTGCAAGCGTGTATTGGACATTAAAGTGTGTTATAGCTATTCTGAATTGATTTAAATTGTGTAATTAATATTTAGGTGTATTTAGAATATAGTATATTTTGGGAAGATACTATTTTGTCATATGGTATCTGGTGTATATGGGGCACGAATATATATACATAATTATGTCTGACAATATGGGAAAAAAAATGTCCCTTTGACTCACCCTCGGTTATTCCATCGTTGAGAGCTCTCGTTCCGGAGTTGAGGTTTTTATTTGTTCGAAAAAGGTTAAAAATTAGGCAAATATATATATATATATCGTGCTGTGTTTTAGGGGTTGGATTTCACTAAATGTACAAAATGATTACTTAATGATTTAAAAGATAACATATAAAAAAATATATAAAAAAAGTGTATTGGTGTGGGTGGGTTTTAACACAAAAACTTAAAAGAAAAATAAGTTCAAAAGATAAGCAATTCGGTTCTGGCAGATGACACCGCCTAAACTCACAAAAGTGAGCCATGCAATCAGCTGCAACCCAGCACCGCCGATTTTGCTGAACTATTCAACTTTAGAACAAAGACGACCCACATAAAACCCCAGCCAATAGGCGAAAAGAGGGGAAAAGATGACACTAGGTGAGAACACTTTTGTGTTCCATCCCGGAGATTCCTAGGCAATACTTGGCACAGTCTTTGGATATAAAAGACCCCAATATAGCCGTACTGAGAGAGTCAAAAAACCCAGAAGCCCTCGGGAAGATTATTGCAACCGCGTCGCGTCTCGGAGCCAAATTCGGAGTTCAAGTGGTGATTCGGAGTTCAAGTGTTGATCCTGTAGCCGACAATACCCAGGTCCTGAAAGGAAGACACATACAAGGAGAATGGGCTCCAAAACGTCCAAAGTTGATGACAGCACCGCTAACGTAATAAACACGATCGAAGTGGTCGACCACAAGGACGAAATCGCTCAGGTCTACCAAGTCCTTCGACTCATCGCGGGATTGCTGATCGTCCTCCTGGTATTCAAGGGACTTAGTACCTACAAGATGGTGATCCAGGGACGCCGCGACCAACGACACGAGCTGGAGAAGGTAGTGTCCCTCGCCAACTCCTGGTCCTGTGACCACAAGTAACCGCCCGAAGGATGTTCCGACTCAACAAATACAATAAGCTAAACTACCAACCTTAAAAAAAAAAAAAAAAAAAACAATAAAAGGAAATTACCAATGAAAATCTGACAGAGAAAATTATTATTATGGAAGTCAACCAACCTAAACCGGCAAACAAATACCAATAAATAAACCACTAACAATAGTTTCCGTGATGAGTGTGGCAACTTGCCTTATGTGCTTCGATCCATATTTGAGCAGCAGATACTGACTCCATTTCGCCAAGTATATATATATGCAAGTGCACATACATGTGTCTCTCTACCCGCCGGAAAGTGAAACAAAGTGAAGACGACACCATCGTCAAATGACCAGCGGTCACTCCGCTCACCGAGCTGCTTATCTTTTGAACTTATTTTTCTTTTAAGTTTTTGTGTTAAAACCCACCCACACCAATACACTTTTTTTATATATTTTTTTATGTGTTATCTTTTAAATCATTAAGTAATCATTTTGTACATTTAGTGAAATCCAACCCCTAAAACACCGCACGATATATATATATATATTTGACTAATTTTTAACCTTTTTCGAACAAATAAAAACCTCAACTCCGGAACGAGAGCTCTCAACGATGGAATAACCGAGGGTGAGTCAAAGGGACATTTTTTTTCCCATATTGTCAGACATAATTATATATATATATTCGTGCCCCATATACACCAGATACCATATGACAAAATAGTATCTTCCCAAAATATACTATATTCTAAATACACCTAAATATTAATTACACAATTTAAATCAATTCAGAATAGCTATAACACACTTTAATGTCCAATACACGCTTGCACAACCTTTATAATAAACTTGTAATGTGAACTTAAAACAGCAAAAATGTATTGGTAGAAACCCATTAAAAGGGGGGGCATTGGTACAACTGGAAGACTGGGCCAAGAAAATGACATGACTTTTGACGAACGACAAGTACAAAAGGGGATCGTATTGCACGGCCCGCGACGATCCAAAGGCGGACGAAGTTTGCGATTGGGGAGGGAAAACGGCCAAAACTTAGCCCGATCGTTCTCACGATCAAGCATAAATATGCTTGCGGGGCAATGTGGACAGAAAGACAGACTGACAAACGATTTCTTCTATTTTTCAGGCACGTAAATAATTGTTCTGATTACGTTTGGAGAGGATAGTGGCGTCCAAAGAACCCACCCCAAATCCGGCGAGCTCAGCTGCACAAATCGTGTCTGCTATCCGGGCGGCCACTTCCTCAGCCCTATGTCCTCCAAGGACTGAGGCACCACGACAACACCGACGTAACAAGTTCTCTAAAAAAATGTCTAGATTCAGGTACTAGATTTGTGGTTTCATTAATCAAAAAAGATGAAATATCGGAGGATAATTGGTTTAAGCTAAATTCTGCAGCTGCAAGAGCTGCATTGTCGGCATTTGCATAACTGGAAAAAGCTTGGGGAGATGCTAAATTTAAACCAGCGTTGGAATGTATATACTTTTCGTTTGGAGTGTATGAATGTTCTTTAAGAGCAGCTTTCAAGCTGCTCATAGTGTCTCGGGCATTTTTGTCTTCATTTGTTCTACTAAGAGAACTCTTAACAACTTTACTAAGGGGATTTTGTGAGTAAATATGTTGTGCAACTAACTTCGTGTTGTTCTATTGCAAATTTTCTATGCCATTTCGGTTGAGGGGATTGGGTAATATCATTTACATCCACTTCGTCTAAAATTTGAAACAGAGAGGGGTATCTTATTTTGGTTTCGTTACGGGAGAGGTTTTCGAGTGTCATACACTTTTGAATAGCTTACGCTCTCTTTCGTGCTGGGCAGTCCAAAGAGGTAGCTATATGCTGCTGTTTGCAGTTGACAAAAACTACTTGTGAGCATTGCTGCTCTTTTCTATGAGTGAGCGAGCATTTACTGCATTTTTGCTCTTGTTGTTTACAGTGTTGGGCGAAGTGCCCAAACCGAAAACACCTAAAACACTGACTAATCGGCACATACGGACTAACGTTGACTTTCGTGTACAAAAACACAATTTCATTTGGGATTTGCGCTCCCTTAAATAAGATTTGTAGTATTTTTAAAATTCTCTTTATTCTCCCTATATCTCGTCTTCACTCGGAACACATCGTGAATAGGCACTGTAGAGGAATTGTACTCTTTTAGCCCCGCGTAAGAAAATTGCGAGGGAATATTAAAAATGATGCCCATTTTAAAAATAAATTGATTAGGTTCATACCCGTTTTTTTTTTTTGTTAATATTTTATCATCAGATCTAACACAGATAATAAATATACAAGAGCCCCGATAAACCCGTTAGAATTAAATGCTAGCACTCAGCTTAATATACATAAAAGATATTGTTTCTGTGAGTAAAATAGGCTATGGACGCTGCAAAGCTGAGTGTAAGTCAGCGATGCCCATTTTAAAAATAAATTGTTTAAATATTTTGGGTTCATACCCGTTATTTTTTAGATCTGATGATAAAATATTGTTAATATTTTGGGTTCATACCCGTTATTTTTTAGATCTGATGATAAAATATTAACAATAACAATATTAACAATATTTTATCATTAGATCTAAAAAATATTAACAATATTTTATCATCAGATCTAAAAAATAACGGGTATGAACCCAAAATATAAGTGTAAGTCAGCGATGCCAACTGTAAAAATAAATTGTTTAAATTTTGCGGTATGTAATAATGAAACTGTATTTCAGGTTAAGTTAAACCGTTGTACGTTTTATAGAATAAAACATAGACTCTGCTCATTGCTACCGTTTACCAAGCGGCGGGCTTTGACTTGTTGAAGGCATTCCCCGGGATAATCGCGTCGGCGTCATATTCTTTTATTCGCACTCTGCATGATGCCTACATCACACTCGCCCCGGCGGAGCCCGAGATTTGATGTCTCAAGTGCTCCCACAGCTGCGACTACCATGACCACGGCAACTGGCACTCCGGCCAGCTCTGCGGCTGCGGCTGGTGATCTGCGGCGGCCACGGACTCCAATGGAAAGTGGAATTCCTGCAAAGAAGGCAAGTGGTATTCTGCAGCCTGACGGATCAGGGCAGATTACGGATTCTACGACTGTACAGTTGGCGACCCTAATGGAAAGGATCGCACTTAGAGAAGGAGTTGGTCAAGGCAAGGGCAAGTATAGGACAAGCAGAGGCCGCAAGGAATCCCGTTGGAGGGATGAGCGGTGCGGTGAATACACTGCCATGTTTGAGTGGAACGCTGCCACGTTTGAGCGCAGCGCCACTGCAGGTATTGAGTGACAACCTGCCACGGCAGATATTGAGTGATCTGCAACTGGAGCTTGGAGTGACGCCAACTTTAGATGGACCGTTGCCGGCACAATTGAGTGCAAATTTGCCGCCACAATTGAGTGGATATTTGGCGCCCACGCCGGGCAGCCATTGCGCAAAAGGGCAACAAGTCACACGGAACTGTGCAACAACAACGATAAGCCATTCTCCGCCATTTTTTGTTCCCCCACGGTGCAACCAGAACTAGGTTATGTTCACGCACTAAGGGAGCCACAACGCAACTTGGAGGTACCTGCGCCATTGCCCGGATCATATGGATCGGCATCGGCGAGCATACCTAATGGATGGACGCCACGTAGATTACCTGATCTTCCCGAGTTTGAGGGTCAGCCTGAGGAATGGCCAATATTCCAGTGTGCGTTCATCGAGACAACGGCGGCTTATCAGTGCACAGCATTGGAAAACAACCAGAGACTAGTGAAAGCATTGAAGGGTGATGCTCGAGCGGGAGTAAAGTCGCTGCTCATCCATCCCAGCAACGTGCAAGCTGTAATGGAGCAGCTACGATTCCGGAATGGACGTCCGGAGCAACTTATTCGTAGTCAACTGGAAAGCGTGCGGGATGTGCAGCCAATTCAGGAGCACAACATAGCCAAGATCGTACCGTTCGCCACAAGGGTGAGCAATCTTCCAGCGTTCCTGCAGTCAACCGCAAGCGGCAGACAGCACTTAGAGAATCCAACCCTGATGGAGGAGCTGATCGCCAAGTTGCCCATAGCCAAGAGGTTGGACTGGGCAAAGCAACAACGTTTATACAACTCCTGGCTGGAATTGTATATGCTGCAGCAAATTTAGAGAATTTATCAATCAGTGTTAAAACGATCTGTCCATTAATTGTATAAATGTCTATATGAACAATTTGTAATGGGACTTCGGCTATTTCGGGTTTCTGGAATAATGGCTTAGGTGGTCTTCTATCATATTT
Organism: Drosophila rufa; assembly: GCA_018153105.1. Lineage (NCBI taxonomy): Eukaryota > Metazoa > Arthropoda > Insecta > Diptera > Drosophilidae > Drosophila > Drosophila rufa. Next base: position 4,005,558 of record JAECXS010000003.1, on the reverse strand, counting down.
TAAAATCTGACAAATGTCACAAAGATTAATTATTTGAGTGATCTTCTGTTTCATATACGGAAAATATACTGTTCTTTTAAGATGTTGTAACGATTCTTCTATCCCTCGATGATTGTTCTTCGAGTGATAATCTTTGATTATTCTATCTTGTTCCTCCTTCGAGGTTACATCTAATAGGAGTACCTTACATCGAATAATTTTAATATCTGTAAAATGCTCTTCGTGTGACCTTTTAATAAGGTCGAAAATTTCGTCCGAAGTTAGAATCGCATGTACCTTGTTGGGCGTTAGTGTTTCACTTATCCAAAGCTTTATTTTATCAGCATCGAATTTTGTATGCACGATGGTGCGACGAAGTTTATTTTTGAAAAGTATATGGTTTTGTACCCTATCTATGTCACCTACCCTGAGGATGTGTTGTGATTTGAACTCGTTTAATGGTTTGTTGGACGTGATTATCCCGCTAGTATGGGTCGTTGTGGAGCTTCTGGTTTCAGAGATACAATTTGTTTCCACCGTAATACGACTTAGGGCGTCGGCCACCACATTTTGTGATCCCTTTTTGTACACCACTTCGTAGTCGTATTCTAAAAGTTGGAGCTTCCAACGAACTAGTTTAGAATTGGGTTCCTTAAAGTTCATAAGCCATGTTAATGGCCTATGATCAGTCACAATTTGAAATTTCTGTCCAAATAAGTAGGGGCGAAAATATTTAACCGCCCAGATTATAGCTAACATTTCCTTTTCGACGGTAGAGTAATTCGATTCCCTGTAGTTTAGGGTCCTACTAGCGAATGATACTGGCCTGTCTGAACCAACGGTCCCTTGTGACAAGACCGCACCTATTGCAACGTTACTAGCATCGGTTGTTAATATAAATGGTTTCTTAAAGTTTGGGTATTTTAAAATCGGGTCGTTGCAAAGTAGCGTTTTACACGATTCGAAAGCTTCTTTGTATTCTTCACTTAGCAGCACTGCTGCCTTACCCTTTAGTTGCTGAGTCAAGGGTTTAGTAATCCTGGCAAAATCTCGTATGAATTTCCTATAGTAGCCTAATAGGCCCTAAAAGGATTTAATCTCCTTCTTTGTAGTTGGTATTGGAAAATTCTTTATCACTGTGATCTTTTTGGGGTTCGGTTTAATACCGTCTTCCGTAACTATATGACCCAAATACTCAATTTCTTTACGTAGGAATTCGGATTTATCCGGCTGTATTTTCAGATTGGCTTGGTTCAATCTCAGGAACACTGCGTGTAAATCTGCAATGTGTTCTTGTAATGACGGTGAAAATATAATAATGTCGTCTAGATAGACTAAACAACATTTTCCATTTAGATCCATAACCCTTTGAAAGGTTGCCGGGGCGTTCGTGAGCCCGAACGGCATACGAAGGAATTCGTAATGGCCTCCCTGAGCTGTGAAAGTTGTTTTTGAGATATGTCTGGGTTCCATCTCTATTTGATGGTACCCACTAGCCAAGTCTAGGGCTGTAAAATACTTGGCCCTGCCTATTCTATCCAACACGTCATTTATATTGGGCATCGGATACCTGTCTTTAATAGTCTTCTCGTTTAGTTTCCTAAAATCCACCACCATTCTCAATTTTTTTACATTTGAGGCATCCAATTTCTTCGATACGAGAAACACTGGTGCACTCCACGGAGAATGGCTGTGCCTAATATTTTGATCAAGTAGTTTATTTATTTGACGTTGGATTTCAGTGCCCTCTGTAAGACTAAATCTGAAGGGTCTACAAAATATGGGCTTTTCGTCTGTTGTGTTAATATCATGTTTAACCTTGTTGGTGAAGGATAATTCATTTCCTTCAGAAAATACAATGCTAGGGAAACTCTCGCAGAGTCGGAAAAGTTGGTGCTTTTCCTCCTCGTTTAAGTGTTCGGTCCTCATTAAATTGAATGTTGCTGTTGGGTCATCCTTCTTGCATTTGAAGTTATTAGGAATCTCGTTAATGAGAGTGAACTCAGTTTCCTTAAACCTGTTCACTTCCAACCTCGAATCCAAGAAGAACTTCTTTAGAGTTTTAGAAAAATTATTGATTTCGAGTAAACTGAAGTTATCCACAGCATTGTAAATGCCTTCCGTTATAAAAAAATCGTTTCCCAATTGTATGTGTTCACATAAAAAGGGTCCCTCTTTAATGCTAACGGGGACCTTAACAAGTGCTTTAGATCCTTCTTCAATTTCTTTGATTTCTGAGACATGATTTGGTTGCAATAATATGGGTAGTTTGAAAATTGGTGTTACAAAGGTATGGTCGGAAATTCGAATGCCGATTAGTCCATCGAAGAAAGGGTGAAATTGGAATAAGAGAAATGGGAACTCCCTCTTATCGTTTACCGTACTAAAAATAGGTAATGTTGCCATCTGATAAATTGGGTGTTCCTGAAGCACCGTGGTAATTACGATTGGTTTCTGTAGGTCGACTTTTTTTAGCTCGGGAACAAATTTGGGATGTATGAAGGAGCCCTCTGCTCCTGTATCAACTAGAAACTTTAAATAGTGTCGATCATCTACCAATAATTTTACATACGGCAAGTTTGCTTCCAAGCTGAACCTGCTCAAGAATCCTCTTTGTGTTTCAAGGCATCTGTCCGAAAATTTGATGTCTCGTCAAAATTATGTTTCTCCCCAGTTTCTTCTGCCCTACTCTTCGTCTCGAAATTATACCTGTGCTGATCCCTTGAATTAAATCTGTCCTTTGAGTAATTCTTATTTGTCGCGGCCCTTGAAGTACTTGGTACGTGGGCTGCTATATATATTTCTGGCCTAGGCAACACTAAGTGTTGTTAGGTGGAATCTGACATTTCCATTGAAAAGTTCGACATTTTTAAGCATAAACGTACTTAGAACGGTTTGACGTACGACTATCATTTGTGTTGTTTTCAGTTACTTAAAAAAATCAATTTCGCAAAAAAATGGAATTAACTCGTGAACATTTTCGTGCGATCATTTTTCACAACTTTCGGCGTGGATTATCACGACAAGAGTGCAGCGATGAACTTAAATCTTTGTATGACTATGAAGCACCATCCTATAGCACTGTGAAAAACTGGTACAACGAATTCAATCGTGGCCGACGCTCCCTCAAAGACGAATTCCGCGAAGGTCGTCCAAAAACAGCCGTTGTGCCAGAAAACATCGATGGCGTACGTGAACTAATAATGCAAGACCGTCATGTGACATACCGTGAGATAGAGGCATCCCTAGGTATTTCTTCCACCAGCATACATTCGATATTGCATGAGCACCTGGCTGTAAAAAAGGTTTGTTCTCGTTGGATCAATTTGACAATCGCTCAAAAGAAGGCTCGTGTGGATTGGTGTAAAGAAATGCTGAAAAAATACGATCGCGGTGCTTCAAAAGACGTTTATAAGATCGTCACAGGTGACGAATCATGGATCTATGCGTATGAGCCCGAAACAAAACAGCAATCGACCGTGTGGGTCTTCCAAGACGAGCCAAATCCAACGAAAGTTGTTCGTGGAAGAAGCACTTCTAAGCAAATGGTCGCCTGTTTCTTCGCAAAAACTGGTCATGTGGCTACTGTTCCTCTTGAGCAACGTAGGACGGTCAATTCTGATTGGTACACCACCATTTGTTTGCCTGAAGTCTTCGGTGAAATTCGAAAAACGTACAAGGGAAGACGAATCATTGTGCACCATGACAATGCGAGCTCTCACACATCGGCTCAAACCAGCGCCTTTTTGACTGGCCAAAACGTCGAATTGATGGGTCATCCGCCGTACAGTCCTGACTTGGCACCAAATGACTTCTTTTTATTCCCTCACATCAAGAAGAAAATGCGTGGTCAACGATTTTCGTCGCCAGAAGATGCTGTTGAAGCATTCAAAAACCATGTTTTTGAGGTGTGTCAATCAGAGTGGAAAAAGTGCTTCGAAAATTGGTTTGAGCGCATGCAAAAGTGTGTAAATCTTGATGGAGAATATTTTGAAAAACAATAAAACTATTTTCCTTAATAAATATTCGTATTTTCATTATTAGGCCAGAAATATATGTAGCAGCCCACGTATATCGTCACTCGGCATTATAGCCGGGTACTTAGTAGTCTGGTTCTTCTCGAATTTCTTTGGAACGTATTCATTTTTCTCGAAGCGATTAAAACGATTATACTCTCTCTTTTGGAACTGGTTAGATCGAGAACGATCGTACTGCCTATTTTGTGATTTAAAAGCTGAGTTTTCATCAAAATAAATACTCCGTTCGTTTATAGCAACGTCATATGCTTCATCTAATGTATCAGGTCTCATGGCTCTGACCGTACTTCCTAAATTACCGCGGAGGCCCATGAGGAAAGCCGTGAGGCATGAGTGTGAGACTCCTTTCTTCCTGATTCTAATAGCGATTTGCTCGTTCTCCTCGGATTCAATGAGTCTGAACAACGCGAGTTTGATTTTAGTAATTTGATCGTACAACCTCTGCACTTGAAGTTGTTTTTGTGGTAAATTGTACAATTCCATCATTAAGGTGTCCTCGTCTCTTCTATCTTTGCAGTGTAATAATAGTGCGTCCCTGATTTCATCCCAATTTAGGGTCGCCCCTGAAGCAATCACTGCCTCGTTGGCCTTCCCTTCGATCTTTTGCCTAATAGCCCTTAATAACATTTGTCCGTACGGAGTCTGGTCCGTGCCACGAATCATGAGTATTACCTCCTCTACGTTGGTGATGAACTCGTTTAGAGTGTACGGATCACCAGCGTAAGTTGGCAGAAAGCGGATCACGTCTGGGATTCGCATGGATGCGAATAGTTCTGCCGGATTAACGGCATTGGGTACTATGGGCGACGAGGACGTCGTACTTGAATTCATTGTGGATGTTGAGGGTGGTCGAAGTGAAATCGAATTATTCGGAATGTCTTGCTCGTTACCCGCTGGAGTCTTAGAAGCACTCCTAGTGGTAGCCTTTCTCGCGGGTAATATATTTTTAACCTTAGCTAAGTTCGACATGAAAACAAAACAAAATTCAACCTTATTAGATTTGTCTTACTACACGTATTCGTACTGTTTTCTATTTGTGTTGAAGCTCTATAACTGCGTGTTGTATTCTTGAAAGCTCTTGTCTCTTTTCTATTAACTTTTTATATAAAAATTGTATAATGTGTTTGCGTATAGCTTATACCTAGAATTATACTTAATGTTGTTGTTTGTGTTGTTTATCCTATCCAGAAGTATGTGTTTGAGCGTGGTATTATAATCTGTGAAGGTAAAGACTTTAGTAAGAATTCTTGTAATAAACAAATTGAGAATATGTAGATGCATAAATTTATTTGTTGCGTTAGCCTTTTCTTTCTTTCTTTTTATTTAATTTAGTGAAAAAAAATTTTATCATACTAATTTATTTCTTTACTATTTATTATTATTTTTTTTTTTTTTTTTTTTTATATATCATAAATTCTTTTATTTATTCTATATTTTAACTTTTTGTGCCCGTGGAATCGCGTGAGCAGGAGTCGCGATGAATACACTGCCATTTGATTCCACAAATCGCAACAGATTTTTTTTTTTTTTATCATTAATACATTTTTTTGTATTCTTTATTTTAACTTTTGTGCCCGTGGAATCGCGTGAGCAGGAGTCGCGATGAATACACTGCCATTTGATTCCACAAATTGCACTTCACAACAGATATCTTTTTTTTATCATAAATAATATTTTTATTCTTTATTTTAACTTTTTGTGCCCGTGGAATCGCGTGAGCAGGAGTCGCGATGAATACACTGCCATCTGATTCCACAAATTGCACTTTTTCACAAACATTTTTATCATCAATAATTTTATTTTATTTATTTATTATTAATTTTATTATTACTATTATTTTTGTTTAACCTTTTTGTGCCCGTGGAATCGCATGAGCAGGAGTCGCGATGAATACACTGCCATTCGATTCCACTAATTGCACTTTTTCACAAACATTTTTTTATATTTTACTTCTTGCACTCTCTTAAATACTTTATGCATCCTTTCTTTTATTTTCTTTTTCTCTTCTTTTTTTTTACACTTTATTTTCTTATCCTTCACAAGACTATTACGCTTCTTTTTATTTTTATATTCATTATTATTATTTTATTATTTTTGTGTTACAGTCGTGTGCTTACAATAGTAAAAGTATCCATTCCATAGTGGTCCGTAGACGGCTGCGCCAGTTACAGTTCGAGGGTGATATTTTAGGAGCGAAATGTAGTTGAAGAATAAATTATCTATATCGGCTGGTTTATCTTTCAAGACTAAAGAATATATTCTTCAGCGGTGGCCGAGTAGCCGCCGCTGCCAAAGTGTACATAAAATCTTATATACTAGACATAAAGGCTTATACATATATCCACAGAATGTTTATCTGGAACTCCACGAAGTGTCCGCTCGTCATATTTCTGGGGGGCTTCCTGTTGCGAAGTCAGCATCTGCAAACGGAGCAACGACTAGTGGTCGTTGCTGAGTTTGGGCAATGTTTTGATTGCAACATAATTGCAATCCGAAGTGTGGGTTCAGTGGCCACCCGGTCAGCGTACCATTTCTAGGGTAGCTCCGGGTGGCTTGGTCGGGGGCTCAACGTACCGTTCCTGAACGGTAACTCGCGCTATTCTGCGCTGACCGGCAAACTCCACAGCTTCACAAACATACATACATATTCATCCGCCTGCCTAAGGGCCCTCATACCTACATACATACCTACTTATGTACATTCCAATTGTTCGCATCTCCTCTTTGCTCTTAAAGTGTGCACAAACACCTGCACTTATACATTCCTAACGGGCAAAGAGCGGCGACACAGTGCCGACACAAAAAAATCCTCCACTAACGATTTTAGAAAAATTAAATAGGAGAACAAAATTTTTTAATTGGCCGAATAAATTTAATTATTGGCAACTAATTATCGCCATACGCCCTAGCTATTTTCTAGTGGTTTTCTCAGCTTGTTTGGCGTGTTTTTTTGTTTCTCTTTTTTCACTTTAGGTTTCTATTATCGAGGAGTTCCTAAATTCAAATAAATCAAGCCAAGCATTTTTTTGGTTTTGGATTTTTTTTCCAAGCTAATTTTTGGCTATTTTTGTTCGTCGTGTTTTTTGTTTTTTTTTTTTTTTTTTCGCACAGTTTTCACGATTTTTAGTCGTATTCCTGAACAAATAAGTGGCTCATAATTTCCGCCAATATCCGAAGCTAGTTCTTAGCCATTTTTTGGCTAGTTTTTAGCTATTTCTAAGATTTTGGTCGTATTCCAGAAACCAAAAATCGAAATCTGTTTCGAATAAATGGCTTATACTTTCCGCCAATTGCCGTCGCTAGTTCTTAGCCATTTTTTTGGCTAGTTTTAGCTATTGTTTCTAGCTATCTTCTTCGAATTCAGCTATTTTTGTAGTTTCTTCATCCAGGTTGTATTTTTGGTCGTGTCTGCTGTTCGATTTCTATTTTTTTTTTTTTTTTTTTTTTTTTTTTTTTATACTTTGCTGTTATTTATTGAATCTTCTCCATTTAGAGACTAACAATAAGTGTGTCAAATCTTATATTAATAACCTAACTAACAGTCATATGACTGGCACAGAGTTGTATGGCCCTGACAATTATTGCTGGGTTGGAAGGTCGTTTCGTTGTAGGCGGGTTCTGCTGGAAGCCCGAGTCAAGCCTCTTGCCAGATGATTAGGGTGCACAGTAAGTTTTTTATTATAGGTCGCCTTTTGCTTGTCTATTTCTTCTTTTACTGCAAGAATGCCGAGATCCCTATGGATGTTTTGGTTGCGAATATACCATGGTGCCCCAGTGATAGTTCTCAGGTTTTTTGATTGCGCGCGCTGTATGATGTCTATATTGCTGCTGCTCGCGTTTCCCCACAGCTGGGAGCCATATGTCCAGATAGGCTTTAGCGTGGAGTTGTAGAGCAGGACCTTGTAGTCCAGACGCAGTGGCGATCGGGCGTTTAAAATCCAGTGGAGGCTGCTAGCTTTTAGTTTTAGATGTAGTTTCTTGCATTCGATGTGTCTTCGCCAGGTTAGTCGTCTGTCGAGGTGGACGCCGATATACGTTACTTCGTTGAATTGGGGAATCTGCGTACTATTCAAGGATACTGGGGAGCATGTTTGCCTGTTAAGAGTAAAAGTTATGTGTTTACATTTTTGTTCGTTTATTTTAATATTGATTCTATTGATTCGTCGATTTAAATTCGGACTGGGGGTGTTTTCTCCCATCGACCAGCGACATTTTCGGTTAATTTGTCACTTTCTTCCACTTTTTGCGGCGTGCAGGCCTTCCTATTTGTAGGGTATAGCTGAGTATGCCCAGTGAGGGTGACAAGAAACCGACAGCTACCCAAGGAAAAGAACAAAAAACCAACCCGTCCTCTCCGCTGCCCGCTCGCGCTAAGCAAACACCTAAGTCCGCAAGTCCAACAGTCAGAGCGGTAACCACTCCTAAAGGAAAGAGTCTTCCAGCGACAAGTTCGAAGACAACTCCTAGAATTGTTATTTGGCGAAATCGTCTAGCGAGTCTTCCCTTGCAGTCAAGCCAGAGAATCCCTCTGCTTCCGGAACCGAATTCCTTAGAGTAACACGCGCTGTCAGAAAAAAAATGGCATCCTCAGATCAGCCAACCGCCGCAAACGCGGCGTTGCACAAATTCATTGCAGTCAGCGATCGCGTTAGCCTCTTCGAAGACAAGATCAATACTCCTGATCAAGCCCCGGCTTCTATACATACGTTGCAAGTCCGTCTTCAACAAGTGCGAGCCTTATGGGACAAAGTAGAAAAGGAGTACGAAACGTGCTCTGATCTAATTGCCCAAGAAGGATCCCTCAGCATATTGCCGGTGCTGCAATCAAAATACGACTACTGTTACTCTGTGTACGAGTCATGTGCAGCACTTATTGGCGAAAAAATCGACAAAGCCTCAAGCCGTGCAAGCTCCATCCCAGCCGCTAATTTCGTCCGGTTGCCGGTTACCTCCGTGCGATACGGAAGTTTTCGACGGGGATTATCTTCGATGGCCAACTTTCAGGGACCTGTTTACTGCAGTATACGTCAATAACCCTAGGCTGACACCGGTCGAGAAGTTGTTTCACCTCATCACTAAAACAAGTGGCGAGGCCAAGGCGATTGTGACAAAATCCCCTCTCACCAATGACGGGTTCGCTACGGCGTGGGCAGCACTTCAAGACCGTTTCCAAAATAAGCGACTCTTAGTCAACAGCCAACTCAAGCTATTGTTTAACTTGAGTTGTATATCCCACGAATCCGGTCTGGCGTTAAAAGACCTTCAGACCACGATTCAAGGGTGTTTGACAGCACTAGCACATTCCAATATATCCACGGAAAACTGGGATTGTTTGCTGGTATTCCTGTGCGCCAGTAAACTGCCTAAGGTGACCCTTTCTCTATGGGAACAATCCTTATCTTCCAAGTCCGAAATTCCTGCGTGGGAAGAAATGAACACGTTCCTAAATGAAAGATATCGGACATTGGAGGCCATCGAGGATATGAAGCCAATTCCATCGGTCCCGAAGAAACTTCAGTCTTTCGAGACAAAGGTTAGCTCCAAGCCAAGAAGCTGTGAATTATGTTCAAAGGAAAATCATCCTGTACGGTTGTGCCCGCGTTTTCTGCAAATGTCAGTGGATGCGCGTTCCGCATACATCAAGAAGAAGCAGCTATGCTTAAATTGCTTCGCAAGAGGACATCAGCTACGCGATTATTCCAGCACTCACAGCTGTTTTACCCAGGGACCGCAAATAATTATTATGAGTTTAAAAAAATTGAAGCCCAAAACAGTCTCCAAAAAAATTGGAAAAAATTGTCATAAGTTAAATTTGCATGGCGAATTCAAAAACAAGATAAATGTTTTTTTTCAATTTTTATGAAAAGAATTGATTTTTAATAATTAAAATTAATTTTAATAATAAAAAATTAGTAATAATTATTAAATATCAATTTTTATATAAAAATTACTCAATAACTTTTATTTTTAATTTTTATTATATAAATTGAAAAATAAAAATTATTCGATAACTTTTATTTTAAAAATTGAAAATAAAGATTGAATCTATATATCTTTTGATCCGTAGAAGCCAGATCCAATATATATGTATATATATGATCTACACAACAATACCTTTCAGATGGTATATAATGGTATATAGATCGATCGCGAAGTCTTCCAGGCTCTGCCACTTCGCAATTCGATCTCCAACGAAGCCGGGTCTACAACTAGACACCGCAGCCTACGTCCTACACAATTCCTCAGAATTCCTTGAAAGATCTGCCCGCTCTCCAATGGGCAGACCCCGCCTTTTTTGAGAGTTCTCAAATCGACGTTTTGATCGGGGCCGATATTTTACCATCCATATTGATGAGTGGCATGCGTAACAATATTTGTGGCTCACTCCTAGGTCAAGAAACCATTTTCGGGTGGGTGCTCACTGGGCCGATTTCCAATACCCACACCAATCGAGTCGCATCCTTTACGACGCAGGTAAACCAGGACAGAGAAGGGTCGTTAGACAGACTTCTCACCAAGTTCTGGGAGGTGGAGAATCTACCAGTCAAGCTGGTAAAAGAGTCGGATTCCTACTGTGAACGCAATTTCGTCCGGACCACAAAGAAAGACGCAAGCGGAAAGTACGTGGTAACGCTACCGTTCTGCGATCCCAGCCATGTCGGATCCAATTTGGGGTATTCTAGGTCCATTGCGTTAGCTCAGTTTCTTAGAAAAGAGAATCGTTTAAAGAGAGACTTTCCCTTAAAAGAGCAATATGATAGCGTGATAGCGGAGAGATTCGAGATTTCGAGCTTCAAACAGTTACCTTCGGGGTCAACTGCGCGCCTTTCCTCGCTATTCGAGTCCTGCAGCAGCTGGCCGATGATGTACAAGAGCGATTTCCAAAAGCCAGCCAGATCATTAGACATGATATGTACGTCGATGACGTTCTGGCAGGGGCCAACTCCGTCCAAGAAGCTCAACTGTCCATCCAAGAGCTGCAGGCAGCTCTAGGCTCCGCCGGTTTCCCACTAAGGAAGTGGACTGCCAACCAAAAGAGCATCCTAAAGGACATTCCTGCTGAGCACCTCCTCCACAGTGAGTTCCTCGACATCGATGCCGAAAGCACGGCGAAAACGCTCGGTATTCGATGGAGGGCTATCTCCGACGAGTTCTATTTTGTCCCGCCAGAGATAGAACTCGAAACATCTTATACAAAGCGCGAAGTTCTTTCCCAAATCGCAAAATTATTTGATCCTGCCGGATGGCTAGCGCCTTTTATCATCCGTTCCAAAATCTTTATGCAGGAGATTTGGTTACAAGAGTTGGGCTGGGATGAAAGTATTCCCAGCGAAATGAGTCAGAAGTGGCGAACTTTTCTGCAGGAATATACCGACCTCAACAAGATCCGTGTTCCTCGATGGGTCGGGTATCAACCAGAGGTCAAGGTTGAACACCACGGTTTTTTTCGATGCGTCTCAAAAAGCATATGGAGCGGCTATTTACGTACGGGTCGAGATCGGTTCCAAGATCTTGACGTCGCTCCTCACAGCCAAGACCCGAGTCGCTCCGGTCAAAACTGTCTCGCTTCCAAGGCTAGAACTCTGCGGTGCCGTGCTGTTAACCGAAATGGTGACAGCTATACTTCCAAGTATGCCGACAGCCAGTTCCAAAATTTACTGCTGGACAGATTCCACTATTGTTCTAGCCTGGTTAAGAAAGCCTGCTTGCAACTGGACCACGTTTGTGGCCAACAGAGTTGCCAAGATTACTCAGGCAATACCAGTCGACTGTTGGGCCCACGTTCGATCCGAACAAAACTCCGCCGATTTAGCCAGTCGAGGCGTATCCCTACATGAGCTAGCGGATAACCAACTCTGGTGGCATGGACCAGAGTGGCTGCAAGAACCACGCGAGCTATGGCCAGCACAAAGCGACTTCCATCCAATGACCGAACTCGAACAGCGTGCAGTCAAGGTGCATTTCAGTAAGGTCCCTCCGGAAGAACTTCTCGAGCGTTTTTCCAAGCTAGACAAAGCACTGCGGGTCCTGGCGTATGTTCTCCGATTCTTGAACCGCTGTCGCAAGAGCTCGATCTCGCCCAGTTCAAGACCCACGAGGGATGAAATTCGAGAGGCAGAGAGAGCTCTGATTTCCATTGCGCAGCGCCGAGCATACGGCCAGGAGCAGAAGCATCTAGAAGAGAAAAAGCCCCTTCCAGTGTCGAGTCCGATCGCGAATTTGTTTCCTTTCATCAACCAACACGGCCTTTTAAGAGCATGTGGTCGCCTCAACGCCTCCAGAGGGTTGCAATATGATGAACGCCATCCAATAATACTCCCCTACAATTGTAGACTGTCTCGCCTTCTCATCCAATTTGCTCACCAGATTACTCTTCACGGCGGCAGCCAATTAATGGTACGCCTGATCCGATCGAAGTATTGGATTCCTAAAATCAAGAATCTGGTGAAGGCTGTGGTGAATCCGTGTAAGGTTTGCACAATTTACAAAAAGCGACTGCAAACACAGCTGATGGGCGATTTTCCAACTGACAGAGTATCTTTCTCGAGGGCCTTCACGTACACTGGCATAGATTATGCCGGCCCTTTCGAGATAAAAAACTATACTGGGAGAGCGTGTCTCATAACGAAGGGATATGTTTGTGTGTTTGTATGTTTTTCCACAAAAGCCATCCATTTGGAACCTACCTCCGACCTGACAACCGAAAAATTTCTAGCGGCTTTTGCTCGCTTCGTAGCGAGGCGCGGTTGTCCTCAGCGGGTCCATTCAGATAATGGCAAGACCTTTGTGGGGGCAGCAACGCTGCTTTCCCGGGACTTCATGCAAGCCATCAAGGAGTCCGTGACTGATGCATACAGCCATCAGGGACTTTTATGGCGGTTTATCCCACCAGGGGCTCCACATATGGGGGGTCCGTGGGAAGCGGGGGTCAAAAGTTTCAAAACCCTTTTTTATCAACCCACTGCTACCCGCAAGTATACGTTTGAGGAACTTGCGACACTTCTCGCGAAGATCGAGGCTTGCCTCAATTCTAGACCCCTCTCCCCGATGTCTGAAGATCCCTCAGATTTGCTGGCCCTCACACCAGGTCATTTCCTTGTTGGAGGGCCGTTGCTTTCCACGGCTGAGCCTGAGATAAAGGGCAACGCCAATTCGATAATAAATCGATGGCTACACTTAAAGGCCCAACATCAGCAGTTTAGTGCACGGTGGAAAGAGGAGTATCTAAAAGAACTCCACAAGCGCAATAAATGGCAATTTCCGACCAGGAACCTCCAAATCGACGACATGGTAGTCGTCAAAGAGGACAACCTTCCATCGAACGAATGGCGGCTCGGCAGAATTGTTTCTGTCTTCCCAGGAGTCGTTGAGATCCGCACAGTTCGTGGGACAATAAAGCGCCCAGTCCATAAGGTTATCCTCCTCCCTGCGGAGAACCAGGAATCCTCCGTTCCTAGGGAGTAGTGTCCCTCGCGTTTCAATTTCCAAAGTGCAGTCCACCCAGACTAAAATAAGTTCTTATTATTTTTTTTTTTTTATCGCAGACCAAATTTCCCGACATGGCTCCTCGTCCTCGTTCCGCCCAATCCTTGGAGAGCAGACGTACTCGAGGTATTCAATCCTACCGATGCCGAGTCTGCCGGGGAATCCATCCTCTTCGGAAGTGCAAGAGGTTCCAAAAGCTGAGCGCTGAAAAGCGACTTCGAGCAGTGCTTATTAATAAGTACTGCTCGAACTGCCTCGCACATCAGTACTCAGGAGGAACCTGCCGCAGCGAGGACGGCTGCAAGAAGTGCGGAGGAAGCCACCACACCCTGCTCCACATGCACGAGGAGCAACCGCCTCGGCGCATAGGCCAGCCAGCGCCATCTCCGCCTCACCCCTCACGCACGCGCCGCCAAGCGTCGAGATCGCCTCCGCCCCCATCTGCCATGTCCGTCTCCCAGTCTACGTCGCCATCTTGGAGCCACATCGAGCGCCCACGTCCGGAGGTCTCCGCTCAGACTCCATCGGTGGCCACGTGGTTGACGCGGAAGGTGATCCACATCCTCCCGACAGCGGTCGTCGTGCTTGACGGAGGGTCCGCGACCTTCGAGACCGGGGCGATGATCGACCCGTGCATGGCGGTGAGCAGCATTGACCGGTCATTGGCATCCGCTTTCCGGCTACCGATCTCCAAAGTGGGAGACGACGAGGTGTGCTCAGCGACGATCCGGTCCCGAACAGGAGACTTTCAGCTCGGGGTCGCCCTAAAGATCGACCCAAGCCTTCGGATCCGAACTCCTACGCGGGCTCTGAGCGATGTCGCGAGGGCGAAGTTCAAGGACATCCGCCTCGCTGACAAGCAATTCCACCGCCCGGCAACCATCTCCCTCGTGTTGGGATCCGATATCTTTTCGAAGATAATCCAACCGGGGTTCCTAAAACTTGAAGATGGGTTGCCGATCGCTCAGAGCACCGTTTTCGGATGGACCCTCTCCGGCACATATCAGGAGGCCTGATTCAGCAGATCCTGCCGTTGCTTGCGCAAGGGGGGGGAGAATGTTCGCGCCACAGGGCGCTTAGTTTTCAGCGGCAGTGTGGGAGCGAGCATCCTCGCTCTAGGGCTCGCCCGCTCTCCCTCTCATCGGCCGTTTTCCCGCTCCCTCCGTTCCAGCCGGGAAAGGGCGCCTCTCCACCGGCGGCAGCGGTGCACTTTGTTCTATTTAGGCTAAGTTAGTCTTAAGCAACCACTTGTGCAGTGAAGCAGCTAAATAAACCGAATTGTGAAGCCAACGCTGCCACCACTCTACTTCTTCTACGGGATCACCAGGGATTTTTTCCGCAGCCACCGATCGCCACCGACGCCCCTCGAAGGAAGTCGGCAACTTATTTGGAATTCCGCCCACTCCATTTCAGCTATTATCATTTCAAAATACCTTTCTAACGACATATAGCACGTTTCTGTAGCTTTAGTCGTTTATAGTATAAGGTTTGGGCGCGGGAAATCTAGCTCTCTTTTAGCTGTTTTCCCGCCAAACTAGCGGGAAACCCAAAAAGTCGTAGAACAAAAAATGTTCAGCTCGAGCTGTTTAATAAAATAAAAGTAGTTCCAGGACTCTAAAACAAAAAAATAGACACACAAACAGACATACAGACAAACAACAGGACAAACGTTCTTATTTCGGAAAGGCCGTTAAAATTGTGTTTATTGAATATCTTTTAAACGGAGTATCGGTTCAGGATGATCGAGGTGTCATTCGACGCGTATTTAAACAACATTATTAAACAACATTAAAATTTTTGGGATTTTTGCTCCGCCGGCCCCAATAGCTCCAATTTCCAACATTTTCAATTTCGCACTTTCACTCCCATTTCTCCTAAAGCAATCAGTTTTTGAAAAATCGTAGTATCCAGTTTCAAAGAGATTTACAATACCTTCGATCAAGATATAAATGGTTCTGATCGGACTATCGTAGCAGATTTTCAATTCTACGGCTGTATATAGTAGTCTACTTGTGCACCACAGTCTCGGTGCTCATCGTCACTACGTGGACTGCCGTCCACAGTGATAAAAAGGCGTCTTTTGCCTGTTTCTTATTGCTTTCTCTTTCCGCCTCTCTCTTGCTTTCTTTTTCAGTAACGTTAATCTCACTTACCTTCTGTTTTGTTGCTACTTGCACTTCTTCCAAGTCAATTCCGTTGCACTCCTCCTGCTGCTGATTATGATCACTAACCATACAACATATAGACTACTCATTTCATACAACGAAAATGGACACAAAAATTTCTTAGCGACAGGCCCCAGACCTGTTATATTTTTTTATTTAAATAATATATATAATATATTATAACATATAACATTCTTATTTTTACCATTAACCCAATAGTGAATATGCCCATATTGTTAAGGTACCTAGTATGAAAAGTAGCAAAATACCAAATATTCTTGCTGGGCCGAAATGAAATGATCGCACACATGCACCCGTGTACGTGAATGCATGAGCACGCATACATATAAAGAAGAATTCAAGCGCAGAGCAACCTTCTTCAAGATGAGCGACTCTGCGACTGAACGAGCGAACTCTCGCAATCAGTGTGCGGCATAAGAATGAGAGAGCGAAGATAGAGAGAGAGCCGCGAGAGAGCGACGGGGCCCGCCGCTAACAGGCCAGGGGCCTGTCGCTAAGAAATTTTTGTGTCCATTTTCGTTGTATGAAATGAGTAGTTTATATGTTGTATGGTTAGTGTTATGATCCACTAGTTTCTTTTTTTTTTTTTAAATGGGTGCAAATTTTGGTTTTTTAAAACCAGCTTGCTCCGCGGATGAGCCTTTTTTATATTTTTATTATTTTATTTGTATACCCTTGCAGAGGGTATTATAATTTTGCCATGATATTTGCAACGCACTGAAGGAGGCATCTCCGACCCCATAAAGTATATATATTCTTGACTAGCCGAGTCGATCTAGCCATGTCCGTCTGTCTGTCCGTCCGTCTGTCTGTCCGTCTCACAGTAGCGCCTTTTCTCATTTTGCGTTGCTAAAATCGTAACTTTTGAACCAAATAAGATAATCAAATAATTTAAACGGCATTTTACAGGAAAATGTTGTAAAATTTGTATATGTATTGGACAATATGCCACGCCCACCCATTCGCCTTTTTATAGGGTATCAAAGTAAAAAAATCTATTTTATTCAATGAAAACAATTTTTTAAAAACATTTTTTATTTAATTTTTTATCTTTATTTTTATGTATTTGCTTAAATAAAAATAATTTCAAAACTTAAAATAAATATTTAACATTTTTTTTTTTTTTTTATTTTTAATTATAATTTTGGCTATTTTTTACTAACAAATGGGCCTATATTAGGGGAATTTCTAATAGTTTAAGCATTTCTGGACTATAATTACTTGATTCTATATCTTTTCGCGACTTTACATGCCGCAGAGATGCAATAAACGGGTCAGATGATGCAGCTAACATATTGAAGAGGTCCTCATTTTTCCTAAGTCTGGATGACTTGTAAGTGTTGCAGTATCTATACTTCTTATAGAATTTATTTAACGATTCTTGAGCTTCTTCTGAAAGTTCTCCAATTGGCAAAGACTGATATTCAATTATATCTTTACCATGTTCTAGAATTTTGTGGACTGTTGGAGTCAATTTCTTATGAGGATACTTCTCAGCCAAAAGCGAAGCTGTGATGGAAGCATATTCCCCATATTTCACCGAATCAATTTTCTCCTTGCAATTGAGTACATTCAAGATCGCACCCAATCTTTGAATGATTTCCTCGTCAATTCCAGTGATTTCTGCCGCAACAATGCAATTTTCGAAAAATCTCCGAGAAGTATTTCCATCGTTTGAGTTTCCATATCCGGGTTTCGGGCAGTCCACTTTGAGTCCAAGTTGCTTTGAAAACGCTTCCTGTATTCGATATTTCCAAAATTGTTCCTTTTCCTTCTTTGTCGAATTGTTATTATCCCAGTCTTCGTTGTCTTGTGGAAGGGTATACGCCAATTTCAACAAAAATTCCATACACCTTATCCGAGCGTGTAAAGGTGAGATTCCGTAGCTGTAGTTTGCCTCCTTGGTTGTAGAATCATCCAAACTTCCGAAATTCTTTTGAGTTGTTTTGGAAATTGGACATGTTAAAGTCGATTTGGTATTGGTTAATTTATTCACTATTTTTCCATCGACCATGGTCACTCGAAGCTGCATTCAACATGTTTTCCTTCCCTGATCTCCAGAATGATGGGTCTAATAGCATCTATTTCTCTTTGAATATTTTGCACTGTTGTATTGATGAGTTCCGGTGATTCTATTGCGAATTGAAACATTATTGGACGGCAATAATGAACTGATGAAGGCCTATTGTTTCTCCAATGTAAAGATTCCTCTGATTGAAGCCTCAAAGGAACCACTGATGCCATGAACAAATTCCCGTCTGATATTGATTCATCATCTGTCCTTATTGTTTGTTTATAAATGCTTTGTCCAGATGATCCATCGCAGCCCCATTTACTGACCAATTCCACCTTCTCTGGTAAATTGTCCAACACATTGTCCGAAAGACTCTTCAATAAACGTTGAGCCGTGTGATTCATCAGATCCTTCACAGTAGCTTTCACAGAGACTTCAGTAATCTCTGTATTAATTGGTCTTGACATTTTTTTTGCCTCCGTAATCCGTTTATATCCAGGTAATATATCCGCCCCATGTTGCATTAAACACGTTCGTAATATTTCATATTTCTCCTTGGATAATTGTAAGTCCATAAATAAGGCCAGGGCTTCTTCGTCAGTTAGTTCCATTATGCTAGCGTTTAATGGAGTGGGAATGCTTTTCCGAATCCTTTTGAGCCGACAAGGGCTTGCTATAGCAACCGATTTGGTTATGGATGATTTAGTCAGTTGATGATCCTTTATATATTTAGTAGCCAATGCTTCCGACAAATTTCCAGTGGTCAAGATGTTGGTCACCTCAGAAAGCTTCTTTCTTCTTGTGAAATCCGAGCAATCCTGTATTGCTTTCGATGGTCTTCCTTTACCGGTAGATGTGCTGGGTTCATCATCATGATCTTCTTCCGTGGCTTGCAAGTTGAGATCCCCCAGAAGCCAGTCCTCATATTTGGCTAAAAAACGTGAATGGCTTCGATACACTTCTCCCCACTTTTTCCAGAAGTTCTTGTACTGTAAGCGAATGTTGTTTTCCACTCCATAGTTGTTTCTTAAATCTCCAAACCAAAGTTCAAGCTCTCTAAAACAGTCTTCTTCGAAATCACCATAGGTTGGGGCGTTCCGAAAGATTTCGAACAGTTTTCCGCGATTGATCTTTGCCATTCTGTCTTGTCAACTTTCACTGATAGACTAATGCTGGGCATATTAAAATTGCGCAATATATAGTCCGATTTATTACCTGTTAGGTACCCTTTGGGTTTTGGGTCAATTAAAGAGTTAAACCAGACACCTGTTATACCTATGATTTTTTGTAAATATGCCCTAAATTCATGTTATGCAGTTTTTAGGTAAGGTATTGCCTACCTGGGATAACCCACAACTATTTTGTCAGCTACAAAAGTGATTTCAGCGTCTACCTTTAAATTATCTTTAAAAAGTAATTAATTGTTTCCTTTGGAAGTATAATTTAGCTACTATCAGGTATAAATATAAAAAACACCAAATTTCATAAACACCTATTTTATAGGTACGTTTTGTTATACAAAACAAACGAAACAAACAATTTCAAAGTATAGCGCGAGCGGGTTTGAAGCGGTTAACCCGCTTGCGCTACAGCTAGTATATTTTTTGGTATGTATTAAGTTGAATCGGTATTTTGGTATATTTTACCCTGAGTTGTTTTAGTTTATTGCATTGCATTTCCGCAGCTGCAGCGTGCTGCAGCAGATGTAAGTTGATTCTGGTCCAGAAAAGATCAACGAAGGTTTTGTATGTAGTGTGTATGAGGGCCGATCCCGGCCAAAAAAGATATAGACTACTTTAGCCAGAAAAAAGTGAAAAAAATTGACCCCTGGCAGGTAGCGATTTACCTGTACAAGCCCAAACCCAATTCTGTTTTTTTTTTGGTCAGTTTACAATTTATTAATGTATCTGTTATTTAAAGTAAAAATCATGTGGTTAGGTAATCTATTTTTTGTGTAATATTACCTGAAAGTCAACCAATTTCCCCCTTTTTTTTTTTGTATGATGCAAAAATGGAAACAAAGTTCGACTTTGAAGGCTCATATCTTCTACAAAAAAAATCTTAAAATTGATTTTATTGAAAATTCTGAATCGATGGGAAATTTCCTGTCGAATAAGTACGGTTTAAATCGTTTTTGCGACTACGACTTTTTTGATTTAAGCAACGGCTTTTGTTCGAGAGGCGCTACTGTGCGTCTGTCGGTTTCTACGCGAACTAGTCTCTCAGTTTTTGAGCTATCGAGCTGAAATTTTCAGCATAGTCTTATTTCTTTAGCACGCAGTATATAAGTCGGAACGGCCGAAATCGGACTACTATATCCTATAGCTGCCATAGGAATGATGGCGAAATTAATGTAAATTAATTTTAACTTCTCTGTTTTTAAACGTAAATTTTGAGATATAGCAGTTTTTTATGGTTCTAGAATTACGGTCTTTGGTTTTCTGCCATAGAAGCGATCGGTCGATTTATATGAAAATGTAAAATTCTACATGTAAAATTTAAAATTTACAAAATTCAATATTTTTTCAACATTACTAAAATGGTTCGATTTTCAATGATCCAATTGCAGACTGCAAGGGTATACCAACTTCGGTTTACCGAAGTTAGCTTTCTTTCTCGTTTTATGGGTAATTTTACCCGATTTATATGATGTTAACTTCCAGATATATTATTACTTTGTTATTAAATAAATAATTTTCGTTAATTTTATTACAAAACTTTTTTATTTAATTTGTTTTGAATAAAAAAAACAGATTTTTAAATTTTTTTTATTTATTCACACATTCCACCTCAGTTGCACGAACTATCTTCTTCGGGGCCAGAAATGCGAATGGAACAAATGAATTTGATTGCCCGCTTACGGAAAAAATATGGAAACAATTCATGCCTCCTCCTACGTTACGAGCGTCAGTGCGTTGGCACTCGTCCTGTACTTGGGCTTGGCAATAGCCTTATTCAGCTTGAAAGCGGGCGGACAGCTTCAGATAGCCGAGCCCTGTGGACAGAAGGCGTCGGTGACGTCGTCGGCGGTGCGCAGGGATCCTCTCACTTCTCCCAATATGCCTCTTCGTTATGTTTTAACGAAACCGATGGCGGAGCCTGCACAGGAGCCGGGTCGGTGGCGGGGGCGGATACTCGAAGTTGCCCTTCTCCGACGAGGGCAGGACCTCCTCCACTTACTCCTCCTTGGGCAGAGCAAGGTGATGTGAATCCGTGATCATAAAAGACTTGCATAAGATGAGAAGGGTTGATGAGTCTGCCTCCGAGTTGGTAGAATCAGCGTCTTCAGGCTAAAAGATTCCAGTGAGCTGCAGTGGTTCCTGCAAGTCTTAGGCCTCCTGTCAAGCGGATGGCTGGCGAAACCACGTGAAATCTTTATTGTTATTTAGCCGATAATAGAAAATAAGGTCTTGTTCTTTCATTTTTAATCTTAGTTGACATTGTTTTGAATTTGAACTTTGAATTAAATTAAATTTTCCGACAAATCAAAACCATAACAAAAAACAGCTGTTTCCCGTCAAGAGGGTGCTAAAAAGTATTTTTTCCTAGTAGAAACAGCTTTTCTGCTTTTCGTGATTCTCGTGCGATAGTTGAAAAAGCAACGTAGTGGAAAACCACCCTTAGTACAAGCCTTTAAGCTACGTACTCACTAGCGCTAAAATTTATCAACCAAATGAGTGCGAGCAAGGAGACAAATACACTTTGTCTACGACCTCTTAGCACGGTCGGTACGCAGATGAGCTAAGAGAAATACTAAAATATACTAGAACTCGCGCTAGATATTTTAAACCGGCTGAGTCTTCGCAAGGGTGGCGCGAGAGGAAGGAAATATTTGATAATTTCGCGCGACCCTTGCGAAATTGAGACAGGCAATTGCAAATGAAACCCTATGGCGGGATTTTCCAGCGGGGAAAAATTTATTTATTTACAATACAATTAAAGAAGATCCAATTATATGCAATCTTGACCATAAAATAAATATTATTTAAAATATGTGATTTCACAGGGAAATAAGCAAATTAAACGAACAGCAGGGCGACACGTCGCAGATGTTCTACGACTACAATGCGGAGAGACCCATTAGCGGCCAACTGGACAAGGAGGTGGAGCAGCAGACGGAAGAGACCAGATACACAAAGATGCCCTTGGGTCAAAACTCCGCAGCTGAATCTGAATCATAATTTAAGTTTAATTTGTTCGTTTGGCCGCGTTTAATTTGAATTGAAAACAAACACAGCTGACAGTATGGCCGTTTAGCCGTTTACTATGGATTTTCGGTGAACACCATTAAACCGGTCACACTAGAAATATGGTATGAAACGCTTTTAGTACTAGGCTTTAGCATTAATTCTTTTTTGACGGTATAGTATCGGTTACTTTAGGTATCACTGCCTATCGAGGTAAGACTTTGCCAAACTACCACCACTCTCCAGCAGTTAAAAGATATGAATATTAGTTATATTCTCCACGTTATCAGTTAATATTAACTAAATTGATATAATCATAAATTATAGTTCGTTTAGCGATCTCTGAATTGAAGTGGCTATTGTACTTATGGATGATCCTTTGCTTGGAATTTGGCGTAGATGGTGGCGTCCACCGCCGCCTTATGCGTTAAGAAGCTCAGAGCGCCTGCCGCTTTTCCTTGACGTCCCCTTTCTCTCCAGCTTCTCGCGTTTGTAACGCTCTACTTTGGCTTGGCAATAGCCTTGTCGAGCGCATCCTTCAGCTTGCAAGAGGGCAGCAGTCGGAACCTGCTCTGAAGTGGGGGGTCGGTGGCGGGGGCCTTTCCCTTCTCCGTGGAGGTCGGCACCTCCTCCACCTGCTTCTCCTTGAGCAGGGCCAGGTGTTGTGAATTCGGAATCATAAGAGCCTTGCTTGGAGGAGAAAGGGGCTCTGGGATGGGGCTCCAGATGTGCTGCAGTGGTTCCTGCTAGTCTTAAGGCTCCAGTCGGCCGGTTGACTGGCGGTTCCACGTGAAATCTGTATTGTTACTTAACTGCAAATAGTAAAATAAAAAATAGCTCTTTGATTTTTAGTCTTAGTTAACATTGGTTTGAATTTAGAATTTAATTTAAATCTTAGCCAAATCGAAAAATCAAAGCAAAAAATGCAGAAAGATAATGCTAAATGCTGAATTTGCCCAGTATAAACACCTTTTCTGCATTTCGGGAATCTCGTGCGATAGTTGGTAAATACAGCGTAGTGAGAAAACTCCCTTAGTCATCTTTTCTTCATTTCGTGATCATCGTACGATAGTTGAAAAACTAATCGGTGTGGACAGGCACCTAGAGTTCGCACTAGAAAATAGGAAATACATTCGATATATCGATATATTGTATATAAAGTATTCGTGGTATATATTCCAAGATGGCGGAATGTGCGAAGAAGAAGAGAACAAAAAGCAAGCGAAAAATCGTAAAGCGTATCTTAAAATGTATAAATGCATAATCTTTATATATACTAAGCCTCAGTACACATTAACTGATTATCTAATAAATCTTTAAGAAACCCAAGCACAGCTGGCACGTTGAGCTCTTTTCCTCCTCGTTGACGAGCTCTGAAACTCAGTCAAAAATCGAAATCTTGTCTCTGACTGACGGCCAGAAGAGTGCCACCACGCAGCATAAAGAAGCAGATAAGGACGAATGAAAAGTCGGTAACTTACTGGAACTGCGGGAAGTGTTATCCAACCAAGGTAAATGTGGGCCTACCGAGGAATGCATTTTTCGCTAATCTTGGGCATCGTAACTTACGCGCCTTTACCGCCACGACACTCTGTGCTGAAACACATTAAAGTGATCTGGTTCTTGCAGGCTCCTAAGAGGATTTAGGATTCCTCTTGCCAAGCGGCTAGGGTGTTGTACTTTAACATTCGCCGCAGCTAGTAGCAGACTATGTCTGCCTTTTTGCGTCACCAAATTCCACAATATTGCACATAGCCATGGCTGCGACGAGAAAACTGCAAGGTAAGCAAAATTGATTTTTCGTTTGAAATTTTGTATTCGTTATCTCAAATTTATAAGAGGTATATAAATAAATAGAGCCTGCAACATACTTGAACTTACAAACTCGTTTTTTGGCTAGGCGAAATCGATCGATGTTTAAAAAAAGTTGCCGAGGGCGTTGAGACATTTGAAGATATTTGGAAAAAAGTACACAATGCGACCAATACCAACCAGAAGGTAAGTTTTACCTTCTTTAAGAAACAAGAACTGACGGTATTTTTTCGAAATCTATTAGCAAAAACATCTGCAGGAGAAATATGAGGCAGATCTCAAGAAAGAAATTAAAAAACTGCAGCGATTACGCGATCAGATCAAATCATGGATTGCTTCAGCCGAGATTAAGGATAAAAGTGCGCTGCTCGAAAATCGAAGACTCATTGAAACTGTAAGTAATTGCTCATTGTTGAGATAAGTATACATGATTGCAACGAATATGGTTTTGTTTTGCAGCAAATGGAACGCTTTAAGGTTGTCGAGCGTGAAACAAAAACAAAAGCATATTCAAAGGAAGGCTTGGGCGCAGCACAAAAGATGGATCCAGCTCAACGGATTAAGGATGACGCACGCAATTGGTTAACCAGCTCAATTAGTTCACTACAAATACAGATTGATCAGTATGAGAGTGAAATTGAATCACTGTTGGCAGGTAAAAAAAAACGTCTAGATCGAGACAAGCAGGAGCGTATGGATGATCTGCGAGGCAAATTGGATCGGCATAAATTCCATATAACAAAGCTTGAAACTCTGCTCAGGCTTTTGGACAACGACGGTGTCGAGGCGGAGCAGGTGAACAAGATCAAAGATGATGTTGAATATTACATTGATTCATCACAAGAGCCCGATTTTGAAGAAAACGAGTTTATCTACGACGACATCATTGGACTCGACGAGGTGGAGCTGAGTGGCACGGCCACGACGGACAGCAACAATAGCAACGAGACGAGCGGATCACCAAGTAGCGTCAACTCCGGTGGCAGCCCGTCACAGTCGCCCGTCACGGTACAGCAAGTGCTCACTTCTTCCGCTCAGGCAGCGGCTAGCAGTGGCAGCAGTGCAGCCAGCGCTGCTTTGTTCCAGCAACAGCAAGCAACAGCCCAGGCCCAGTCAAATGGCAACAACGTTGGCTATGCGAGCGACACCAGCGCAGCATCATCATCAGCGACAACATCCACCGACCCGTCTTGCAGTATCACAGTTGCACAGTTGAGTGGCGGAAGTGCAGGTGAAAAACGCAACAAAAGCAGCGAAAGCAATGGCAACAACATCAAATTAAAAGTGTGTATTGAGAATCGGATTTCCCGTGCCCCTTGTATGCGTTATGCTATGAATGGTTTACTTTTGTCCGCAGCAACAACCTCAGCAGCTTATTAAACCCACACCTATTCGAGCGACGACCAAGACGCCTTCGGGAAGTGATAGTAAGTAGCTAATAAATTTAGTGCAACAGCTTTAACTAATACTTACAACTTATTCAGCTCAAGTCAATAAGATTGTCTGCTCAACGCCCAGCAAAACGCAGCAGCAACAGCCACCAACGGCCGCCGCGGTTGTAGCGGGTTGCAGCTTGGCGCAGAATAGTAGCAGTGTGAGCGGGACTGGTAGTAGTAACGCTAATGTGGGAACAGGAGCGGCCACCGCATCAACAGCCAATCCTGCCGTACAGCAACTTGCTCCAACGCCTGGCCTAGGTTCCTCCACCACCATTGCTGTAGGAGCCACAGCAACAATTGCATTGAGTCCCGCCAGCGCTGTCACCTCGAGCAGTAGCAACGTTCAAGGCCCATCTGTGATCCAAGCCACACCACCAATTGCATTTGCTGCTGTAGCGAAACATAACACATGTACGAGTTCAACAGTCAATAATGAATAATGGTGTTACATTACTTATCTCCAATCTATTTTGTTTAGCACTCTTGGAGAATGGATCTGTATTACAGCAGCAGCAACAACAAGCAACAGCTTCCACGGTGGCTGCTATAGTTGGAGTCGGAGCACAGGCCCAGCAGCAACCGGTTGCACAACTATCCAATCTTCAAACGAATTCCTCACATTTACATAACGGTAAGAATAAGGGTAATTCTCTATTAACGGAGCCCCTTCCAAAAAAAAAAAAAAAAAAAAAAAAAAAAACATAGATGGGGGGTACTTCCACATGCATTTGGGTATTAAAATTATGTTGGGGACGCTCTTAGTTTAGCCACAATAAATCTTTAAAGTTTTGCCAAATTCCCATACAAAATGATAGCAGACACGCACACTGACAAATTATGAATACACAAAATTCAAGCGCCTGTCTGTGTATCGTCGCGGTACAGTGGGCTGTGAAGCTTAAAATTATTGTTAAACTGTGCTTAGCGTAAATACTATATACGAGTATGTCGACACTTTGCACACTTTGAATACATTTATGCGAGAAATATAAATAAAACAAAAAGTTGACAACGTAAAATACGTAGTAATTAACTACTTTTCAATATTAAGACGTACATTTGAGTATAAAAATTATATGGAGAATTTTATAGTAAAGAGCATACAGTTTGATGAGGTAAAATAAGAGTATTGCTGTGATCATTATGTCATAGGGAACGTAAAGCAGCGCCGGAGGCGCCTCCGGCACTACTTTAAGTAATCCTAATTAATTCTCTTTTTTTTTTAACCTATGTTATTTTGCACGGCCGATTTTTGCTTTTGAAATTAAACGAAAATAAGGACATGAAAGGTCCTTTATAATATTATATATATATATATTCTTAATATTGAAATACAAAAAAAAAAAAATGGAATTAAAAAGTTAATTACTACGTATTTTACGTTGTCAAATTGTTGTTTTATTTATACTTCACGCTTAAATGTATTCAAAGTGTTCAAAGTGTCGACATATGTAGTATTTACGCTAAGCACAATTTGACAAACATTTTAAGCTTCACAGCCCACTGTACCGATCACACAGACAGGCGCTTGTCATTGTGCGCATGTTTGCGTAGCAACGGTTTCCAAGCACATTTTGTATGGGAATTAGGCAAAACTTTAAAGATTTATTGTGGCTAAACTAAGAGCGTCCCCAACATAATTTTGGTACCCAAATGCTAGTTGAAGTACCCCCTATCTATGTTTTTTTTTTTTTTTTTTTTTTTTTTTTGGGAAGGGGCTCCGTTTATAGAGAATTACCAGAATAAGTTTTAGAAATTAATATCTCAAACAATATACAGTGTTTTGAACAATAATAGAAGCAAACAAGTTGGTGATTAGAGCTAAATTATTAATTTTTCGTGAACTTATACACAAGAATTGAACAACATATTGTTTGTTAATCAAAATACTGTATTTAGGTTTTGATTTTATAAAAATATTTGAGAAGATGACGGCGCTATGGCAGATTTGTCTAGATACCAGCTATTTGACTTGGGAATAAATATAAAAACCACAGTTTTGTCCAAATAGTACAATAAAGTTATTTATATAGTTTGGGACATAACAGGTAGTGTGTCATATTTAATGATACATAAGTATTTTATACTTTTTATTTTATAACAGGTAGTGTATCATATTTAATAATAAGTACATTGGCATCGTGATACTTTGTTTTAGGTATTTGCCAATTGTTTAAATTTTGGAAAGTTACAGTATGGCGAAACATTTAAATAAAAAATTAGAGGGGATTGCAGTGTTTTTATACCCTTGCAGAGGGAATTATAATTTTGCTATGATATTTGCAACGCAGTGAAGGAGGCATCTCCGACCCCATAAAGTATATATATTCTTGATCAGCATCACCAGCCGAGTCGATCTAGCCATGTCCGTCTGTCTGTTCGTCCAGTGTTTAAAAAACTGCAGTAAATTTCATTTCATGTGATTTTGATTTTGCTTCTGCTTCCGAAATAAACAGAAGTCGCAGTCGAAGCAAAGGCAAACATGAAAAAGCGACCAAAATCAAACAGCAGCAACAGTCGCCGATTTTCGTTTTTAGTCGAAGCAGCAGCAACTGTCGACTTCCAGAAGTCGTCGGCAGTCGCAGTCGCGAAAAACGATTCGCTCGACTGTTGGTTGCTTCTGATTTTTCTAGCTGTTGCTTTCGATCGTAAGCATAAGTCGCTGGCAGCAGAAAGTGCGACTTTTGGAAGTCAACAGCAGTCGCAGTCGCGAAAAACTAGATATTTTGTTTCTTCTTCTTTTTGTACATCTTGCACAGTTTATTATTTGTTTCAACTTGTTTTTTTAAAAAAAATTATAAAGGAAATCAAGATTTATAAGAACAAATTAAGTTCAACATAAAAACATAATATATAATAAGTAATAAATAATAATTGATTTTTGTAACTTTTCTTACTTAAATAATTTTTATAAAATATATACATATATTATTGTCAACTGCTTTGATTACATGATGCAATGGAACTTTTTGAAAATGACGAACAATCTAATCAAAGCAGTTGACAATAATATATGTATATATTTTATAAAAATTATTTAAGTAAGAAAAGTTACAAAAATTAATTATTATTTATTACTTATTATATATTATGTTTTTATGTTAAACTTAATTTGTTCTTAGGTGGAAGTCGTCTACGTAGGCAGTGAATTTGAGTTCCTTTGCTAGGGAGATTATGTTGGTTAGGGAGTTGTAGGCAGTTAGGAAGAGGATGACTGATATTGGGGAACCTTGAGGGATACCGGTATTCGGGTGGATCCCGGATTGATCATTTGAACTTGGCATTAGCTTTTTTGTATTCTACCATGTTTTCAGTGTTGATGTTGTTTTTAAGTGTCTTCCATTTGTGGTTTTTATACTTTTTGAGGGTAGCTAAGTCTTTGTTCCACCAGGGGACAGTACGAGGTTGGGAGAATGTTGTATTTTGTGGTATTGATAGGTGGGCACTTTGTATTATAGTTTTTTTTAATGATAGCTGCTTCTCTGTTTGTGTTGTTGCTGGTTTGGGTTAGAGCAGATTGTTTGGTAATGTGTTCCCTAAAGAGGTCCCAGTTGGCGTTCTTGAGTTTGAAGGAGGGTTTGCATGTGAGCGTTGGGAGTGAAGGGTTAGAAAATATGGAGATTAGGATAGGGAAGTGATCACTTCCGTTAAGGTCTTTCCAAGAGATTTCTGGGGATATGTTGGCTGTGGCAAGTGAGAGGTCGATGTGAGTGAGTGTGTTGTGAGTTGTGTAGTGTGTTGGAGATTTTTCGTTCAGTAGGGAGTATTGCGATCTGTCTATGAATTTGGCGATTGTGTTGCCCCAGCGTTAGCTTTAGGGGAGCCCCAGTATGGGTGCCAGTTGTTAAAGTCCCCCATTACGATAGTCGGGGAGGACGATGGGGTTAAAACATTTTCTAGGTTTTTTATATTAAATTGTTTGGAGGGGGAAATATATACCTGTGGCTTTAAAGTCTTCGTTTAGAGTTATTGGGGAGTTGAAGATTGAGTTGTGTACAAGGAGGGCTGCGCCTCCGAATGCATTCGTGCTAAAGAAGTTTATGGGAATTGGTAGGGAAATGGTATTGGTAAGGTGGGTTTCTTGTAGTGCTATGATTTGAGGGTGGTATTGCTTAAGAGGGATTTCTAATTCTGGGTAGTTATTCCTGTAGCCTTTAATATTCCATTGAATAATTTTAATCAATATTTAAATGTAATAAGGAACCTTATTTTGTTTTAGTTTAGTTGATTTCCATTTCCCCTGAGTCGCTTGAGACGTAAGAGTTATGTTTGTTGATGTTTGTTTTGGAATTTTTGGCGTATTTTTTCATGGATGATATGATGCGTTTTGATGTGTTCAGAGGTAGTATTTTTATTGATTTGGTGGGGGACTTTTTGGATGTTTGTGGTGTGTAATTGTTGGTTATGTTGTTATTGGTGTTTGGGTCTGCGTAGGATGTAGGCGGTGGTCTGGGTGCGGAGTCTTCTTGGATGGTGGGTCCGGGTCCTTTGAGTTGTTGAGGTCCTGGTGTTTTATTGAATTGTTGAGGGCAAACTTTTTTTATGCAAGAAAGGTCTGAGTTCAAACCCAGCCAGATCCAAGGATTATTTTTTACCCAGGCAGAAGGAGGCATCTCCGACCCCATAAAGTATATATATTCTTGATCAGCATCACCAGCCGAGTCGATTTAGCCATGTCCGTCTGTCCGTCCGTGTGAAACAACAGATCTCAGAGACTATAAGAGCTAGAGTTACCAAATTTGGTGACAACATTGGAATCTGTTGCACGCAGATCAAGTTTGTTTTAAAATTTGGCCACACCCACTTCCGCCCTCAAAAATCATAAAAAACGTTAAATAAGATATACTCGTTTTTTTCGGGTTAAAGTTAATAAATACAAAAAATGAATAAAATAGAGCGGACGCTTCCTGAAAATTGCAGTAAAATCGGATGATAAACATTGGAGATATTAGCAATAAGGTTAGAATTTTAACACACCGCCCTAAGGTACTGCTGTTGCAATCTGTAGCCGACAGGTGGCGCATTCGAGTCTTGGCCGCGCGATATAATGGCGCCAGCTGCAGAAGACTTTACAAAAGAATATAGCAAGAAATGCCAAAAAATAACATAATTCATTTTTTGACGCCGATCAAGCAGGTTTTTATGTTTTCCTCTAAAATGTATAATTCATATTTAAGTATGACAGTCGGGAGCTAATTCGAGAGGCGATTTATTTTTAGAAGTATCGAATGTAATGTATGTACAATTTTAAATTGCCTTTTAGAGTGAAGCACAAACGTTTAGGTACCGGGTATCTCACAGTCGAGCACAGTCGACTGTAGCTTTCTTACTTGTTTTAATTTATATTTTTTTTTTTTTTTTTTTTTTAATTAGTACGTTTTATATCAGTTCTGTCAAAGTTTCAAAGTTTCAGCATAATCTTATTTCTTTAGCACGCAGTATATATGTCGGAACGGTCGAAATCGGACTACTATATCGTATAGCTGCCATAGAAATGATGGCGAAATTAATGTAAACAAAAATTTAACTTCTCTGTTTTTCAAAGTATTTTTATAAATTTTCAGATATAGCAGTTTTTTATGGTTCTAGAATTAATTTATTTTTTTAATTTCATTATGATCGGACAACTATAACTATATCATATAGCTGCCATAGAAGCGATCGGTAGATTTATATGAAAATGTAAAATTCTACATGTAAAATGTAAAATGTACGTTTACAAATTTCGATATTTTTTCAACATTACCAAAATGGATCGATTTTCAATGATCCAATTGCAGACTGCAAGGGTATACAAACTTTGGTTTTCCGAAGTTAGATTTCTTTCTTGTTTATTTGTATTTACTGGATTTTTTAGTTGTTCTCCTTTTTATTCAATTAATGCATTTTATTTCAGTTCTGTCAAAATTAGGTCAACAGTTGTCGATGCATACTTGGTATAAAAATGGGGGCTCCGTGTGTAATATAGGTAATGGCCCAGTTGTCTAAGCGGCCGATGCATTTACATTCTGCAAAATTGGCCCAAGTTCAATCCCACACAAAACCATTTTTTTTTTCTTTTTTTTTTTTACTACTTTATTTTAGATTTTCTGCGGGTATATTAACAAAAATAAGGAAGAAACACAGAAAAAAACCAACAAAAAGTTTTGGGCACGGTCATGGCTTGGACCCACAACCCAGACGTTGCTAACATTATTCCTTATATCTCCCATGTTTATAATCCGATTATACTCAAATTTTCGGAAACGACCTGAGCGGCCGCTTTCCATTATCTTTTACCCGAAAATACCGAGCATAGCTAATTTAACGTTTTCTATGATTTTCCGGGGCGGAAGTGGGAGTGGCCAAATTTTGAAACAAACTTGATCTGCGTGCAACAGATTCCAATGTTGTCACCAAATTTGGTAACTCCAGCTCTTATAGTCTCTGAGATCTCCTGTTTCACACGGTCGGACAGATGGACAGACAGACATATCTAAATCGGCTCGGCTGGAGACGCTGATCAAGAATATACATATATACTTTAAAAGTTCGGATATTTCTCCTTCTGCCTGTAACATACATTCTCGATTGGCACTAACTTATAATACCACTGAACCCTATGAGTACCGGGTATAATAACTGTATTATACGCAGTTTACGGAGGTGCCAAAAAAAAAAAAGCCCCGAACTGCTGGCACGATTTCAACCGAATAAATAGCTCAAACGAATAAATTCAAAAAGGTTATTAAAGTATAAATATATTTAGGAACACACAGTTAAAATTTGACAGCGATTGTTCAATTTGTCTTAGAGTTATGATGCCAGCAATTTTGAAAGACGTCGTTTCGAGAAAAACACGTTTAAAGTTTCCAAATGCCGTATCCCCCCATGCGAGCGGTCGCTGTTTAGAACGCTGCCATTCAAAAACTATTTAAGATATGACATTGCCGCTTTCACAGGATATTGTTAAAAGTATAAGCTATTAAATTAGCAAAAAGAAAAAAAAAAATTGAAAATATTACACTGGTATAGCCCCTTAAGTCTGTAGACCGACTTCGTCAACTTATATCATTTACCTTGTTTTTTGTAAGTCAGGCACTGACCAGTCCTGGGCTGGATCTTATGTCGTTGTCCTGTTGAAATACCCATCTCAATGACTTTACAACCGGTACCCATGGGCTACAAGGGTATTATAAGTTAGTGCCAGCCGAGAATGTATGTATTAGAGGTAAGCATGAATACAGTCAAAGCAGCATTTTGTACTCTCACTCAAAGTTCTGACTGAGTGAGACATTGAGTAAAACGGATTTGACAAATGTGGTGAAGGCATGAGTAGAAAATTTACCGTATCCGAACGGCGAAGCAATCCACGAATGAGTTTCGCGACCGAGTACTCGGTTAGTTGTGCGCCGCATTGGCGACGTCAACTTTATTGCGCGTTTGTTTTTTTGTTTTTGTTTTGCTTTTCAATACAAGACATAGAAAAATAGAAAGACATCGATTAATTATTATATATATGTATGTAATTTATTTATTTTATTTTTCAATGACTGAATGCAGAAACATAATTTTGTTTATTGTATCTGAATTGTTGCAATAATACATCGTTTTTCTGAAATTAAATTTCTAGCATCTGAAAATTAATGTGTTATTCTATTTACACATATATTATGTAAGTACATATATTATGTTGTAATGCAATTTACTAAAGTACTTATCACTAAATTTGCTGCTCTGCTGCTTCCGCTCTGCAAGCCATGAACGACGAGAATGCCAAAATTTCATCCGAGTACTCGAAACATTTACTCTACATTCACTCATTCTATTCATTACGATTTTGGTTTAAATTTCACTCATTTCGCATACAACGAAAACAACGCTCGCCAATGCGCAATTCACTTTGTTGAAACCGTTTTGGCACGCCGAATTGCGACTCAGGCTGGTTGTACTCAAATAACCGAAAATTTTGAGTGCATTCGTGCAGAGCTCTAGTATGTATGTACTACTGTGGGCAAAAAGTAAGGTGAATTTGTTTGTAAAGTGAAAATTCTTTATTCTTCTGAATCAATTTCATCCCCTTCAAAGTAATCCCCTCCCGATAAAATACACTTATGCCAACGTTTCTTCAAATCCTCGAAACAGGCCAAATAATCCCTTTCCGGTATAGCCATGAGCGCCCTCGTCGATTCCGCTTTTATTTCTTCAATCGACTCGAAACGCGTTCCCCGGAGTGGTCTCTTGAGTTTTGGGAATAGCCAGAAGTCACACGGAGCCAAATAAGGAGAATACGATGGTTGCGGAACGATATGCGTCGAATTCTTGGCGAAATGGTCACGAAGAACGAGTGCAGTGTGCGACGGTGCATTATTGTGAGGCAAAAACCAAAAGTTGTTGGCCCATAATTCTGGTCTTTTTCGACGAATTGCTTCACGCAAACGACGCATAACGCTCAAATAATATTCCTTATTAACAGTTTGGCCAGGTGGAAAGAATTCCACCACACCAGGAAAATCGAAAAAAAAAATTGTCATCATAATCTTGATTTTTGAACGACTTTGACGTGCTCTTTTCGGTCTGGCCTCGCCTTTAACACGATATTCGCTTGATTGGTCTGTTGTTTCAGGGTAGTACGTGGGCTGCTATATATATTTCTGGCCTAGGCAACACTAAGTGTTGTTAGGTGGAATCTGACATTTCCATTGAAAAGTTCGACATTTTTAAGCATAAACGTACTCAGAACGGTTTGACGTACGACTATCATTTGTGTTGTTTACAGTTACTTAAAAAAATCAATTTCGCAAAAAAATGGAATTAACTCGTGAACATTTTCGTGCGATCATTTTTCACAACTTTCGGCGTGGATTATCACGACAAGAGTGCAGCGATGAACTTAAATCTTTGTATGATTATGAAGCACCATCCTATAGCACTGTGAAAAACTGGTACAACGAATTCAATCGTGGCCGACGCTCCCTCAAAGACGAATTCCGCGAAGGTCGTCCATAAACAGCCGTTGTGCCAGAAAACATCGATGGCGTACGTGAACTAATAATGCAAGACCGTCATGTGACATACCGTGAGATAGAGGCATCCCTAGGCATTTCTTCCACCAGCATACATTCGATATTGCATGAGCACCTGGCTGTAAAAAGGTTTGTTCTCGTTGGATCCCGCACAATTTGACAATCGCTCAAAAGAAGGCTCGTGTGGATTGGTGTAAAGAAATGCTGAAAAATACGATCGCGGTGCTTCAAAAGACGTTTATAAGATCGTCACAGGTGACGAATCATGGATCTATGCGTATGAGCCCGAAACAAAACAGCAATCGACCGTGTGGGTCTTCCAAGACGAGCCAAATCCAACGAAAGTTGTTCGTGGAAGAAGCACTTCGAAGCAAATGGTCGCCTGTTTCTTCGCAAAAACTGGTCATGTGGCTACTGTTCCTCTTGAGCAACGTAGGACGGTCAATTCTGATTGGTACACCACCATTTGTTTGCCTGAAGTCTTCGGTGAAATTCGAAAAACGAACAAGGGAAGACGAATCATTGTGCACCATGACAATGCGAGCTCTCACACATCGGCTCAAACCAGCGCCTTTTGACTGGCCAAAACGTCGAATTGATGGGTCATCCGCCGTACAGTCCTGACTTGGCACCAAATGACTTCTTTTTATTCCCTCACATCAAGAAGAAAATGCGTGGTCAACGATTTTCGTCGCCAGAAGATGCTGTTGAAGCATTCAAAAACCATGTTTTTGAGGTGTGTCAATCAGAGTGGAAAAAGTGCTTCGAAAATTGGTTTGAGCGCATGCAAAAGTGTGTAAATCTTGATGGAGAATATTTTGAAAAACAATAAAACTATTTTCCTTAATAAATATTCGTATTTTCATTATTAGGCCAGAAATATATGTAGCAGCCCACGTAAGCATAAATCCAAGTCTCATCGCCCGAGATTATGCATTTGAGCTTGTCCTGATAGTCAGAAAGCATTGTTTCACACACATCAACGCGATGACTTTTTTGCATGAAATTGAGCGTTTTCGGTATCAAACGAGATTTGACTTTTCGTAGGCCCAAATGGTCTTTCAAAATGGTTTTCACAGATCCTTCTGATATTCCGATCATATTAGTAAGGTCTCTAACAGTCAACCGCCGATTTTTGAGCACTAATTCACTCAATTGACGTGTTGGTCATCTGTTGACGTCGATGGTCGTCCGGAGCGCTCCAAGTCATCAACACGTTCCCTACCCTCTTTGAAGTCTTTGTTCCACTTATAAACATTTTTCTGGGACATGGTAGAATCACCAAAGGCCTTCCGCAACATCCTCAACGTTTCCGCAGCCGAAATTTCATTCCGCAAACAAAATTTGATGCGAATTTTAAATTGAAAATTCACCTTACTTTTTGCCCACAGTAGTAAATCGACCGATCGCTTCTATGGCAGCTATATTATATAGTTGTCTGATCTTAAAAAAATGAAAACCGTAATTCTAGAACCATAAAAAACTGCTATATCTCAAAATGTATAGAAATACCTTTAAAAACAGAGAATTTGATTTTTTTTTTACATTAATTTCGCCATCATTCCTATGTCAGCTATAGGATATAGCAGTCCGATTTCGATTCCGACATATATACTGCGTGCTAAACAAATAAGACTATGCTGAAAATTTCAGCTCGATAGCTCAAAAACTGAGTGACTAGTTCGCGTAGAAACCGACAGACGGACAGACAGACGGACATGGCTAGATCGACTCGGCTGGTGATGCTGATCAAGAATATATATACTTTATGGGGTCGGAGATGCTTCCTTCACTGCGTTGCAAATATCATGGCAAAATTATAATACCCTCTGCAAGGGTATAACTAG
The DNA here is from genome assembly GCA_018153105.1 of Drosophila rufa. Classification (NCBI taxonomy): domain Eukaryota; kingdom Metazoa; phylum Arthropoda; class Insecta; order Diptera; family Drosophilidae; genus Drosophila; species Drosophila rufa. Next base: position 3,969,566 of record JAECXS010000003.1, on the reverse strand, counting down.
AGTTTAGAATGTTGCAAATAATAATTTTATTTAAATCAATAGCCATTTTTCAAGATTTTTTTTTTTGTTTTTTTTTTATCATTGTTATCCCCATTACAAATTTTTCAACTCTTCTTCTGTTTCTGACCCTAGCATAATTTGTCTTTGTTGGGTCACATGAGTGTTGCTCAATATGTTCTTAGCAACATTTGTCTTCATTTGTAAAAAAACAAAAAAAAAAATCCACGCTAATGTGCTATTTGCTATTCATTTCACCCACTTTAGGTAATGGGTACCTCACAGTCGGTCACACTTTCCTACTTGTTTTGGTTGACAAAGTATAGTACATTAGTCATGTCCACTTTACATTGTACAAGTGCCTTTTAATTTAACCCACAATTCTTAGGGTACCGGGTATCTCACAGTTTATAAAAGTCGACCGTTGCTTCGGCCATTCTGTTTCATCGCGCCTCTGAAAATTGTGATGTCTTTTAATTTAACGTACTCGATTTGGTAATAGTCGAGCACTCTCGACTGCAGCTATTTTACAGGTAAATTATTAAAAATTACATATTTTACAGGTCTGCAAGTCTCTTTGGTGGGTACTAGTGACAACAACAGCAATGTAGTCGATGCAACGATTTCATTAAAAACCATGGCACAGGAAGCTATTAATCGATCCACGCTCGATGTCAATTCCGTAATCCAGCAGCAAACAAGCAACATCGACACGAGGCAGCCACTGTCTTTGTCTCACCAACCGCAACAGCAGTCCATCCTCCAGCAACATTTTATCTCGGAAACCACTGCCAACCAACAGCAGCAGCTAAAATTAGCGGCGCATCAGCAGAACGTAGCGGCGGCAACTGCGGTAGCGATCGGATCAATCACAGCTGCGGCGGCCCATGTATCAACAAACAGCAACGGACCCACAGCCACCAGCACTGGAATCATGACTCTGGCGAGCGCTGCAGGTCAGCCAACCAGCGGAAATGGCAAAGTCCTTACATTGCAACAACATCAGCAGCAGCAGCAGATGGCCACGACAGAGGCGCACATTCCTACGCTGCTGGGAGTGACACCATTGGGACCAACACCGCTCCAAAAAGAGCATCAAATACAGTTTCAAATGATGGAGGCCGCCTACTACCATCTACCACAGCCAATGGACACGGAGAAATTACAAACGTACTTTCATCGCGCTCCAGTACCTACGCCAGCACATTATCCACAGGTGAGCTTTTCTCGGGATGCTATTTTCTGGGGAATCATATTCATCTGAGTTCGTAAATAACTGGCTACCGTCTTTCTTTTGGTTGCGGTTGATAACAAAAAAAATTTAACTTTTCCTATGACGGTTTTTCGACAACTAGCGATTCTGTTGAATCTGACGATTTGTATACCCTTGCAGAGGGTTTTCTAATTTTGTCAACTCAGTATAGGAAGCTTCTCTGACCCTATTAAGTATATATATATTCTTGACCGTCTGTCCGTATGTCCGTATGTCCGTGTGAAACAACAGATCTCAGAGACTATAAGAGCTAGACTTACACAATTTTGTGACAATAATGAATCTGTTGCACGCAGATCAAGTTTGTTTTAAAATTTGCCCATGTCCATGTCCATGTGATATTTATTTCATTTGTATGAAATTGTATAAAGGACGGAATGAACGAGTAAGTGTTGAAGGGACAGAAATATCAACAAAACCTAGTAAAAAAAATAGGAGTCACTCAGACCAAGAAGGAGCTTTTGGACAAAGATCCCAGTTTAAATTCCAAAGGGCATTGTTCTTTGTACTGCGGGCTCCACATATAGGAACAATTTTCAAGGATGGGTCGAACTAGGGATAAATTCAGAGTCTTTGAATTCTTTTCGCTTAATAAAAGCAAAGACACCCTTAGCTTTATTTACCATGGCACTAATGTGGCTCTTAAAACTTAGTTTGTGATCAAGGAACCCCAAGGACATTAGATGCTTCATTCCGATCGAGAATATAATTACCCAAAAAGTTGGAGACTAGATGAGGAGGATAACGATAAGAGGTCATAAGCTTACATTTAGAGCAATAAGAAATAGTAGATTAATCGAACACCATCTGAAAAGAAAATACAAGTCACGTTGCACGTTTTGAGAGTTGATTTGAGTATGGTAGGCAGATCATGACATCATCGGCATACATTAGAACAGATGAGTAGGATATCACTTTTGGAAGGTCGTTAATAAACAAGATAAAGAGCATTGGAGCCAGGTAACTGCCTGTGGGACACCGGAAGTTACATTGATAACATTAGAGAGTACATTATTGAACAAAAGACGTACGGTTTGACAAATAGGATGCGATCCATTTGAGAACAGAAGGGGAAAATCCTAAACGAGACAATGAATGAAGAAGGAGAGAATGTTTTACAAAGTTAAAAGCTTTGAAAAGATTTAAAAAATAGGTCAAAGCGAGACATACTAGTACTACTAGTACTACGACTACTACTACTACTACTAGTAGAACTTCGGCACAGTAGGACATGTCAATGGTTTTTAAACCATGCAGAATATCACACTCAGATTTAGGTAGATAAGTTTTTATCAGTAATTAATATTGAGCATAGATATGAGGAAACAAGCTCTTTTTTTTTTTTTAAAGACTTCACTTTTTTTTAGGTTTTTGTTGGACCATGGAGGCAGAAACAGTCAATTCGGGAGCAATAATGTCAATTACGGAGCCAATAGCTGAGTTAAATGCATTTACAGCAGTGTAAATTTCCTTAAAATCCTTTAAGGGCCGGTTTTTCAATGTCAGGTTAACTTTTGTCGTTGAGGTAAATTTTTTTCGGAGTAATGTCGGCACCCAAAAAATCATGTTTTTGTTTATCTGACTGATCTGTTGTGTGCAAAATTTCAAAAAGATTGGTCAATTAGATTTTGAGTAATCGTGTACACCGACTTTGAAAAAGGGCACTTTTCAGGAGAGCGCTTTAAAGTTTTGGCTTCCCATATATCGAACATAGAATGACCTCCGTTCAACTACCCATTACTTCGTTGTTTTTGCTCCGATCGATTTAAAATTTGGACTTTATATTTTTAGGATGTTGAGCATAAAAAAATTAAAAAAAAAAAATATGTTGAAAAAAAATTGAATACCCTACCCCTTAAGATCAGACAACTATATCATACAGCTGTCGTAGAAGCGATCGGTAGATTTTTATGAAAATGTAACATTCTACATGAAAAATTTAAACAGAGTATGTAAATGTCATACACATTTACCACATTTGAAACTTTTTCAAACCTATCTTCGGTAGGCCGAAGTTTGTATACCCTTACAGTCGGCAATTGAATCATTAAAAATCGGTAAACTAAAAAAAATCAAAGTTTGTAAATTTGTATGACATTTACTAATTTTACATTTTCATATAAATCAACCGATCGTTTCGACTATCTGCAAAGTTTTATTCAGATAGCCCAATCGCTAAAAGTGTTCTTCACCAATGTTTTTCCGGGTGAGGCTAGGTTCACATCGGGAGGAGCTGTCAATGACTAACCAATCAGGATGTGCCCTGGAGTAAGCGCTCATGTATCAGTCGGATCTGGGGTAAGCGGCCGTGAAATGAGGATTGCTTCAACTTCAATGATCCCAATGTTGAGCTCCTCAAATGTTAACGACGATGTGGCTGTGACTGATACCAGTAGACGTTTTGCTAATTTTACCACAGCTTCCCACAGGCCGCCAAATGATGGCGCTCGGGCGGTATGAACTTGAATTCCACCTGCGATTTGTTGCAATTGTGGATAATTTGGGCCTGGGCCTTATCCGAAAAGATCGCTTGTTGGCACCTATGAAATTTGTTGCGTTATCGCAGTGAATGGTCTGGCATTTACCGCGTCGACTCAAAAATCGTCGAAGAGCGGCTAAGAATGCATCCGTCGTCAAATCACTGACTAGTTCCAGATGCACTGCCTTTGTAGCGAAACAGCAAAACACTGCTATAAAGGCCTTTTCTGGTCTTTTCCAACGGATCTTGTGATGAATCCAAATGGGTCCGCAGTAATCAACACCAGAGTTGAAGAATGGCCACGCCTGTGTTACTCGGTCCGCTGGAAGGTTGCCCATAATGTGTTGCTTTAATCTGGGTCGTGCCTTCCCACATTTGACACAATAGTGTATTGGTCTTGCCATTGTTTTATCATTGACAATCCAGTATTGCTGTTTGGCAATGGCTCGTAGTGATTGTGCTCCACAATGCATGTTCTCATCATGCATCTCTCGCAATATCATCCTCACAATCGGATCATTGTAAGGAAGCAGGGTTTGGTGCTTCGCGTTATATGGAAGTTGAGAGTGTTCTAATCTACCTCTGACTCTGATAGGCCCGTCCTATCCAAGTATAGGAGATAGGGAGAAGATTGAGCTCTTTTTGTCCACGATCTTGTGGTTAAGAAGCTGTTTGTATTCAACAGCGAAATATGCGAAAGATGATAATCCTTGCAAGAGTCAATTCACCGACACATAGTGTGGTTGTATTGGTTCTGTTCCTTTTGTTACAGAATCGCATCATATATGCTATGAAGTTTATGAAAGGAGTTGCCATGGTTGCAATTGTAGCGTTCTTCTCTAATCTGATTTCGACATGTTGGCAGGCTCCCTTGTTTTGACCGCCGTTCCAGATCGCTAGGAACGATGGTTGGTATCTTGGCCCACTTGTCAGGTTATGTTCCGCTAATTTGCTGGCGGCAATTCTTCTTAATAGTACGTCTGCCGGGTTATTTGCTGATGAGACCTGACGCCATTGAGATCGGTCAGACACAGCTTAGATTTTAGCGATCCGATTTGCAACGAACGTGTGGTATGTTGACGCTGATGCGTTTGTCAGGCACAGCTTGGATTTTTTCGATTTGCAATGTTAATGTGTAGGCTTATGTGCCTAGTTGCGGCGGCACAAGGCAGACAGTTTATGTTCTGTAATATCAGGCAAAAACATGGGAATTTAAAGATAGGGACATCTAAGCTTGTTGCGACAAGGTTGAGGGTTCGATTCCAGGGGGAGGCGAAATTTTCTGACAAGATTTCCTTTTTTTATGTTATTATTTTTAATTTGAATGTATTATATATATATACGTGGGCTGCTATATATATTTCTGGCCTAGGCAACACTAAGTGTTGTTAGGTGGAATCTGACATTTCCATTGAAAAGTTCGACATTTTTAAGCATAAACGTACTCAGAACGGTTTGACGTACGACTATCATTTGTGTTGTTTACAGTTACTTAAAAAAATCAATTTCGCAAAAAAATGGAATTAACTCGTGAACATTTTCGTGCGATCATTTTTCACAACTTTCGGCGTGGATTATCACGACAAGAGTGCAGCGATGAACTTAAATCTTTGTATGACTATGAAGCACCATCCTATAGCACTGTGAAAAACTGGTACAACGAATTCAATCGTGGCCGACGCTCCCTCAAAGACGAATTCCGCGAAGGTCGTCCAAAAACAGCCGTTGTGCCAGAAAACATCGATGGCGTACGTGAACTAATAATGCAAGACCGTCATGTGACATACCGTGAGATAGAGGCATCCCTAGGCATTTCTTCCACCAGCATACATTCGATATTGCATGAGCACCTGGCTGTAAAAAAGGTTTGTTCTCGTTGGATCCCGCACAATTTGACAATCGCTCAAAAGAAGGCTCGTGTGGATTGGTGTAAAGAAATGCTGAAAAAATACGATCGCGGTGCTTCAAAAGACGTTTATAAGATCGTCACAGGTGACGAATCATGGATCTATGCGTATGAGCCCGAAACAAAACAGCAATCGACCGTGTGGGTCTTCCAAGACGAGCCAAATCCAACGAAAGTTGTTCGTGGAAGAAGCACTTCGAAGCAAATGGTCGCCTGTTTCTTCGCAAAAACTGGTCATGTGGCTACTGTTCCTCTTGAGCAACGTAGGACGGTCAATTCTGATTGGTACACCACCATTTGTTTGCCTGAAGTCTTCGGTGAAATTCGAAAAACGAACAAGGGAAGACGAATCATTGTGCACCATGACAATGCGAGCTCTCACACATCGGCTCAAACCAGCGCCTTTTTGACTGGCCAAAACGTCGAATTGATGGGTCATCCGCCGTACAGTCCTGACTTGGCACCAAATGACTTCTTTTTATTCCCTCACATCAAGAAGAAAATGCGTGGTCAACGATTTTCGTCGCCAGAAGATGCTGTTGAAGCATTCAAAAACCATGTTTTTGAGGTGTGTCAATCAGAGTGGAAAAAGTGCTTCGAAAATTGGTTTGAGCGCATGCAAAAGTGTGTAAATCTTGATGGAGAATATTTTGAAAAACAATAAAACTAATAAATATTCGTATTTTCATTATTAGGCCAGAAATATTAGTAGCAGCCCACGTATATCTTCAACACTTTACCTCAAAAAAGCTACATTATTTTTAGAATACAGGGCAGCAAACAAATGTGTGCTAAAAAAGGAGAGCCAATCGCATTCATTGGTTGGCCGCGATCGAGTGAGTGCTGGTGCGTCGTCGAGTTTTCGGATATTAAGTTTAAATAGTCTAAAAGCGCAATTTTTATTGGGATTCGTTTTTTTAAATTAACTATTGTTCTACGAGGTGTGTTCAAAAAGTATCGCCAATTTTGTGTTTTTTTCAAAAATTATTTATTTGTTCATGAATATCTATTTTGTCCCCTTCAAAGTAGTCCCCATAATATATAATACACTTGTGCCAACTGTTTTTCCAATCTTCGAAGCACTTCAAAAAATCTTTTTTTTTATCTTGTTCAGCTCCTCCTTCGATGCCGTCTTTATCTCGTCAAGCGTAGCGTAACGCATCCTTTCATGGGCCTCTTCAGTTTAGAAAACAAGAAAAAGTCACAGGGGGCCAGATGTGGGGAATACGGTGGCTGCGGCATCATTAGTGTGTTGTTTTTGACCAAAAAATCACGCACAAGCAACGATGTGTGAGCAGGGGCGTTATCGTGGTGCAAAAGCCAATTTTTGTTCTTCCACAAATCCGGGCGTTTTTGGCGGATTGCTTCGCGCAAATTGCGCATAACTTGCAGGTAATATTCCTTATTGACCGTTCTACCCTGTGGCAAGAACTCATGATGCACTACGCCACTACAATCGAAGAAAACTATCAGCAAAACTTTCACATTCTACCGAACTTGGCGCGCTTTATTCGGTCTTGGTTCGTGCAGCAGCTTCCATTAAGATGATTGAGCTTTGGTTTCCACGTCATAACCATTAACCCACGATTCGTCACAAGATATGACTCGCGGACAGAGTCCAACATCTCATTAGGAATGTTCATGCGATGATGTTTTTGGTCGCAATTGAGCAATTTTGGTACGAATTTCGCGTCTCATGCCAAAATTATTGATAAAAATCTAATGGCACGAGCCAATCGATATGTTTAGATCCTCAGCAACTTCTCTAACGGTGACTCTACGATTGGCCAATACGATTTTCTCCACTTAATTAATTTTTTCGTCTGTTGAAATGCTCTTAATTTCGTTTTTCACACAAAATTTGATACAGGTTAGTTGATCCATTTTTTTGAATAGGTAAAAATCGAAGACGATCCAAAACAATTAAGTAAACGATCAAAATGGCCGAGCTTGTCGGCATAAGTGAGAGACATGAGTACCAACATAACGCCACAAAAAAATCGAAATTCGAATATACTAAACCGCGAAAATTCAAAATTCGCGATACTTTTTGAACACACTTCGTATTTCGACAGAGTGTTTGTTCGGGAAGTGAAAATTTGGATACCGGGTCTCTCACAGTCGAGCACACTCGACTGTAGCGTTCTTACTTATTTGAATATGGAATAAGGTAAAGTCCATTAAATTGTTTTGATAACTCACTTTGCTTACATGCTGGACGGTTTTAAAGTTCGTCTGCATCAAAAAATCTGGAGGCACTACAGATCGGCAGTTTCGCCCACTGTGCGCCGGCTACATGTTTTACGGTAGGCATGACATTTTGCCTTTCCAAATCTGTACCACTCTTCCATCATGGGAATTTTTTTACCCTAATGCCAAAACTGCAGAACTTGATTTCGCCCAAAAACTTGACATTTCTAAAAACCAAAATTTGTCGTGCTAGCTGTAGAGCTGGCTTCAGGCTCTCTTGAAATGAAACGAATGAATGAAATGAAAAAAAGCTATTACCTAAAAACTAGCTATTTAACTCTAGAAAAGCTACATCTAGCCACATAATTACAATTCGAGTGCACTGATTCTTTTGTTCTCTTTTGTGCATATTGTGCATGTGGGAACAGAGGGCCAGCAGATGAATTGGCTATCCCGCGGGATATGGCCTTGCCGATCACCAAACCAAAACAACGAAGCCAGAAAACATATTTTTATTAAATCAAATAGCAGCCCAGCGTTAAGGAGAAGCAGGTAAGGAGAATATAAAACACGGCCGCAATTATAACTGCAATCCTTCACAATTTTATGACAGAGAAAACAGCTTCATACAAGGGAAAAGTACCTGAAAACTATATATGTGAGTTTCGGGAAAAGCTCTTCGGCACATTTACAAAACAAAAAACATGTAAGAAAGCTACAGTCGAGAGTGCTCGACTGTGAGATACCCGGTACCTAAACGTTTGTGCTTTACACTAAAAGGCTATTTAAAATTGTACATACATTATCATACTCTACTTCGATACTTCTTAAAATAAATCGCCTCTCGAATTAGCTCCCGACCTAAACAATTTAATGTCATACTTTAATATGAATGATACATTTTATAAGGATGCCAAAAAATGAATTATGTTATTTGTTGTCATTTTTTGCTCTATTTTTTTGTCATTTATTCTGCAGTTTGAGCCATTATATCGCGGGGCCAAGGCTCGAATGAGCCACCTGTCGGCTACAGCTTGCAACAGCAACAGCAGTGCCTTAGGGGAATGTGTTAAAATTCTAACCTTATTGGTAATATCTCGCATGTTTATCATCCGATTTTACTGCAATTTTCAGAAAACGTCCGTTATTTTACGTTAATTTATTTTATCAACTAACTTTAACCCGAAAAAACCGAGTATAGCTTATTTTACGTTTTTTTTTATGATTTTTGAGGGCGGAAGTGGGCGTGGCCAAATTTTAAAATCTGCGTGCAACAGATTCCAATGTTGTCACCAAATTTGGTAACTCTAGCTCTTATAGTCTCTGAGATCTGTTGTTTCACACGGACGGACAGACGGACATGGCTAAATCGATTCGGCTGGTGGTGCTGATCAAGAATATACTACTGTGGGCAAAAAGTAAGGTGAATTTGTTTGTAAAGTGAAAATTCTTTATTTATTCTCCTGAATCAATTTCATCCCCTTCAAAGTAATCCCCTCCCGATAAAATACACTTATGCCAACGTTTCTTCAACTCCTCGAAACTGGCCAAATAGTCCCTTTCCGGTATAGCCATGAGAGCCCTCGTCGATTCCGCTTTTATCTCTTCAATCGACTCGAAACGCGTTCCCCGGAGTGGTCTCTTGAGTTTTGGGAATAGCCAGAAGTCACACGGAGCCAAATCAGGAGAATACGGTGGTTGCGGAACGATATGCGTCGAATTCTTGGCGAAATGGTCATGAAGAACGAAGCAAAAACCAAGAGTTGTTGGCCCATAATTCTGGTCTTTTTCGACGAATTGCTTCACGCAAACGACGCATAACGCTCAAATAATATTCCTTATTAACAGTTTGGCCAGGTGGAAGGAATTCATAGTGCACCACACCACGAAAATCGAAAAAAACTGTCATCATAACCTTGATTTGGTCGTCCGGAGCGCTCCAAGTCATCAACACGTTCCCGACCCTCTTTGAAGTCTTTGTACCACTTATAAACATTTTTCTGGGATATGGTAGAATCACCAAAGGCCTTCCGCAACATCCTCAACGTTTCCGCAGCCGAAATTTCATTCCGCAAACAAAATTTGATGGCACTTCTCTGCTCAATTAAATCAGACATTGTAAAAATCGACAAATGCACTCTTGATCGTTTGGTAAACACAAGCGTAAATATAGTACTGATACTGACATTGGCATGAAATTACCGCCAGATGTCATTAAATTGAAAATTCACCTTACTTTTTGCCCACAGTAGTATATACTTTATGGGGTCGGAGAAGCCTCCTTCTGCCTGTTACATACATTCTCGGTTGGCACTAACACATAATACCCTTGTACGTGGGCTGCTACATATATTTCTGGGCTAATAATGAAAATACGAATATTTATTAAGGAAAATAGTTTTATTGTTTTTCAAAATATTCTCCATCAAGATTTACACACTTTTGCATGCGCTCAAACCAATTTTCGAAGCACTTTTTCCACTCTGATTGACACACCTCAAAAACATGGTTTTTGAATGCTTCAACAGCATCTTCTGGCGACGAAAATCGTTGACCACGCATTTTCTTCTTGATGTGAGGGAATAAAAAGAAGTCATTTGGTGCCAAGTCAGGACTGTACGGCGGATGACCCATCAATTCGACGTTTTGGCCAGTCAAAAGGCGCTGGTTTGAGCCGATGTGTGAGAGCTCGCATTGTCATGGTGCACAATGATTCGTCTTCCCTTGTTCGTTTTTCGAATTTCACCGAAGACTTCAGGCAAACAAATGGTGGTGTACCAATCAGAATTGACCGTCCTACGTTGCTCAAGAGGAACAGTAGCCACATGACCAGTTTTTGCGAAGAAACAGGCGACCATTTGCTTCGAAGTGCTTCTTCCACGAACAACTTTCGTTGGATTTGGCTCGTCTTGGAAGACCCACACGGTCGATTGCTGTTTTGTTTCGGGCTCATACGCATAGATCCATGATTCGTCACCTGTGACGATCTTATAAACGTCTTTTGAAGCACCGCGATCGTATTTTTTCAGCATTTCTTTACACCAATCCACACGAGCCTTCTTTTGAGCGATTGTCAAATTGTGCGGGATCCAACGAGAACAATGCTTTTTTACAGCCAGGTGCTCATGCAATATCGAATGTATGCTGGTGGAAGAAATGCCTAGGGATGCCTCTATCTCACGGTATGTCACATGACGGTCTTGCATTATTAGTTCACGTACGCCATCGATGTTTTCTGGCACAACGGCTGTTTTTGGACGACCTTCGCGGAATTCGTCTTTGAGGGAGCGTCGGCCACGATTGAATTCGTTGTACCAGTTTTTCACAGTGCTATAGGATGGTGCTTCATAGTCATACAAAGATTTAAGTTCATCGCTGCACTCTTGTCGTGATAATCCACGCCGAAAGTTGTGAAAAATGATCGCACGAAAATGTTCACGAGTTAATTCCATTTTTTTGCGAAATTGATTTTTTTAAGTAACTGTAAACAACACAAATGATAGTCGTACGTCAAACCGTTCTGAGTACGTTTATGCTTAAAAATGTCGAACTTTTCAATGGAAATGTCAGATTCCACCTAACAACACTTAGTGTTGCCTAGGCCAGAAATATATATAGCAGCCCACGTACCCTTCCTCACACAAATCTAAAATAATAGAGTGGTATCGAATCTCCAAACCCATTTGTTTAACTCCTATTAAAATAATTCATTTGTACAAATCAAATAGCTACCTTCGATATACAAATAGCTAATCCATTTAATTTTTCCCGGTTTTTTGGGTCAGATGTTTTAAATTAAATAAGCACTACAACATTCATAAAGCAGTACGCCCCTAGTAAATACTGTGACAAACGACGACGGGTCTGATTTATTGAAATACCCGGTACCCAAAGCACTGTGGTTAAAATTAAAGAGAACATGAACATGGTAAAAAGGAAATGTTGACAAATGAACACAAATGCTGCTAGAAACATGGGCAGCAACATTAAAAAGAGACAAATGTTGCTAGGAACATGTCGAGCAACACCCAACAAAGACAAATGTTGCTAGAAACATGTTAAGCAACACGCACGTTCGCTCTCAACATCTCGCTCTCTTTCTTTCAAGAAGAAGGGAAGCATACACATGAGCTTTATTGTTTGATACTTCAATTTTTATCATCGTATTTTACTCAAATTCTCAAAACACGTCCGCAAATGTCTACTTATTGTTTTTATCTATTTACTTTTAACCAAAAATTACGACTTTAGCTTATATAACGTTTTTTATGTTTTTCGGGGGCGGAAAAGCCCACTTCCGCTCAAATTTTAAAACAAACTTGATCTGCGTGCGACAGATTCCAATGTTGTCACCAAATTTGGTAACTCTAGCTCTTATACTCTCTGAGATCTGTTTATCAACACGGACAGACGGACAGACAAACATGGCTAAGTCGACTCGGCTGGTGACGCTGATCTAGAACATATATACCTTATAGGGTCGGAGATTTCTCCTTCTGCCTGTTACATTCTCGGTAGGCACTAACTTATAACATAATACCCTTGTACCCTACGGGTACCTGGTATAAAAAGTGGTCGAAGGTCATTTGCGAGCTCTGAAATGTTATATACACTACTGGCCAAAATAATAAGTACATAGGCATCGTGCCACTTTGTTTGGTTATTGCTCGATTATTTTTGAATGTATGCCTGCCAATTATTTACATATTGAAAAGTTACAGTATGGCGAATCATTTAAGTAAAAAATTAGACATTTACATTTACATTTATTTTATTTCGGTACGTGATCTTTGCTGCTTAAATCTAATCTAAATCTACTGTTTATATACAATTTGTTTTTAGAGGTGAATGTGTGTGTATGTACAGATGTTTTTGTTTGTGTGTTTAGGGGCAGCAGCCCTAAGATAATTTAGTTAGGGGAGGGTTATGTTGACTAGTTATTGGAGGATGCGGGACGGCAGTTGCCCGAATGTTGTTCGTTTTAATCTTCTCCTTGTTGTTGATTTGGTAGCTCTTCTTGCAAGGCGGTTGGGGTGCGCTTTAAGGCGGGTTTTGTGGGCCCTTGCCAGCCGGTTTACTGCGTCACCGACCATTTCAATTTCAAGATCCTTGTGTATATCCGTGTTCCTGATGTACCACTCCGCTTCAGAAATATGTCTCAGGAACTAGTTGAGATGTGTCTTGGCCGCCACTCCATAAATGGCCAGTCCATAGTGCCAAATTGGCGCCAGTATAGCAGTGTAGATCCTTTTCTTGTTTTCCAGGCTGAGTTTCGACTTCGCTTTGGTTAGCCAGTGGAGTCGGCGAGCAGCTGCCTCTAGTTTTGAGCGTGTCTTTTTCACGTGGGACGCAAACGTGAGCCTCCTGTCAAATGTGACCACCAAGTAGGTATACTCCCTTAGCTGGGGGATCAGCTGGCCATGCAGGAATACACCAGGCGAGGAGTCTTTCCTGTTGGCAAAGGTGTCTATTGCACATTTTTCAGGATTGATCGAGATGTTCCACCTGCATGCCCAGTTCTCGTATTTTTTCAGCAGCAACTGCAGATCATCGGTGGCTTCGTAGATGCAGCTAGACCTGGCCAGAACTGCGGTGTCATCTGCATAGGTGGCTATACACATCTCACTCTGCGCATGACCAGCTTCAAGGGGGGCATCGTGGGCAAAGAGGTTGTACAGAATGGGGCCTAGAACACTCTCCTGAGGCACGCCTGCTGCAATCGGTCTGGCTGAGGAGGAGATCCCGTCCTGGACTACCCGAAAGGATCTTTCTTGGAGGAAGTTGGCAATTATCTCCAGTAGTTGCGGGTGAAGGATCCTTTTGTTGGATGTCTAAGAAGGCTGCGACTGTGTACTCCTTCAGCTGGAGGCCATCCAGGATGAATTTGCCAACTCTGTGCAACCGAATTGATGGTCCGGCATCGCCTTCTTCACTTCCGGAGAAGAGAGCATGCGTGAAAGAATGCATCTCTCAAGCACTTTTCCAAAAGCGGGCAGCAAGCTAATTGGCCGAAAGCTCTCGGCCATGTGTACCGGCTTACCACTTTTGTGAATCATCACAACGTTTGCCTGCTTCCAGATCCTCGGGAAGTGTCCCAGCCTCATAGCAGCGTTCATGAGAAGGATCAGGAAGAGCAGGGCGCGGTCTGGGAGGAGCTTGACTATCCGATTAGTGATTCCATCCGGTCCTGGAGACTTGCGTGCTTTTAAGCCTTTGATTACTGCTTTAGTCTCAGTAATTGTGATAGGGGCGAGCGGTAGTGACATCTGGTGAGGTGCATCATTTGCAGAGAGAACTTTTGCAACCCTATCCGCAGACGACGTTTTGAAGGGGGTGAATCGCTCCTCAAGGCTTTCAGCAAAAGTCTCGACCCTGTCCTGCGTGGATCTGGCCCAGGTGCCGTCATTCTTTTTGATTGGGAACTTTGGAGCTGTTTGCCGCTTGTACCTCCTTGTGAGGTTCCACAGAGCATAGTTGGTGTCTGAATTTGGGGTAGCTTCCGACAGTTCCCTATCAAGAGTGTCTTGGCGGTGACGATTTACAAGTTTACGAACCCTATTTCCCAGTCTTTTGTGGATTCTGTTTATCGTGGGGTCTTGGGTCCTTGCAAACTCCTTCCTGAGTCGATGTTTCAGCTGGATCAACGCAAGGATCTCATCTGGGATCGGAGCATGAGTGTGACGCTGATTTTGCCGAGGTCGTCGTGAGTGATTCTGGGCATAGTCAGCGGCTTCCTTAATTTTACTCTCAAGAAGCTGAGCTGCGTCGTCCAAGTCCTCCGAAGAGTTGATCTCCATCTGGAGATGAAGGGATATTTCAAGGGCACTTTTGAAAATGGTAACATTTGTTCCAAACGTCAAAAGCGATCTCCTTTCTGGTGTAGGGCTTCCAGGGAGACGCAGATCAATCAGAAGCGGAAGGTGGTCAGAGCTTAGATCAAAGGACTCCTGTATTGTGAGTCTTGCGTCTTGAATGCCTTTGTAGATCGCGAAATCCAGGCAAGAGGGCATTCCACCATTGCACGGGAAGCAGGTGGGACTTCCTGTGGCAAGGATTTGAGCGTTGGCCTCCTCTGTGGCTTCCAGAAGCGCAGCTCCCCTACTGCAGCCTCTGTGACTACCCCAGGCTCTGTGTTTAGCGTTGAAGTCACCACCCATGATGAAGCGCTCACCACAATTTTGTAGAAGAGCCTCGAAATTCTGTGTTGACCAGGCAGGGCGTGGAGGGAGGTAAGCTGCAGAGAAATTGATTTCTCCTTGTTGGGTGCTGAGAGAGATGATTGCTACCTGCACTACACCAAGCGTGATTGGGCGGTGGTGGTAATGGGTGTGTCCTTCCTTCACTAGGATTGCGGCCCCTCCTCTGGCCACATTTCCTGGGAAGTCTGCTCGGTAAATGCTGTATCCTGGAATTCTGCAGTATATTCCAGGGCGCAGGTGGGTTTCGGACAGCAACATAATGTCGATAGAGTGTTGTTGCAGGAAAACCAGAAGTTCCTCCCTGTTGGCAAGGACGCTTCTGGCGTTTTCTTTAACTTTGCGGCAAATACGGGGCACTTCCTGTCGTATGCCGCGTGATTATCTCCGCAGTTCGCACAGCAAAGATCCGCCAGTGTCTTGGCTGTACATGAATCTGAACCTGTCCCGTGGTTCTCTCCACAACGAATCAAATTCGAAGCACCTAAAGCATTGACGCAGCCGGTTCCCATCATGCTTCTTCTCTACCGAAACGCGTTGTCTGCCTAGCTTGGTGATCTCCAGAGCATCCTTGTTGTTAGGTGCCTGTTTTAGGTTCACAAACCAGATATTTTGCTTCCTAATTGGAGCTTCCTGCGAGTCTTCATTGGGTTTCCTGGAACCCCGTACTGGAGGGTTGTAAAGATTTACAACAGTGTGCCCCAGTTTTGCAAGTTCTGCATGGATTTGAGTTTGGGTTGTGGAGGAGGCCAAGTTTCGTATGACAATCCTGAAGCTTCTGTCTTCTTTGAGGCAAAAATGTGTATATGCAATGTTGTGCTCGCTAAGAAGTCTTGTAATTGCACGGTGGTTATCTGAGTCACTGGCATATATTCGCAAGTCTCCTGAGATCGCTGTGCGAAATTCGAAGCCGTCTGATGGGATTTTCGCCAAGAGCGTTTCCTCCATTGCAGCAACATTGTTCACATTAGGAACCATTATTGGTCTGGGTCTTTGTATTAGTCTTAGACAGGTTTACCGCGTTCTTTTAATGCTATGAATAAATTTGTGTTGAATGGACGTTTTTGGCCTGGCCAAAATAATAAGTACACCGGTGTTATTTTACAATTTTGAAGTATTTAATCGACAATTAGGCTCAAAATATATTGTTTTTAAATAACTTCTTACATATTTAACAATATACAAGTGAAACAAACTTTTTAGATGAACCAAATCAAAATTGAACTGTTGAAGACTACCAATATGCATTATATCTTAAAAAAAGAAAAAGAAAAAACATCGAACAACTGCATCGTCAGTATATCATAAATTAAACCTTTCATGTCTCTCAAGGCCTTTACCGCTCAAATTTGACATGAAACCTAATCTAAAAAGGTTCGTCCTACATCTTAAAATGTAGACTTACCAGAATATATACCCTAAAAAGTCCGTTACTTCAAGAAAATAAAGTTTCAGATGGTGCAAAAAGTTGTGGCAAATATTTTGGGGTGCTCTAGACCAGATGGGTCGAGGAAGTGGAATATTATTTTATGGAACGCCGAAATAAAAATAAATCTGTTTGATAATGACTCCAAACGACATGTACAAAGCCCAAAAGGCAAACAATTTGACGTCCGCTACACATAGAAGGCCCTCAAGCACGGTGGCGGATGAGTAATATTTTGGGGCTGTATTTCTCATCATGTCTTTGTCCGATACATGGCATAACTGGGATTATGACCCGATTCGGTTATAAAAATAAGTTAACAGGCATTATGCGAACCGTTTACTGCCAAAAAAATGTCCTTGAGATTCTTCATTCAACAGGACAACGACAAAAAACCCACACCAGGACTGATCAATGCCTGTGTTCCAGAAACAAGGTATACGTTGTAAGTTTTCGGAGTCGGTTTACGGACTTAAATCCACTTGTAAATTTATGGGGAGACTAGAAACTTTGTATTTGTGCCAAAATACGTTTCAAAATGCCCAAGTATTGTAGGAATTCTTGCAAAAAGCCGGGTATGAGATTCAAGAGGTGACTCGTCACTCACTTATTTTTAGTATGCCAAAAAGAATCAACAAATTATTTCAAAATAAGTGTTAATATACTTAATACTATCATAAGATTACTACTATTAAGAAAACGGTAGGAAAATTGTAATACGTTACGAGTTTTAGGCTTTGTAGAATTGGTGTACTTATTATTTTGGCCAGGCCAAAAACGACCATTCAACACATATTTAAGTATAGCATTGAAAAAACGCTGTAACCCCCTCAAATTTTTTATTTAAATGATTCGCCATACTGTAACTTTTTAATATATAAACAATTGGCAGGCATACAGTCAAAAATAATCTTGGAATAACTAAACAAAGTGTCACGATGCCTATGTACTTATTATTTTGGCCAGTAGTGTATATATATAAAAAGACGAATAACAACTGTACAAAAAAAAAATATATATATATTAATAATAAATAAATATTTGAATCTAGTCCCAGCTGCCCATATATGATACTGTTGAATTCTATCAACGACTCTCAACGGAGACGCTGTTTTTTGTATTCTATTATATGGAGGGCTCCAAGGCTCAATATTTGGCTGCCAAGGCATTAAAGAAACAGAGCTGGCGCTTCCACACCAAGTATATGATGTGGTTTCAACGACACGAGGAGCCCAAAATTATCAACGATGATTACGAACAGGTAAGACAGTACAAACAAAACCAGAAATACATAAAAAGTTATTAAATATTATATACATTCTCAGGGTACGTACATCTATTTTGACTATGAAAAGTGGAGTCAGCGCAAGAAGGAAGGATTCACCTTTGAATACAAGTACTTAGAGGACAAGGAGCTAAATTGAAAAATGTTGAGATGTGTTTTCTTTTCTCTGTCTATAGGAAAATCATTAAAAATCAATTTTAAAAAAAATCGAGACACAAAAAAATAAATGAAAAAGAGATTACGTAAAGAAAATAAAATCAAGCTAAAAAATTGAGGCATAAGAATAAGTTTAAAGAAAAAAAAATTAATTTGAATACTTGTTTGATATGCATGTAAAAACCTATGCTTTTTTATATAAATGTTTTGTTTATGACTGCGTTTATTTTATTGCTTTCAACAACAAAATGGGAGATGTAAAGGACACAAAGCTCCTATAAAATTCGCCTAGCACTTCTATCTTAGCTCCGAATCTAATTATAAATATAATAAATTCTTTCGTAATTCTTCTTTAAAAAACCCTTCAATTATTGTATAAAAATCGAACCCAATTGCAGTACACTTTTTATTATATATACATACATACATACACACACACACAAAATAAAAAAATCCCATAAATCACCCATTTGTATGGGTTTAGACTAAGAGATAAGAATGAGAAAACAACAAATTTCAACTGATCTTATTTAAATTTAATAATGTAATTTTGCTGTTACTAAGATCATTGATTTGAATTGAGCATGCAGATGTGCTGAATGAAAAACAACAAATTAATGCCTAAATGAAACATTTTTTAAATATAAGAAAACCAAATAAAAAAATGAGTGAATAGTTAAACATAATACTTAATTCTTTTATTATATTTGTATAGCGACTATAACCTTTATTCCTAAATAACATTAAAGTAAATAGGAAAATAATGTTTTTAATCATTTGTGTTTAATCCTTTTGCTGATTCCTCAGAAGAAATCTTTCAAGTAAATATTTTGTGATTATTAAAAATTAACGAATAATAGTAACGTTTTAATTTTATTGGCAATCCTTATATACAAATTTTTCCTTTATAAGGTGAATTTCAAAATGATAAGACTATGATTTTCTTCAATCTTTTTTTTTTTTTTTGTTCATAATAAAGCGAAAGTGTTATTATAGAGTTATATTAGCTAAGCTAAATAAATAACATAAGAAAAAGTCGGGAATATTGTTTCCATTGGAAAACTTTAAATCTATTAATTTTTGAAGTGTTTTAAAATCATAAGACAACACTTCCCTATTAATTAAACTTAAATGGAAAATAATAATTTTTTCTTTAATTTTTAGCTTGAGTAATTTTTACATTTATTATCATTTTTATACCCTTGCAGGGTATTATAATTTTGGCCAGAAGTTTGCAACGCAGTGAAGGAAGCATCTCCGACCCCATAAAGTATTATATTCTTGATCAGCATCACCATCCAAGTCGATTTAGCGATGTCCCTCTGTGCGTCTGTCTGTCCGTTGCTACGCAAACTAGCCTCTCAGTTTTTAAGCTATCTGAATAAACTTTTGCAGATAGTCTTATTTCTATTGCAGTTACTATATATGTCGGAACGGCTGGAATCGGACCACTACATCTTATAGCTGGCATAGGAATGATCGGAAAATTATTGGAAACAAATTATAACTTCCTTTTTTTCAACGTATTTTCATAAATTTTGAGATATAGCTGTTTTTAACGGTTTTATGATTATGGTTTTAATTTTATTAAGATCGGACAACTACATCATATAGCTACCATAGAACCGTTGGGTTGATTTATATGAAAATGTAAAATTCTAAAATGTAAAATGTGTAGATAAATGTTATAAAAATGTACAAAGTTCGATATTTTTCAACTTTCCCAAAATGGATCGACTTTCAATGATCCAATTGCAGACTGCAAGGGTATACAAACTTCGGCTTGCCGAAGATAACTTCCTTTCTTGATAAATTTCAGTGTCATTGTTTTTGTAAACATTTACGGATCGCTGATTATTGAGACGTAGATTGAAGATATCTTTCGATCTTTCAATTATACCGTTCAAAAGTTATAGCAATTAAATTTTTATTTTTATTTTTTTAATTAAAAACTGATAAATAGTTATTTTCAATTTTTCAAAATAAGAATTACAAATAAGAAATATGATTCAACTTTTATATAAAAATTTAAAAATAAAAATAATTATTATTTTAAATGATGCTAGGAACATGTTGAGAAACATCCAAAAAAGACTAATTCTGCAGCTGTACGCACCTGCGTTACTAATTAATAATGCGCCCGAAAGCACGCCAGAGTTTGGCTTGGAACAAAACTGTACGGTCGAGGAGAAGAGGGCCCGACTGTACGCGTTTGCCAGACAACCGGAACATTTCGAGGATACACTGATCCTACTTGGGGAGATGGAACGCAAGTATGGAAACAGTCCTGCCGGAGACACGAAGCCTCCATCGCCGCTACCGCCCTGTCACGAGAAGGCACCTAGCACCAGTCACGCACTAATAATTTCACGCAGCACTTCCCCGTCTCCAGGGACGCGAGGAAAGTAGGAAGGCACTGCACGCACAAACGCGTCGCAGTTCGATGCAAGAATTTGCTCTGTCTTGGTCGACAAGGTGACCGGAAGTATCTGTCCCATGCTATCATCTCCTGACCGGTCGCGCTGAGAGCTGGTTCCGAACCTGTGGTCTACAGGGACGAAGCTGGACAGAAGTCCGCCGAGAATTCTTGGATTTCTTCCTACTGCCCCGGTGCTATCAACGACTATCGACGACGAGATCCGCGCACATTTCCAGAAAGCGAATGAGCCGTTCAAAGAATATCTTGTCGATCTTCGTCTTCAGATGCGCCGCGCCGAATTCTCACCAGAGCAGGAATTGGAGCTAGCCTACGAGAACATTCTGCTCGAGTATCAGATGTTCATCCGCCGCCAGGATTTCCAGACGTTGACCGAGCTCACACACCTGGTGGTCAACTTCGAAGTTGCCCGCAGCCGCGGAGGCCGATCCGTCGTCCAAGGATACTCACCAGGCAGACCAGCCGCCGAAAATTTATCCAGTGGCCAAGTCACACGACCCAGGGCGAACCCTGCCTACACACAGCAGGTGGCACGCCCTCGGAATGCGATCAACGACACCGCCAACCGAAACGCCAGAGGGAACCATAACCAAGGATCCACGCCCGCGGGAGTAATCGACGCCAGCACCGGCTGCCAAAACTGCGGCCAGGCCGGGCACTACTCCACGGAATGCCGGCACCCCAGAATCATATTCTGCTGGGACTGCGGCCGACAGGGCATACGTACCATTGAATGCTGCAGGAATCAGACGGCGGGAAACGGGCAAGGGCTTCGTGTATTAGGGAGTCACTCGAGGAACCCACCGAACTCCCGCACCCAGTAATCAACGCCATCCAGCAGGATCGAAATCGTATCCGTGCACGGGTCACGGTTGAGGGGCGCCCTCTCACCGCTACCCTGGATACGGGGGCCTCGCATAGTTTCATAAGCGAGCGCCTAGCACGAGAACTCGACGATGGTAGGAATCACCGCGCCGTG
The DNA here is from genome assembly GCA_018153105.1 of Drosophila rufa. Classification (NCBI taxonomy): domain Eukaryota; kingdom Metazoa; phylum Arthropoda; class Insecta; order Diptera; family Drosophilidae; genus Drosophila; species Drosophila rufa. Next base: position 3,948,242 of record JAECXS010000003.1, on the reverse strand, counting down.
TGGATACACGTGAAGTTAGCAGACGGAACCGGCAGGGAGCTCATACAGGCCCTGCGAGCAACAATCCAGTTGGGGGAAACCCGGGTCAGCATCTCCCCTCTCATCATGGCGGATGTGCTGGACGGCCTCTTGCTCGGTATGGACTATGCTACAGCGGAGCCACACTACAGTGTGGCGGCCTGGCCCTCAAACTCCAGCCACTGCGGCCAGATCCGTGAGGAACAGCTCGCCAACCCTAGCAAAAGGGGACACACAGCGACAACGTCGCAGCCGATCACGTCAACAACGCCGCAGCAGTTCCCAGAAGTCGCCTCACAGGAGCACCCAGGACAATGGACAGCAGCAACGACCAGAGGAGAAGCCGCCCCATTGGCACAATCAGGGCCAAGCGGGGCCACCACTTAACACACAGATACACAACGAGAAGCAGCCACACTGGCGCGCGACGAGCCACGCTCGGACCTAGCATCTAGGTCACACACGGATACACAACGAGAAGCCGCCACACTGGCGCACGACGAGCCACGCTCGGACCTAGCATCTAGGTCACACACGGATACCCAACAAGAAGCCGCCACACTGGCGCACGACGAGCCACGTTCGGACATAGCATCTAGGCCACACACTGAGACACAACGAGAAGCCGCCCCACGGGCACACCACACACGAAGACATCGCACGGCTGCACATACGCATCCCCATCGCGGGAGCAACCTACACCACGCCAACAACGCAGGCCCAAGTACAGCCCCGAACTGGACTGAGGCACTGCCCGCCCCCGACGCATCAGCTGCCCAACGGAATCCTTTTCATCAAGAGGCAAAGAGTGTTCGGTTCCAAGGTCCAGAACCATCGGCAACCACGAGCACCCCATCCTGCGGGATCGCTAACGCCGAATACGACGCCGAGGAAGAACAACGTCCCAGTAACCAGAAGAGAACTACCCAGAGCCCTGGATAGGTAAGATTCTCGAACTGGAGCTGTCCAGGTTCGACACCCTACCCGATGTCTCCCACATCGCCGAGCACAACATCGTGATGTGCAACGATCGTCCCATCAAGCAGCGGTATCATCCCAGGAACCCCGCGATGAGAGCCGTCATCGACCGACAGATCGACGAGCTGCTCCGCGACGGACGCATAGAGCCATCGAAGAGTTCCCATAGTGCGCCGATAGTCATCGCTGCAAAGAAAAATGGAGACGCCAGGATGTGCATCGACTACCAGCATTTGAATGAGAATTCGATTCACGACGCTTACCCGCTGCCTCGGATTCATCATATCTTGGAGCGGCTGCGAAATGCCCGCTATATTTCCACGTTGGACTTGAAGAATGGGTACTGCCAGATCCCAGTAGCCCCAGCCAGCCGCGAATGCACGGCATTCACAGCCCCGGGTCGCGGACTATTTCCCTGGAAGGTGATGCCCTTCGGTCTACATTCGGCCCCGGCCACATTTCAACGAGCGCTGGACACCGTCACGGGCCCTGACATGGGGCCGCATGCTTTCGCTTACTTAGACGACATTATCGTCGTCGGGTCCACAATCCAAGAGCATGTGCGAAACCTACGCGAGGTGTTCCGACGACTCCGGCAGGCTAACCTCAGTCTCAACCGAGACAAGTGGAAGTTTTTCCAGCAGTGCATAAAATACCTTGGGCACGTGATCAGCGAGGCCGGGATACAGACCGACCCCGACAAGGTCGCGGCCATCCGGGAACTGACGCCGCCGACGAACTTAAAGCAGCTTCGCCGATGCCTCGGTATAGCGTCTTGGTACCGTCGCTTCGTGCCGTCGCTTCGCCGACGTAGTCGAACCGATGACTTGACTACTCAAGAAGGATCGGAGGCACCGATTCTTGCGTGCCCGAACTTCGAGGAGAAATTTGTACTCCAGACAGACGCAAGCGAATACGGTCCAATACCAATACGGCCCCATGCTCACCCAGACCATAGACAAGCAGGAACGCGTAATCGCATACGCCAGTCGCCGGCTAAATACCGCCGAGCGCAATTACTCGGTAACAGAAAAGGCCATTCGCAAGATGCGCTGCTACTTTGAAGGATACCGCTTCGAGGTGATCACCGACCACCACTCACTAAAGTGGTTGAATTCCATCGACAACCCCACGGGCAGGATCGCTCGGTGGGCATTGGAATTGCAGCAGTTCCAGTACGACGTCAACTATCGACGCGGGGCCCAGAACCTGGTCGCGGACGCCCTGTCGCGCCAGCCTCTGGCAACCATACAACAGGCGCAGGTGCAAGACAACGACTGCAAGTGGATCGTCAAGATGCTACGCAGGATCCGGCGGGAGCCAGCCAAGTTTCCGGACTTTCGGGAGGTAAACGGACATCTGTACAGACGCATTGGACTGCGCCCGGAAAAAGAAGAATACACCCCCTGGAAGTTGTGCGTGGGCACTAACTACCGCGGGCGAGTGTTGACGGAGTGCCACGACCACCCTACCGCCGGGCACCTGGGCGTGCGCAAGATAAGCACACGGGTGGCCCAGAGGTACTACTGGCTGGGATTGTTCCGAGAAGTAGTCAAATACGTACGACGATGCCCTAGCTGCCAGAAGTTTAAGGTGAGTCAAGAGAAGCCGGCCCGAAAAATGTTCACGCGCCAGGTCGACGAATCTTTCCACGTATTGTGTGCGGATTTTGTGGGATCCCTTCCACGTTCCAAGCAAGGGAACACGGTCCTACTGGTGTTCCTCGACTCGTTCAGCAAAGGGGTCGAACTCATTCCCCTACGACGAGCCACCGTGACATACCTCGAACGGGCATTCCGGGAACGTATTCGCAGCCGTTTCGGAGTCCCAAGAGCCCTGGTATGCGACAACGGCACACAGTTCACCAGCCGAGCATTTCAGGCATTTTGCAAATCGCTGGGAATGGAACTACAACACACAGCGCTGTGTAAAAAACGCCGGAAGCCGCCGCCGCCGCACGGCTAGTATAAATATTCTCCAGTTTTTTTTTTTTTTTTTTTTTTTAAACCGGGAACACTCAATGCCTAGACACAGGATCCCACCAAGACAAATTTCAAAGAGAATTAAAATTTTTACCATCAAGGCGACGAGGACGACGAAAGCGATGTTCGGAACAACGCAGAGGACTCCCGAGCCATCAATGTGTACGATGACCACGATGCTCGTGATCTGCCCGAGGGAAACCAGGGTGTTTAGGGGGCCACTTGCTGATGAGCGCGCTCTCTACAGATTCATTTCACTACATCGCATTCACTTACAAGGGGTTGGCGCGCGATATCGATAACCGCCAGGCGCCGCGGTATCGAGTAATCGATTAGGGATGTCGGAAATATATCGAAATATCGATATATCGATATTTTTCTCTTAAAAAATATCATCGCGATATTTTTTGGGCAAAAAAAGGCGATATTGATAAGCCTAGTACGCAGACAGTAAAACAGTTCGCAACCCGAAAAAGATTTAATATTTTTCCAGTGTGACCGCTTCTTAAAACGCTCTTCGGCATTTTTGGGAGGTAAATGATGCGGTCATACCAATCTTAAATCAGCTGTTTTATATTTACAATTATTTATTTTATATTTGAAAGACAATTCGCATGAAATAGCTAATTTGCGCACAATGACCACCAACGCCGTCGCCCAGATTCTCTCGACCATGCACAACCAGGACAAGGACTGCTCTACCGGCTGCTGCTGGTGATTCTGTTCTTACCACCATCTGGGTGGTGGCGGTGGTTGCCGCAGCTACTCCTGCTGCCACTAAATTGTTGGACTGGTGAAAGGATTCAAAGTTACTTCGTTCTGATGGATGCGAGACTCTGATTGTACACCATATCCTTGCTGCCATACATTTGGTTAGAGTTGGTACTGCTCCTGCGCCCGGTTCTGTCCATTGCTCTACATGTCCTTTTCCAGCTTGGCAATGAAGGTTTTGTCCAGCCAGACACTGCTCTAAGCAGCTGCGGGCGGTGGCCGTCGCCTCTGACCCCTTCATAGTAGTCATCGAGGGACCTATTTCCTTCCAGGCCTTTATTTATGCAAATGTTTAATATTGCTCAAATCCCTTATCATTGAATTGGCCTCTACCAATTTAATTATTATAACTTTATCTGCTCTTCTAAATGTCTGGACTGGGCTTTTGAATACATTATTGTGTTTGGCGGGATATATATTTTTGAATTGTGTGAAGAAACAGTAAGAGAGAGTGAGCGACCAATAGTCGAGAACAACCGTTTTATTAAATTTTTTATTTTGCTAGTCACCCCGCTCTAGAAATACCAAAAGTCTTCCTTCGCGCCACCTGGTATTTTTCTGGTATTTCGTTCGTTCGTCTGCGTACCGGCCTTGAAAACAGCGCTGCCAAACACCGTTTCTCGACTATTGACCTCTCGCTCTCTCTCACTGCTTAGAAACGCTGTTCGCGTGTCTGAGTACGGAGCTATATTTTTTAAAATGATATTTCCGATTTTTTAAGTTTGGTCACTCTTAAGCAGTCGTATGACAGACCAGCATGTAAACGAACGAGTTTTTCTAAAATCATTAAAAACTGATTTGTATTCGAATTAATAATTAAAAGCAATAAGTACAAATGTATTTCATGAATTAATAATTAATCAGTATCATTATATTAAGTAAAATTAAACACAATGGGCTGTGCTCTATACCATATCTTTAATAATTTTGTTATTATTTTTTATATCAAAGAACGTAAATAAGAGTTGCTTGAGAGTGGGTATAATATTTGTTTTTTTAAGTTCACTTCTATCTATCTACGTGTATATATATAAAAATGGAGCCCAAAAAATGTGTCGTAAAAAACTACTGGAGAACGGCTGGGCCGATTTGGTTCAAATTTTTCAGTTGTAGGTAACTAACAGGAGAAGGTCAGAACGTAATAAAATTTTTAGAAAATCCTCCAGGGTAATGGTGAAAAACAAATAATTAAAATATCAAATTATATAAAAGAGTAGTGTATCGAAATATATGTCAAAGTAAAAACAAATCGTTTCAATATTATTCGGTTTCTTATTCGTTTTTATCAGACGTCCGGATTTGTTTAATTTCTTCCTGTGATTTGTAGGAATAATGCCTGCTATAAGACGGCCAAGCATTGGACGACGTACACGTCGAGCAACATATAGTCGGAATGTCCATGAAAGTCAAACGCAAGACGAACGTGCAGAAAGAAATGAATCGAGACGAACCCGTTTAGCACAGATTCGCTCTACACAAAGAGTACCAAGAACAGACTTGAATCGCGCTGCACTTGCATACAATTTCTCAACGTCCTACAAAGACCATAGCTGCGTTGTTATCGGTTCATTGTCTGTGGTATGTCAGCACTGCAATGCACATGGAGAACTGCATTCATACAGATCCGTTGACAGCGTGACCGACGAGGATGAAGCGACGAACTATCCGACAGAATTTTTGAACTCGCTAGATGTGCCAGGAACTCCACCGCATAATTTGCAACTGAAGGTGGGATCAATTATTATAATGCTGCGGAATCTAAATCATCCGAAATTGTGCAACGGTACGCGGTTGTCCGTCAAGAAACTGATGAATAACGTGATTCAGGCGACGATCATCAAGGGAACATTTAAAGGAGAGGTAGTCCTTATACCACGAATTCCGATTATTCCAACTGATCTACCATTCCAATTCAAGAGGATTCAGTTCCCCGTCCGATTGGCATTTGCGATGACAATCAACAAATCGCAAGGCCAATCGTTAGAAGTCTGCGGGATAAATCTAGAATTTCCCTGTTTTTCGCACGGCCAGCTGTACGTTGCATGTTCGCGTGTTGGTAAGCCGTCTTCATTGTTTGTTTTTGCGCCGGAAAATAAAACAAAAAACATAGTATATCATATCGCTCTATACTAAATAAAGAAATGCAGTGTTTGACTATTACCCTGGGGTTATATAATGGCGTCGAATTAGGGCGAGACAAAGTTCGCCGGGTCCGCTAGTTTTAAATAAAAAATACTCTATTGTGTCTCAAATGTCTCTTATTTGCAGCTCATGGTTGATGAAATCAAATATTATAACGTTTTTTTGAATATACATATTCTTAGGCCTATAAACAGCAACAGGAAACCTTTATTCAAATTTAGCTTAAGCTACGTACTCATCAGCGCTAAAATTTAGCAACCAAATGAGTGCGAGCGAGAGACAAATTCAATTTTTCGGCTCCTCTTAGCAAGGTTGGTACGCAGATGAGCTAAGAGAAATACTAGAATATACTAGAATGAACATCGCGCTAGATATTTTAAATCTGCTGAGTCTTCGCAAGGGTGGCGAGAGTGGATGGAAATATCTGATAATTCTTGCGAAATTGAGACTGGCATTGGAATCAGAACCCTATGGCGGGACTTTCCAGCTTGGAACAATTTATTTATTTACAATACAATTAAAGAAGATCCAATTATATGCAATATTGACCATTAAATACAAAAAATTTAAAAATATTAAAACAAAATGAAGTCTTAAAATATGTGATTTCACAGGGAAATAAGCAAATCAAACGAACAAATTACTTAAATTATGATATCCAAAGCCGCGGGGCCACCTCCCGATGCCGCCGACGAGGACGAGCTGCTCCTGCTCACAATTTTAAAAATTATGGACAAGCTATCTCCATTCCCTGCTAGTCCATGACCAGTGGTCACCTATTGGGATCCTCTTCTTAGTTGGCTGCCAACCTAAAATGCTGATGCTTCAGAGCATACGAGGAGTACAAGAAGGAAAATGAGAGCTGCCCGTCTTCGGGAAGTGGCAACGGGAATGGTAATGGCCCGGAACGACTGGGCAAGCAGCCGCCGCCCTAGATACGCATAAGCAAGGGTTCCGTGGAGAATTCATGGATAGAGATCATGGCGCGGCGACTTAAGCGTCCATTCCGTGGCAGCAGTCGTCGTGGACGTGCGACACTTCGCAGGTGTTCTACAATGCGGAGAGACCCACTAGCGGCCAACTGGACAAGGAGGTGGAGAAGCAGACGGAAGAGACCAGACAAACAAAGATGCCCTAGGGTCAACACTCCGCAGCTGAATCTGAAGCATAATGTAAGTAACTTAAGTAATTTGTTAGTTTGCCCGCGTTAAATTTGAATTGAATGTAAACACAGCTGACAGTATGGCCGTTTGGCCGTTTCGTATGGATTTTCGGTGAACACCATAAAGCCGGTCACACTAGAAATATGAAACCTATTTAGCTAGCTAAGGGTTTAGCGCTGGTGAGTACGTACCTTTAACATTAAAAAATATCAAAAATAATCGATATATCGATATTTTTTTATGATCTTTTTAAATATCATCGTGTGATATTTTTCAAACAGCAAACAAATATCATCAATACGATATTTTTTCAAAATCCAACAACCCTATAATCGATAGAGCGGCGCTGAAGTTCGACGACGGAGTCATCGTGATCGACCAGTTTAAGTCAACGAGCGAAGATGCCGCGACAGAGTAAGCATCAGCACCACCATAAGGAACACGATCGCCGTCATCGCCACCGGCACCGGGGCGACCTTCCCACGGCGCGAACGACCACCAGGTCTTCAGCCTCCCCTACGACCGAAGACAGCGACGTTACGGCCCTGACAGGCGTCGTGTCCGCGCTCGAAGCGCTCAGCCTCGCCGATGCTGGACGCGACTCGCGATTCCCACCAGCGCCGCAGTCACCAGTGGCCGACAGCCAGGCGCCGCCGACGGTCACTTTCGAACCACCGTCACCCTTGGTCACCATCGCCATCGGACCCTAGCCAACTCCGCCGATCAGCCCTTCTGGTGCGAAGGAGGATGTGGTTGGATCCCTCCTCGAGGAGGAACCAGGGATGTCCCCGCAAGATCGCTTCGGAGAATTTCGCTTGGAGGCGACGCCCCCACGGCCACGGCAGGAATCGCCAGTGCTGCCCACAACAACCGTCGTAGGGCCGCTCGGCGCGGTCTACGAGAATGTCTCCGACGGCGAGGTCCAGGAGCTGAGCTCCGGCCGCGGCCGCCAGCGATGGAAGCGATCGTCATATCAGACGACGAGGGCTACGGCCCGGAGACGGAGGCCCAGCAAAGGACGCCGTCGTTGCGAGAGGAGACACCCCCGCCCTCGTACGAGGAGCTCTTCGGGCGTGGCCTGCATCCGACCCAGCACATATCCGACGCAGCCCACACCGCAGGCGCACCACCGACCACAGCAGCAACACTCGGGGCCACTCCCCGCCAACCCCATGGCAGCGTGAGCCACCGAGACCACGGTTCCCGGACCACCAACGCATGACACCGCCGCGACCAGCGCCACTAATCGGGCCGACTGGCGGAAGGCCACACGGGACCGGACTACCAGCCCACCCACATGACAACCCAGTGACAGCAGCACCCTGCGTCGGCTGCTACAGCAGTTGATTGCATCGTCCGAGGGACCCACCACATCAGCCGCCTCTCAAAAGCGCGCAACCGGCCGAGCTGCCGTCGAGACCCTCCTGGCGATGGTTCCTTCAGCGGAATCCCCACCACGAGCCGTCGTCACCATCGACAACAGGACCACGGGTCCCATCAACCCATGCCGCCGCCACCAGGTCGACCTGCACCATGGCAGCACGAGCACCCACTCCGCCCGATAACGCCGTGGTCGTAGTGGGTTTAGGCCAACACAACGGGTACGACCCCTAACCGCCACCGACACATGGCGTTGGCGCTTCCGAAACGCTGGTGCGGAAAGCACACCCACTGGACCAGCCGAGGGCCCACCAGGCATCCTCCGGAACGCATCACGACGCCGCCCTGCCCTATGGTCGGAAGAGGAGGCGACTACAGATGAGAAGCCCCCGCCGGACGCGGGAATGATCCCGGACCCAGAGGCCCTGATGCGTGCGCCGGAGGGATGGACCACCGCCGACGGGTGGGTCCCTATCGAACTGCACGACCGCATCCAGGGGCGCCTCCGCCAGCAAGAGGGCCGAAATCTCCGCTTCCTGGACGAAGCCGGTGGAGTCTGTTTCCGGGTGCAGGTATCACGTGGCGGCCACCGCGTCACCATCCTTCCCCATCCCCGAAGAAGGGATGGGATGTGAGGTATCCCTCACACAGGCCCCACCACCAGCATGTAAGTTAGGATTAAGCTAGACTAGGATGACCAATGAAAGACCCACAAGTAAATATTACACATGTAAATATTAGTTAGGAACGTAGGTTAAGGCCTTTAGGGCTCATAGAGAGGTACGTGGCCCGGTGCCTGATCAGCGGCCACAGCATCAAAGCACGCCCGCAACATCACGCTCGCAACATCGCGCCCACAGAATCAACGCACGCCAGCAACATCACGCTCGCAACATCGCGTCCGCAACATCAAGCCCGCCCGCACATTTTAATACATAGCCGGCAGAGCCAACCAAAGCGGCAGAGCCGACCACACCGGCAGAGTCAACGACACGCCGGCAGAGCCGACCAACACTAGACGCAGCAGAGAGAACAGAACGAAAACAAGGATCGGCAACCACGCCACAGAGACGCCGACGCCTGCAAAGCCCGGCGAACGGCAGAAGGACGCGCGCCAGAAGAGGACGGCGATACTTCGCGCCGAAGCAGCGAAAACGGACGATGTCGTGATCGGCGGCAGAGGGGAGCTTCGAGCAGATTCCTCTGCTCGCCGATCGAGGAGTCTTTTCCAAACTTTAGAACGAAACGGACGTGCTTGGATATCAGCAGCTACACAACTACTAGGAGAACACATGGCCGACGGCGGACCAACTCTTGTGCGCGCGGGGAACATGGAGACCCACGCCGAGGAGTAATACGGGTGAGCCGGCCAAGGGTCACTCCCAACAGCGGGAGGCCAGCGGTGCGTAGGATGTAGGGAATAGTATAGGGACAACTAGAGTTAGGATAGGACATGTATTAAATAAAACTAGGAATAAGTGAAGATAATACCCGACGAAATGTTCTTTTCTTAGCCCCTGTTACCAGAACCAAGGCGGGAGTGACCTCCGGCTGATGGAGCCACATACCCCCCACGTGTTGCGGCCTTCTACTCCTCCCCGGGGCTGGACGACCGACTCCCGGCTGACGGGATCGGCTGCCCTCACTCCACCCCTTTCTCTCCGGGGTTGGATGACCGACTTCCGGCCGACGGGATCGGTTGCCCTCCCCGTCCCTCTTGGACCTGGGACGCCGGCACCCGGTTGACGGGGTCGACTCCTCCTACTCCTACCCGGATTGGCCCTGTTCAGGTCTGATGACTGACCCGGATGACGGGCCGGCGGCATGGTCGTGGGCAGGCACCCCCTTTCTCTGGCCAGAGATCCGACTCCCGATTGACGGGATCGCATTCTCACCGATCGCAAGCGGAGCGCTCGTGGTTGCCAGCCGGAGTTAGGCATCGGTACCCGGACGACGGGCTGATCTTCCGACGGCAGGTGGCCTGAGCGTAGTCCTACACGGACCCCGCCCCACCTCGACTTTCGCTCCTAATAAAGCCCGCTTCCCGCCGGCACGTCCCTTTCCTGCCTGTCTCCGCAAATATAAATATTTCTGTAGAGGGACCTGGACTGACTGAAGTTTATATCCTGACCAGTAATTAGCATCTTTACATAATCATAAAAATCAATAATTTTCGAAAATCAATAAAAACGTTATATAAGTTATAGTCGTGATTTTTGGCTTGAAGTAAATATATTATATAATGAAGTAGGCATTCGTGGACGTTTTCTGAAAATTTGAATAATATCGGATGATAAACATGGAAGTTATTAAGCGATAAAGTTTGTACGCTTCTTCGTCTTGTCCCTAGCAACATTTGTCTGTGTTGGGTGTTGCTCAACATGTTCCTAGCAACATTTGTCTTTGTTGGGTGTTGCTCAACATGTTTCTAGCCATTTTTTCTTCTGTCGGTTTCTACGCGAACTAGTCTCTCAGTCTCAGCTATCGAGCTGAAATTTTCAGCGTAGTCTTATTTCTTTAGCACGCAGTATATATGTCGGAACGGCCGAAATCGGACTACTATATCCTATAGCTGCCATAGGAATGATGGCGAAATTAATGTAAAAAAAAATGTCAACTTCTCTGTTTTTAAACGTATTTCTATACATTTTGAGATATAGCAGTTTTTTATGGGTCTAGAATTACGGTTTTCATTTTTTTAAGATCGGACAACTATATCATATAGCTGCCATAGAAGCGATCGGTCGATTTATATAAAAATGTAAAATCCTACATGTAAAATGTAAAATTTACAAAATTCGATATTTTTTCAACATTACTAAAAAGGTTCGATTTTCAGTGATCCAATTGCAGACTGCAAGGGTATACCAACTTCGGTTTACCGAAGTTAGCTTTCTTTCTCGTTTTTACATTTATTTCGCCATCATTCCTATAGGATATAGTGGTCCGATTTCTGCCGTTCTGACATATATACTGCGTGCTAAAGAAATAAGACTATGCTGAAAATTTCAGCCCAATATCTCAAAAACTGAGAGACAAGTTCGCGTAGAAGCCGACAGACGGACAGACGGACATGGCTAGATCGACTCGGCTGGTGATGCTGATCAAGAATAAATATACTTTATGGGGTCGGAGATGCCTCCTTCACTGCGTTGCAAATATCATGGCAAAATTATAATACCTCTGCAAGGGTAAAAAAAGTATTGGCTTTCGAGGATAAATTTGTAGCGTATGTTGTTGCCTTGCGATCCTTTTTCAAGGATATGGAATAATATCGGCGAAATCTCAAGCACAGAATGGAAAAAATACAGTTGAGTTTTATTTTGAGCGAAAAAAATAAAAATCATTAATACGTAATCACAATTTATGATTTTTATTTTTTTTAATCAAAAATAATAATAATGGTATAAGTTTTAAAAAAGCACTTAAAAATAATGATTATCGATAATTTATAAAGTAAAAATCCAAAATCTAAAAATCTTGCCGGAAAGGAATAGCTTGGCCAAAATGAATAATTTTGGTCTAGTTAATATTCTATTTCTAGTATATGATTTTGTGATTTAAAAATAAAAAAATTATTATTATTTACGGTCCCTGATATAGACTACTCTCGAGCAGCTATCTTGCATGTGTTCTAAGTGGGTTAAGATTCATGTTTTTAGTTTAGGAAGACTATCTACAGATGAGGTAATTTTGTACAAATCATTATAATTTGCACATAATACTCTAAAGGGTTCATGCATTTCATACGATGTTTTTTGCAGTGGTGCAAAACTAAAGGCAGGTAGGATCTAGTGGTTCTAGTGGAAATTCAACTGACCCAATAGATCGCTGCTTTCCACGTCACCACGGATCAGGTTATACATAAAAACAATGCCTAGCATCGTTTTACGGTTAATATGAGGATAAGCCACGAAGAGCGAAAATGAAAAGGTTCTTTTGAACTGACTCAGTGCGATTGCTGTGGACGTCCCACTGGGGACTCCAAACGCAAGATCCATATTCTGAAATGTTATACTTCGCGACGTAGGAGTCATCGAATTCCTTCGGCCACCGTTTAATAAATCCAAGCACACCCCTGGCTTTATTCACAATTCTCGAGATATGATCAATAAACTCCAGTTTAGGATCCAAGCGGATACCCAAATCGTCAACTAGAGTGATCCTTACCAGAGAGCGGCAGTTCAGCATTTAGGTCGCAAGCTTGGGAGAGACAAGTGAGAATGTCATCAGCTTGCATTTGGAGCCATTTAGGTTTAATAAGTTTGCAGTGCACCATTTGTGAAAGTTATTAAGACCTGTTTGTAAATCTGACTGGCTAGCGCCGTCCCTATATTGCACGCAAAGTTTAACGTCGTCAGCGTACATGAGTAATCTTGAGTTAGTCAAAACTTTGGGCAAGTCGTTAATAAATAATGTAAAAAGTAAGGGACCAAGGTGGCTCCCTTGCGGGACAACAGAGGTCACCCGGAGAACATTCGAAAAGTTATTTTTAAGGCAGTCCTCCGCCGTCAGGCCCGAATTTCAAACCTATTATATAAGATAATTTCATGAAGTTTTTTTGATTGGATTCGTACATTTTACGACTTTAAAACCATATAAGCAATTTCTATGTCGGGTTGTTGCGGCGTCCTTGAGATGACCTTGAAAGTGCCGTGTCAAATATGGATAGCTGACTTTGTGGCACGTTTTTAGCGATGTCAATGTGTGAAATCGAAAAATTGAAATTGATTATTAATTAGTGTTACAATGGCTATGTTTGGTATTGGGCGATTTTTGATTTTATAAAAATTGCTAAAAATATACAAGTTTTGACAAAAAAGTGAATTTTCGACCATGTTTTTTGGTCTTTTGGAGGCTGTAAAATTTCGAAAAATCAAAAATTCAAAAATCTGGTAATACCAAACATAGCGACATCTTTTCTGAACAATTTAAAAAAATAATTAGTCGAATCGGATTAAAATTGCTAGTAGAAGTCTTACCAAAAAGTTAAAAAAAAGTCAACTTTTGGGGAAACGCGTTTGAAGCGCCGCCAAACGCTCGAAACGGTCGAAGGTGCGTGCGTTCCAGACACCGAATAACCATGAACGAACGTTTTTTTTACAAAACGCTTTTAAGGGCGTGTTACTATTATCGTCTACTTCAAAAATATGAAAAAAAAAAAATCGATTTTTTGAAACCGCGACGGCGGAGGACTGCCTTAAAGAGGACCTTTTGCGTCCTGCCATTCAGATAACTTGAGATCCACCTAAGAAGATCGACAGGAAAACCCATTAAGTCGAGTTTTCTAACAAGAAGGGAATGATTTACAGAGTCAAATGCTTTACTGAAATCAATATAGATCACATCTGTCTGCAAGTTTTGTGGAAAGCCCTTTATGATAAAAGAAGTGAGCTCCAGAAGGTTAGTTGTCGTTGATCTTTGTTTAAAAAAACCATGTTGGCATGGCGAAATTACTGATCTACACAGGTGCTGCAAATGGGGAGTAATAACGTTTTCGAAAAGTTTTGGGATGGCTGACAACTTAGAGATTCCTCTATAGTTGTTAGCATCCACTTTGCTACCTTTTTTGTGGAGAGGAATGACGAATGATTCCTTCCAAATAAGGGGAAATTGGGATGTTTCTAAGGATAAGGTAAACAATTTTAGAAGGAGACTGCACAGGGCCTCGGCACAATACCTAAGCACACAGCCTGGTATTCCATCGGGCCCTGGCGAGTAAACTGGCTTGACACGTTGAAGATCCACAAGAAGGGAGCTTTCGGTTAAGCTAGGACTGAAGATTAGGTATGATTTGGACATGCTATAAGAATAGGTATGATTTAAATCGGATGACAAAGAATAAGTAGTTGGAAAATCTGAGCTAAAAGATCGGCGATTGCCTGATCATTGTTTGCTGTCGTATTTTCGAATGAAAGCGAGGAAGGTTGTGTAATTGGCTTGCGTTTAATGTTGAATTGACATTTTGAGGCGAGTCAACTTTTTACTAAACCAGGGAGGCTTATTTGAGATTGACGGATATTATAACGGAACACATTCAGTGAAAAATGAATTCATGGTATTGTAAAAAATATCCATCGCACCAAAAATGTCAGTGCACTTGTAAAGATTGGACCAATTAAATTTAGATAAGAAATTATTCAGCCGTCGAAAATCCGCCGTGCGAAAGCAGTGGACTTTCTTAGCTGGCCGATCAGACTTATTCTCCATAGCAGTCCCAATATTGATACTCACATCAAAACTGGGATGGTATGGATCCTCGGAATGCGTTAAAGGCGCGACCCTAACCAAACTGACTCTGGCCGGATCAGAGCCAAAGAATTTGGTACATGGATGACTTGAGACAACGAAATGTCAAACATAAAATGTGTGTTTGAGGATTCAGTTGTGGACCAGGAATGTTAAAATCACCTAAAACAACTAAATGGTCCCCATCCGAAAGTCTATTGGAGACCGACCGGATATCGAAAAGGTGGTTCCAATAAATAGGAAGTTCCGCCAAGGGGGGAATGTAGGAACATGTAATATAAGTAAAACTACTATTAAATGATAGCTTCACACAAAGGAATTCAACATCGTTGTACTCCTCGAAAGTTAATAATTCAGACGTCAGGTTGGAGTGAACTGCAATGAGGACCCCGCCCCCTCGCTTGAAAGGCCGATCAAGCCTGTACGTTGTGTACACAGCTGGAAAAACTTCGGAGCTTAGGATCTCCGGCATCAACCAGGTTTCTGTGAATACAATCATCTGGGATGCAATTGAAACACTATCAGAATACAATTTAGGCAGCTTGCTACGTAAGCCTCTTGCATTCTGATAGGAAAGAAGGAGAGAATTAGTTAGTTTTTTGGAGCGGACGTAGCTGGCACAGTGGATTTGTCCGGCCTGGGTAGACTAACTCCTACAGGCCATCTTTTCTTTTTCTTAGCTTCGTACTCCTTAACAACGACATACTGAGGCCAGAAATCAGCAGAGCATATTGTGTAAAAGAGCAGCAGAGCATATTGTGTAAAAGAGTTCGTCAGGGACATTTATTTTGAAAGATGAAATATCCCTAGCATAAGAAAATTGGAATTTTTCCACCTTAATCTTAGATTTTTGGGCTTTAATACGACCTAGGATGTAGGTAGTTACATCATCAGATGTTTGATCAGGGGAAAGCCGCGAAACAAATATCTGTTTCGTTGGTGGAATAGCAATCAGGGCTTTTGGCAATACATTTGTAGTGCCAATTTCGGCCGGTATTCCGGGCCTTTTACCCTAGGGTGTTTTCTGGATGGGGTTCTGTGGGGTCATTAATTGTGACCCCTCAGCGGACTCAACTCATCTCATCTTAATATCATTGGAGTTAGATATACTGGAGTTAGGGACTGTGCCGAGGGAGTGAGCTGTTGAGATCCCGCCGCGAGTTTTTGGGATCCGCCCAAATGCGGTGTGCCAACCGTACTTTTTTGCGCTTAGGGGACTCATTAAGGCCATTAAACTGGGAGTCCAGCGCAAGGAGCACCTCATTAGTTTTACGAAAACTAACAAGTAGCTCCCTAAAACCATTTTTGGTTTGCCGCATAAAAGACCTCATTTCCTTTTCAACCTCGCGACAAGTTTCACAGCAGTAGCTCATTCCACTGTTTTTAATAATTTCAGCCGCCCGGCCTGTGCGATCAAGGCACTTGGCGTGCACAACATTATCACACAGCCAGCAGCCAATATTAGGGTCATCATTTGAAATTACCTTCTTGCAGGTTTTAATAGCGCAGACAATACTACCGGTCATTATAGTTACTTACCACTGTACCAATCAGAAGTTAAGAGAAAATAAGAGAAGTTAAGTGCACTAAGATAGAGAGAGAGCGAGCAATAGAGCGAAAGTTAGGGAGCTTAAGCCGTCAAGCTGTAATATCGGCGTAACGGATAAAGCAATGCAATAAAGCAATAAAGGAATGCAAAAATGAAGATAAGCAATTGCTGCACCAAACTTATTAGCAATTAATATAGTTATTAATACACAAAAACAGCTGCATGCACACGCGAAGTGAAACGGTGAATTATTATTGAACACAAGAAAGAAGTTTCAAATAAAACCCCGGTGGTTTATAGCAAAGAATTTACACAAATACGAGGCGCAAAACAAAAACACGACCGTTTACTTTGAAAGAGAACATTTTGTTCGTTTGTCTGCGTACCGGCCTTTAAAACAGCCCTGCCGAAAAGTGTTTCTCGACCATTTACCTCTCGCTCTCTCTCACTGCTTAGAATCGCTGTTCGCGTGTCTGAGGACGTAGCTTTACCTATCGGGTTGTAATTGTTTATCTTTTCCTTTACAGCATCAGCATTTTTGGAGCAAACTTAAACATAAATGGTCGCTTTCACCTGAACAACATGATTACTGATTAGTGATGAATCAGTAATCAG
The DNA here is from genome assembly GCA_018153105.1 of Drosophila rufa. Lineage (NCBI taxonomy): Eukaryota > Metazoa > Arthropoda > Insecta > Diptera > Drosophilidae > Drosophila > Drosophila rufa. The sequence continues at coordinate 3,931,395 of JAECXS010000003.1, read as the reverse complement.
TGATTAATGATGAATCAGTAATCAGTGATCAAGTTGTTCTGGTAAACGCTCATGATACATACGCTGTTCTAAAAATAATCGGCTTGGAACCTATCGGCTTTAAACCTGTCTTTGCGCTTTACGTCAAAAAAAATTGTATTTAATGTGTGCCGCCTACTTTTCTTGAAAAGGCGGGTTGTTAAATCCATTTCGTCCACTACCGCAATGGCAGCACGACACGCTGCATTCTTAGCTACTCTAATTCCACTGAATTCTTTATTAATAATTATATTTCCTTTGTGTTTGATATCGATATTTCAACCATCGATATATGCCAGCAGCAATGCATCAGCATCGTATAAAGGTAGCGTACTATTTTAACGCTCCTTTTTATACCCTTGCAGAGGGTATTATCATTTTGACCAGATGTTTGCAACGCAGTGAAGGAGGCATATCCGACCCCATAAAGTATATATATTCTTGATCAGCATCACCAGCCGAGTCGATCTAGCCATGTCCGTCTGTCCGTCTGTCTGTCCGTCTGTCGGTTTCTACGCGAACTAGTCTCTCAGTTTTTGAGCTATCGAGCTGAAATGTTCAGCATAGTCTTATTTATTTAGCACGCAGTATATATGTCGGAACGGCCGAAATCGAACTACTATATCCTATAGCTGCCATAGGAATGATGGCGAAATTAATGTAAATAAAATTTTAACTTCTCTGTTTTTCAACGTATTTCTATAAATTTTGAGATATAGCAGTTTTTTATGGTTCTAGAATTACGGTTTTAATTTCATTAGGATTGGACCACTATATCATACAGCTGCCATAGAAGCGATCGGTCGATTTATATGAAAATGTAAAATTCTACATGTAAAATGTAAAATTTACAAAATTCGATATTTTTTCAACATTACTAAAACCGTTCGATTTTCAATGATCCATTTGCAGACTGCAAGGGTATACCAACTTCGGTTTACCGAAGTTAGCTTTCTTTCTCGTTGAAAAGTGAATTTTTCCTCATTAAAGCCAAAATGCTCCAACAAATATTGAAAATGGGCTTGGAAAATATTTAAAATAGTCTTCCCTCTTTATAATTTAATCAATTTTGTGAAAAAGTTAAACGGAGAACTCGGTACCATCGGATAGAACTGAAAATGCCGCAATTGGGGAAGAAAAATAAACCAGCTCTCTCCTAGGAAGGTGTTAAGGTTCGATTGAAATTCGCATGGACACACAAAAATTAGACACTATAAGATTGGAAATGTGATATTTGGTCAAAAGAATAAATTTTTAACCATTTTCAGTCGAATAGGATGTAGTATTGTTCGCATAGGTCCAGTAACAAGCTTCAAAGACAATATGTGAGCAAGCCGTATAGCATGGAGGAGGAAATTTAATAGCTTTACATCGTGACAAGTTGAGCCTTTGCACAAAATTTATGGAATTATGAGTAAAGAAGACTTTTTTAAATATTTTCCAAGCAAATTTTTTTTAATTTTCTGGACAAATGTGGCTTTTATGAAGGAAAATGTACGTTTGAACAAGACAGGTATCCTAAGTACACTGCGAAAATTTGTAAGAAATGGGTGGAAAATCAAAATTTTATGTCGATGGAGTCTAAACTCAAAGTCCCGACCTCAATCCGATTGAAAATCTGTGATCAATCATGACCATATATCTCGGGCTGTATCAATCAGTCCAATGCAACGTAGGTGGTCCTTGGAGGCGTGTGGAACTGAAGTGGAATCAACTTCTGAATGGAATTGTTGGGAAATGGGTTGAAAAGATGCCAAAATACATAAAAAATTATAAAGACATGAATTGTTTTTGGACCAAATATTAATATGGAATTTCCATTGATTTTTTCATATAAGGTGCAAAACTAAGTACATGTCTTTTGTTTTTGTTTTTTATTTATAACTATTACATTGCTTCTTATATTATTTTTCTATTTACGTCTATTTGTATCAAATTTAATAAGGAATCGAGGAAAAAAAGTTTGTTCATTAACTTCATTCGCTCAGTTGTAATGAGCTCTCGAGCACGAAAATGTTGAACGTGGAATCACTTTTGCTCCCCACTGTAGCTTAAGATATACCCTATTTTGTCAACAAAAGTTCAAAATTGCCTATTTTTTTAATCTCCTCTCAACGATATGCAGGTGGTTATTCGGTCAACTTGCTTGCTGCCATCTGTGGTACTGACACTAGCATGGATTGGCTTAATCCTTAACTATGTCAGCGGTCAACGTTCTACCAACACAGCTGATGGATGCTCCTGTATCCATTAGTCCCAATGCTTCCTTTCCTATAACAGACACTTCGGCATACGACCCTGCAGTTCTGATTATTGCTTACGATTGGCGAGAGGAGTGCTTGGTTTTCCATCTTACATTTTTGCCTAATCGAAGAAAGCCGCTGCTGAGATCCGATTCATCGGGCGCTTTGAATTACAATATTTTTTGTGGTCAGGGCACAATTGGGTTAGTGCGCTTTATTAAATTACCTTCTATACTGCGTTCATGTCCGGTGGTGTACGGTGCATTGAACCGTTTACAAGATGGTTTATAAGTTTTATAAGTAACCTCACATTTGTCTTTCCCCGACACAATCTTTTTAACGGTGACCGTGTGCTCCACAATTCCAACAAACAACAGTTACTGTAAGGCCAAGCGCACACTAGCAGCTGAAAGCGGAACTTATTGCTGAGATTATAAGCGAGCTGAGAACTTCAAAGCTCCTCAGCTAGCTGAGATTTTTTTGGTTGCGCACACCGACCGCTTAAACTGAAGCTGAGGCTGACTACAAATAAAATTAAATTAACATCGAAAATCTACTAATTTGGCTGATCGTTCCTATGACAGCTATAAGATATGAGTCAGAGTTGAATAAAATTTGAAATGTATGGCTATATTTCAATTAAAAGACCATTTACTAAGAGTTAAACCGATATCTTACAAAACAAATGAATATCGGCCCATTTGGCCCGATATTTCTTATGGCAGCTATATGATATAGTGGACAGATCTGGCCCGTTCCGACTTATATACTTTCTGCAACATAAATAAGACTATCTGCCAAGTTTCATTCAGATAGCTTTAATACTGAGAGATTTCACCGTTTAAGGTTTGGCTCCCACTTCGCAACACAATAAAATCAGCTCGTCAGCTTGCTGATAAATCAAACTGGTTTGATCGATCAAGCAGAGCTGAACTGAACTTGCAGCTGATCAGCTCAGCTGAGCTTTCAGTGTGCGCACTTTCAAGCAAACAGAGCGTTTGTTTTTTCGAGCTGAATAATCTCAGCAATAAGTTCCGCTTTCAGCCGCTAGTGTGCGCTTGGCCTTAGTGTCCAAATTCTTGTCACTGGTCAGACTCTTCTTCAGTAGGAGTAGGAGGTATGGTTAATTCGCGTACTTGTGGTCGATTCCCTTGATGGTTGGTATGCCTTACGGTATTTGCACCTAAAGGCTGCATGTCCTTGCTCGAACTAAATAACGCAAGTGTAGAATACTAAACATTGAAACGTGCAATATTTCTTGTTGTATTTCAGTCAACAATTGAGCTCTCAAGACTTCTAATAAGGGTGGTTCTATCATCATATTTGTGATAGAAAGTATTTCATCATGAAATTTGTCGAACGTTTCCGATTGTTTTTGTTTTGTTTGAGATATCGCATTGAAATTGAGCTTTAAGAGCTGAACTTAACTGCTCCCAAGTAACTAGCGAGAAACTTTTATGATAGCGCCAAAACCACTCCGAAGCACTGCCTTCAAATATCGCGCAAGCACCTTTAAATTTCCATCCAACGCACAGTGGATCCAATCTAAAATCTAGCAGAATAAAAGTATATTTTTTAAATATAAATATTGCGTTTAGTTTTGATTGAATGAGCTTTTCAGTGCATCTCTGATCGGCTGCGAGCTTTGAAACTTAACTTATTTGCGGCACGTGTCTACACAAAGATTTGAGGTTATTTGTGATTCGTTTTAAATTATCAAAACAAGTGATATATTTGAGTATATTGATATAAATAACTTTTGTTTCCCTTAAAATAAGGTATGTACTAAATACAAATTGTATGTTCGTGGCACGTCTTTTCATGTGTAGCTTAAAAATGTGTTATTTGTAAGTTGACTTAGCAAGAATTGTTTTTGAGCGTTTTACTGTCTTCATTGGACTGTAATTAACGTTATTCAATCGTATTCAAGCTAATTTTAGTATTTATGTAAAGTGTGAGTTCTTGTGATGTGAAAATGTCCAAAATGATAACCAACTACGTCCAACTCTTAAGCTTATTGCACTTTTTAGGTGAAATGTCAGTCCCAAAGCGCGTTCTGTTTTGCATGTGGCTTGGCGAAAATGTCGCATCAAGGAAATTGTTGGTACTAAATGAATATGTATTTGGCACAATTTTGAAGAACATAAACTTATCTGACAACGATATTAAAGAAATTAATAAAAAATTTGCTAATTTTGTCAGCAGGATTGCAGTAAAATGGAAGGATTGCCATTACAACACTAAGTTTTTTGAGAAAAAAAATCAGAAATGGCTTGATATGCCGCTCATTTTATATCATTTCACGTCAACATCAGATATTGGTAGGCCTAAAAAGGATTTTGGTGATTTGTGCCCTAAGGCGCAGATCAAACAAGTGTCTACTCTTATGAAACAAGCAACTTGTGAACAATTGATGGTGGCTACAAGCTCCAGTTTGTATAAATCTGGAATGCGAACGGCTTCAAAAATTGATGCCACACTTAATACAGATGAGAGTGCTGGACAACAAATAAAGAAGTCATTGGACACACCAGTGAAATTACCTGTTCCCTTCTCACCTGATGAAGCGCTTGCACTGTATGTAGATGTTGGGAACACAAAATACCAGCATACCAGCTAACGCGAATAAGTGCCAAGGAGAGGAATGCAGATATATACCCCAACTACCATAGGGTGCAAAAAGCAAAGATTATGTGTTACCCAGACGGACTAAAAGTAACCGATTATTCTGCTGAAATAACTCTACAGAATTTAGTAGACCATACGGTAAGCCGTATCATAAATGCGCACTCGCAGGTTGTTGAAAATCATGTTGCAGGGGAAAATAATAACAGAAGTTTGACTGCAATTTACAAATGGGGCTGCGATGAAAGCAGTGGCTACGCGACCTATTGCCAAAAGTTTCAAGATGGTGAAACAAGTATGGTCGATCAGCATTTATTTACTCTTTGCCTTGTACCATTACAAGTTCAGCTTGGTTCGACAATATTGTGGAAGAACACGCGACCTTCATCAACCCGCTATTGTCGTCCCATAAAACTCATTTGTCAGAAAGAGACAAGTGAATTAATAACTTTGTAGACTGACAATGTAAAAGCCAAATAACGTCGATCAAGCCAACAGTGACCAACTCATATACCATCCTCCATGAATTTCATCTGACGATGGTGGATGGTAAAACATTTGGTGTTCTAGCAGAAGCATCCACACAGACATGTGGAATTTGCAGAGCAGTCCCTAACGACATGAACAATTTGGATTTGGTGAAGCGTTACCCGGTTGACTCAGACCTATTGAAATATGGCTTATCTAGTCTTCATGCGTAGATTAGATTTTTTGAATGTGTTTTACATTTATCATACAGACTTTTCATTAAAAAATGGCAAGTTCGCGGCACAGATAAGCCAGAGGTGGAAGCTAGAAAATTAAAAATACAGTCCGAACTAAAGAAAGAAATGGGCATTTTAGTGGACATACCAATGGCTGGTAGTGGCAACACCAACAATGGTAATACAACTAGACGACAGGAGTTTGCGAGGCACTCATTTATAATTTTAGTGTCATTTTACGTGCAATAACTTGTGGCTATGAAATCAATATCGATGCATTTAGTTCATATGCCATGAAATCAGCTGAAATTTTTGTCGACTTGTATCCATGGTTTTATATGCCATCATCTGTCCATAAGATATTAATTCATGGTGCAGACATTATAAAGCACGCATATTTAACGTAGGACATTGAAATTTGGAGAATATACGTAAAATGAATTAAAAACTGTAAGTACAAAGTTTCATTAAAATATCTATTAATTTACTAAAGTTATTAATTTAATTCTGCTAGAAGACGGTTGGTTTGCAAGAGCTTCCACTCTGCACACAAAATGGTCTACAGACATTAAAGACAAACCTAAAAATCGTATCTTACAATTAGATATGATTTAACTTATTCGTTTAGAACGAAGCTCCACGAAAAACGGTATTCGCTCTAATGTTTGCAGACTGCGTTTTAGTAGCTTTTGCACCTAACGATGTGCGAGGGGGTATCTGAAACAACTGTTGAAATGTTTGGTGCCCTGTAACTGGTTGTGATGGGGGCACATATTATAAGTACCTCTATTTGCGACACAGCCAACTCTTCGGCTAATGAAGGTATTGGACTTTGTCCGGAGTTTATCCTCCAATGCATTATGCAAAAGGGTTTTATATAGACTACTAAGTCTTCAACCACGGCAAGTATTGCCTAGCGGAGCTTTTCCTTCTCTATATGGTCGCTTAATGTTCGCTTGAATTAGTCGCAAACATCGCGCACGACGTTGGGCGCCATTAAATATTATTCTATTATATGTAACATATGTTACGTTGTCGTTCTTATGGAGAGCTGATGTTTTTCAACTAAGGCAGAGTACGCGCTTGCATTTCCGGCTGGTTGGAGTTGGTAAGATTAATTTCTTCGTAGCTGGGCTCTCCTACTATTATTTAAAATAAAACAAGAAAGGAAGCAAGCTTCGGTAAGCAGAAGTTTGTATACCCTTACAGTCTGCAATTGGATCATTGAAAGTCGGTCCATTTTGGTAAAAAAATATTGAAGTTTTTACATTTGTATACCATTTACCTACACATTTTACATTTTCGTATAAATCAACCGATCGTTTCTATTACAGCTATATGATATAGTTGTCCGATCTTATTAAAATTAATCCAGCAATTCTAAACCCGTATAAAACAGTTATAGAAATTTATAAAAATACGTTGAAAAACAGAGAAGTTTTAATTTTTTTTTCATTCATTTTCCGATTATTCCTATGGCAGCTATAAGATATAATGGTCCGATTTGCATGAAATTTAGCTTTAATAAATTTAGATGATTGTATATTTAATTTGAGCCCAATATCGATCTGCAAAGTTTTATTCAGTTAGCTCAAAAACTGAGAGACTAGTTTGCGTTGCAACGGACAGACGGATAGACGGGCATCAAGAATATACTTTATGGGGTCGGAGATGCTTCCTTCACAAAATTATAATAACCCTTGCAAGGGTATAAAAATGTATAAAAAAAAGACATTAGGAGATCTCAGCACTATTATTCACTTCAGCATAAGGAAGAAACGGAGCTACGGTAACGAAAGATATTCGGTAACGGGTTCCCTTCTTACTGGTTTAGGAATATTTGCGAAAACGCCCACCCGACCTTGATCTCTGAACTGACCAAATAAAATTAGAAATCCATCAAAGTCCACCTCTATTTCTTTATCGACTTTTTATATTTTCAATATTCATAGTTAATTTCACGAAAAAAAAACGCCAATGGGGCTAAATCTGCGTTTCTTGTTCTAAAGATTTATAACGCACTAGTTTTTTCTCTCGGTGTATAATATTATTAATAATTTATAATTTGAGGATCGATGTGCTCTTCAGCACTTAGAGCAATTTGAGCAAACTATTAACGAATGTTATTCACCGTACGGCGTGCATGAGCCTTTAGATGGAATAGGAGCCATTTTACTTAGAAAAAAATATGAATATGATTTCCTTTCTGAATTTTGTTCTTGTTGGAGTTTACTTACTTACTTATTTTTACTTATTTTTGTTATAACTTTCCTCTCGCTGTATTATTGGTTTTATCTCCATTTATATTTTATTATGTTATTAATTAAAGATACTTTGGTTACGTATTTCTTTCTCACTAGGTATGCTCCTGTTGCTGCTTAGTGTTGGCGAAGGTCCAAATGGGGCGGCAAAATTGTTCCGCCATCTCGGGGTTTTCTCACGAACATGTAGATAAAAATCTAGTTCAAACTAGGTAACAATTTTGCACCAACAAAAATTTGCACTTCTTATAAGCTCGTAGAGAGCAGTCGTCGCTTTGGCCAAGAGTTGGCCTCACGTTGCATCTGCCTTTTATACCCTCCGAGAGAGTTTTATTATCTTTTGATCCCTTCTGAGCTGAGATGCCCTATTTTGACAGCAATGAGCTGTTTTTAGCTATCTTGTCAACTATGCAACTAAGCTTTGGCCAAGTTAAGTGGGGAGCATTAGATCTTCAACGTATGTTTTTCGGCTGCTGCAGTAACAAAGTCACTAACGATAATCGGCTAAATTGGCACCATCGATTTTATGGATGAAATGATTTAGTAGTCCGATTTGTTAATCTGCTGTTATAATCATATAAGATATTTGGATATCTTCAAAAATGGCGAAGATATGTCATTTTTTCCAGAACTTCCATATGGCAACTATAAAGAATAGTTGTGTTCCGACGTACTGCTTGCACAATAAATTAGACTATGCTGAAAATTTCAGTCCGTTAGCTCAACAACTGAGAAACTAGATTGCGTAGAAACCGACAGACAGACAAACAGGCGAACATGGCTAGAATGTACATATATAGGAATTTCCAGCAAAAAGTCAACCAAGCCGAAAACTAATATATTCATTATCATCGTATTTTTGTGTGTACATTTATAAAGAAACTTCAAATCCAATCCAAGGAGACTACTATATAGAGCCGTAGAATTGAAAATCTGCTACGATAGTCCGATCAAAACCAATTATATCTTGATCGAAAGGTATTGTACGTGACACGTAAACCTCTTTGAAACTGCATTCTAAGATTTAAAAAAGGGTTAGTTAGGAGAAATGGGAGTGAAAGTGCAAATTTTTAAAGTTGTTGTGATCTAGCTTCAAATACGCATCGAATTACACCTCAATCATCCCGATCCGATATTTAGTTTAAAAATATATTATCTATATATATAAAAATGGAGCCCAAAAAATGTGTCGTAAAAAACTACTGGAGAACGGCTGGGCCGATTTGGTTCAAATTTTTTTTCAGTTGTAGGTAACTAACAGGAGAAGGTCAGAACGTAATAAAATTTTTAGAAAATCCTCCAGGGTAATGGTGAAAAACAAATAATTAAAATATCAAATTATATAAAAGAATAGTGTATCGAAATATATGTCAAAGTAAAAACAAATCGTTTCAATATTATTCGGTTTCTTATTCGTTTTTATCAGACGTCCGGATTTGTTTAATTTCTTCCTGTGATTTGTAGGAATAATGCCTGCTATAAGACGGCCAAACATTGGACGACGTACACGTCGAGCAACATATAGTCGGAATGTCCATGAAAGTCAAACGCAAGACGAACGTGCAGAAAGAAATGAATCGAGACGAACCCGTTTAGCACAGATTCGCTCTACACAAAGAGTACCAAGAACAGACTTGAATCGCGCTGCATTTGCATACAATTTCTCAACGTCCTACAAAGACCATAGCTGCGTTGTTATCGGTTCATTGTCTGTGGTATGTCAGCACTGCAATGCACTGAAGTTTCGATTGGAAGCTCCCGGCTTATGGTGCGCAGGTGGCAAGGTAAAATTGCCGGTTTTGACTCATCCACCAGAGCCATTGTATTCGCTTCTATATGGAAATACAAGCAAATCAAACCATTTCCTGTTGCACGCACAAAAATATAACGGATGTTTTCAAATGACGTCATTTGGAGCAGAGGTTGTTCAACAACCAGGCTACAATCCGAGTTATAAGGTAATAGCGTCACTCTTTTATCAACATGAACAACTATAATTTTTCACGAAATTGCATCACAAAATTCAGATTCAAGGGCAAATTCACCATCGAGCGGGCACTTTGTTACCACCACCAAACAAAGATCATAAATTCCTTCAGATCTATTTCGTTGGTGATTCGGCAGTTGAACTTAATCAGCGTTGTGCAATTTTCACTGCAAGTAAACGTGAAATAATACAATTGCAAAATCTTCTTCATGAGTGTAATGAATTGGTCAGATTGTTCAAAACAGCTTTGGATACAATGCATTCTGACGACCACAAAATCATTATCAGAGCAGATAAAAGACCAGCAGGAAGCCATTCAAGACAATTCAATGCGCCCACTATCAATGAAGTCGCAGTGGTGATTGTTGGCGAGAATGTGGAATCACGCGATATTGTTCTCAAGCGTCGGGATGATGGACAATTGCAACGCGTTTATGAGACTCATCGGTCATATGATGCACTTCAATATCCGTTGATGTTCTGTCGTGGAGAAGATGGCTATCACTTCAACATAAAGATGGTCAATCCAAAAGATTTACGCGGTGATTCGAAACTATTTGGTGGGTCTTTGATATTGCTGTCCGGAGATTTTCGTCAAACGCTTCCCGTCATCCCGAAATCTACGGCTGCCGATGAAGTTAATGCATGCCTTAAATCGTCTTCATTGTGGAGATATGTCAAAAAGCTGAAATTAACCACGAACATGAGAGTCACATTGCAGAATGACCCGTCCGCTGCTGAATTCTCGAGACAACTGCTGGCACTTGGCAATGGCGAACTTCCTGTTGATGTTTCGACTGGATCAATATCGTTTCCGGCAAATTTTTGCGTGTTCACATCGTCAAAGGAGGAACTCATTAACAAAGTGTTCCCCGACATTGCGCAAAATTATAAAAATATCGACTGGATTAGTGAACGGGCAACACTAGCAGCGAAGAACAAGGACGTAGATAATTTGAATTACATTATTCAAAATCAAATCGATGGAGAACTGCATTCTTACAGATCCGTTGACAGCGTGACCGACGAGGATGAAGCGACAAACTATCCGACAGAATTTTTGAACTCGCTAGATGTGCCAGGAACTCCACCGCATAATTTGCAACTGAAGGTGGGATCAATTATTATAATGCTGCGGAATCTAAATCATCCGAAATTGTGCAACGGTACGCGGTTGTCCGACAAGAAACTGATGAATAACGTGATTCAGGCGACGATCATCAAGGGAACATTTAAAGGAGAGGTAGTCCTTATACCACGAATTCCGATTATTCCAACTGATCTACCATTCCAATTCAAGAGGATTCAGTTCCCAGTCCGATTGGCATTTGCGATGACAATCAACAAATCGCAAGGCCAATCGTTAGAAGTCTGCGGGATAAATCTAGAATTTCCCTGTTTTTCGCACGGCCAGCTGTACGTTGCATGTTCGCGTGTTGGTAAGCCGTCTTCATTGTTTGTTTTTGCGCCGGAAAATAAAACAAAAAACATAGTATATCATATCGCTTTATACTAAATAAAGAAATGCAGTGTTTGACTATTACCCTGGGGTTATATAATGGCGTCGAATTAGGGCGAGACAAAGTTCGCCGGGTCCGCTAGTTATATTATAAATGAGAACGTTTGTTCTGTTGTTTGTCTGTGTGTCTGACTCTGGGTCTGTCGATTTTTTTGTTTAAAGGTCCTAGAACCACTTTTATTTTTTTTATCAGCTCGAGATGAACAACTTTTGTGCTAACACTAATTTGGCGGGAAAACAGCTAAAAAATCTTAATTTCCCGCGCTCATAGGATAGGATAGAATGCCCAGACAGCTCGACGTGTGTCGAGTGCACCCAGTGACCGTTTGGTCCATTGTGTTAAATGAAGGAACAGGAGTAGTTAAAAGTGGAAGGGGGTTGATAGATATTTGAGAGGCGGATCGGGTTCTTTGGTTGCGGGAGCCCCCGGAACCACCCGGTTAAGCCCAGGAAGAGCACCAGATCATCTAGGCTCACATTCGCCAGACTGCCCAGGTCGTCGCAGATTGTCGGGTGTGAGCCTATGACTCGATCCTGACATTGTTGAAGGTACCCTCTATGTCTAGAAATGCCGCCAACGTAAACTGCAGTGTGTTTTCATTTGTACTGACTACCTCATGCGGTGCAGTCTCAACTGATCTACCTTTAAGGTAGGCGTGTTGAGTCCTGCTAAAGTTGTGAGGAGTTAGCTTTTTTCTAAGGTAAGTATCCAAGAGTCGCTCCTGCGTTTTCAATAAAAACGTTGAAAGACTAATAAGCCTATAGTCTTTTGGCGAGCAGTGGTTTATATTCGCAGCCTTGGGAATGATGCCACTCTCACTTCTCTCCAGGTTTTTGGGATGTATCCCGTGAGAAGACATCCCCTGAAGATCTCTAAAAGACATTGCGACAGGTGATCGCACACCGTTTGCAACATGGCAGGTCTGATCTCATCCGGTCCAGCTGATTTGTGGGGGTGGAACGACTTGATAGCCCAGAGTATTTTTCCTTTATTTACAATGTCTTCTATAAGGGCCTCACTCCCTGAGTCCTCTTCCGGCTCCTCGTTCGTTTCAACCTTCAAGATATTTTATTTATATATTAAGTACATTTACAAATTTTTGGATGCCATTTCCGCCGGAGTACTAGAGTTAGAGAGTGGTGTTCATTGAAGATTGCCATCAGAGTTGACTGCTAGTGGGGCACCTGAAAGTTGCAATTTGAACTGAAACCTTTTTTTCGTTCGTAACATATTTTTATACCCGGTACCCATAGGGTACAAGGGTAATATAAGTTAGTGCCAACTGCGAATGTATGTAACAGGCAGAAGGAAAATTTTCTGACCCTATAAATTATATATATTCTTGATCAGTGTCACCAGCCGAGTCGATTTAGCATGTCCGTCTGTCCGCCTGCCCGTCTGTCTGTTCGTGTGAAACAAAAGATCTCAGAGACTATAAGAGCTAGAGCTACTAAATTTGGTGACAGATCAAGTTTATTTGTAAAATTTGGCCACGCCCACTTCCACTTTCTGTGTATAAAGAAGCATACAGAGAGAGAGATAGCGAGAGAAACATTTGTCTTTGTTGGGTGTTGCTCAACATGTTCCTAGCAACATTTGTCTCTCTCTCCGTGTGAAACAACAGATCTCAGAGACTACAAGATTTAGAGCTACCAAATTTGGTGACAGCATTCCAATCTGTTGCACGCAGATCAAGTTTGTTTTAAAATTTGGCCACGCCCACTTCCGCCCCCGAAAATCATAAAAAAAACTTTATTTAAGCTATAGTCGTGATTTCCGGCTTAGAGTAAATAGGCATTCGCGTACGTTTTCAGTAAAATCGGATGATAAACATGGGAGATTAACAATAAGGTTAAACTTTTAAGACGCCCCCCCCACGCCAAGCTGCGTAGCCTGTTGCCGTCTGGGTTGTGGGTTCAAGCCCTGACCGCGCCCAAAAACTTTTTTGTCGGTTTTATTTTCGTTTTCTTGATTTTTTCCTTTTTTTTATTAATATACCCGGAGAAAAACAAAACTGAACAAAGTTGTACAATAAAAATGCAAAAAAAATAAAAAAATATTTTGGTTTTGTGTGGGATTGAACTTATGCCAATTTTGGAAAATATGAATGCATCGGCCGCTTATACAACTAGGCCATTACCTATATTACACATTTTCATACTAAGTATGCTTAGACAACTGTATTTTCGACAGAGCTGAAATGAAATGTATTAACTGAATAAAAGGGAGAAAAACTGAAAAAGCCAGCAAATACAAATTAAAAAAAAAATGTCTTTGTTTTTGTAGGATTTGTACTCAAAACTTTCTTGCATACAAATCGTTTGCCCACCGCTTAGACCTCTAGGCTATGCCATTTATTACGTAATTGCCAGCGATTGTCACATCTAATATGTTAGCATCCACATTTTCTTAATGAAACGATGATTTTTATTGTAATAGAAATGCACAAGCAAGTGTGTGTGAAAGAAAAACAGATCGTCTGTTGACCAAAAATGTCGCCAAATCTGTAGAAAAAATAGAGCGTGAGCAAGAAATGACAAAAAATAACAAAATTCACTTTCATAACCCAAGTTTGATAAAACTGATATAAAATGTATCAATTGAATAAAAAAGAAAATAAAATTAAAAAAGAATCTGAAATAAATATGTAAAAAAAATCCTTGGATCTTGCGGGATTTGAACTCAGACCTTTCTTTCATAAGAAACGTTTACCCAGCGCTGCGACCTCTATTCTATGCATGGGAGCTAATTATACCCGGTACCCATAGGGTACAAGGGTATTATAATTTAGTCCCAACCGAGAATGTATGTAACAGACAGAAGGAGAAGTTTTCGACCCTATAAAGTATATATATTCTTGATCAGCGTCACCAGCCGAGTCGATCTAGCCATGTCCATCTGTCCGTCGGTCTGTTCGTGTGAAACAAAGTATCTCAGAGACTATAAGAGCTAGAGCTACCAAATTTGGTGACAACATTGGAATTTGTTGCACGCAGATCAAGTTTATTTTTAAAATTTGGCCACACCCACTTCCACTTTCTGTGTATGAGGAAGCATACAGAGAAAGATAGAGCGAGAGAAACATTTGTCTTTGTTGGGTGTTGCTCAACATGTTCCTAGCAGCATTTGTCTCTTTTAAATGTTGCTCAGCATGTTTTTAGCAACACTTTTTCTCATTTGTCAACATTTCACCCACAATGGTTTGTGTACCGGGTATCTCGACAGAAGATTAACACTAGCAAAGCACACTACAAATGTCAAAAACTCACTCGAAGCCAAGACTAAGAAGCTTTCTTGGCTGTTAAAACCAAACAATCACCTTAACCTAACAAACAAAATAAAAATTTACAAAACCATACTTGCCCCCACATGGAGATACGCCATACAAGTATACGGTATTGCTGCCAAAAGCAACTTAAACAAAATCAGACTATTCCAAAGCAAGACACTACGCAGACTATCAGGAGCTGAGTGGTACATACGGAACATTGACCTGGCCAGGGACTTCAAAGTCCCTCTTGTTGGGGACGTTATCAACTTTCAAGCGGAAACATACTTCAAGAAACTGACAAACCATCCGAATATACTCGCCAGAAGACTCACGGAACATAGAACCAGAAGAAGACTCAAAAGAACCCATCCCATCGATCTACCACACAGAACTTTAAAAAAAAACCTCCACATGACCTAAATCACTCCACAAATTCGTAACCCATAACACTTTTCTACTACTACAAAATATTTTAAAATCCATTGAACACCTGCCTACACTATTGTAAAAGTTACTATATATAGTAACAGTACAATATACACTGTGTAAATTAACACAGTAATAAATCACAAAATTGAAAAAAAAAAAAAACGGGTATCTCACAGTCGGTCACACTCGACTGTAGCTTTCCCCACTTGTTTTTTTTTTAAGAATGAAAGTAGTAGTATGAAAAGGTGAAAAAACGAAGATACTCTTATTTTTTATTTTTCTTTGAATGATGTTAATTTTATTATATACCTTCCAGTTGAACTTTAACTGTATTTAAACACAAATATTAATCTGTATAATCAAATTTTAGCTATCGTCTTAGGATGTTGTGATCGTTATTGGATTCGTGACACCCCAGACAACGTCATCATCCTCCTCTTCGTCGTGACCCCAACCCTGATCGGCATGTGTATATAGATTATCATCATTGACGTTAAATGAGTTAGCAGCATCGAAGCGGCTACTGATGGTCTCCGTCGCTCTATTTGCATTTGTTTTTGTTGCAATGACCGGTTCCATATCCTTGAAAAAATCAAATTCGGCCACCTCTGAACCGACGACAGCTGAATTCATCAATTGCACTTGTATATCCAGCGCGCTAAGATCATCGATAAGCTTCGTACCCGCCTTAACTGCCTTAACGGATAATTTAGAGTCGGCTATACGAAAAGAGGCTGTCAGAGAAGAGGCAGGAGTTGCTTGGGTTGACGCTCTATTGCTGGTTTCCACATTTTTGGAAGCAAACTCACTGTGGCTGGCGCTTTCTTCCACTTTTGGCTGCTTGTCATGTAAGCGCTGCAACTCATCTGTTATATCCCAATCCGACCAAATATCATCTTCATCCCCGTTTACTAAGGTTATTTCGTGATCTCCCCCGACGGGGCTGATGGACCTGTTACTGATATCCAGGGTGGACTTCTCACTGAAATTAGAATCCACCTTGTCATCTTCACCTCCGTCTGGACTTAAGCGAAGCGCTAGAGGACCTAAATTACTCGCGGCCTCGGTTGGTAAGGGACTACCAGAGACCATAAAGTCATCCTCTTCTACATCGACGGAGCTGCATTTCATTAAGGGGGTAATAGATCGGGGCTCTGGTGCAGAACTTTGTCTATCTGTGGAGACAGCAGCATGTGGCCGTCCATCTGAGAACCATCTTCGGCGATTATCGCTACCTAAAACTTTGTTAGCCCCCAAAATGGGAACCAAATCTGCCATGCACCTAAGCGTTTTAGCCACCAAAACATCATTCGTGTCATTCATGCCAAGCTGCAAGTGTGGCAAAATCTCAGACAGCAACTGTTCATCGCTTAAGAGACGAACATAATCCATAAAGTAGTCTAGGAGTATTAATCGGATCTGAGCATCCCGTAGACGAAACATCTTCAGTATTTGTGGAAGTAAATATTGGACATAGATCTGTGGAGAAAACAACGAAGCTGTTTCTCCATCTGTGGCGGCCTTTGTACGCAGGACATTCGGTGTTACAAACTGGTGGGCTGTTGGATCCAGTAGAACCATCCTAGATAACAAATCGCTCGCTAGTTGCGAGGCCACCATATGCTCATCAAAGCAACGCAGGCGTTCAGTCAAAGTCGCAAAAAAATTCTGTCGTTCCTGAACAGACTTTAGCGGCAGTTCAAACAGAAAGGAATGTATAAATACAAATTCGTGGTTAAAGAAAGGATGCAGTAAAACAGCTGAAAGCCTCGGCCTTAGCTCACTGTTTTGGTGTTTCATATGTGAGCTGCAGTACTCGCGAAACTCGTGTAAATGTGGGGTGACGTCCCTTGCTCTACTTTGTTTGTCAAGGACCTGTTCGCACAGACTAGCAAACGCAAACTGCTCAAAGTCTTCGCCACGGTTGTTCGGATCCATAAACGAACGTGCCAAATCGATTAACTCTTTGTTCACCTCCTTGGCCTTCCACACGTATTCGAATCCAGCGAGACGCCAGCTGCCACTGCCCGTCACATAAATGGAATGAGTGCTTATGTTTAAGTGGCGAGCCATAGCTTTCTCAATTAAAAATATTAGGCTGCACAGTATTGTGCGTAGACCAAGGCAGATTTGAATGCCACTTTGCTCAGCCAGAACCTCGTTTAAGGGCCGAACTCTCTCTGTGGCTAGATGCTTCTTGCCAGATTGTTCCCAGGTAGCTATATATTTTAGTATGTATGGATGCCGGTAGACCATAAGGTTCTAAAAAAAAAAAAGCATTTGGTGAGTTAATTGACTTTGACTTCTACTTTTTTGTACCTTTATGCACCTCTCCATGGGGCCAGCACCCTTAGCCCACAGGTGACCATTGACAAAGTTTTCACCCTGGAATATCGACAGGAGCAAGCCACTGTTGCTTCCCTCTTCATTGGAGGCTGCCGAAGACTCGGCGTTATATAACGTCCAGAAATCGTTCGCCTCAACCGCACTATTTTCAATAATTAAACCCCTCAACGTGCTTCCTTCATTTCCCATTGTTTTTGTGGAGAAGTAGAGCTGACTTTAATACTAACGATAGTATCGATATATTGATTAATTCAGTTTGCGAACAACTATCGAGTTCTTGGGGTGCCTGTGCCTGTCCTCTCTGCATATTTCAATTATCTCACAAGAATAACGAAATGCTGAAAAGCGTTTCTACTAGGCAAATGCTGCATTTTTTAAATAGAGGCTTCATTAGAACCTTGAAAGAGACAGTTGTCTCATTGTATTGTTTGGTTGGGAGGCAGCTCCGACCCCATAAAGTATATATATTCTTGATCAGCATCACCAGCCGAGTCGATCTAGCCATGTCCGTCTGTCTGTTTGTCAGACAGTTTCCGAGCAATCGAGCTGAAATTTTCAGCATAGTCTTATTTCTTTAGCACGCAGTATATATGTCGGAACGGCCGAAATCGGACTACTATATCCTATAGCTGCCATAGGAATGATGGCGAAATTAATGTAAAAAAAATTTAAATTCTCTGTTTTCCAACTTATTTCTATAAATTTTGAGACGTGGCGGTTTTTTACGGTTTTATAATAACGGTTTAAAATTCATTAAGATCAGACGACTATATCATATAGTTGCCATAGAAGCGATCCGTCGACCTATATGAAAATGTAAAATTCTACATGAAAAATGTAAAAATGTGTACGTAAATGTTATGCAAATTTACAAACTTCGATACTTTTTCAATTTAACCAAAATGGATCGATAATCAATGATCCAATTGCAGACTGCATGGGTAACAAACTTCGGCTTACCGAAGCCTTCTGTCTTGTTTTATTTTTTTCTTTTGTGCTGTACAGTTGCTACCAATATTGGCAAGCCTTCAGCAAAAATCAATGTATGTATATTGTGAGATCGTTTTGTCTAATAAGACATAAACATAATTTTTTCACTGTGAATGGCAACTTTTTAGTGGTGGAACAAAAAATATGGCATACCGGCTTGGTGAAACAGTCTGAGATAGTAACATCAAAAATTGATGGGGGAATACTTTGAGAAAATTTGGCACAACAAATGCAAAAGATTAAAAATGATTGGGTTAGACTATATTATTTTTTAAGTAACAATAATGATTTCACGTGCCTCCGGCAGTCATCCGCTCTACTGGAGCCTTAAGAATTAGAGGAACCACTGCAGCCCACTGGAATCTTTTAGCATGGAGCCTCAGATTCTACCAACTTTGAGGCAGACGAATCAACCTTTCTCTTCTTATGCAACTCTCTTATGATCCCGAAATCACATCACCTAACAGTGCCCAAAGATGAGCAGGTGGAGAATGTGCTGATCTTCGCGGAAAAGGGCATGTTCGAGTATCCGCCCCCGCCATCGACCCGACTCCTGTGCAGTCTTCGCCGCCGATTCCGTAAGAACAAGACCAAGAGGCGAACTCGGAGAAGTGAGAGGATCTCTAAATTTCAAATTTCAAATTTTGTGGAAACATCGATTCCACAAAAACATCGATGTTCCCAAATATTTTAAAAACATCGGTGCATTGATGTTTTCCTCAATGTTTCTCCTAATGTTACTCTTCTAATCTGAAGGTGTAAGCTTGCAGGCTTAGGAAGGCAATCGCGAAGCCCAACAAGAGTGGACGTCTAGGAAGAGGGGACGCCAAGCGCCAAAGCTTTGAGGCTCTTAACGCAGGAGGAGGCGGGGTTGTGGTATTTCGTCAAAATCACACACAGATAGGCAAAAAAAAGACTAAAATAATCAATGATATCGTGAAAATCGAATAAATTCGCATTTTTATTTTTTGTCACCTCTATATTTCTATAGTTTGAACACAGGAAATATTGTGCATTTCGACTAGAATGCTTTATTTGTAAATGCAATTTTACTAAAAAGGGGTCCTTAGTGGAAAAATTCCCTAAATCAATTTCACATTTTAAAAACAGGTAAATAGTTGTGGTAGTTGGGATAAAATTTTTGATCTCTTCATAAGCGGAAAAGAGCAAAACCAACTTGTCACCGCAAGATTTCCATACCATACTGGAAAAATTTCGCATTATTAGCCCCTTATTACAGAGATCCATCCACCACCCGTTGAACAGATGCTTAATAAGGTTTTCCCGATCGGAGTTCTCAGTTAGTCCGGTTGTATGCCCTCAGTGGCAAGCTGATTTTTCCAGCGTGACCGCGTGGATAAAGATAAAAAATACTTTTATGCCCAACAATAAGTACCAAAAACTACAATTTCAATTTCAATTTCCGGTGTGACCGCTTCTGAAAACCCTCTTCGGCATTTTTGGGACTTAAATGATGCGGTCATACGTACGGTCATTAAATCAGCTGTTTTATATTTACAATTATTAATTATATTTTTTTAAAGACACTTTGCACAGATTTCGTTTTGGAATAGCTCATTTGCGTACAATGACCACCAACACCGTCGCCCAGATTCACTCGACCATGCACAACCGCCTCTTTTTCTCCATATTACTTGTCTAACATTCTTTCCTGGAACGACAACCAGGACAAGGGCCGCTTTACCGGCTGCGGCTGGTGCTGTTGGCGGTGGTTGCCGCAGCTACTCCTGCTGCCACCAAATTGTTGGATTGGTGAAATGCTTCAAAGTTACTTCGTTCTTGGATCTTCTTGGATGCGAGACTCTGATTGTACACCATTATACACCATTATATTATACACTCAAATTAATTTTTGCCCCATCTTCAAGAAAATCGACAAAAAAATTTATCTTTTCTTATTACATGAACGTTTTGTGTTTTAAAATCATTAACATTTTTCTTAAAACAAGAAAATTTTCCTTAAAATCAAGGCATTTTAGCCGTTTTTTTACATTACTACACTCATAATTATTTTCGCCCTATCTTCAATAAAATCGAAATATTTTCTAAAAACAAGGACATTTTTCTTAAAAGCTCCGTACTCAGTCACGCGAACAGCGTTTCTAAGCAGTGAGAGAGAGCGAGAGGTCAATAGTCGAGAAACGGTGTTTGGCAGCGCTGTTTTAAAGGCCGGTACGCAGACGAACGAACGAAATACTAGAAACATGCCAGAAAAATACCAGGTGGCGCGAAGGAAGACTTTTGGTATTTCTAGAGCGGGGTGACTAACAGAATAAAAAATTTAATAAAACGGTCGTTCTCGACTATTGGTCTCTCACTCTCTCTTACTGTTTCTTCACACAATTCAAAAATATAGATCCCGCCAAACACAATAATGTATTTAAAAGCCCAGTCAAGGCGTTTAGAAGAGCAGATAAAGTTATATTAATTAAATTGGTAGAGGCCAATTCAATGATAAGGGATTTGAGCAATATTAAACATTTGCATAAATAAAGGCCTGGAAGGAAATAGGTCCCTCGATGACTGAGATGAAGGATTCAGAGGCGACGGCCACCGCCCTCTGCTGCTTAGAGCAGTGTCTGGCTGGACAAATCCTTCATTGCCGAGCTCGAGAAGTACATACAGAGGCCGCAGCTGCTGAGAGCAGTGTCTGGGTGGACAAAACCTTCATTGCCAAGCTGGAAAAGGACATGTACAGCAATGGACAGAACCGGGCACAGGAGCAGTACCAACTCTAACCAAATGTATGCCAGCAAGGATATGGTGTACAATCAGAGTCTCGCATCCATCAGAACGAAGTAACTTTGAATCATTTCACCAGTCCAACAATTTAGTGGCAGCAGGAGTAGCTGCGGCAACCACCGCCCAGATGGTGGTAAGAACAGAATCACCAGCAGCAGCCGGTAGAGCAGCCCTTGTCCTGGTCGTCGATCCAGGAAAGAATGTTGGTTGTGCATGGTCGAGAGAATCTGGGCGACGGCGTTGGTGGTCATTGTGCGCAAATTAGCTATTTCATGCGAATTGTCTTTCAAATATAAAATATATAATTGTAAATATAAAACAGCTGATTTAAGATTGGTATGACCGCATCATTTACCTCCAAAAAATGCCGAACAGCGTTTTAAGAAGCGGTCACACTGGAAAAAGATTAAATCTTTTTCGGGTTGCGAACTGTTTTACTGTCTGCGTACTAGGCTAAAACAAGGAAATTTTGCTAAAAACAAGAACAATTTCATTGTTATTGAACAAATTTTCTTGTAAAAAGAAAGAATAAATTTTTATGGCGGTTTTCTTGAAGATAGGGCGAAAATTATAGTGAATGTATAAATGTAAAATATGTACTGAAGTTCCTTGATTTCATTGTTTTGTATTATTCATATGCAAATTTGATCTATGTTTTTTTTTTGAAGATTTCGTTATGTTTTTGGTTAAATAAATATAAGTTTAGCAGAGAAATATTTTAATTACTATTTGGGGCAATTTATTGGAAAGTTTTAATAATTTAAAAAAATCTATGTTTTAGCGATATATCGATGTTTTCAAACATCGATGTACTCAATATCGATGGTTTTGCATCCCTACTTGTCACCACGCTCTAGAAATACCAAAAGTCTCTTCCTGGTATTTTCTAGTATTTTGTTCAATCGTCTGCGTACCGACCTTTAAAACAGCGCTGACGAAAAGTGTTTCTCGACTATTGACCTCTCGCTCTCTCTCACTGCTTAGAAACGCTGTTCGCGTGTCTAAGTACGAAGCTTAAAGGCTTAACAATTTTATTAATTTTCCATATCTTTGTGGGAGAAAAGTCTTCATCTGACATGAACTTTTCATTTTTTATCGAAATTTTACAACAAAAAAATCAATAAATAAAAAACTAATTGAATAATCGCAAAATCCGTACGCTACATTTTGCATAATGTATCTAAGGGCTCAGACAGAGTGAGCGCTGAGACAAAGACGAAAAACTGGACAATACGATTTGTATGAAATCGCGCGAAGCAGTTAATAGTGCTTGCAAAGAAGATTGTATGAAACGCAAGCAAATCGTCTTCAGATTCGTCTTCGTCTTCGGCTTCAGCGCGCACTCTGCTTGCACCCTAAGAGTATTCAGTTAAAATTTCAGAGAAGTCGGCCTGATAGTTTACTAGATTTTGATGACACCAGTACTAACAAGAAAGGAAGCTAACTTCGCTAAGCCGAAGCTTGTATTCCCTTGCAGTCTGCAATTGGATCATTAGAACGATCCATTTTGACAAAATTTAATAAATATGGAAGTTTTTAAATTTTTATAACATTTACCTACACATTTTACATTTTACATTTTAGTATAAATCAACCGATCGCTTCTTTGGCATCTATTTGATATAGTTGTCCGATCTTAATGAAACTAAAACTGTAATTCTGAAACCGTACCAGCTAAATCTCGAAATTTATACAAATACGTTGAGGAACAAAGAAGTTTCAATTTGTTTTCCTTAATTCTCCGATCATTCCTATGGCAGCTATAAGAAATAGCAGTCCGATTTATATGAAATTTAAAATGTATAGCTATAATATAATAAAAGGACCACATATTTAATTTGAGCCCAATATCTTTAAAAATAGTGAAAATAGAAAATGTTTGCCTTATAATTACAATGACAGCTACAAGATATAGTGGTCCGATTCCAGCCGTTCCGACATATATACCGGTACGCAATAGCAAGAAGACGATCTGCAAAAAGTTTCATTTAGATAGCTCATAATCTGAAAGACTAGTTTGCTTAGCAACGGACAGACGGACATGGCTAGATCTACTCGGCTGGTGATGCTGATTAAGAATAAATATACCTTATGGGTTCGGAGAGTCTTCCTTCACTGCGTTGCAAACTTCTGGACAAAATTATAATACCTTCCGAGGGTATAAAAATGCAGTTTGCAGATAAACGCAAATGAAAACAGTATTACAGGAGTATGCTAGAGCAAAAGCGTTCACTTTAAATCGCTGTGTCTGCTGAACTAGGTCTTAAACTATTCTTAAAAGTGAAACAAATTGTAAGAGATCAGAAAAATGTTCGATTTTGAAAAACGTCCATGGTGGCCAGACTCCTTAAGCGATGCAATCCTGCTCAGGACCGTGCATGGACACACTTTGCAATAGGCCTCGTCTTTTGTTTTGCAAATTTCTAGCCATGAGTGAAGTTTTCCCAATCTTTTCTGTACTTTTGCTGGCTCATTTTGATCGATTGTACTTGTTTCGCCTTTCTTGAGATCTCAAAAAGTGACCAAATCAAAAAATACCGTGAGATTTATCGTAAATACCAGTATATACCATACAAAAATATATACTTGTCACCCGATTTTGGCTTCGAAATTTTGGCGAAAAAACACCCATTTCTACAAGAAGATGGCACAGTCTATAATGGAGGCTGAGTACGATGTGTCCTGGAAGGATGTTCGAACAAAAAAAAAACTTAACCAAGAACCACAGGTAATTAATAGAAATATGCATGGTATTATTAAATGAATTAAGGCCAAGAGGCAAATAGGAGATTCACATATGTCAAAATCGTCAACTGTTTCATACGGATTGAGTGTGTGGGAAGAGGGTATTATTATTATTATAAAATGCTTCTCTAGTAGAAACGTGGTCTATGGTAGATAATGCCATCGATAGTGTCATCGATGTTTCTGCAGCTCTATTTTTCGGTATGCACGGAAATTTGCTATGATATTTGATCATTGTTTGGGAATATTAAGAAAGCTTTAAATTACTTTAATTAATTAGGAAGAGGCGGACGTAGCGTTTCGCTTTTCTGCTTAAATTATAATACGTGTTTATGGCTATATTTCTGCTGCGTGGTGCGAGCAGTGAAGATTCCGGTAAGGAATTCCAATCTAAAATATCCAAAGCTGCGCCATATTTATTATATGAAAGTGAAAAAGTGTTTGGCAAGCGCATTACTCAATCCTTTACTGCATGTGCTGGGATTGTCGTGTTTTTTAATTCAAACAAGAAGCGTCGCAATTTCGATGCAGCTGTGAATATACATATGTATATAAATAAAATACAAACCGTTATACATACATATGTTCATACATATACATATATAAAAGCTGCCTCGCTGGCTTACCGGACTACTACATTGATTAGTGGAAAAGGTAAGACCACGGACAAACAAGAGTCTTGCTTAATGCACACAGCACAGTACCGTTACTCGATCTACACCCAAACCGTGTGGAAGCGGAAAGAAGAAATTAACAGATAAGCCAGTTGTGTTGATTGGACGACTACTGAGCAGTGAGAGTCTGAGTTTGTCGTATGAAACAGTTTTTCGCATATGTACATATGTAAGTAACTTACTAGTTTTTGTATGTTTCTCTTTCGTTACTATTATTTAGTTATTTATGAGTGTCTTGAGCAAGACATATTCCATCCCAACTCCAGTACCAATTCGGTTATTCTAGGGCTGAGATGCACTCTTTTTTTATCAACTTGACCTTAACAGTTGTTTTCAACTCACATATTTATGTATGTAAGTAAGTATGCTTTTACCTGGTTGTGCATGACTCACAAGAGTCGTATTCGGACCGCTAGAATTCTAGTCTTGCAGTGTTACACCCAGCTTTCTAGAATTTCCCAATAAATCTTTGACCTATGAGGTGCCAAACTGTAACATGATTTCAATTTCTCACTTCAACGATCTGTATCTTGAGTTCTATACAAAGCATTCTAGTCTTATTTTATTAACGACTTATTTGACTATATTTTCTAAAAATGAGAAACAATTTGATTGGCCGGAATAAATATTGCAAAGAGAAAATTTATAGGTCAAAAGTTTTTAAATTAAAATTCAAGGTTCGAAACTCAACCATTAAGCTTTGTTATACCCTTGCAGACGGTATTATAATTTTGATCAAAAGTTGGCAAAGCAGTAAAGGAAGCATCTCCGACCCCATAAAATATATATATTCTTGATCAGCATCACCAGCCGAGTCGATCTAGCCATGTCCGTCTGTTCGTCCGTTAATACGCAAACTAGTCTCTCAGTTTTTGAGCCTTCTGAATAAAACTTTGCAGATAGTCTTCTTTCTGCAGCTAGTATAAGTATATGTACAGCTATTGCCAACTAATTAGAAAGATGACTATGGTATTTGTATCGATAAGAAGCCAAAAAACAGAGTTAGTAGGGAAGTATTATGCCTTATATATTCTAGAAACATTAATCTTGAGTAAATAATAAGGATCTAATCAATATCCTGCGGTGCTCCGTAAATAAAATGGTAATTTTCTATTAAACGGGCCCCTTTCAAAAAATTAAAAAACAGATAGGGGGTGCTTCAACATACATTTGGGGACGCTCTTAGTTTAGTCACAATCAATCTTTAAAGTTTAGCCTAATTCCCATACAAAATGCGCTTGGAAACCGTTGCTACGCAAACACGCACACAGTGACAAATTATGAATACACAAAATCCAAGCGCCTGTCTGTGTGATTGGTACAGTGATATGTGAAGCTTAAAATTTTTGTCAAATTGTGCATAGCGTAAATACTATATATGCCGACACTTTGCACACTTTGAATACATTTATGCGTGAAATATAAATAAAACAAAAATTTGACAACGTAAAATACGTAGTAAGTAACGACTTTTAAATTTTTTTTTTTTTTTTTTTTGATTTGAATATTAAGATTATATTATACATATATAAAATTATTAAGGACCTTCCATGTCCTTATTTTCGTTTAATGTCAAAATAAAAAATCGGCTGTGCAAAATAGAAAGAAAACTAACTTCGGTAAACCGAAGTTGGTATACCCTTGCAGTCTGCAATTGGATCATTGAAAATCGAACCATTTTAGTAATGTTAGAAAAATATCGAATTTTTTACATTTCACATGTATAATTTTACATTTTCATATAAATCGACCGATCGCATCTATGGCAGCTATATGATATAGTTGTCCGATCTTAAAAAAAATGAAAACCGTAATTTTAGAGCTCAAAGAACTGCTATATCTCAAAATTTATAGAAATACGTTTAAAAACAGAGAAGTTAAAAATTTGTTTACATTAATTTCGCCATCATTCCTATGGCAGCTATAGGATATACTAGTCCGATTTCGGCCGTTCCGACATACACTACTGGACAAAATAATAAGTACATAGGCATGGTGCCACTTTGTTTGGTTATTGCTCCATTCTTTTTGAATATATGCCTGCCAATTGTTTATATATTGAAATGTTACAGTATGGCGAATCATTTAAATAAAAAATTAGAGGGGTTTACAGCGTTTTTTTAATGCTATGCTTAAATTTGTGCTGAATGACGTTTTTGGCCTGGCCAAAATAATAAGTACACCAGTGTTATTTTAAAATTTTGAAGTATTTAATCGACAAGTAGGCTCAAAATATATTGTTTTTTTATAACTTCTTACATATTTAACAATGGACAAGTGAAAAAAAAACACTTTAGATGGACCAAATCAAAATTGAAGTGTTGAAGATGACCAATATGCTTTATATCTTCAAAAAAAGAAAAAGTCTTCGGGAAATGATGAAAACCCTCAAACCCTTGATGTATTTGTATTCAGAATACCTTACAATAAAAAGTGCTTACTGGAAAAACAAGAACCAAAGAAGATATTTTCAGAAACATCGAACTGCATCGTCAATATATCAAAAATTAAACCTTCCACATGTAACCTAATCTAAAAAGGGTAATTTTTTATTATACGGGCCCCTTCCAAAAAATTAAAAAAAAAAACCATAGATAGGGTGTGCTTCAACATACATTTGGGTATACAAATTATGTTGGGGACGCTCTTAGTTTAGCCACAATAAATGTTGAAAGTTTTGCCAAATTCCCATACAAAATGCTAGCAAACACGCACACTGACAAATGATGAATACACAAAATTCAAGCGCCTGTCTGTGTATCGTCGCGGTACAGTGGGCTGTGCAGTTTAAAATTTTTGTTAAATTGTGCTTAGCGTAAATACTATATACGAGTATGTCGACATTTTGCACACTTTGAATACATTTATGCGAGAAATATAAATAAAACAAAAAGTTTACAACGTAAAATACGTAGTAATTAACGACTTTTCAATATTAAAACGTACATTTGAGTATACAAATTATAAGGAGAATTTTATAGTAAAGAGCATACAGTTTGATGAGGTAAGAGAAGAGTATTGCTGTGATCATTAGGTCAGAGAGAACGTAAAGCAGCACCGCAGGCGAAAAATTTTTTTGAAAAAAAAAGTGGCGCGCGCGATTTTTTTTTTTCAAAAAAAATTTTCGCCCACGGCACTACTTTAAGTAATCCTAATAAATTCTTTTTTTTTTAACCTATGTTATTTTGCACAGCCAATCTTTGCTTTTGACATTAAACAAAAATAAGGACATGGAAGGTCCTTTATAATTTTATATATAATATAATCTTAATATTGAAATACAAAAAAAAAAAAAAAGTATTAAAAAGTTAATTACTACGAATTTTACGTTGTCAAATTGTTGTTTTATTTATATTTCACGCATAAATGTATTCAAAGTGTGCAAAGTGTCGACATATATAGTATTTACGCTAAGCACAATTTGACAAACATTTTAAGCTTCACAGCCCACTGTATTTTGTATGGGAATTAGGCAAAACTTTAAAGATTTATTGTGACTAAACTAAGAGCGTCCCCAACATAATTTTTATACCCAAATGTATGTTGAAGCACACCCTATCTATGTTTTTTTTTTTAATTTTTTGGAAGGGGCCCGTATAATAGAAAATTACCAGTAAAATATTATTTTATGGAACTCCGAAATAAATATAAATCTGTTTGATAATGACTCCAAACGACATGTTCAAAAAGGGAAAAAGCCCAAAAGGCAAAAAATTGACGTCCGCTACACATAGAAGTGCCTCAAGCACGGTGGCGAATGAGTAATATTTTGGGGCTGTATATCTCGTCATGCCTTTGTCCGATACATCGCATAACTGGGATTATGACACGATTCGGTTATAAAAATAAGTTAACAGACATTATGCGAACCGTTTACTGCCAAAAAAATGTCCTTGAGATTCCTCTTTCAACAGGACAACGACATAAAACCCACGCCAGGATCAATGCCTGAGAAAACAAGGTAACGTTATAAGTTGTCGAAGTCGGTCTACGGACTTAAACCCAATTGTAAACTTATGGGGAGACTAGATACTTTGTATTTGTGCCAAAATACGTTTCAGAACGCCCATGTATTGTGGGAATTCTTGCAAAAAGCCCGGTATGAGATTCCAGAGGGGACTCTTCACAAACTTATTTTTAGTATGCCAAAAAGAATCAACAAAGAATTTCAAGATAAGTGTTAATATACTCAATAATATCATAAGATTACTACTATTAAGAAAACAGGGAACATTTTAATACGTTTCGAATTGTAGGCTTTGTAGAATTGGTGTACTTATTATTTTGGCCAGGCCGAAAACGTCCATTCACCACAAATTTAAGCATAGCATGAAAAAAAAACAGTAAACCCCTCTAATTTTTTATTTAAATGATTCGCCATATTGTAACTTTTCAATATATAAACAATTGGCAGGCATATATTCAAAAAGAATGGAGCCATAACCAAACAAAGTGGCACCATGCCTATGTACTTATTATTTTGTCCAGTAGTGTATACGTGGGCTGCTATATATATTTCTGGCCTAGGCAACACTAAGTGTTGTTAGGTGGAATCTGACATTTCCATTGAAAAGTTCGACATTTTTAAGCATAAACGTACTTAGAACGGTTTGACGTACGACTATCATTTGTGTTGTTTACAGTTACTTAAAAAAATCAATTTCGCAAAAAAATGGAATTAACTCGTGAACATTTTCGTGCGATCATTTTTCACAACTTTCGGCGTGGATTATCACGACAAGAGTGTAGCGATGAACTTAAATCTTTGTATGACTATGAAGCACCATCCTATAGCACTGTGAAAAACTGGTACAACGAATTCAATCGTGGCCGACGCTCCCTCAAAGACGAATTCCGCGAAGGTCGTCCAAAAACAGCCGTTGTGCCAGAAAACATCGATGGCGTACGTGAACTAATAATGCAAGACCGTCATGTGACATACCGTGAGATAGAGGCATCCCTAGGCATTTCTTCCACCAGCATACATTCGATATTGCATGAGCACCTGGCTGTAAAAAAGGTTTGTTCTCGTTGGATCCCGCACAATTTGACAATCGCTCAAAAGAAGGCTCGTGTGGATTGGTGTAAAGAAATGCTGAAAAAATACGATCGCGGTGCTTCAAAAGACGTTTATAAGATCGTCACAGGTGACGAATCATGGATCTATGCGTATGAGCCCGAAACAAAACAGCAATCGACCGTGTGGGTCTTCCAAGACGAGCCAAATCCAACGAAAGTTGTTCGTGGAAGAAGCACTTCGAAGCAAATGGTCGCCTGTTTCTTCGCAAAAACTGGTCATGTGGCTACTGTTCCTCTTGAGCAACGTAGGACGGTCAATTCTGATTGGTACACCACCATTTGTTTGCCTGAAGTCTTCGGTGAAATTCGAAAAACGAACAAGGGAAGACGAATCATTGTGCACCATGACAATGCGAGCTCTCACACATCGGCTCAAACCAGCGCCTTTTTGACTGGCCAAAACGTCGAATTGATGGGTCATCCGCCGTACAGTCCTGACTTGGCACCAAATGACTTCTTTTTATTCCCTCACATCAAGAAGAAAATGCGTGGTCAACGACTTTCGTCGCCAGAAGATGCTGTTGAAGCATTCAAAAACCATGTTTTTGAGGTGTGTCAATCAGAGTGGAAAAAGTGCTTCGAAAATTGGTTTGAGCGCATGCAAAAGTGTGTAAATCTTGATGGAGAATATTTTGAAAAACAATAAAACTATTTTCCTTAATAAATATTCGTATTTTCATTATTAGGCCAGAAATATATGTAGCAGCCCACGTAGTAGTAGTCAGTAGTCAATCAGCTTTCAAAGTGATCGGACGTGCTATTTTCGCTATGCTTTCTTCTCACTGCGCCGAGTGCAATACCGATGTAACGCCGGCCCAGCTACGTTGCTTGGATGCTGTCCGCTGCGCTTCTCTGTGCCGTCGCGTATTTCACGTTGCGTGCGCTGTTATTCCTGCTGATGCAGTCAAACTTTTGCTTAACCCAAACATTTTATGGCAGTGTGATGCGTGTGTTGTGGCAAATGATTCGCATTCTAAAATTGATGAGCTGGACGCCAAAATTATAGCCCTAGAGGGGTTGTATCAGGGTCTTAATGCCAAATTCTCAGAAGCGTTTTCTTCCAAAGGCGAAGCTGTGCAACAATGCAGCAACGTCACCGTTAGGCCTCGTCAACTGCAAGCTGATAAGGCGGGAATTACTGCTCCAATTTATGCTGCTGCTGCTGCTTCTTCATCGATGGCCCTTGGCCAAGTGCAACGACCTCCAACTGCCGAGAGAGGCGAATTTACCAAAGTTCGAAACATGAAAAAGAGGAATAACAACAAAGACAAAAAAATTGTCGTTGGAGTTGCGCCGTTGTCAGATGCTCTTCAGGTTCTGCCGAGCATCAAATATTTGCATGTGGGAAAGTTTAATGCTACCACTGAGCCAATTGCTGTTTTAAACTACGTCTCTTCTAAATTGAATGTAGACAATAATACGTTAACTTGCGTTAAACTTATAAAAAAAGATGTTGATGCTGCCACTTTAAAATTCGTCAACTTTAAGCTGGGTGTCCCGGATCAGCACTTTGATTCGGTTTTTAATAACGAGTTTTGGCCGCACTCGGTGAAGGTGAAAAGATTTGTCCACAGAGAGAGGACTAAATCTGAGGATACCATAATCGATCTGGCTGGACCTTTAAGAACTTCGACCCCAACTCATCCATCAAAAAACCCCCAGTGATCGGCGCCGCTGGCGTCGACGTATGTGTGGACCTCTTCATACATGCTCTTCCTCACCAGAGACTCTGGTTTTGGCTTTGCGCACAGCGTTTGCACCACCTACGCTTCTCTCTACACCTCTCGCCATCTGACGCCTCTCTCTCGATTAACCAACAACAATATCAGCTGGATCTGTTGTTTTCCCTTTTCTGCGATATTCGCCAAAGGCTTGCTGATGACGTCGTTTGCCGAGGCACGCGCTCTGGAGTTGCGCTCTCGCCCTCGCTCACAGCGCCCTCGTCGTATCAACAGTTCTTTCTGGTGTTATTCTTCTTCTCGTCCGCCTTGCGCGCAGCTGCTATGCTTTACTTCGTTTCGCCGCTGGATTGTCGACGCCTATTTTGGATGCATGGACAACATCTGCTGGAGCTTTTGCTGTCCCTTTCCTGCGAAATTCGTCTATGGCTTGGCTCGGGCGTTTTTCGCCTAGGTGCGCTCTTCGGAGTTGCGCTCTCGCTCTCGCTTGCTGAGCTCTCGTCACATCAACAAGGCCATCTGGCGTTGCTCCTCTCATCGTCCGTTTTGCGCGCTGCTGCTGCGCAGTGCTTGGTGTCGCCGCTGGATTCTCGTCGCATATTTTGGATGCCGTCTGCCGATTGGTTTGGATCTCTTCTTTCTGATATGGCACTCTCCCTTCGCCTCCTCTTTGGAGTTATCCCTCAAACAATGCTGACTGGGGGCCGGTCAGTTCATCAACAACAACAGCTGATGCCGCCTTACTTCAGTATATCTGGATTGGATTCCCCCGCTACCAGCGCTCTCTTAGGAGTAGCGCTCTCTTAGGAGTAGCGCGCTCTTCTGACTTATCACCGCCTTGGATGCGGGTCAATCCCGTACGCTCCAGACTCTCTCTTTCGAGACACTTGGATTTTATTGGCAGTCCAATAAAGGTTCGAGCTTCATCGCTACTTCAAGCTTCTAAAGTCGTTGTCAATGAATGGCATTCAGATTCAGGATTAGCTCACTCTGCACCGGATTTTTCTGCAGTACACTCCTTTCACTCTGGCGGTGCTCCTGCCTCGACTTCCTTGGCTGTAGATAATCCCAGCCTTGGAATATATTTTCAAAATATGTCTGGTATGCGTACACGTACTAAGGCTACTGCTGTCTTTTTGGCCACATCGCATGGTGATCACGATGTCATTGCTTTAGTTGAAACCTGGCTCAACATGGACTTTTTTGATAATGAATTCTTTGATTCAAACTTGTACCAAGTATTCCGAAAGGATCGGGATGCGGTAAAAACGCAATGCTCTAGAGGAGGAGGCGTCTTAATTGCTGTTCGGCGTAGTTTGAGGTGCGCTTCTATACGACTCTTGAATGATGATTCTCTACTGGACCAAATTTGCGTGTCTCTCGCTGGACCTATCGAAACGATCTTTCTGGTGGTATCATATATACCCCCAAGTAGCAGCTTTGAACTCTATAAGGCGCACGTGGACAATATTGCCCATATTCAGCAGAATCTTGAGGATTCTCAGTATATCTGTGTTCTTGGCGACTTCAACCTCTCTTCGCTGGTGTGGGTTCAGGATGTGGACTCTTCAGCAATGGTGCCCAGTAATTTGCATTTGCCTCACGAAATCTTAGTCATTGATGACCTGTTCAGTATGGGACTGGTCCAGATGAATAATGTATTTAATAAGTTAAATAAGCTTCTAGACTTAATTTTCGTAAGTCCTGATTTGAATATAAATTTAGTTTGCAGCGATAATCCATTATCTGAGTGTGATGCTCACCACCAGCCCCTATTTTTATCAATACTTACATATATTTTTGCACCTTATAAGCCTCGCTATACACAAATTTATATTAATGCTAGTATTTTGAACTCAATTCGCAATGATATTTCTCGTGTTAATTGGGTGGAGGTCCTTTCGCATGCTAGTGTTGATACTTGCTATGAACGTTTTTTAATCTCCATATCTGCTATCATTAGATCCCATGCCAAGAAAAGGTTTCAGAATTCTTATAGTTTACCCTGGTACACACGAGGGCTAAAAAAGTATAAAAACCTCAGAAATAAATTCTACAAGCGGTTCTTAGCAAGTGGTAATTCGGCAGATTTCGCCCGGTATAAACAACATAAGCGTGAATTCGAATTCCTTAACAAATTCTTATATAACCAATACATTGCGGATGTGGAACGTAAATTAGCTATTAATCCCAAATCATTCTGGCATTTTGTTAATTCTAAGAGAAATACATCATTTTATTTATTTATTTATCTAAAGCTAACATTTGGTATAAAACTAAAAGCTAACTTAAAATTAGGAGCATTAGCTGCTAAGGCCTACCGCTCGCCTGGGTGTATTTACATTTATTTAAGTATTTATTTAAGTATAGGTTATTATGAGTTTATGTGTCTATATTCTATGTACAAGTTTGGCTTTGTGGAGGAAGGAGATGATTTTTATTGCATTTTCTGTTGTTGGGTTGGCTAGGAGTTGGATTGGGTTTTCGTGGGAGAAGGTTAAGGTTCTGAGTTGGGAAAGGGTAGTGCAGTTTATTAAGATGTGGTTAATGTCTATTGTAGCATTATTGCAGAGGGGGCAGGTACCTTGGAGAGATCTGTCCATGTAATGTGCGTTAGTGAGTAGAGTGTGTCCTAGGCGTAGCCTGTTAATTATTATTTGTTTTTGTCTGTTGAGATTTGTGTTTTTAAGTGTGAAGTTTGCGGGGGTGTTTTGTGAGATCTGTTTGTACCAGTGGGAAGTTTGGTTTTGCAGATCTCTTTGTTTGTTGTTGTAGTGCTTCTTAATGTGTTGTGTGATGTCTTTGGTGTTGTAGTTTGCTGTGTAGGTGAGTGGATAGTTGTGGGTTTCCCTAGCTGCTCTGTCAGCTCTCTCATTGCCTTTTATCCCGATGTGGCTCGGGATCCATATCAACTTGATTTTCGGGAAGTGCTTGGAGACTAGATTTCTTATTGTTGAGGGGGTAGTAGGAGTGGTTGTTGGAGTTTTTTATGGAGGATAGGGAGGATAGGGAGTCTGAGCATATAGCGTATTTGCCTGAGTTTTTGCTGCAGTGTTTGACGGCTTCGAGAATAGCAATAATTTCGCTTGAAAGGACGGAGGAGTACTGGGGTAGGAGTCCGGATTTTATAGTGTTTGTGTCGCTAGTGAAGCAGTAGCTGATTATATCATTTGCTTTTGAGCCGTCTGTGTAAATAAATTGGTGGTTATGGAGGGAATTTTTAAGAGAATGGAAAAGCTGGTTATAGACTATTGATGGAGTGGAAGTTTTGTTGAATTGGGATAGGGTTGTGTTTGTGGCTTTTAGGATTGTTTCTGGGCTGTATTTCTTGGATGGGTAGTTTTTGATTGGGGAGTATGGGAGGGAAAGGGTTTTGCTGGTCTCAATGATCCTGTCTATTGTGCTAGGGTATCTGTAATTTCGCTTTTTAGGTTTTATTAGTTTGCCTATTGGGGTGTCGTGGGAAAGTATTAGTTTGGTTGCCAGTTTGCCTGTTAGGAGTTCGCGTCTGTTATCTATTGTGTTAATTTTTGACTCAACCAGTAGGTTGTTTGTGGGTGTTGTTCTGAAAGCCCCAAGGGCTGATCTTATTGCGGAGTTTTGGATGGATTTTAGGCGGTTCATGATAGAGCGGGAAGCTATTCCGTAGATGGGTAGGCAGTAGTCAATTTTTGAAATAAGGATGGAATTTACTATGTGTATGAGGGAGTTTGTGTTGCAGTTGTATTTACGGGAGGAGAGATGTTTGATTATGTTGAGGGGTTTGGCGAGGGATGTTTTGAGGTTGTTGATGTGTGAGTTCCAGTTATATCTTTGGTTTATCGTAAGTCCTAGTATTTTTGTTTTGTCAGTGGGTGGTATATTGAAGGAGCCTGTTGTTATTTTTGCATTGCAAGTTCTCTTTCGGCATATGTGGAGTACCTGGCATTTTTCTAGTGAGAGTGAGGATCCAGAGTAGGAGCACCAATCTCCAATTTGTTGGAAAAGGGTACTCAGGTTTATTTGGGGATTTTTGTGTTTGTTGTGTTCTATTATGAGGTGGAAGTCGTCTGCGTAGGCAGTGAATTTGAGTTCTTTTGGTAGGGATATTATGTTTGTTAGGGAGTTGTAGGCAGTTAGGAAGAGGATGACAGATATTGGGGAACCTTGAGGGATACCGTTTTCGAGTGGGAAACTGTAGGAGAGAGATGTGCCGTTTTTTACAATAATTTTCCGATTTGTCATGAAATTCCAAATGTATTTGATTATGCGGGGTCCAAGTTGCCATTGTTCTAGTTGGTTTATGAGGGAGTGGATACCTATTTTGTCGAAAGCCTTGGCGAAGTCGAGGGAAATTACAGATAAGTGTTTTTTTTGAGACAGGGATCTGGTTGCAAGGTGGTCTACGTATAGTAGACTGTCTTGAACTGATTTGCCTCTTTTAAAACCAAACTGATTGTTATGAATGAGTTTGTTGGTTAAAACAAACCACCATAACCTTTTAGCAATAATTTTATCTAGGACTTTAGCTATGCATGGGTTAAGGGAGATGGGGCGGTAGGAGTTAGGATTGGTTTGGGGCTTATTAGGTTTTAGGATTGGAAGTACTAGACTTAGTTTATAGACTTGGGGGATGTGGGAGTCAAGGATGTTGTTGAAGTGCTGTAGGATTTTGAATTTGAAGGAGATGGGGGTGTTTTTTATCATGGTGTAGGAGATGCGGTCTAGTCCTGGTGTGTGTCCTTTTAGAGAGTTTATGGCAGATACAAGTTCTAGTAGGGATATGTTTTTTTCAATTTCTAGGGCTGTTGATGATGGGGCATGGTTATTAGGGAGGTTGAGAAGGGTCTTGTTGGTGCGGAAGTCGCGGAGTGGCTAATCTCTTTGCAAATTATTTTGCGTCTAATTTTGAACCACATGCCCTGTGGAATGATGAGGTAACGCTTTCCGCCATTGCTTCAACTTTAAACATTGGGTGCTTGTATGTCAGTGAGCTGGACTGCCACAATGCTGCTGAGAGCTTTAACAATTCTGAAAAACTTGACTGCGATGGCCTTTCACCTTTCATTTTAAAAAATTGTATTGGAGTTCTTTCAGAGCCCCTCCAAATTATCTTTAATAAATCCCTCACCAGTGGAGTCTTCTCTTCGAGATGGAAGTTGGCGTCAGTTACTCCTATTTTCAAGTCTGGTGTAAAGAGTATAATCTCTAATTATAGGCCAATAGCAAAGCTAAGCAATGTTTCCAAGTTGTTCGAACGAATTATTGCTAAGCAGCTCTCTTTTCTTGTAGCTGTCACCATTAGCCCTAACCAGCACGGTTTTATGCCAGGTCGTTCGACTACCACAAACTTAGCGGTGTTCAACCATTTTTGCATACACTCCTTCTTGAGTCATTATCAAGTAGATGTGGTTTACACAGACTTTGCCAAAGCGTTTGATAAGGTCTGCCACAACGCTCTATTGGCGAAACTTAAGAAAATTGGTTTTCACTCGTTTATCCTGAATTGGATAAGATCCTACTTAAATGGTCGGATGTATAGAGTAGAGTGCAATAGTTATTTCTCTAGTCCTTACTTGGCAACATCTGGCCTGCCTCAGGGGAGTGCCTTAGGCCCGCTGCTTTTTATTATATTCATAAATGATATAGGCAATCAAATAAAGAATTCCGAAATTTTTATTATTTGCGGGTGATTTTAAAGTTTTCAAATCCGTGAACTCCGTCTTGGATAGTGAGTTCCTCCAAAATGACTTATGTAGAATTGGGGAGTGGTGTTCCCGGAATGCCTTGCCTTTGAACCTTTCTAAATGCTTCACGGTTACTTATACGTGGGCTGCTATATATATTTCTGGCCTAGGCAACACTAAGTGTTGTTAGGTGGAATCTGACATTTCCATTGAAAAGTTCGACATTTTTAAGCATAAACGTACTCAGAACGGTTTGACGTACGACTATCATTTGTGTTGTTTACAGTTACTTAAAAAAATCAATTTCGCAAAAAAATGGAATTAACTCGTGAACATTTTCGTGCGATCATTTTTCACAACTTTCGGCGTGGATTATCACGACAAGAGTGCAGCGATGAACTTAAATCTTTGTATGACTATGAAGCACCATCCTATAGCACTGTGAAAAACTGGTACAACGAATTCAATCGTGGCCGACGCTCCCTCAAAGACGAATTCCGCGAAGGTCGTCCAAAAACAGCCGTTGTGCCAGAAAACATCGATGGCGTACGTGAACTAATAATGCAAGACCGTCATGTGACATACCGTGAGATAGAGGCATCCCTAGGCATTTCTTCCACCAGCATACATTCGATATTGCATGAGCACCTGGCTGTAAAAAGGTTTGTTCTCGTTGGATCCCGCACAATTTGACAATCGCTCAAAAGAAGGCTCGTGTGGATTGGTGTAAAGAAATGCTGAAAAAATACGATCGCGGTGCTTCAAAAGACGTTTATAAGATCGTCACAGGTGACGAATCATGGATCTATGCGTATGAGCCCGAAACAAAACAGCAATCGACCGTGTGGGTCTTCCAAGACGAGCCAAATCCAACGAAAGTTGTTCGTGGAAGAAGCACTTCGAAGCAAATGGTCGCCTGTTTCTTCGCAAAAACTGGTCATGTGACTACTGTTCCTCTTGAGCAACGTAGGACGGTCAATTCTGATTGGTACACCACCATTTGTTTGCCTGAAGTCTTCGGTGAAATTTGAAAAACGAACAAGGGAAGACGAATCATTGTGCACCATGACAATGCGAGCTCTCACACATCGGCTCAAACCAGCGCCTTTTTGACTGGCCAAAACGTCGAATTGATGGGTCATCCGCCGTACAGTCCTGACTTGGCACCAAATGACTTCTTTTTATTCCCTCACATCAAGAAGAAAATGCGTGGTCAACGATTTTCGTCGCCAGAAGATGCTGTTGAAGCATTCAAAAACCATGTTTTTGAGGTGTGTCAATCAGAGTGGAAAAAGTGCTTCGAAAATTGGTTTGAGCGCATGCAAAAGTGTGTAAATCTTGATGGAGAATATTTTGAAAAACAATAAAACTATTTTCCTTAATAAATATTCGTATTTTCATTATTAGGCCAGAAATATATGTAGCAGCCCACGTAGTAAGCGGCACAATAACTTATTGTCCTCATACTCGATCAATTCTATTAACCTTCCCTGTAAGAATGAAGCCCTGGATTTAGGTGTCATGTTTGATACTAAATTTCTTTTTATTGATCACATAAACTACATAGTTCCGAAAGCATACGCTATGTATGGTTTTATAAAGCGTAACACTGCTCAATTTTCAGACCCATATACTTTGCTCAGCTTATTTTTCTCATTTGTGCGCTCTAAACTCGAGTACGCTTCATTTATTTGGAATCCGACGGGGTCCATTCACATTCATCGGCTGGAACGCATTCAGAAGAAATTCTTAAGCTTTGCCCTTAAGTCTCTCAACTTCAGCCATCCTGTTCCCTCGTATCCTGCTAAATGTCGTCTTGTACATTTGTCCACTTTACAAGATAGGAGAACTGCGTTTGCCTTAATTTTTATTTTTGACTTAATAACAGCTAAAATAGATTGTCCGTCCTTGCTTAGTAGGGTTAACTTTGCAGTACCGGGCAGACATCTAAGAGATTTTGAACCCTTTTATATTCCTGTTTTGAGGACTAATTATGCCCTAAATGAGCCCTTATGCAGAGCCTTAATATTTTACAATTCTTTGCCACCATGCATGCGATTGGACCCAAGCTCCCCCAGGGATCTAATTAAGAAGGCTTTGCTGCATTACCTTAGGTCATAAACTGTAACGTTAAGATTAGTTAAGTAGCCAGATAAGGAAACATCTGTTGGCGAATAAATAAATAAATAAATAAATAAATTGTAAAATAAATAAAAGTATCCCATCTTTGTTGCTAAATAATTAAAAAATAACAAATTTTGAAATAACTCTGATATCTTTCTAATTAGCTGGCACTGCTATAGTCGTCTTTCTAATTAGTTGGCAATAGCTGTATATGTACAGTGGCTCACAGCTTATTTCGTGCAGAGGTACAACCAATCTTTAAAGTCGTGTAGCACATAAACTATATGAAATATCAACAACATTTTAATGCAGTTTTGTTAAGTAGTAGTCTAATATATATAATTTATTGTTTTTTAATTTCATTCAATAGTATTTACATTTACAATAAACTTAATATATTGATCAATGTCACAGCTTATTTCGTGCAAGAACTTTAGGTAAATGTATTTCGTTAGTTGTTATCCCAGACAAACTTTTTCTTATGGAATCTTTTTGAACACAATATTAGCTATTTTTTTAACATTTAACTTTTTTTAGATACACTGGAAAAAAGTTGTATTTAATTTTATAGAAATCAGCCCATGTTCAACAATTGAACAGCGGAAATTGGTTCTATTATATTCTAAAAATAAAAAAAAAACTAGGGAATATTAAATTAATGCTATATTTAAGGTTTAATAATATAACAAATAAAAAAATAAAAAAAATGCGCCTGATTGGGATCAAAATGCTCCATATAGTATTGCTCCTAAATTCTAAAACGACCCTCTAGGCGGAGTTTTGCGACGTTTTGAAGCAATTTTTTTCTCAAAAGTTGAAGATAACATGAGCTAATATTTAATCCCTTCGATGAAGACGAGGTATCCAACGCGTAATACCTACTTGAAGGCCCAAACCCTGGAATTACTGCCAGCAAGCTCATATAAAGCTATCAGGTGCATATGGTGTAGTTCTGTATGTCGATCACGCCAAATATATGGCATTTCAAATATCAAAATATGTTAAAGTTAGTTTCGTTTTTGCAAATACCTTTATTTATGAAGGATATTGGCAATTTTCGTGCTCACTGGCAAATTTAAGTTGGCACAGTTGAATTTTCAGCCTTATAAATGGCTTCTTTAAAGTTACTTGTCGGTTTTCGCGAAATATTTTTTGGCAGTTCATTCTCAATATATACTGCTTGTTTGATGGCGATTTCATCGGATTAAGTGTACTTTTATGGATAATTCGTGTGTCTTCATGCCCACTAAACAATATTATATGGAGCATTTTGGCCCATATCAGCCGCAAATCATTTTTATTTTTAATTTTTTATATTATTAGGCCTTTAATTTACCATTTAATTAATATTCCTCTTAGTTGGTTTATTTTTAAAACGTTTAAGGTCCGATTCCCGTTGTTCAAGAGTTGAGCTGATTCTTCTGAAACTAACAAAACTTTTCTTTCAGTGTATCCCAAAAAACGTTAAATGTTTAAAAAATTATCTGATATTGTGTTAAAAAATATAAAAATATCCATAAGAAAAAGTTTGTCTGGGATCACAATTCACGAAATACATTAACCTAAAGTTCTTGCACGAAATAAGCTGTGACATTAAAGAAGTCAGAGTTTTAACTTTTTTGTAAATTTAAATATTATTGAACTGAATTGTAAAAATAAAGAGGATTTTTATATATATTATAATACTACTTTAAAAAGCTGCGTTAAAATGTGGTTGATATCTCTTATAGTTTATGTGCTACACGACTTTAAAGATTGGTTGTACCTCTGCACGAAATAAGCTGTGAGCCACTCTATGTCGGAACGGCCGAAATCGAACCACTATATCTTATAGTTGCCATAGGAACGATAGGGCGAAAATTTTATATTTTTGCTATTTTTAATGATATTAGGCTCAAATTAAATATATGATCCTTTAATTATATTATAGCTGTACATTTGAAATTTCATGCAAATCGGACTGCTATATCTTATAGCTGCCATAGAAATGAGCGGAAAATTAATGGAAAAAAATTATAACTTCTCTGTTTTTCAACGTCTATTTATAAATTCCGAGATATAGCTGTTTTTACGGGCTTAGAATTACGGTTTCAATTTTATTAAGATCGTACAACTATATCATATAGCTGCCATAGAAGCGATCGGTTGATTTATACGAAAATGTAAAATGTGTAGGTAAATGTTATAAAAATGTAAAAACTGCGATATTTTTTTAATTTTATCAAAATGGATCGACTTTCAATGAACCAATTTCAGACTGCAAAGGTATACAAACTATCTCCATTAAGTTAGTGGAATTAGTGTATCAGTGTTAAGGTAATTGGTGCAAAACGGGTCACTTTTAAAAAATTTGTTATTTATGAAAAATATTATTTTTATGAAAAAATATGCACATGTATAGGAGTTATAGAGAATCTCTTGAGGCCCCTCAAAATAAAGTTGATTTGCGGTGTACATCCTTACTGTCCACAGAATCGTCCGATATGACAACCAAAATATGCATTAGTTAAAGAATAATTGGCTGGAAGTATCACCGTGGAGTTTTTCTTTTTTCATTTTTTTTTTTTTTTTTTCGATTTTTCATGAAAGTTTGAAATCAAAGATTCAATTTTTGACTAAAAAAAAAAATTTAATTGTTAAAAAAAAAATAATAAAAAATAAATTTAAAAAAACACGACGGTGATACCTGGAGAATTAGTTGCAGAAGCTATGTGCAAAATTTCAAAACAATTGGTCAAGTAGATTTTTAGTAATCGTCTACACCGACTTTGAAAATGACACTTTTCAGGGGAGCGCTTTAAAGTTTTGACTGTCCATACATCGAACATAGAATGACCTCCGTTCAACTAACCATTACATCGTTATTTTTGCTCCGATTGATGTCAAATTTGGACTTTATGTTCTTCAGATGTTAGCCATTCATATAAAAAAATATTAAAAAAATGACGAACAAAAAAATAAATAATACAATTAATACTAGAGCAACGAATTTTATTCATTCGCGAATAATTAGCGGCAAATTCTGAGCAAAAAAGATGGAAATGTAAAGGTTTTCTGGAGTTCTCCTGCTAACTTGATATCAACTTAGCAGGGCAGCTAAAAAATAAACTAAACAATTGCGCGGCAAATTTTGTATTTTTTCTAAATAATTTGCAAATAATTACGGCAAATTATGGTATATTCAAAAGTTTTATTTTCCAAAGTTGCCCTTGATGGACATCCTGCTAAGCCCGGTACATTCTAAAATTCTTCACATTTCCAAAAACAAAAATTACCCAGAATTTGCCGTTAAATTTTTGTGAAAGAATAAAATTTGTTGCTTGATTTTTTTTTTTTTTTTTTTTTTTTTTTTTTTTTAAATAAAGTTGCCCTGCTATATTGATATTAAGTTAGTAGAGCACATTCTGAAATCCATTCATTCATGTTCATTAAGTCATCAGATTAGTTTCAACAGAAGAAGTATAAAGATAATACATCTGCTTAAAATAATATTTATTATTTTTCATAAAAAGTATTATATTTTTAAATAAAAGAAATTCTGCATTGAATAATGTGTGATTCCTTTTTTGTTAGAAATAACCTCAAACATCCAAATATATCCATATCTAATTTTGTAGTGATCTACAAGTAGGGATGTCGGAAATACATATACCAAAATGTCGATATATCGATATTTTTTTACTTAAAAAAATATCATCGCGATATTTTCTGAACAAAAATAGGCGATATTGATATATTTTTGAGATGATATTTCCGATCTTTTATCTTTGGTCACTCTTATAAATGGTTCCGATCAGACTATCGTAGCAGACAATTTAAAAAAGTTTATGGGATATACTACTGTGGGCATAAAGTAAGGTGAATTTTCAATTTAAAATTCGCGGGCTTAAGATGGCGGACTAGTTTTTTTTTTGAGTTGGCAGGACTGTTGATGACATCTGGCGGTAATTTCATGTCAATGTCAGTATCAATACTATATTTACGCTTGTGTTTACCAAACGATTTAATCTGATTTAATTGAGCAGAGAAGTGCCATCAAATGTTGTTTACGGAATGAAATTTCGGCTGCGGAAACGTTGAGGATGTTGCTGAAGGCCTTTGGTGATTCTACCATGTCCCAGAAAAATGTTTATAAGTGGTACAAAGACTTCAAAGAGGGTCGGGAACGTGTTGATGACTTGGAGCGCTCCGGACGACCAAATCAAGGTTATGATGACAGTTTTTTTTCGATTTTCGTGGTGTGGTGCACTATGAATACCTTCCACCTGGCCAAACTGTTAATAAGGAATATTATTTGAGCGTTATGCGTCGTTTGCGTGAAGCAATTCGTCGAAAAAGACCAGAATTATGGGCCAACAACTCTTGGTTTTTGCGTCATGATAATGCACCGTCGCACACTGCACTCGTTCTTCGTGATCATTTCGCCAAGAATTCGACGCATATCGTTCCGCAACCACCGTATTCTCCTGATTTGGCTCCGTGTGACTTCTGGCTATTCCCAAAACTCAAGAGACCATTCCGGGGAACGCGTTTCGAGTCGATTGAAAAGATAAAAGCGGAATCGACGAGGGCGCTCATGGCTATACCGGCCTGTTTCGAGGATTTGAAGAAACGTTGGCATAAGTGTATTTTATCGGGAGGGGATTACTTTGAAGGGGATAAAATTGATTCAGGAGAATAAATAAAGAATTTTCACTTTACACACAAATTCACTTTACTTTTTGCCCACAGTAGTATAATTAAATTATAATTATTATAATTAAATTATTTGATAAACGACTTGTTATGTCCTAAACTATATAAATAAATAATATTTATAAAGATTTTCATAAATTTATGGTACTACATATTTGGGCAAAAATGTAGCGTGTTTCTATTTTTATTTCCAAGTCAAACACCTGGTATCTGGACAAATGGG
Organism: Drosophila rufa; assembly: GCA_018153105.1. Lineage (NCBI taxonomy): Eukaryota > Metazoa > Arthropoda > Insecta > Diptera > Drosophilidae > Drosophila > Drosophila rufa. The sequence goes on along the minus strand of JAECXS010000003.1, from coordinate 3,887,353 downwards.
CTGTAGCATCGTTATCTTACTAGATATTTTAATAAAATCAAAACCTAAATACAGTATTTTGAATAACAAATAATATGTAGTACCGTTCCTACGTTTACGTTTCACGAAAAAATGATAATTAAGCTCCAAACGCCAACATGTTGGTTGTTTCTATTATTTTTCCATATTTCAAAAACGACATACTATATGTTCTCCCGGAATTTGTGACGTGGAGCTTCGCATGAAGCCGAAAACCAGTGTTAAAAGACACTTTTTCATTATGCGCTGCGGAAAGTTAAGAGTTCGTTCTCGTTTATTTAAAAAAATTGTATTCATTTATAAAGCTGAATCACAAAAAATTGTTCCCCCAATTCGACCATTTATAAGATAAAAATAAACTGTTGGAAAAACGTTTTTTTTTTTTTTTTAATCTTAAATAAATTAAAAGAATAAAAACTAGAACAGGAAAGTTTTCCAAATTGACACCTATGCTATTTTGTCGTAGTTAAAATTTAAACATTGACAAAAACCTTTTTTTTTTTTATTATAAGTTAAATAAATACGTAAATTTTGATAATATAAAGCGTTTGTTAAAATGTTGCTTTGTTGGCAGTCTGGGCCGCGCTGTTCTTTGGTACTTGTAGTGCTCTTTCAGGTTTCTCTGTCTCAGCAGAATAGTAAAAGATTGAACATATTGATGTTTTCAGTTATTTCATGAAATAACTCTATACTGTGGAAAAACTAAAAAGAGAGCGCGGGAAGCGTGATTAACGGTAAAATTTTGTTTGTATTATAAGTGCCAACCGAGAAGGTAATAGGCAGAAGGAGGCATCTCCGACCCCATAAAGTATATATATTCTTGATCAGTCGAGTCGATTTAGCCATGACCGTCCGTCCGTGTTGGTAACCAGATCTCAGAGACTATAAGAGCTAGAGTTACAAAATTTTGTGACAACATTGGAATCCGTTGCACGCAGATCAAGTTTGTTTTAAAATTTTGACTTGCCCACAATAAACTTCGGAGTTAAAAGGCAATGAAGTGGGAATTTGTACATAGGGTCTACCAGACAGCTTATGCTTGTTGCGACCGGTTTGAGGGTTCGATCCCAGGCTCAGGCGACATTTTCTTTCCTTATTTTCATCAATATTTTTGTGTTATTACTTTACCAAATATTGAATAAAAGAAAACAACATTTTCAAGCTAAAAGAATAAAAAAAAAAAAATAATAATTTTGGTTTTTGTTGGAACTGAACTCGGGCCGATCTTTCAAAACTTAAATGCATCGGCCGCTTAGACGACTGGGACATTACCGATATTACATATGGATCGGCCGTTTTCATACTAACTATGCTTCGACAACTGTTGTCAAATTAGAATGTCGTACCAAATATCTTCAACACTTTTGCTCTAAGAAGCGACACTATTTTCAGGAGAGCCAATTGCTTTACATTTGGCACACGCCTAAAAATATTCTATGGCTCCGATCGAGCGAGTGTGCGTCGTCGAGTTTTTGGATGTAAAGCTTTTAATAGTTTAAAAAGCGTAATTTACATTATGATTAGTTTTAATAGCCGATTATTCTAATTCGACAGAGTGTTTGTTCGGGAAGTGAAAGTTTGGGTTCCGGGTATTTCACAGTCGAGCACGCGCGACTGTTGCTTTCTTACTTGTTTGGTCTGTTTCGAAAACATTGTCATATATATTTTATTATTATTTATTTATTATACTAGCTTATCACTATTGAAGCTTAATCATAATAAAATAAGGAATACAAAAAAAATATTTCTCAAAAAAAAAAAATTCATTGCCAATACGGCGGACAAATTCGGGTTCGCTATTGTGTGTTTGCGATATTGCCTTCGAATTATTTAAAATTACTTTTACTTTGTTAATCATTGAAATTGAGGTCTTTAATTGAAGCTGCATTATTCCTTTATAAAACGCATTTTTTTTATTTAACTATTCCTTTTAAATTCGCTGTGTCTAGCATTTCTTCACATTCAGCCGGGGACCACTGTTTTTTGTGTGCTCGCGAGGTCATGTTTCTTGCCAATTAAAAATTTTAATGATATCCAAGGCTACTTTTAGCACCAAGCTTTGAGCTAATATATTTACGGAAAAATAAAATGAAATCAAAGAAAAAAAATCTTTTGAGGGGTAGTTTTATAACCAGAAAGCGTACGAACGTGTGTTCGCGAGGCTGGGAATTGCCCATATGTATTTTGAAATAGTTTTTTAAACCAAAATGCAAAACTTCGAGATCTTTATGCGAGCATTTTAAGGCAAACAAGAAAGGAAGCTAACTTCGGCCAGCCGAAGTTTGTATACCCAATTGGATCATTGTTGATCAATTTAGGTAAAATTGAAAAATATCAAACCTTGTACATTTTTATTACATTTACTTACACATTTTACATTTTACTTGTAGAATTTTACATTTTCATATAAATCAACCGATCGTTTCTATGGCAGCTATATGATATAGTTGACCGATCTTAATGAAATTAAAACCGTAATTCTAAAACCGTTAAACAGGGAGGGAAGTTATAATATTGTTTACATTAATTTCGCCATCATTCCTATGGCAACTATAAGATATAGTGGTCCGATTCCAGCCGTTCCGACATATATACTTGTAGTAACTGCAATAGAAAGAAGACTACCTGCAAATTTTCATTAAGTTTAAAAAACTGAGAGACTAGCAACGGACAGACAGACAGACGGACATAGCTAAATCGACTCGGCTGGTGACGCTGATCAAAAATATATATGCTTTATTGGGTCTGCTGCAAAAAAAATAATAGCACCGCCAGTATGAGCAATTTTTAAATAGTTGTCCAGCTCACAATTTTTAAAGCAATTTTTAAATAGTTGTCCAGGTCACAATTTTAAGTTTAGGGAAATGTTGAATACACTTTTAGAAATGGGGGAGATTATACACGTAGGTAATCTAGAAATCAGTAAAAAACGAGAAAGAAAGCTAACTTCGGTAAACCGAAGTTGGTATACCCTTGCAGTCTGTAATTGGATCATTAAAAATCGAACCATTTTAGTAATGTTAAAAAATATAGAGTTTTGTAAATTGTACATTTTCATATAAATCGACCGATCGCTTCTATGTCAGCTATATGATATAGTTGTCCGATCTTAAAAAAATGAAAACCGTAATTCTAGAACCATAAAAAACTGCTACATCTCAAAATTTATAGAAACACGTTTAAAAACAGAGAAGTTAAAATTTTGTTTACATTAATTTCGCCATCATTCCTATGGGAGCTATAGGATATAGTAGTTCGATTTCGGCCGTTCCGACATATATACTGAGTGCTAAAGAAATAAGACTATGCTGAAAATTTCAGCTCGATAGCTCAAAAACTGAGAGAGAACTAGTTCGCGTAGAAACCGACAGACAGACAGACAGACATGGCTAGATCGACTCGGCTGGATATGCTGATCAAGAATATATAAACTTTATGGGGTCGGAGATGCCTCCTTCACTGCGTTGCAAATATCATGGCAAAATTATAATACCCTCTGCAAGGGTATAATTATAATCATACCTAAAGTTTTCAAGTTATTTAAGAAGCTTTCCCAAAAAAGATCAAAAGTTTAATATCGAGCTATTAAAACTTATTTTATCTTCTTCATTTAATAATTAATTAAAATAATTAAGTATCATTTATATCCAATAACAGATGTCTAACCCTTTTGCATAGAGTCAAGAAGGTCCTGGCATCGTTTCTGGGAAATTTTACTTCAGGACACATTAATTTTTTTTCCAATGTGATCTAATGGAGGTTGACTTGGAAGCAGTAACTCGCCTATTGATTTCAGATCACAGATTTTCGATAAAATTCGGGTCAAACTGCTGTTAAGGGCGCTTCAAAACTAACACATAGGCGTTCCATTGGCTTAATCCAGTTTTTTTTTTTCGGGCTAATGTCCTGTTGAAAGACTCTTACAAGTGGGATTTTATATTCTGCAAAGGTTAGCATTATTATGTTAAAAACATTCGCGCACACTTGCTAAATTCGGATGGGATTGTACCAACTCCATAGTAGAAATAGCAGGCCTATATAGTACACTTGGACTTCCAAGCTTAATGGCTGTTGTGGTATAGTGAGGTTGCTGTTTTGTGCTTTTTAGACGTCGCACAGTGGGGCCATTTGAGTTTTTGCGTTGCAAAAATCATAACTTTTGAACCAAGATATTTGAGTAATTTAAATGGCAATTAATAAATAATTGTTCAATCTGTTAAAAACGTATTTTAACAAGCTGATACGATTTTTTAAAATAATTTCTTATGGTTTATCAAAGTCAAAAATTTGTAAAAAAAAAAATTTGCGCCACTTCTTGAAATTTTATGTGCTTTTTTTGTTTGTTTTGAATTAAAAAAAAAACAGTGACAAATAAAAAAATATTAAAAAAAAATTATTTTATAATTATTTGCTTTGTTTCTGCAGGCTTACGTTTATCAGGGATTTTACACCAGGGCTGCACGAAATACAACTCCTGCAACCGTGACTTTTTTTCGTTTTTGCCTCGAGGTGTATGGGGGCTGCAGACAGCTGCAGCAAGACTTTATTGACCTCGATTAAGAAATATTCAAAGAATTTTTTACAAAAATATGGCAACTGTACAAAAATGTACAATTTTGTTATTTTCCATCAAAGTTGAAAAATAGTGAAAATATAGACAGTTAGTAAAAAAATAATTACCTGAAGAAACAAGAAGCACACAGTAAAATGCCTTCTTTATTTTATACCTAATAAGTACATAAATAAATGAAAACCTAGTTTGCTTGAATTCGACCTGAAAGTTGCTCAAATTTCCTAACAATGTTGTGTTTTGTTGAAAATGAAAAATTGATCAACTTTGATACGGCATATTTTAAAAAAAAATCGTAGGCTTATTAACATTTTGTATTTGTAATCTTTAAACAATTGCATATAAGATTTGCGTATTCCAAACATCGAACGCGAACATAAAATTTTTGATTTTTGCAAAACTCGTTGCAAAAGTCGGATTTCGCGTTGTTGAATTTAGCAAATCTTTTGATACCATTCAATTAGGAATTGATCAAGCAATTCAAAACCAAAATTTTACAATTTACAAAATGTTGTAAGTATTTATTATCGCTGCTCAACATTTGACAATTTTTCTGTATTTGCAAAAAGGTAGAAAAACTCGCTAAATCGACAGATTTAAAATAATTTTTCTAAAAAAGAAAATGGCAAGGCAGCAAAAATTATAGCTTCAAGTCAACTTCGGCGAAAAAAAAAAAAAAATTACAATTTTTTTTTTGCAATTTTTTTTTTTATTTATAGAATGAGTATAAAAAAATATGTTTAATCATTTTGAATTTTTAAGTTCATTGATTCCTATGAAAAATGTATTTTTATAGTAAAAAATCTAAAGTTTTAGTTTGCCGAATAAATTCCGCCTCTTTCGATGGGCGTAACCTAAAAAAAGTACTACTTAAAAATTTTTGGAGATCTGTAAATTATTATACAAAAAAAATTAAGTAGATACCTTCAATAGATCAAAAGTTATTAATTTTGCAACGTGTTTTGAGAAAACGAGCCACGGTGCGCCGTTTGTTCTAGAGGCCCCATAGTGCGTCGGACCTATGATCAAGATCCCTTTCCATCAAAAAAACCTCTTATCTGATAAAAAAAAGCCTTAATTTTTGATATGTCGAATTTTCATGCTCATAGGCTAATGTTCTGTGGCTAGCAATATGCCTCTCACTTAAAGGTGGGGTTTTTTTTTGGCTGCAGACTTTTGGGTTATATTGCCTGAGATATGTGTGAACTGTTTGCTCTATTGCATCCGTTTTAGGCTACTTTCAAGCTCTGTTGAAGACTTGAAGGGATCCATCTTGCTCTCAGAAATCAACATATTGACATGAAAAGGGGTCAAGAATCGTTTTTGTTCACGTTTTTTAGTCGTTGGCTTCCATTTTATGATATTTTCTATTATTTTATTAATTTATTTTACTAATTGACCAACTTTTCTGTTTGATTTTTTTTTTTTTTTTTTTTAATAACACGCTTTTCCGTAGTGCACTGCGTCCCACGTCCTATTCTAATGATCTTAACTATATTTTAGGATCAAAACAATTTAACCATAATCATATCTAAAAAACAAGTGCTTTTTTTCAAGGCAATTTAGCGAAACTTAAAGGATTTGTTCAAATATGTTGTAGTGGTGCTATTATTTTTTCGGTATTTATAATCTTCTTCAACAAAATTAAAAAAAAAAAAAAAAAAAAAAGTTTTGCAGGAATTTTAAGAACAATATCATATTTTATTGTTAGGTGGAATACTAAACAATAAAATAAAAATAAAAATGAAAAAAAAAACAAGTGGAACCTAATTTTTATATCGAGAATGTTATCCAGCGGTGCTATTATTTCTTTTCGCAACTGTACATTCTCGGTTGGCACTAACTTATAATACCCTTGTACCCTATAGGTACCCTAAAAATAGTAGTGCAAAACCGACACCTCAAAAGTTAAAATTAAAATAAGGTGGATAAAAATTATTTTTTTTCCCATTGGAAGTTTTCTTTTTAAATCAATATATTTTTATTATCTCTAAAATTTGTTTTCACTTTTAAAAAAAGTTTAACAAATTGGCCACATCCTAACTCAAATTAGTTCAGAAGCTTAGAGATTTGAGCGCTCATGCACTGTTGCAATGTTGTTTTCTTTTTCGTTTTTCTCGAAACCATGTTTTCAAAACTGGTGTACACAATATCTCAATATCTACTTAAGGGGGGACATCTAAGTAGCAAAAAAAAAATTGATTTTCAGAATATTCTTTTGGCCGAATGGAAGAGCCAATTAAAAATTTGTTAATTATGTATTATAAAGTGAGATATTTACTAGAAATGGTTTATGAGTTTTTTGTATCAAAAACAAAATGGCGGACGTGTAGCATTTCTCCGTAGACCGTAATTTTCCATGGCCGGACACATAACTCGAACAAATCTTAAGCGGTCGATCTGAAATTTTGTCAATAAATCCGAAACACCTATTGCTATCGATTCACGTAGGGTTTTTTCGATATTTGAAGTTTTCACAAAATGGTGCGTGCTTAAAAAAAAAAAAACAAAATATGGATGCATCAGAATCGAAAATTTTGACATTTAGAAACCTTTGCCGGATTCCATCTTTTGGTATACTATTTTTAAGGTCCTAAGCATTACTTAAACAAGTAATATTTTTTGTTTCGTTTTTCAAAAAATGTTACTTAGAAGTTTCCCCCTTAACCGATTTGGCTTAAACTTCTACATCATATTCCCAGTGGCGCAACCCTGCTACGACCGAATGTGCTAATTCTACAGGATGCATCTTCGATCGTTCGGCTTATATTATTTTGCTTTCTTATACCAATTCTGTGTTCGGCACCTGCGACTGCGTGGGTTTGTTGTTTGTGTAAATATATTTTTATACATAATTTTGTCTTTTTCATCTGTCACTTTACAATTTGCAAGTATAACTGTGTGTAGGGAGTGTTTTGAATGCACCGATGCCAATGCACAAGTAACATGTAAGTAACACGAAACATTTTGATTTTTAATTGATCAATTTCTAATTGTTTTTCTTACGTGTAGATGCAATTAAAAATGGGTTAAACGACAGATGCTACAATATTGGGGTGCGCTTAAAACCAACAATGGTCGTATCGCAAACAAAATTCGATAAAAAAGCAAAAAATAATGAACAAATATTTAGTTTCAGTAAAAAATAATAAAATATTGATACAATTGTATGCGGAATATCATTTATTTTGCTAGAAATATAAAACTATTTTCAGTCGGTTCAATCTGCATTAAAATCCTATATACGTGGTATACGTGGTTAAGCATCTGCATTACAATCCTATATGCAACAGTATATAGGACGGAAATACAGGACGAAGTGTGCTCGGCTAATCGCCTACTTGCTCGATTCGAAGTAGGCGATTTTGAAGGTATACTAGCAGAAAAGGCGGCCAAGCTTATGGAAAAGTAAAGCATGTTGTAGTATGAATTCGAATGTTTACTGCGTTCGAAGTATGACAGTTGTAATCGATTCTCGAAGCCAAATTTGCGTCACTGGGTTCTTAAATGCACTCACTATGGTGCATCATAGGATTTTTTTATTCGAGATCTCGTTTTAAAGTTATACAGGCGTCCTCCGGTTTTCATTTTTATTCTTCGTTTCGTTTTAGACTAAAAATGTACGTTTTCTTTTTTAGGTGCTTAGGTTTTCACAAACTTTTTGTTATCGAAATATTTAATGGTTTTTATTTCTCAAACATTTGATGTTTTAAGAAGTAAAGTATACTTTTTTATTGTTTTTAAAGCCAAATAAAGGCAGAAATTGTTTATTTATCGGTCCAAGAGGATGATGATTTGACATTTATTCCTATTTTTAATGGTAAAAAAACAATTTAAACATTAAATTTAAACTGGTTTATTTATTAAAACCTTATTTACTTTACACTTACACTTCGATCAGATTGTTTTGTTCCGAACTAGATTGAACTACTGATGGTGTGAAATAAACATAAATAGACCAACGAGTCAACTATTTTTTTCTTTTGCAATTAAGAATTGATTTGATGTAGAAAAAGGCATTTACTTTTCATTTCGTCAAGACAAACTTGCCCGTTTTTAAAAACGACAAAATCTTGTGAAAGTGAAAACGGGAGCAAACGAGAGAATCTTGTGAAAATGAAAAGCCTGCCTAATACATTTTTATAAAAAAAAATAAAAAATTTGTTTCTTTAAACATTGTAATTTCATTAAAAAAATTTTTTTTTAATAGGTAAATCGACAGTTCATCACATCTAGTAAAGTTGACAGACCATTTAAAGGCGGTCAAAAAAATAAATAAAATTATTTTGACCTTTACTTTGAAAATCCACGATAAATATATCTTTCTATTAGCGGTTTTCTGGTGTTGTGGACTTTCTTGATACAATAGGGGGGGCATCTAAGTAAAAAAAATTTAAAATCAAAAACAAATTTGTTAGCTTAAATAATGCGCTTAGGAGCTTTAAAAATATTTTACCAAAAAATCTCAAAATGTCAGGTGGTAAAAGTAGAACCTCAACACCCCAGAAAGAGCCCACTAAGATGTTTCCAATGCCAATTATTTTGGCATTCGAAAAACTTTTGTTCATTCTCACCGAAGTTAGCAAGATGTGCTGGTGACCAGAACACAAACGAGAAGGAAAAGTGCTCCGCTGTGCAAGAGGAACGCTGAAGTGTATAAACTTTGGCTCCAATCATAGTGCGTCCTCCCGCAGTTGAGCAGTTGGCTCAACGAACCAACGAACTCAAAAGCGTACAAAATTTCAACCTGTTCCTCCTGCCTGCTCAAAATGCTTGGTTTACATCTAGTCCTCCTATTTCCTGGAACCAGCAGTCAATGGCAAAAATGTGATGCATCCAATAAGCCAGCCCCATATTGGAACTGACAAAATGACTTCCTCAATTGTACAAACTGCTCAAGACAGACTACTGAAAGTAATTAATGATTTACAGAAGCAGCAGCACAAGCGGCTGCGATCGACAAGCTTCTGCTGCGCTTCGATCAAATGATGTCAATGATGACGACCACACTACAAATGTTATAGTGCGTGACGTCTAAACACGTTAGTCCCTTGTAGTCGTAGCGATTACTAATTACGGGATAAATATAGTTATGTGGAACGCAAACAACTTAGTTGGCAAATCCCTGGAGGTTAAGCTCTTCCTCCAGGAACGCAACATTGACATCCTGTTGATCTCAGACACACATTATACCAGCCGTTCTTTCTTTCGTGCTCATGGATATGCAGTACTGTGCCAACCACCCCGATGATCGACATTGTGGAGGTGCTGCAATCATCATTAAATCCTCCTTGGACTATCACCTGAGTGCCTCAACATCGGAACACCACCTGCAAGCAACTACCATAAATTTGGTCCCTAGATTTAAAAGAATTTAGTTTGGTGCTGTTTACTGTCCTCCTGGTCACCGTCACTCTTGGTCAGCTGAGCAACATCTTCGCCTGTTTGGCTCTATGGGTAGCCGCTTTGTTACGCAGCTCCTGGGGATGCGACGCTCCTGCCCACGGGGAAACACTCTGATGTCTGTTGTCTCTAGCTTAACCATGCAGATTCTGGATACTGGGGGACCTACGCACTTTCCTTGGAATAATGAGCGTTTACCGACAGCCATTGACTTTGCGGAGTGCTCCTGATATATTTCTGCATTGCTGCCTATCAGGTCGTTCCTAAAACCAGGAATTAGTAGTCAAAATTCATTAAGCTGCCTCTCCTGCTAGATGTATGTATAACTATTCCTCCACCATCCTGAACTTCTTCAAAGCCTGAAATTGCAGCCTTGGCCAGAAAGGGTTATGCTAAGTTGGAATTTTTCGTAAATCACCTCAATGCCATCGATCCTAACCAGGATCATGGGTTTGCTTTGTGGAGCAGTCTCTTCCCAGGTTTTCTCTTTAACGAAGCGATGGTACTTGGGCTCACAGCGATTCCGCTATTGCCGAAGTATTTGCAGGCGATCTAGACAGACGCTTTACTCCGTTTGATTTTGTCATTGCACAGCTCTGCCTTCTCTTTAATGCTCCCTTAACCTTAACCATTTTCCATCCCCATGGAAACGTGCACTTGTCACAATGGTCTATAAGAAAAGGAAAGACCCGTGCTCACCAGATTCTTACAGACCGATAAGTCTCCTGTAGAATTTCTTCAAGATATTTGAGCGGATCGTGCTTGCTCGGTTGCTGAATATTGACGCCTTCATAGACGCTCTGTCAGGCCACCAATTTGGCTTTCGAAGTCGCCATAGCTCATTCTAGGTGCTTTAGAAGATCGCAAATACTGTTCAGCTTTATTTCCAGACGTTCGGCAGGCATTTGCCAGGGTTTGGCATGAAGTTCTTTTTTATAAATTAATGCCGCTTTTACCTAAGGAACTCTGGAAGCTTATTGTGTCAGGAAGTTTGCCGTGGGCATCGTTCTGAACTGCGCACAATTCACGCTGGTGTACCTCAGGGCACTGTCCTTGGCCCGGTACTGTACACATTTTACACATCGGATCTTCCAAACCCAATTGTTCGTGGTACTCTTGTAGCCACCTACGTAGATGACACTGCTTTTCTAGCTGCTGGAAGCACTCCTATAGTATATCGGCTTCCAGTCGTGTAAAGACATTCTTGGACGAATTCGATGTTGGGCATCTCGATGGCACATAGCGCTTAACATTGAAAAGACACAGAACGTCACTTTCGCACTTCGCACTTCGCCGCTCACGTTCCCTTTACTTAAATGGGAAGAGACTAAAGCATGAGGATAAGGGGACGTACCTTGCGTAACCCTAGACCGCTGACTTTGCTGGAAGGGGCAGATTTACCGAGTCTGCGGATCAGCAAGGACAAAGCATGAAAAAATGGATTGGCTCCTTCGTTCAGGTAACGGTCTATCCCTCCATGCCAAGGTGCGACTATTTAAAGCCATTGTCCTTCCGACACTGAACTGGGGATTTACATGCTTGGGCACCGCTTGTGACTCTTCACTAAAAAGGGTGCAAACATGCATAACGAATGCTCTGAGAAGGATGCTGGGAGTTATGTAGCACCACTACGTACAAAATCGATCGTCCATTGAATTCTTTTAATGGTGATGATGTCTCCTGTTGGTGAATGTGATTGTTCGTTCTTTCCTCGGGTTCCGAGCTCTCTCGGAGAGTTCCTACCCACCAGTATCTCCAGGGATTCTTTGACTGTCATTGTTGTTTTGCTGCCTGTTTTGTTGACTAAGGTTGGGCTTGCATGCTTTTTGGCAAGGATCTTGCTTAATATTGATTCACAGTAATATTAATTACTTGTATGTTTTTGTGCTTCCTTACATCGTGCCCATTTCGCCGAATTTATCTCAAATTGTTTTATGGGGGTTTCGTCTTGGTTCCGTTTTGCTTTCAGGTACCAATAGTTTAAAGAAAATATACCTGTTATACGAAATTTACTGTGTTCTATCAGTAAAGTGAGGTCGTACACCTCTTCCCAACCCTGAAAATCCTTTGCGCTAGTAAATATAAAGGTTTTGGCCTTTGGTTTGTTACATAATGTTACGTTACGGCAGATAATATAATTAAAAATAGATATTTGGAAGTTCCCCGGAGCGTGTGCCTCGCATTCGCGTTCCACCCGACCATCAGAGTCCTTTGTGTCTTCTGCCCACTGCATCCACTAATGATTTTTAATTACTATACCTGCCCGTCGTGCTCGTGTATAGTACCGTGTATCCCTCAAGCCAAATACAGTGGGGAGCAAAAGTGATTCCACGTTCAACATTTTCGTGTTCGAGCGCTCATAAAACCTGAACGAATGAAGTTAATCAAAAAAACTTGTTTTTCCTCGATTCCTTATTCAATTTAGAACAAATAGACGTAAATAGTAAAATAATATAAGAAGCAATGTAATAGTAAGAAACAAAAATCCAAAACAAATGACATGTACTCAGTTTTGCACCTTTTATAAAAAAATCTATAGAAATTCCGTATTAATATTTTGTCCAAAGACAATTCGTGTCTTTATAATTGTTTAGGTATTTTGGCATCTTTTCAACCCATTTCCCAACAATTCCATTCAGAAGTTGATTCCACTTCAGTTCCACACGCCTCCAAGGACCACCTACGTTGCATTCGACTGATTGTTACGGCCCAATATATATTGACGTGATTGACCACAGATTTTCAATTGGATTGAGGTCGGGACTTTTAGCTTTCCACTCCAACAAGATAAAATGTTGGTTTTCTACCCGTTTCTTAAGAATATTTCGCAGTGTACTTAGGATCTCCATTTAGTTGAAAAGTGAATTTTCCCTCATTAAAGCCAAAATGCTCCAAAAAATATTAAAAATGGGCTTGGAAAATATTTAAAATAGTCTTCCCTTTTTATAATTTAATCAATTTTGTGAAAAAGTTCAACGGAGAACTCGGTACCATTGGGTAGAACTGAAAATGCCGCAATTGGTCAAACGAATCCATGTTTAACCATTTCCAGTCGAATAGGATGTAGTATTGTTCGCGTAGGTCCAGTAACAAGCTTCAAAGACAATATGTGAGCAAGCCGTATAGCATGGAGGAGGACATATAATAACATTACATCGTGGCAAGTTGAGCCTTTGCACAAAATTGATGGAATTATAAGTAAAGAAGACTATTTTAAATATTTTCCAAGCCAATTTTCAAAACAATTTGGACAAGTGTGGCTTTAATGAAGGAAAATGTACTTTTGAACAAGACGGGTATCCTAAGTACACTGCAAAAATTTGGAAGAAATACGTGGAAAATCAAAATTTTATGTTGATAGAGTAATTAACTCAAAGTCCCGACCTCAATCTAATTGAAAACCTATGGTCAATAATGATCATATATCTCGGGCGGTATCAATCAGTTTAATCCAACGTAGGCGGTCCTTAGATGCGTGTGAAACTGACGAGAAATCAAATTATAAATGGAATTATTGAGAAATGGGTTGAAAAGATGCCAAATTACATTAAAAATTATAAAGACAAGAATTGTCTTTGGACCAAATATTAATATGGAATTTCCTTTGATTTTTTTATATAAGGTGCAAAACTGAGTACATGTCTTTTGTTTTGGTTTTTAATTTATAACTATTACATTGCTTCTTATATTATTTTTCTATTTACGTCTATTTGTTCTAAATTGAATAAGGAATCGAGAAAAAAAAGTTTGTTTCATTAACTTCATTCGTTCAGGTTTTATGAGCTCTCGAACACGAAAATGTTGAACGTGGAATCACTTTTGCTCCCCACTGTATATGCTCGTCTCTAGTTCATGGCTCTTGTAGTAGTGCGATGTCGATATCCATCTCCTGTTGCTGTTGACGGTAGATTTCGTGTACTTGGCGTTGATGGGCATATCGTCCATCGTCTTTCTCGAAAATTTCGTCCGGCTCGGCAAAGGAGGAGCCTGATCTTCGCTTTCTTTATTCCGTACCGGACTTTGTGGTCGATGGCTTCCAGATGCGGCATCACTGGTTGAATACTATTTGTGGCCAAAATTAATAACTTCAAAACAAAACGAAATATTTGGATTAGGTTTTTTTTGGTTTGGGTGTCCTATTTTTTTCTTTAATTTAGTTTTTGGCAATTTTCTATTACTGGCGCCCCTTCCAAAAAAAAAAAACAAAAAAAAAACATAAATAGGGGTGCTTCAACGTACATTTTGGTATAAAAATTATGTTGGGGACGCTCTTAGTTTACTCAGAATAAAACTTTAAAGTTTAGCCTAATTCTCATACAAAATCCGTAGCAAACATGCACACTGACAAATTATGAATACACAAAATTCAAGCGGCTGTCTGTGTGATCGTCGCGGTACAGTGGTCTGTGAAGCATAACATTTTTGTCAAATTGTGCTTAGCGTAAATACTATATATGTCGACACTTTGCACACTTTGAATCCATTTATGCGTGAAATATAAATAAAACAAAAATTTTACAACGTAAAATACGTAGTAATTAACGGTATATGCATATACCCAAATGTACGTTAAAGCCCCCCCCGTTATCTATTTTTTTATTATTTTTTTTTTTAATTTTTTGGAAGGGGTTCGTCAGGGATTTTCGCGAACGGAGAAAAATCGAGTCAGGATCGTCACGAAAATCGGCGAGATAGAGCGATATAGCAAGCTGTAACACCACCTCTCACCGTTTTGCTTGCAAATAAGCTGTAGCACCACCGCTCACCGTTTTGCTTGCAAATAACTGTTACAGCTTGCTATCTCGCTCTTACACATGGGTAATTTTGTATCACGCAACGGTGGATATTAACTAGTGCTGACAAATTTTAGCGGAAAAAATTAAAAAAAACTAACCAAATTAAAAATATATCGGAAAATGATATTAATTAATTAGAGGTGATTACTTAATATATTTCCCAGGTGTATTGTTGTATATAACATATATATAATTGATCTAAAGTTATGATTTTATTTTAATATATTTATTATATACAATATATAATATAAATTAATTAAATATCATAAACAATGATGATTTTGCTTGTTGAATAAAGAATTAGCAATTGTTAGTTTTCTTAAACTTCCCCCCAAGGAAAAAGCTAATTCCCGAAAAAATGCTGTCAGTGCTGATTCTTATGTCCTCCCTTTGCTGCATTCTGTAAAAGCGTGATAGCATGTGATCGCTTGGTACGTTGCCGCCGGCACGCGTCAGTAAAAAGAAGATATACATACACACATTTCCATACAAATATGTACATACAGCTATTGCCAACTAATTAGAAAGATGACTATGGTGGTGGTCTTTGTATCGATAGGAAGCCAAGAAACAGAGTTAGGAGGCCAGTATTATGCCTTATGTATTCTAGAAACATTAATCTTCAGTAAATAATAAGGATCTAATCAATATCCTGCGGTGCTCCGTAAAAAAAAAAATAATTTGTATTACAAAATTCATAAAATAGCAGTGCCAGGTTATTAGAAAGATATGAGTTATTTCAAAATTTTTTTAAATTATTTAGCAACAAAGTTGGGATACTTTTATTTATTTTACCATTTTTGATTGGTATTATCCAATTTTTGTTGCAAGATAATTACCAAAAATTGATAGGAGTAAGTCAAAAATGCTTGCTACATATAAATTCTATTAGAAGGTATAAAATGCTCAAATTACATATTTTTATGCCTTAGACCTAACCAAATTAATATTATGTATTTTAATGAAAACTATAATTAATCAAAGAACATTTTCATTGAAACACGTTTAAAAAAGTTTACTCGCAAAACTGTTCCCACTCCGTCCCTGCAAGAAAACTAGCTACTTTGAAAATTAATTCTAAAAAATGTTATGTTCATATTAAAATACAAATTTATTATAATTAGGCTTTGGAATATTCAAATGTATTTATAAAATTCAATCCAGTAGGGTTTGGACTCGATCGAAGGGAGTACTGGACGAACTCATTACGTATTCAGAGTATTAGGCAAAAACTAAAAACAAAAAGTTTAAGTAACAGGGAACTATTTTTAAGATGTATGTACATATACATATATATTGTATTGAATATTATTATTTTAGAATTATAATAGATATTGCAAATAAAACTGATTTAACCTAAATAATTACATTTTTAATTTACACCAAGTGCGTCGATTTTATTTACGCTTTAGGTAAATTAGGATAATATAACTCTTTTTGGTGAAAAAAATATTTCTGATAGCTGCATCGATGTTCCGTGCAAAGGACTCGAGGCAGTTAAGCTAATTGTACTGAAAATATATAAGGGTTGTGTGATTGATAATCCAAGTTTTATAAACGCAGCACAATATCTTGTTATAAAAATAAGTATAAAAAAAAAATGGTGTTCTAAATTATCATCAGCTTTTTGGTGTAGAACAGTGGTCTGGACCATTTCATTAGCATGTCAACATTAGTGTTGGTGACAAATTGTCGTTCTATGGAGTGAAAAAAGACAAGTAACATTTTTTTTAATATGGCATACAAATAGCTATGACTAAAAAAATAGGTATTTATCTCTAAAAAAGGCTAGAGAAATTTGCTGACTCGCGGAATAGGGCCGTGCGGACCACTGGTATATAATCATTAAATTCCTTGGCCTGGTCCTATAGAATTAAATTACACTGCCGATCAACTGAATAGGTTCACATAATTTTGCTTGCATTTTCATGATTTCTTCATCACCTATTGATCGAACGCATGTTCTTTGAAATTCAGTGGAACTCTATATTTGTGTCAATCAGTGTGCGCTAGTAAAGAACCGTTTGCTATGTACCGTTACTTTGCATATTCTGTTTTATTATTACTTTCACTGAAAGATTTTTAGTTTGCGGTATAACTTGGCGATGTGGCGACCCATTTTTAAAGCAAATTTTTAATTTAATATATTTTCTTTAAAATTTAATGAAAAATGGGACGCGGGGAGCAATTATCCGAGTATGAAAGAGGCCAAATCGAAGCCTATCACAAAAGTGGTCTTAACCATCGCAAAATCGGTAAAAAAAAATGGACGGAGGCAAAATATTGTGAGTAATTTTTTAAGAAACAAGGCAGAATACGGCAAAAACATGAAAGGCAGAGTCAAACACGCCACCTCTGCCGCAGGCAGGAGGCATATTGTGCGAGCTGCGTCCAATTCCCATCTATCAGCACCCAAAATTAAAGAAATTTGCGGTGTTACACCCAGTATGTGTACTGTTAAACGTGTGATTTCGTCGGCTGAACATTTAAAACGAATGAAATTAAAAAAAAAACAATGTTAAATGATGCACGTAAAGATACACGACTGCACTTTGCGCGCAAGCACATGAGCTGGACGAGCGAATGGCACAGGGTGGTTTTTTCGGACGAAAAATAATTTAATTTAGACGGCCCTGATGGGTACAACTATTATTATCACGATCTTCGAAAGGAAGAGCATTTCCTGAGCCGTCGCCATAGCTGTGAGGGAGGTGTAATGGTGTGGGGGGTGTCAGTGTCGGTGTCAGTTTTTGGCACTTGCGAACTTCAGTTTGTTACCTGCAAAATGAACGCCGAAACCTACAAATCTATCTTCAGACTGCGTTTCCGCATTATTCCGATATTTTTCACACTATTTTTCACTCCCATTCATACAGCCAGGGAGGTAAAAGAGTGGATTAAGGCTCAGAAGGTGGACTTACTCGAATGGCCTCCATATTCACCTGACTTAAATATAATGGAAAACGTATGGGGGTTGCTATCGCGCAAAATATACGAAGGAGGCAGGCAATTTGGTTCGAAAAAAACTTTAGTTGCGGCAATTAAAGCGGCCTGGACAACAATTTCGCTGCAAATACTTCAAAATTTGCACACCTCACTCCCCGATTGTGTATTTGAAGTTATTTCTAACAACGGAGAATTCACGCATTATTAAACTTATTTAAAATTGCTTTAAAAATGTTCTAAATATAAGCTAAGAGCCAAAAATATGAAAAAATCTTAAGTTTGTGACATAATTGTTATTTTTATAGGTTGAACCAATTCAGTTGAACGAAAAAAAAATCACTAATTTTGATACTCTCTCAGAAGATAAAATAATTATAAAATAAATCAAATGTTTTTGAAAATCGTACTTCAGCGTTTTATTCTAACATGATTTAAGAATTAAAGAACAAAATAATTATGTAAATCGGAATACTGGTTTAGGAATTATGGACAAATTCCTACCTCTAAGATCATGAACCTATTCAGTTGAGCGGCAGTGTACATTAATTAATTATCAAAATTAAACAGTAGGCTGTTTTGGTTTGAGGTTACTCTTGCTCATATTTTACACTTTATCTTTTCTGCAGAATGGATCTTCATAGGGTTAATGTGAACAGCCCTTTTTGTACTTCCATAGTCTCCCTCCAATCATCGGCAACAGTCTCCACTAGCACCACGCCCAAAAAGGCATTACCCAAAAACGCAGGAACTGAGGGAGCTCTCGAGCGGACTCTGCAACAAAAGCTTCAGGAGGAAGCCGAAAACATTAACCGGGACTGCGACAGTCCCGCCAGTTGTAACTCGGGACTGGAAATGGAGTTCACTGAGTTCACAAACTATAATAATGGCTCTATTACCGGCAGCGGTAGTACGGGAAAATCGAACGGCTCGCTGAGCGCCGCCTCTTCAAACTCGGTCTCTGCGGCGCCTCTTGCAACAAACTCCATTGGAAGCGGTGGAACAAACGGCTCTGCAAGTGTAACATCATCTTTGGGCGTCTCATCCGTCATTACATCCACACATATCAAGAAGCGCATCTCGAGCAACCGTACTCCGACTCGTAAAGCGCATCGGGTTAAATTCTATCGGAACGGCGATCGGTTCTATCCGGGCATAACCATTCCAGTCTCCAATGAACGTTATCGGTCGTTCGAGAGTCTCTTCGAAGACCTTACCCGTTTACTGGAGGAGAATGTAAAGATACCGGGAGCTGTTCGCACCATCTACAACATGTATGGAAAAAAGGTTGGTATCCCATGAACGATGCCTTCTTCTTACGACTATCTAATCTAATATGGAATTACACCTATATAGATTATTGCTCTGGATGAGCTAGAAGATGGTCAGAGCTACGTTTGTTCCTGCAATAGCGAAAACTTCAAGAAGGTTGAGTATAATACCAGTTCACAGCCGTTGGCCAATCTGACACTGGCGACCAACAACAGTCGTACAAACAATCAACGATTGGCCAAGCTACAGCGCCCTTCCTCACCGCTTAAGAATGGATCTTTACTATCTAGCTCTACTAGTGCTCCTGTTCCAGCTGCAGGCAATGGGAGTCCGTTGAACACGTCTCGTTGCACTGAACGACTCAATGTGGTTTATCCTCGCATCGTTACATTGATACGCAATGGAACAAAGCCACGTCGTATAATGCGTTTGTTGTTAAACAAGCGCAACAGTCCAAGCTTCGATCATATATTGACCGCCATCACTCAAGTGGTTCGCCTGGACACAGGCTATGTCAGAAAGGTCTTCACGTTATCCGGCGTATCAGTGGTGCAGCTCGCTGACTTTTTCGGCCCGGATGACATTTTCTTTGCCTACGGTACAGAGCGTGTTAACTCCACAGAGGATTTCAAGTTGGAAGTCGATGAGCAACGAGCTATAAATGCCATTCGCAAGACCCTGCGCACGGCTGGAACGACTTGCAAGGGTCCCAAACCCAAGATGCCAGTGAAGAGCAAAAAGGTTTTCCTCCCGCCAATGGTAGCTTCAGATACCGAAGTCATGGCGGCGGCGCCCACAGCCACCGAGGTTGATAATGAGCAGTCGGTGTTCCTTAAGAGCACTGGTGTTGGAATCGAGGATTTGCCAATAGCTATTCGCGATCATTACACGCTTGAAGAAATGATTGGCGACGGTAACTTTGCTGTTGTTCTGAAAATAAAAATGCGTGAATCGGGCGATACCTTTGCCCTAAAAATCATCGATAAAAGCAAATGCAAGGGCAAGGAGCATTACATTGACGCTGAAGTGCGAGTTATGAAAAAACTGGATCACCCGCATATAATATCACTTATAATGGATGTTGACCATCAGGCCAATATGTATCTGGTATTAGAGTATGTGAGTGGTAAGTTTATATTTTAGACACTAATAATAATACAAATCATTTTGATTTGAATTTGCATTTTAGGTGGCGATCTTTTTGATGCGATTACGCAGGTGACGCGCTTTTCAGAGAGCCAATCCTGCATAATGATCAGGCATTTAGGCTCAGCCATGTCTTACCTACATTCCATGGGCATTGTACACCGGGATATCAAGCCGGAGAACCTCCTCGTAAGCTAATCTCCCAATTCCAGGTTAACACTGGTCGACACCGAATTAGGTTTGTTCATACAACATTATCTTTTACGCCGCTACCTCTACAGTTGGTTTTCTACTTTTGGTTGGAAGTATTATTATTATATTACTATATGACTTCACGGAATCTATTTCCCAGATCACTTCACTTGATGTATTTAATTGGTTTCAAAATCGGCACTTAGCTGAAAAATTGAAATTAAGCAATAAATTTAATGCAGCGTACCGATTTTGACACTAATTAAATAATTTCGTGTATCCCTTTATTTGTATACTCTTGCAGAGGGTATTATTATTTTGCCATGATATTTGCACTTCACTGCGAAGGAGGCATCTCCGACCTCATAAAGTATATATATTCTTGATCAGCATCACCAGCCAAATCAATCTAGCCATGTCCGTCTGTCGGTTTCTACGCGAACTAGTCTCTCAGTTTTTAACCGGATTGAAATTTTCAGCATAGTCTTATTTCTTTAGCACGCAGTATATATGTACGGCCAAAATCGGACCACTATATCCTATAGGTGCCATAGGAATAATGACACAATTATTTATTTATTTATTTCATTGATCTTCCTAGCGCGACATGCATGTTGCATACATATAAATTATGGCACTAGTCACAACAGTAAACAGTACAGTAAAAAAAATAAAAATGTATACATTTAGTTAAACTTACATATATACTAATAAATTAACCTTAAATACTAACATTGAAGGGTTTTTTATTTTTTTTTTTAATTTTTCTGTTTTTAAACGTATTTCTATAAATGTCGAGATACAGCGTTTTTTTTACAATTTTAGAATTACTGGTTTGATTTTATTAAGATCGGACAGCTATATCATATAGCTGCTATATGAAAATGTAAGATACTACATGTAAAATGTAAAATTTACAAAATTCGATATTTTTTCAACATTACCAAAATGGATCGATTTTCAATGATCCTATTGCAGACTGCAAGGGTATACAAACTTCGGGTTATCGAAGTTAGCTTTCTTGTTTTATTTAAGTGTTAATTGTCACAAATTTCAATATAAATTAAAAACAAAAGCTTTAAACAATATTATAAATTAAAATGTCAAAAAAGTTGATTGCATTTGTGCATATGACTCTACGTGTATTTTTTGCATTAATGTACATATGTATAGTAAATGTTAAAATTTAACTATGTGGGATCATTGCAAAAAAGTTTAATTGGGTATCTCCAGAAAGCAAGTTTTCGGAGATATGTGTTATATACTTTGAGCAATTTCAAGGGCTGTCTCAAAAGATCATAATCTTGAAGGTCGTTAAAAAAATTTGTAAAACTTCAAACAATAATGGATTTAAATTAAAATTTTTTAATTATTTTTATTTAAATAATTTATGTCAAGGCAAAGTGATTACCATTTCAAAATACCTTCCCAACGACGTTCTGTCCCTGTAGCTTTAGTCCAAGGGTCGGCACCTTGACACACACAGTTTTTTTGTGCGTATGTGTGCTAAGCTAATAGACCAGGGGTCGGCAGCGTCGTATACACTGTGCATAGGAAAAATTTTCAGGCAGCGCTGTCGGCACATGTATAGTGTAAGCGCTTTGTGTTTGTTCGGGATTCTGTTAGGCTGTCGTACAAATTCCAAGCTTTGTAAAAACAACTTCTTATATTGCTCGGGAAATATAAAAATCTCTTTGCTTGCTGAGCTTAAACGAGCAAGACCTCTATGCGACTTAATTTTGACTGCTTAAATATTTTTTTGGAACATATTTATTTTTGCTTTTAATTATTTTGTTTATTTGTGGCAAATTAAACAGAAATAATTTTTTAACATTGGTGGGAACATGCGATTTTCTTCATTGAAAATATGGAAGGCGAGGCTCAATGCTTGATTTGCCCACATATAGCAAGTCGATGCGCATTATTTTTTATTAAAAGGCATTTCAATTCCAAACATTTTCACTATAACCAACTGATGGGCACTGAGCGAGCTGCAAAGTTATTGGAATTGAAAGCCACATTTTTTTTAATATATGTTGCACCCACAATTAACAATCGCATCCGCATATGTTCAAAAACATGTCAGCTTCTATGTTGAAGGCGTCATATACCGTGGATCTTGCCTTAGCCAGACAATGTCGCTCCTTTACTGACGGCGAGTTTTTCAAAACATTAATGTTAAATGTTTTACAAGAAATGGATGCTGAGCAAAGAGGCATATTACATAATTGCGAAAACATCGCTTTATCTGCCCGTACACTCGCACGTAGAACAGAAGAGATTAGTTTGTTTATTTATTGTCAGTACCTGCAAATATTTTTCTGTTTCGCTGGACGAAAGCACAGATATTAATAGTATTTGCCAGCTTATCATTTGCGTAAAAACCGTGGATAAAATCTAGTCTGATATGAAATTTTTTTTGATTTAATATCTCTTCATGGTCACGTAACAGGGCAGATATTGTTTGGCCAACTATTGTCGAAAGTGTTGTGCTTCGTAGACTCCAACAAATTATGGATGGAGCAGCCGTCATGACAGGCAAAAACAACGACCTTGTGGGGATTCCTAAACAGAGTGGAATTCATTGCCCCGATTTCCATTGTCTGATCCACCCAGAAGCCATTTTTGCCAAAGAACTCAAAATGGTTAATGTTATGAAAATATCGGTACAAATAATAAACAAAATAAGAGGTGGACATAATGCTTTGACCCATAGGAAATTTAAAGAATTTCTTAACAGTTTGGATGCTGAATATGCTTCTAATGTACACAGAAGTTCGGTGGTTAAGTAGGGGAACGGCTTTTTAATTTACGAAATTAATTTAAAATGTTTTTAAAAACAATTGGAAACAACGCAGCCAATCTCTTCATTTTCATAGAAAATCCTGACTTTTTAATTGATTTGGCCTTTTCTTGTGTTATAACTGAAATGTTAAATGAACTAAATCTTTCCTAAAAACCAAAAAATTGTCGAACTTATTAGAGCACTATCAAATTTTAATGCCAAACTTGTTTTGTTAACTACTAGCCTTGAAAATAAAAATTTTGTCGACTTAAAGAAAACATCGCTAATATTTTCCGAGTTAGAAGTCAAAAGTTTCCATAAAATTCAAGACTTTGCAGAAATAGTCAAGAGGTTGTTCGAAAATTTCCGAGAAAGGTTTCTTGACTTTAAAATTATTTCACACGTATTCAAGCTGCAAGATTTTCCATTTACCGTAGAACTAGCAGATCTCGAAACCTCATTACGCGAAGAGCTTGTTCAATTACGGAGTGGTCCAAGCGTTCCTATGGAAACAGGGCAAAATTTTTGGGTGGTGATTAATGACGAAAAATATCCGCGCCTCAAAAGATAAATTTATAGGCTGTATTCAATGTTTGGTACGACATATAACTGCGAGGTGGCATTTTAGCTTAGAAATAAAATAAATGATACACACCTAACAGATCTCATGCGTATCAAGGAACTCAGAGGACAAATTTAATTTTAGTTTTTTGCGCAAAATATCTTACCGTCCGTCCGTCTGTATGTCCATCAGTTTGTCTCTCTGTCCGTTTCTCTATACGTTTGTCTGTTTGTTTCTATGTCCGTCAGTCTGTCCGTTGCTTTATTGTCAAAAATTTTGTACGTTGACAAAAATGTGTGCACAATTGCTCGGCTTTTTCGCAGCAGCAGAGAAAGCAAATCGTTCGGGTTTTTTAGAATCATTCGGCTCTCGCAGCAAAATGTTGTACGTTATCAAAAATGTATGCAAAATTGCTGGGCTTTCGCAGCAGCAGAGAAGCAAATCATTCGGGTCTGTTAGCTTCGCATATAAAATAAATAAATAATGCAGACCAAAAAAAAAAAAGATACTAACAGATGCGAACAATTTGCTCCTCTGCTGTTGCGAGAACCGCGCAGTTGTGTACACTGTACAGCAGGGGTCGGCAGTGTCCTATACACTGTGCATAGGCAAAAATTTCAGGCAGCGCTGTCGGCACATGTACACTGTATACGCTTCGTGTTTGTTCGGGATTCTGTTAAGCTGACGAAGCAAGCTTTGGGGCTATGTAAACACGGCTTCGTACATATAGGTTTAGGTGCCGCTGCGGCAGAGAAGCTACCGAGTAGCCTGTACACAATTGCTCGGATCTCTCAGCAACAGAGAAGCAAATCGTTTGGGTAGTTTAGTATTATTCGGGTCTGTTAGCTTCGCACATATACGCACTAAAAAAATGTATGTGTCTGGGTGCCGACCTCTGCTGTACCCAGGCAACCAGCGGATTCCGCAAGGTGCTCCTTTAAGAGTGCCTGTGCGGAGCTCAAATTATAATCCCTTAAAGCTCCTACGAGCAGCTATTTTGGAGTCCCTTTTCACTCCTACTTCGGAGCGCTCCAAATACGCTCCCCTATCTCACCGACTTCGGAGCGCTCTGAAAACGCTCCTTTAAGGAGCTAATTTGGGAGTCACTTTTCGCTCCTACATCGGAACGCTCCGAAAATGGTCGGCTGGGTACAGGCTACTCTGTAGCTTCTCTGCCGGAGCGGCACCTGAACATACATATGTATATATACGAAGTTATTTTTACACAGCTCCGAAGATTGCTACGTCAACCTAACAGAATCCCGAACAAACACTAAGCGCTTATAATGTACATGTGCCGACAGCGCTGCCTGAAATTTTTTCCTTTGCACAGTGTATAGGACGCTGCCGACCCCTGCTTTTGTCGTTTAGAAGTTATGTTTTGCTGTTTTGCGGGAAAACCAAAAAGTGGTAGAACAAAACTAGTTTTGCTCGATCTGTTTGTAAAACTTAAAATGGTGTCAGGACTCTAAAAAGGAAGAACAGACAGACAAACAACAGGACGGTTTCATTTCGGAAAGTTAAAATCTGCTTTATTGAATATATTTTGAGTATCGCATCAAGTTGATCGACGTGACGTTCGACGCGTATGTAAAGCTGGAACATTTAAGCATTTAAAATTTGGCGAATTTTGCTTCACCGGCCGCAACAGCTCCAATTTTCAAAATTTTCATTTGCATTTAAACTCATTTTATTTGGATTTTAACTCCAATTTCTCCTGACCTAATCAGTTTTAATAAGATCGTAGGGTGCAGTTTCAAAGAGCTTTACAATATACGAGGTGTGTTCAAAAAGTATCGCGAATTTTGAATTTTCGCGGGTTACGTATATTAGAATTTCGATTTTTTTTTGTTGCGTTGTGTTGGTACTCATGTCTCTCACTTATGCCGACAAGCTCGGCCATTTTGAATGTTCACTTAATTGTCGACAGCTGCTTTGCTTGCACGTGTTTTGGGTCGTCTTCGATTTTTACCTATTCAAAAAAATGGATCAAAGAACCTGTATCAAATTTTGTGTGAAAAACGAAATTAAGTGCGCGGATGCATTCTGAATCTTGACTGTGGCATACGGAGAAGCTACCTTGCACCGAAGCAACGTTTATCAGTAGTAGAAAATGTTCTCAGAAGGCCGAGAAGACGTGAACAACGAAGAGCGTGCCGGACGCCCGAGTACTTCAACAACAGACGAAAAAATTAATGAAGTGGAGAAAATGGTATTGGCCAATCGTCGAATCATTGTTAAAGAAGTTGCTGAGGATTTAAACATATCGATTGGCTCGTGCCATTCGATTTTTATCAATCATTTGGGCATGAGACGGGTCGCCGCGAAATTCGTACCAAAATTGCTCAATTGCGACCAAAAACAGCATCGCATGAACATATCTTGTGACGAATCGTGGCTTAATGGTTATGACGTGGAAACCAAAGCTCAATCATCTCAATAGAAGCTGCTGCACGAACCAAGGCCGAATAAAGCGCGCCAAGTTCGGTCGAATGTGAAAGTTTTGCTGACAGTTTTCTTCGATTGCAGGGGCGTGGTGCATCAGGAGTTCTTGCCACAGGGTAGAACGGTCAATAAGGAATATTACCTGCAAGTTATGCGCAATTTGCGCGAAGCAATCCGCCAGAAACGCCCGGATTTGTGGAAGAACAAAATTTGGCTTTTGCACCACGATAACGCCCCTGCTCACACATCGTTGCTTGTGCGCGACTTTTTGGCCAAAAACAACACACTAATGATGCCGCAGCCACCGTATTTCCCAGATCTGGTCCCCTGTGACTTTTTCTTGTTCCCTAAACTGAAGAGGCCCATGAAAGGACCACGTTACGCTACGCTTGACGAGATAAAGACGGCATCGAAGGAGGAGCTAAACAAGATAAAAAAAAAAGATTTTTTGAAGTGCTTCGAAGATTGGAAAAACAGTTGGATCAAGTGTATAATATCTCATGGGGTTTACGTTGAAGGGGACAAAATAGATATTCATGAATAAATACATAATTTTTGAAAAAACACAAAATTCGCGATACTTTTTTAACACACCTCGTATATGATATAAATATAGAATAAACAAGCCGAAGTTAGTATACCCTTGCAGTCTGCAATTAGATCATTAAAAATCGATCCATTTTGGAAAAATTAAAAAAATTCGACGTTTGTAAATCTGTATTACATTTACAAACATATTTTACATTTTACATGTTGAATTTTACATTTTCATATAAATCGACCGATCGCTTCTATGGCAACTATATCATATATAGTTGTCTTATCTTAATGAAATTAAAACCGTAATTCTTAAATACGTTGAAAAAGAGGAAATTTAGAATTTGTACATTAATTTCGCCATTATTCCTATGGCTAAAGAATATAGTGGTCCGATTTTGGTCGTTCCGACATACATATAAACTGCGTGCTAAAGAAGTAAGACTATGCTGAAAATTACAGACCAATAGCTGAGAGACTAATTCGCGTAGAAACCGACAGACAGACATGGCTAGATCGACTCGGCTGGTGATTCTGATCAAGAATATATATACTTTATGGGGTCAGAGATGCCTCCTTCACTGCGTTGCAAATATAATGGCAAAATTATAATACCCTCTGCAAGCGTATAAAAATATGAAGATAAGTTGCAAAAAAAGAATAATAGCACCATTTTTCTTGATAAAAAAAAGGTTACCCTTGGTTATTTTTTAAATTCAGATTTTTATTTTATTGTTTAGTATTTCCCCTGACCCTAAAAAGTGCTTTTGTTCTTAAAATTTCTGTCCAATTTTTTCCAATTTGGTTAAAAAAGACATCAAAATTACCGAATATAATAATAGCACCACTACAACATTCTTTAACAAATTCTTTATGTTTCGCTGAATCGCCTTGAAAGAAAGCACGTGTTCATCAGATTTGATTATGTTTTCATTGTTTTGATCTTAAGAAACATTAAAAATCATTATAATAGGACGTGGAACGGAGTGCCCTGCGGAAAGGCGAGATCTTAACAACAAAATTATTTTCGAATGAAAATCAATTAGAAAAGTTGGTTCATTGGTAAAATATTATAATAAAATAATATAAAATGTCATAAAATGGAAGGCAACGGCTGGAAAACGTGAACGAAAACGATTCCTAACCCCTTTTCATGAGAGCAAGTTGGATCCTTTCAAGTCTTCAACTAAGCTTGAAATTAGCCTACAACGAATGCAATAGAGCAAACATATCTCACGCAACATAAACCAAAAGTCTGCAGCCCAAAAAAAAAAAAAGTAAGAAAGCTACAGTCGACTGTGCCCGACTGTGAGATACCCGGTACCTAAACGTTTGCGCTTCACACTAAAAGGCAATTTAAAATTGTACATACATTATAATAGTCTACTTCGATACTTCTTAAAATAAATCGCCTCTCGAATTAACTCCCGACCTAAACAATTTAATGTCACACTTAAATATGAATGATACATTTTATAGGGACACATAAAAATCCGCTCGATCGGCGTCAAAAAATGAATTATGTTATTTTTTGTCATTTCTTGCGCTATTCTTTTGTCATTTCTCTTGCAGTTGCGAAATTATATCGCACGGCCAAGGCTCGAATGCGCCACCTGTCGGCTACAGCTTGCAACAGCAACAGCAGTGTTTTAGGGGAATGTGTTAAAATTCTAACCTTATTGCTAATATCTCGCATGTTTATCATCCGATTTTACTGAAATTTTTAGAAAACGTCCGTTATTTAACGTTAATTTATTTTATCAATTAACTTTAACCCGAAAATAACGAGTATAGCTTGTTTTACGATTTTTATAATTGTGTGGTCGTGGCCAAATTTTAAAACAAACTTGATCTGCGTGCAACAGATTCCAATGTTTTCACCAAATTTGGTAACTCTAGCTCTTATAGTCTCTAAGATCTGTTGTTTCACACGGATGGACAGACGGACACTGCTAAATCGACTCGGCTGGTGGTGCTGATCCTAAATATATATACTTTATGGGGTCGGAGATGCCTCCTTCTGCCTGTTACATACATTCTCGGTTGGCACTAACTTATAATACCCTTGTACCCTATGGGTACCGGGTATAATAGCCACCTTTAAATTCGACGTACACAAATTACGGAATTTTTTGGGGTCAGATAAAAGTAAGGTGGGTATTTTTTTTGGTGGAAAGGAATCTTGATCTTATGTCCGACATCTAAAAATCACGAAACATCAACATCTCTATAGCACAACAGCCATTACGCTTGGATGTCCCAGTGTAATGATATAGGCTCTCTTAGTCTACTATGGAGCAGGTACAAACCCATCCCAGATTAGCAAGTGTAATCGAATATTTTGATGATAATAATGCTAACTCTTGCAGAATATTCAATCCCACTTGTATAGGACATAAGCCCAAAAAAATACCAGGACATAAACCCAAGTAAGAGACCAGGACATAAACCCAAGTAAAAGACCAGGACCAAAGGAACGGTTAGTTTTGAAGCGCCCCTAACAGTGGCTTACCCTTAATTTGATCGAAAGATTGTGATTCGATATCAAGAGGGCAGTTGCTGCTTCCAAGTCAACCACCATTTGATCACATTGAAAAAAAAAAATTAATGAGTAATTGAGTTCAATTTCCCAAAACCGATGCCAAGACCTTCTTGACTTTATGACAAGTGGCTACACATCTGTTATTGGCTATAAATGATACTTAGAAGAAGATAAACTAAGTTTTAACAGTTCAATATGATTACCTCGTATATTATTTACTGTTTCGTCATTTTTGATTTTTTTAAAATAATTTTCACAAATGGGTGCTATTATCTTTTTCTCAAATTTTTAATATTTTTGGGAAAGTTGCTTAAATAACTTGAAAACTTAAGATATGTTTATAATATTTGTATTATTCCTAGATTAGCTATAGTCTCCTATTTCTAATAATGTATTCAACATTTCCCTAGAGATAAAATCGTGAGCTGGACAACTATTTAAAAATTGCTTGTGCTGGAGGTGCTATTATTTTTTTCGCAGCTGTAAATGGGTCTGATCGGACTATCGTAGCAGATTTTTAATTCTACGGCTCTATATAGTAGTCTCCTTGCCCACCTCAGTCCCGGTGCTCATCGTCAGTACGTGAACCGCCGTCTACAGTGATTATTATTATAACTAGCAAGATTGCTAGATTGAATATCAGCCTAAGATTGTCTGATCATTAAAGCTATATACCAATCAAACGGTATTATTTTAGGAAAAGATTATGCATACTTAGACTTTTGAATAAAAAATTAGCTTAGAAGAATTGGGTGTAAAAAAAATCAAAAATAACATTTTTTCGGTGAAGGAAAACCCCCAGTTGCTTCTGATCAGATTACAGGACACATGGTTGCAATTGTAGAGTTCTTCTCCAATCTGATCTTGACTGTTGGCAGGCTCACTTGTTTTGACCGCCGTTCCAGATCGCTGGAAACAATGGTTGGTACCTTGGCCCACTTGTCACAGGAATTGTGTAGAAAGAGCGGACCATATAGCCAAAGGTTATGTTCCGCTAATTTTCTGGCGGCAATTCCTCTTGATAGTACATGATGCTATTGAGATCGGTCAGACACAGCTTGGATTTTAGCAGTTAGTCCAGAAGTACCCTGATGCACTTTCACTAGACAGGCGAACATTTTTCCTCACCCTGTGGGTCAGTTCAGCGCCCAATACAGCAGCGCATAGTTCCAGACGAGGTAACGTATCTTTTGCTGCTGGTGCCACTCTTAAAATGGAGCACAGGAGCCGGACAGACACTTGATTATTTTTGTAAGTGGCTCTTATATAAACTGCCTCTCCGTACGCTCGCTCTGACGCATCGACGAACGTGTGTATTTCTTGAGTGATTGGCACTTTTCCATCAAAAATATGCCTCAGGATTTGCTTAGTATTTAATGCAACGCAAATCAGACCGATAATTCGTTCAATCATTTTGAAAAGGTTCAAGCCCAACAGAGTTTGCAGAAATATCTTTGCGTTCACTACAATGGGGGCAAACAGTCCTAACGGATCGAGCTATGTAATGACTTGGAACTTGTCCCTCGTTTGGTGACAGTTGACGCTTCATTCCTTTGGGATCGCCCACATAATTGATCCGTTTGTGGTATCCATAGCAGACCCAACGTTTTCACACTGTAGTGGTTCAGTGTTTTGTCTAGTTTGACGTTGCTAACAATATCTTCCTCGAAATTTCTTTCAGAACTTGTTGGTCAACCATTTTCTAAGCTTGCTGTCTGCTCCAGTAAGGCAGTCGCCAACGTAGATATCATGTTTTAACATGGATGATCCAAGTGGTAGTTGTTTCTTAACCTTCTCTGCCAAGTAATCCAAACATTTTGTAGCTAGGAATGGGGCTGACGTTGTACCGTAAGCGACCGGTTTAAGTCGGTAATATTTGACTTCGTCAGATGGTTTCTTTCTCCAGACGATTAATTGATGAAACTGATCATCAGGGTATATCCACACCTTCCGATACATTTTCTCTATGTCTGTGAACACGTATTTGTGAGTGCTGAAGCGTAGCAAGATTGCAAACAGCTCGCTCTGGACAGTGGGTCCAGCACGCAATATATCATTCAAAGATTTATTGTTTGTGGTTTTACAGGAAGCATCAAATACTACCTGTAGTCAAAGACAATATAAGTTATAAGATGCCGAACGGCCATGTATTGCTTTTGCGTATGGTGCCTTATTTTTCCTTGCGACGAAAATCTCGCTCTCTTCGCTCTCAGAGCGTAAAAATCTAAAAATAGAATGCACTTGCTTGTGTGAGCAGTGCTGCCAGGTTTTCCCAAGCGAAAGTGGCTAAAAATTTTCTGAAAATAGCCAGAAAAGTGGCTAAAAATGGCAAAAAAAAATGGCTAAATCAATAAAATGTTGTTTTTAACAGATATATGCATGTATTTAAGAAAAACAATCTAATAATACTTATATTTAAACTTACGTATATTTTATTAATTAATCAAAAATAAATTTAAAAGGAACTTTGTTTCATATCTTATCAAAAATAAATTAAAAAGGAACATGTTTTCAATATAAAATAAAAATCACTGTGGACGGCAGTCCACGTAGTGACGTTGAGCACCGAGACTGTGGTGCGCAAGGAGACTACTATATACAGCCGTAGAATTGAAAATCTGCTACGATAGTCCGATCAGAACCATTTATATCCTAATCGAAAGGTATTGTAAACCTCTTTGAAACTGCATACTAAGATTTTTCAAAAACGGATTAGTTTGGGAGAAATTAGAGTGAAAGTGCGAAATTGAAATTTTTGAAAATTGGAGCCATTGGGGCCGGTGGAGCAAAAATCCCAAAATTTTTAATGTTGTTGTGATCTAGCTTTAAATACGCGTCGAATGACACCTCGATCATCCTGATCCGATACTCCGTTCAAAAGATATTCAATAAACAAGATTTCAACGGCCTTTCCGAAATGAAAACGTTTGTCCTGTTGTTTGTCTGTCTGTCTGTTTGTCGATTTTTTTGTTTTAAAGTCCTGGAACTACTTTTATTTTGTTAAACAGCTCGAGCTGAACATTTTTTGTTCTACAACTTTTTCGATTTCCCGCTAGTTTGGCGGGAAAACCGCTAAAAAAGCTAGATTTTTCGCGCCCTTAACTTCTAAACGACTAAAGCTACAGAAACGTGCTATATGTCGTTTGAAAGGTATTTTGACATTATTTATCTAAATATAATATTAAAGAATTTAAATTTAAAAGTAACTTTTTTTTTTAAGTTTTTGAAGTTTTCTTAAAAATGGCTCTAACGATTTTGATATTCACTCAAGGCCAGATAGCTCTTGAGATGGCTCAACTTTTGGTATATAACACATAGCTGGGAAAATTCGCTTTCTCGAGATATTACTCATTAAAATTAGTAGCAAAGATCCCATATACCTAACCTTTTACATGCACTATACATACATTTATGTAAAAACTCATGTAGAGTCATTTAGAGACGTGCACAATGCAATAAAATTTAAAGCCATCAAAAAAAATTTAATATCATTTAAATTTAAAAGAAATCACTTGAAATTTTTTTTTTTTAATTTAATCTAATTTTTGCTTTTTCTACTACTTTGGCGGGAAAACAGGAAATTTCTCGCGCCCATAACTTCTGAACGACTAAAGTTACAGAAACGTGCTATATGTCGTTGGAAAAGTATTTTGATATGATAATTACTTTGCCCTGACAAAAATTTTCTAAATATTATAATTAAGAATTTAGAATAAAAATTATTTTTTTTAGATTAAACATTTTTTTTAAATAGCTTTCACGATTTTTATAGTAACTTCCGGCCGTATATCCCTTGAGATATTTCGGGGTACAAAACATATCTCCGAAAATTTGCTTTCTCATCAAAATTAGTAGCAATGCTCCCATATAGCTAACTTCTTATATAAATTTTGTTTGTTAATTTTTCCCATTTGAGTTTCAAACAAAAACTTATAAAAACAATGGAAGACCTATGTATGTACATACATAAGTCATTTAAAAAACTTCTGATATCAAATAAAAACACCTCTTAACGAGGTTAGATTAAAGTGACGATGGCACACTCAACACAAAAAATTTCTGATATCAAATTTTGTGACGATTAATAGTTATTTAAACAAAAATATTTAAAAATTTTTTAATTAGTTTCAAAATCGGCACTTAGCTGAAAAATTTAAAAAGGCAGCGTGCCGATTTTGAAACTAAATAAAAACTTTTTAAATATTTTTGTTTAAATAACTATTAATCGTCACAAAATTTGATATCAGAAATTTTTTGTGTTGAGTGTGCCATCGTCACTTTAATCTAACCTCGTTAAGAGGTGTTTTTATTTGATTTAGAGAAAGAAAATAAAGTAGATGTTCTTACAACCAAGGTTAACTCAAAAAACAACAAATTTCATTCTGAATATACACACCTGATCATATTAATAGGTACACATAGAAATTATTTAATTAAAGACTGTTTTTTCATACTTAAAGTGTTGACAGCTTTTTAAAATTTGATTTTTTGTTGTTTTCAATGTCTGGCTAACTAATAAATAAATAACTAAATAACTATTTAAACAAAAATATTTAAAAAGTTTTTAATTAGTTTCAAAATCGGCACTTAGCTGAAAAATTTAAAAGCAAAATAGGCAGCGTGCCGATTTTGAAACTAATTAAAAACTTTTTAAATATTTTTGAGAAAGAGAAAGAATTTTTAGGGCAAATTCTGCTAAATCATTAAATGGGTTTTTGTATGCAGCGTCTTTGTATTTCAGGACTTCCGCCCAAAATTTGGTAGTGTCCTCTACAAACTCCCACTTTATAAAACGAATTTTGTCAATTTGTATTTTGATTTCGTCGATATTTTTGCATTCAAAATATTCTAAGACATTGACAATGTTTTCATTCGGAATTGGTGATAGCATATTCTCGACAGAAAAAAGATTAACGTGTTCCATAATTTGGATATTTTCCGACAATCTAAAGAAAAAATTAGTTATTTATGTACAAAGTTAAAAATCACCATATTACCTTTCGCGAAGTTGGATTATTAGCTCAATAACAAAGTCCATGCAAATTTTTCTAATTTCTGTTTTTTCAGATTGAAATTGGGCCTCTTTAATTTTTTTTTCAAAGTCGAAGCCTAAATATAAGTCTGGCACTGCTACGTCTTCTAAGTCATCCTTTAAAATATTGATATCAATTTCAATAAAATATTTTTCCGAAGTAGCGGCTAGTTCAAAGTGGAGCTTCAATTCTGACCAGTGATTTAGTATTCGAGAAACTGCAGTTTCAATAGACAACCAACGTGTGTCACATACTCTTGGAATTTTCAAGGGATTCTAATGAAGAAATGAAAACAAAATATATTAGTTTAAACTTGGAAAATTTAGGAAATAAACATACACCTATTACGTACCAACAAAACTTGTAAGCTCTACCGTATCAATAAATGGTTAATACATTAGTAATGGACAATCACAATTTGTATTAGTTTTTATTTAAACATGTTTGTATCTATACCTTCTCATCATTTATGCATTGATAAATTTTTCTGTAATTCAATTGCCGACAAGAACTTTTAGCAAACCAAGAGTACGTCTCGTGAACCAAAAATTCGAAGCTATTCGGTAATATTTTTGTGCACGACTTTGTCACGGCTAGCTTAATCGAATGGCATACACATTTCAGGAGTTTTAGAGAAGGGACTGACTCTGTAAAAACGCTCCTTTTTGAGCCAGTCATAACGCTAGCGTTATCTGTGCCAATTCCAACCATATTAGCTATATTTAATTTACTTCTTAATATCAAGCTTTTGACCGCATCTGCTATTGTAATTGAATCTCCACCTTCTATTTGTTAGAGGCCTAAGAATGTTGACACTAGCTCCCCTTTAGTCTTACTAAAGTAATTAATAGCGACTCCTGAAGATTTAAGAATATTTACTAATACAGATTTATGTACACTTACACGCATGTAATTATCTATATACTTAGTTAAAAAACTTACCAAGAATTTTTGTCACACTTATATCAGTAGATTCGTCTAAGAGAAGACTATAAGCTGAGTTTCCGATGTCGGTGCGTAGGTCCTCGGTGAAATGCACAGCAAGCACGTTTTTTATAATATAGGTGCACTTTGTTCTTCCCAACTTTATGTTTGCAGCAGCTTTGCAAGCTGAAAACTGCTCCACACACAGCTTGCTCAAATGATCGCAGGTTGCTATTGCCGTGTGATTTGCTACGTAAAGGCATACTGCGGCTTCCTGCTCTTCGGTTTTCGTCGACTGTCTAATAAACGGCAACTTATTTTTTTGAGTAACTGCGCCCATCGCAACCACATGTTTTTTTGAGGCGGCGTGGTGGCGGACATCATACATTTTGGCGCTTATTGTTGTTTTGCAGTATGCGCAATAGGCCCTTTGCACAGTGGTCCAGCCCGTAGGCCAAAAATAAAAAAACCAAAGTCCAAATTTTGACTTTAAATGTACCAATTCTTATTTATAATTGGTCTAGCTATTTGAATTTATTCATCTTTTTGTTTTGCTCTGTCTGTCCGCTTCAAGAATAGCATCGAAAGAGATAGCATGATATTCATTGTGTATTGCAGCGTAAGCAACGTGCAAGGGA
Organism: Drosophila rufa; assembly: GCA_018153105.1. Taxonomy (NCBI): domain Eukaryota; kingdom Metazoa; phylum Arthropoda; class Insecta; order Diptera; family Drosophilidae; genus Drosophila; species Drosophila rufa. Next base: position 3,851,547 of record JAECXS010000003.1, on the reverse strand, counting down.
AGCTCTCCGCAAAAAATTTGTTAAACATAATTAAAACAAGTATTTGTGCCATGGAAGTGATTAATATTTTAAAGAAAGGTATTAACTTTCTTTTTACAATAAAAAGTATATGTAGTATTTGTTGTGTTTTGTGTAAATCATTGTTGTATTTAGTACATAATTGTGAACGTTCTTAGTTTGTCTTTTCTGTGTTTGGTTAGAGTTTTAGTTGTGATGGCACTCTTTGGCATTCACAAATCTTTTTGTATAATATTCTTAAGCATTTTAAGGTGCCGTAAGGTGCCGTAAGGTGCCGTAAGGTGCCGTGCGGCTTGCAAAATACAAAAAAGTAACCTAACCTCAACTTGAAAAAAAGCACGTGCTTCTGCTGTGTGTTGTTGTTTGTTGCCGTTTGTTGCCGTTTGTTGGTTTGTGTTGTCGTTTGTTGTTATTTTTGTGTTGTTTTCTGTTTATATTCCTTTTTTTTTTAATAAAAGCTTATTATTTCCTTAGGAGCCACTTATGAATGCCAATTTTCACGTTTGCATGCTTTTGAGATTTGGTGTGGAGAAGCAGGTTCAAATAAAGAAAAGTCGGCTAATTTAAAGGAATCCATATTTGAACATGCTTGTAATTTGGGATATCAGCTTGATCAGGAAGAGTTCGAGAAATGTCTGAACTACGTTTGCAAGGAGCTTGCAAAGTTTTGGCTAAAGTGCAAGCGTACCCGATTAGCCGTTTTAAGAAATTATTCTAATTGGTTGGCAATAAACGAGACCATAGCTGCGAATCAAAAAATTGATTTATTTTATGTTCGTTTTTGTTAATTACATTTATAATTTCTGTCATTATTATTTTAAGGCGAAATAGTTTCCCGGCGAAAACTCTTTTTACGCTGATTGTTCCTATGGCAGCTATAACCTATAGTATCCAGATTTTTTCTGAAGTTTCCCAGGTTATATACGAAAATGTCCAAAGTATTGCTGCATCAAAATAAAAAACAATAGTTTTTCATATAAAAACTGAATATCAGACCGATTGTTCATATGGCAGCTATATGATAAACTATATCTGACCCGATCTGGCTGATTTTTACATATTATTTTAGGATAAATATAAAAAAATTTTGTGCAAAGTTTCAAGTCCCTACCTCAACTAGAAGTATTTTTGGCCGATCTCCCCATACAAGCCGGACCACTGTGCTTTGTGGATTTGTTAAGTCCTTGCGAATCCAGTCCTTAAATTCCTCATCCTGCAGGCAGGCATCCCGAAAACTTTGCTTGTATTGGATTTTCGGCATCTTTCACAAACCACTTTAAAAAAGCACACCGCAAAAAGTGAAAAGAGTGACCAACCGATCTCAAATAGTTCACATACGCGAACCACTCATTTAAATACCAGTTCCGATGTCTTTGTGAACCATTTTTAATCGGAATTGGCTCAGTCAATGCAAAAATGTGTAAAAAAGAAGAGTATATTACAGATAATTGTGAAAATGGCTAAAAATGGCTAAAAACAAAAATAAAATGGCCAGATTTTTGGCTAATAGCAAAATTAAAAAAAAAGTGGCAAATATTTTTAAAAGTGGCCAGAAATAGCCACTAAATGGCTAATTTGGCAGCACTGTGTGTGAGTAAGGGCAACGAAAAGGCAAGTGCGCATGTGTGCCTTCGTGTGCGCATGTGTGCTTCGTGTGCTCAAAGACGATTTTTGGGCCGAAATCATTTTTGGGCTAAAACTAATTTCATTTAGAGCAGTAGAAAAAGGGGTGGGGCGTGTGTGTGCATACAGATAATAAAAGTTTAATTGATGTATTATCTTATTACAGCTTAAGTATGCATTAACTATTTTATATACATAATATATTAAAAAATGTATCATTATTTTTAATAAATACCCATTTTTATATTTAATATTAATTTTTTTTTAAGTTTTAATTATTTGTTTGTTTTTTATTTTTTGTGTACATATATGTAGCTTTTTTGATGCAAATTTGTTTTAAAATTATCTAGTAAAATATTCCTTAATTACTGCAATTTACTAATAAATGTACTATTATAATATAAAAACAATACAAATTCATAAATCAATATATATATAATAAAATAAATATAAATAAATTCAACCAGTTCAATCGCATAATTTACGTTCTTGATGCACGACTTGCGTGCACTAGCACCTAAAAATCGATGCATTCGCATATTTTTAACAAGTCGCACGTTAAATACCCTAATGACAATGGTTTCAATGTGTCATAATGTATAAAATATATTATGTTTCTTTATATACGTACATATATCCGGCCATTACTATTATGTATACTATATTCGAGTAGTTATTATATAAAGGCATTACTAAATAAGAGTTTTTAGTATGATGGGGCAAGCGTCTTTCAAAATTAACTTAGAACTTATAAAGTGAAGGGTATATTTCGACAGCACGATGTAAACAAACAAATACATGCAGGCAGATTAACAATGTATGACAATAGGTGTGAACATACGGTCGTCGGATGTCGCTGTATGTGTACGAGAGAGCAAAAATTCGAGAGAGCAAAATTTCAAGAGAGCCTGGAGCCAGCTCCTAGAGCCAGCCCGAAAAAAACGTGTGCAAAAAAATCGTATGCCGTTACGCATCTTAATAATTATAGAGTATTTGCTGTAGTGTTGTTGCGCAGCTTTTAGGTTTAAGCACAATGCAGCTGAGTTGTGCTTCAAAGAAACTTTTTCGACGACGATCCGTCCTCCTGGCTTTAATACAATCTGGTTTGGTAGAATAGTAGTGCTCAGCTCCGATAAGCATGCCAATCTTTAATGGCTTATCGAAGTTTGGATCGGCCAGGGCAATGTTCCTCGGGATTTGCAGATTTGTTAAATTTAACTGATGAGCCGGTTGATCAGCTATGATCACAAAAACTTCAACTTGTTGAGTAAAGTCATTATGCGTCGATTTCGTCAGAACATTTACTCTGGCTCTACTAGTTTTTGGATTGCCTCTGATTCCCTTGATACGTAATGAAGTACCATGGAGTTTCAATGATAGCATTGAAGCCATTCGTTCAGAAATTTGTGATCCTGAATCAAGCAGAGCTCTGAAGGTCGCAACTCGTTCATAACTCGTTCGGGTATAGTTTTGTTGCGAAAGTAATCTCATTTGGAAAGCCTAAGATACCTTTTGCAAAACGGACATTTTGATACCTTTCCAGCGCCTGCAGAGGTATATGTTGGTCCTTGTTGCTTCTTTTCTGACTGTTTGCCTCTTTTTCCTGTCTCTAGCACTTGCATTCGTTGATCCAGGAAGTTGACCAATATCGTTTGATGATGGCAATCAATATTGTATCCCAGCTAAATAGATCGATGCCTAGTCCCTTTAAGGTGTTATATACAGTTAAAATTTTCCAAAAATCTATTTTTTTTCTGCATTTTCTTAAAGTACACATATTTGCCTGATTAGAAAGTCGCGCCGTGGGGTGTAGAGCAGTTTGTGATACTTTAAAGTCATTTATCTCATTTTGTCATTTTGTCAAAAAGTGAAATTTGTTTAATTCCTTCGATTAAAGACTAAATTTTTTCATACACTAGTAGAATCTTTTTCACTTTTTGATTTTAGATGATTCTATCAATTGGTATCGTGTTTACCGCGGGACACTTTTTTCAAGAACCTTTGGAGAATTAGTTGCACGAGCAAAATAAAATATATTTTTACAAATAAAATATTTTTTGGTTAACTTTAAAAGATGTGAAAAATTATACCAAAACATTAACTCCAATGACTAAATATTTCTTTTTAAACAAAAATAACAACAAAACTGAATTTTCCGACAACTTAATGATTGTTGTATTGTATAATTCCTTTAATGACTTCGGATCGTCACTGTTTGTGCGTTGTTGCAGGAGACTATTGAGAATTGTGTCTGCCACATGTCGGGGATTTTTGTAAGCGTCCACTAATACACCCCATTCGTTCATGTAATTTTCATGTTTTAGATAGATATGCCTTATCAACCTTTTTCTCTTGCCTCTCCAGATTGAGATACCACATTTTCACATTTGAATAATTAAAAAAAATGAGTCCATTTGAGCAGATCTCCATCGAATTTTGGGATGCTGACACTGGGCAAGTACACAACTTCGTTGCTTGATGCTTTGCTTTTTTCCCCTAAGACCGCCTGTATTTCCTTTTCCAGTCTTAGGACTGCATGTTATATCCTCCTTAGGTTTGATCGTCAAATTCTTGGTAAACGGAAAAATGAATTTCTTGCATCTGAGACCATAGTGATTTTATCAAATCATTTGTAACGGTCTTTCCTGTCTCTGAAGACTCTTTCAGAGCGCACTTAATAGAATCGGATATCGCCCATTGTCGGCGACATGTGCTATCATGTATGAACATTCAGCAATATTATACTAGAAGTAATATGACTGGCACAGAGTTATATGGCCTTGAAAATGATTGCTGTGTTGGAAGGTCGCTATATTATAGGCGGGTTCTGCTGAAAACCCGAGTCAAGCCTCTTGCCAGATGATTAGGGTGCACAGTTAGTTTTTTATTGTAGGTCGTCTTTTGGTTTGTCTAATACATTTTTACTGCAAGAATGCAGTAGTGATAGTTCTCAGGAATTTCGATTGTGTGCGCTGTATGATGTCTATGTTGCTGCTGATCGCGTTTCCCCACAGCTGGAAGCCATATGTCCAGATAGGCTGGAGAGTGGAGTTGTAGAGCACGACCATGTAGTCCAGACGCAAGTGCGATTGAGCGTTAAAATCCCAGTGGAGGCTGCTGGCGTTAAGGGGGAACACAACAAACAATTTTTTTGATTTAAAAAATAGTTTATTATTTGTAGAGTTTTCTGTAAAAATTTCAAGTTCGAATTCGAACTCGAAGTGCCTCAAATCGAGCACGTTAGCGCGGAATTAACGCTAGCTTCCAGTCACATCGTAAACTTTAGACTGCCGCCTTTGCTCCATTTCTCATGTTTGCGTTTTTTGCTTTCTTATGGACACGATTCGCAAAAAACTATGCAACATATTGGATTATTGAATTAATATTGAATTCAATTTTATTCTTTTAAGAATTAAGTGCTCTTCTATTTGAACCTAAGTCTTTGTTAAAAAGTATTTTTTTATATTTTTTAGGGGAGTGGGAATTAATATTTTTTTTTTTTTAAATATAAATATTTTCTTTTCAAAGGTTTTTGTCATTTTTTCTTTTAAGTTTTTGAGGTTTGAATAAAAGATACTAAATGTATAAACACAACTAGTTTTAGTTTTTTGGTTTCCGGCATGAATTACGAGCTTTATCGTGTCCCTAACCTGGAAACTCAAACCTCGAGACGCTGTGGCAAATGCTCCATAAATCCACCATTTTCTAAAATTTTTGTATTAAAAAAATGTATGAAACATCTTCAAAACCACCTTTAAATATATTCCCAGTTCCAATATGATAGCTTTATTTTTCTATTAAAACAAAAATCCCTAAAAATGGCTCAATTTGGATCGTTTACATGTATGCCCCCCCTTAAGTTTTGCATTCGTGTTAGTCGTCTGTCGAGCTGGACGCCGAGATACGTTACTTCGTTGTCTTGGAGAATCTGCGTACTATTCAAGGATATTGGAGAGCATTTTTGCCTGTCGAGAGTTAAAGTTGTGTGTTTAAATTTTTGTTCGTTTATTTTAATACGCCAGTCAAAAAGCCACTTCTCAACTACCATGAGGGGATTAGCTAGTTGGATAGTTGCTCGGTCTGGGCACCTCAAACGACTTAGGATTGCAGTGTCGTCAGCTTTCTTGTGGGACTCCAGATGCACTACGGTCAGTACACTGAAGTGGCCCTTCGAAACCAAGCACGTGCTTGTAGGGGTTAGGTGTTAATAGACGCGAAAGAAAAGTATAGGTAAAAGAATGCGAGGAATATAGACTACTATCAGGCAGCTCGATTGCTATCTTGCATGTGTACTAAATGGGATAAGATTAATGTTTTTAGTTTAGGAAGACTATCTACAGATGAGGTAATTTTATACAAATCATTATAATTGCACATAATACTCTAAAGGGTTCATGCATTTCATATGATGTTCTGCAGTGGTGCAAAACTAAAGGCAGGTAGGATCTAGTGGTTCTACATGGTACGTGGAAATTCAACTGACCCAATAGATCGCTGCTTTCCACGTCACCACGGATCAGGTTATACATAAAGACAACGCCTAGCATCGTTCCACGGTTTGCTAAAGAGGGTAGGTTAATTAGGTGAAGTCTATTAGAATAAGAGGACAACCTATGGTTTGCATCCCAGTTTAAGCCACGAAGAGCGAAAAGTAAAAGGTTCTTTTGAACTGACTCAATGCGTTTACTGTGGACGTCCCACTGGGGACTCCAAACGCAAGATCCATATTCTAAAATAGGACGAACTAATGAAATGTATAAATTCTTCGTGACGTAGGGGTCATCGAATTCTTTCGACCACCGTTTAAGGCAGTCCTCCGCCGTCAGGCCCGAATTTCAAGCCTATTTTCAACAATGCATTGTTAAAGAACTACTCAAGATAATTTCATGAAGTTTTTTTTATTGGATTCGTACATTTTACGACTTTAAAACCATATAAGCAATTTCTATGTCGGGTTGTTGCGGCGTCCTTGAGATGACCTTGAAAGTGCTGTGTCAAATCTGTATAGCTGACTTTGTGGCACGTTTTTAGCGATGTCAATGTGTGAAATCGAAAAATTGAAATTGATTATTAATTAGTGTTACGATGGCTATGTTTGGTATTGGGCGATTTTTGATTTTTCAAAAATTGCTAAAAATACACAACTTTTACAACTGTAAAATTTCGAAAAATCAAAAATTCAAAAATCTGGTAATACCAAACATAGCGGCATGTTTTCTGAACAATTTAAAAAAAGAATTAGTCGAATCGGATAAAACTGCTAGTAGAAGTCTTACCAAAAAGTTAAAAAAAGTAAACTTTTGGGGAAACGCGTTTGAAGCGCCGCCAAACGCTCAAAACGGTCGCAGGTGCGTGTGTTCCAGACACTGAATAACCATGAACGAACGTTTTTTTTTTACAAAACGCTTTTAAGGGCGTGTTACTATTATCATCTACTTCAAAAATATGAAAAAAAAAAATCGATTTTTTGAAACCGCGACGGCGGAGGACTGCCTTAATAAATCCAAGCACACCCCTGGCTTTATTCACAATGCTCGAGATATGATCAATAAACTCCAGTTTAGGATCCAAGCGGATACCCAAATCGTCAACTAGAGTGATCCTTTCCAGAGAGCGGCAGTTCAGCATATAGGTCGCAAGCTTGGGAGAGACACGTGAGAATGTCATGAGCTTGCATTTTGAGCCATTTAGGTTTAATAAGTTTGCAGTGCACCATTTTTGAAAGTTATTAAGATCTGTTTGTAAATCTGACTGGCTAGCGCCGTCCTTATATTGTACGCAAAGTTTAACGTCGTCAGCGTACATGAGTACTCTTGAGTTAGTCAAAACTTTGGGCAAGTCGTTAATAAATAATGTAAAAAGTAAGGGACCAAGGTGGCTCCCTTGCGGGACACCAGAGGTCACCCGGAGAACATTCGACAAGTTGTTTTTAAAGAGGATATTTTGCGTCCATTCAGATAACTTGAGATCCAACTAAGAAGATTGACAGGAAAACCCATTAAGTCGAGTTTCCTAATAACAAGGGAATGATTAACGGAGTCAAATGCTTTACTGAAATCAATATAGATGGCATCTGTCTGTAAATTTTGGTGAAAGCGCCTTATAATAAAAGAAGTGAGCTCCAGAAGGTTAGTTGTCGTTGATCTTCGTTTAACAAATCCATGTTGGCATGGAGAAATTACTGATCTACACAGGTGCTGCAAATGGGGAGTAATTACGTTTTCGAAAAGTTTTGGGATGACTGACAACTTAGAGATTCCTCTATAGTTGTTAGCACCCACTTTGCTACCTTTTTTGTGGAGAGGAATGACGAATGATTCCTTCCAAATAAGGGGAAATTGAGGTGCTTCTAAGGATACGGTAAACAATATTAGAAGGGGACTGCACAGGGCCTAGGCACAATAATTAAGCAAATGAAAGCGAGGAAGGTTGTGTAATTGGCTTACGTTTAGTGTTGACAAAATTATAAAACTGTTTTGGGTCCTGTGCGAACTGAACCCTACAACGAGTCAGATAGTTTTTATAACACTGCGCGTTAAGCACGGTGAACTTAGGCCGAGCCGCTAAATAGCGAGAATGGACAGCTTGAGAACCGTTACGTTTAAATTTAGAGTAGAGATTGGACTTAATGTTTTTGAGGCGAGTCAACTCTTTACTAAATCAGGGAGGTTTATTTGAGATTGACGGATAGTATAGCGGAACACATTCAGTAAAAAAGGAATTCATAGCATTGTAAAAAATATCTGTGGCATCCACCATGTCAGTGCACATGTAGAGATCGGACCAATCAAATTTAGATATGAAAATATTCAGCCGTCGAAAATCCGCCTTGCGAAAGCAGTGGACTTTCTTAGCTGGCCGATCAGACTTATTCTCCAAAACAGTCCCAATATCGATAGTCACATCGAAAGTAGGATGGTATTGATCTTCGGGTTGCGTCAAGGACGGGACCCTAACCAAACTGACTCGATCATAGACAAAGCTGAGATAGAGCAAGCGATCTAAGCAATTTAGTACAAGGGGGGAATGTAGGAACAAGTAGTATAAGTAAAACTACCATTAAATGATAGCTTCACACAAAGGAATTCAACATCGTTGCATTCCTCGAAAGCTAATAATTCAGACGTGAGATTGGAGTCAACCGCAATGAGGACACCGCCCCCTCGCCTGGAAGGCCGATCAAGTCTGTACGTTGTGTACACAGCTGGAAAAACTTCAGAGCTTAGGATCTCCTGCTTTAACCAGGTTTCTGTGAACACAATCACCTGGGATGCAAAGGAAACACTATCAGAATACAATTTAGGAAGCTTACTACGTAAGCCTCTTGCATTCTGATAGGAAAGAAGGAGAGAATTGGTTAGTTTTTTGGAGCGGACGTAGCTGGCACAGTGGTTTTGTCCGGCCTGGGTAGATTAATTCCTTTTTCTTAGCTTCGTACTCCTAAACATACAACATACTGAGACCAGAAATCAGCAGAGCATATTGTGTTACAGAGCTCGTCAGGGACATTTATTTTGAAAGATGAAATTTCCCTAGCATAAGAAAATTTAAATTGTTTCACCTTAATATGCTCGGATTTGGTTCTGTCTTGAATACAGATGTTTGAGATGGGTGAATCTGAGAGACAAATATCTGCGTCGTTGTTGGTACTGCCATTAGGGCTTTTGGCAACACAGATAGGTTGGCTGTCACCCAGGGGAGCATTCGGGACGGGGATCTGAGGGGTCGTTTAGTTTGATTTTAACCCCCCAGCGGACTCAACGGAAATCACTGGAGCTGCGGACCCTGACGCGGCACATTCGGAGGCCGAATCTTTTCTCGCACCCGACCTCAATACCATTGGAGTTAGATATATTGGGGACGGGGGCTGTGCCGTGGGAGTCAGCTGTTGAGAACCTGCGTCGAGCTGCAGGGCAGCGGCCAAATGCGGTGTGCAAACCGTGATTTTCTTGCGCTTTGGGAACTCGTTTAATAGCTTTAGACCATTAAACTGAGAGTCCAGCGCCATGAGAACCTCATTAGTTTTACGAAAACTAACAAATAGCTCTTTAAAACCATTTTTGGTTTGCCGCATAAAAGCCATAATTTCCCTTTCAACATCGCGACAAGATTCACAGCAATAGCGCAGCCCTTTTGTGCTTTTAATAATTTCGCCCGCCCGGCCTGTGCAATCAATGCACTTGGCGTGCACAACATTATCACAAAGCCAGCAACCGGTAACAGGGTCATTATAAGAAATAACCTTTTGGCAGGTTTTAGTTGAGCAGACAATATTGTAGGACATTTTAGTGACTTACCACTGTACCAATCAGAAGTTAAGAGAAAATAAGAGTAGTTACGTGCACTAAGAGAGAGAGAGAGCGAGCAAGGGAGCCAGTAATATCGGCGTAACGGATAAAGCACAAAGAGGAATGCAAAAATGGAGATAAGCAATCGCTGCACCAAAACTAATTTGCAATTAATATAGTTTTTAATACACAAAAACAGCTGCATGCACACGCGAAGTGAAACGGAGAATTATTATTGATACAAGATAGAAATTTTAAATAAAACCCCGGTGGTTTATAGCAAGGAATTAACACAAATACGAGGCGCAAAACAAAAACACGACCGTTCACTTTGAAAGATAATAGTGTCATCAGATTGTTGTTGCGCTGCACCTTCCTGCGAAGACACTATAAAATCTATTGCACGCAAATCAAGTTTGTTTTAAAATTTGACCACACCCAATTATTATTATTAAAAATTATTTCCCAGACCTGTTATAGTTTTCACTTCCGAAAAATCCTAACGGATTTGAATTTCCCTCTGTTAACTCTCTGTTAACTTCCGAACGAAAATTCACGGAAACTTTCCGCTTGTCATTTGGCTATCGGATTCAAATTCGTCAGAACAAAAAAAAATTATTTTAAAATACATTGCGATAATGTTAATTGCAAATGAGGATTGTTTTTTATTCTTTGATGTTGACTGAACCTCAAAATCAGTTCGATTCTAAGTTTCCGCATTAATATAAATCCGCCGCCTGTTTTCAAGTTTCCTAACGGAAATAAGAGTGACATTTTAGAGGTTGTCAAGGTACCAAAAAAAAAATTCATTTTCCTGGGATTAATTTTGAACAATCGCTTTCATGATGGTTTTACAATTAAATAAACGGTTATTAATTCAAGTTAAAAAAAAGTGAAAGTCGCTCTTTCCAAAGGTAAATTTTATTAAGGGAAATTTATGTACAAGGGAAATCCGTGTAGGTTAAAGGGAAATCCGAAAATGTTAACAAATTCACTTCTGAGTGAAAACTGGAACAGGCCAGATAGTCGTAATTCCGGCTTAAAGTAAATAGATTTAATAAATAAGTGGGCAATCGCGGACGTGTTCTGAAAATTTGATTAAAATCGGATGATAAACATGGAAGTTATTAAACAATGAAGTTTCTGTGTATGCTTATTTTTTTCTTCTTTTTGAGAATGCCAGTGCGTGTTGCTCAACATGTTCCTAGCAACCTTTGTCCTTTTTTTTAAACAATTTCCTAGCAACATTCGTCTTTTTTGGTGTTCCTTAATATGTTCCTAGCAACATTTGTCTTTATTTGTCAACATTTTCTTTTTTCCATGTTCATGTGCTATTTAACTTCACCATGTAAAGCAAATGGCATGTGAAGCAAATGCTTATATTTGAGTGAGCCCTCCAAAAAGGATGCTTAGTACTGTTTGGCTAAAGTGTTTCTATGTACCGTAGTTGTGCATTTTTAGCAAGTGACTTCCTTAATTCTAATTCGTTGATTTTCACGTCTTTCCCTTATGGTGACGAAATAGTGGCTGCTGCATAAGTTAGTCTTCAAGAGCATCAGTAGAGCAGTCGGTGTCCGCTTCGAAGTTGAGCTGCGCATATATTTCATAATTTTAAGCCAGTTAGTTCTGTGCGACGCCAGCCAATATGTGGGGCTACCAGGGGAAACATAGTTCAATTTGTTGCTCAAGTTTATGATTGCATTATATAATTGCCTTCCCCAGTGCGTATGCTTGGCATTATAGTGATTGAAAAATAACATGTAATTAATAAAAAGAAAAACCGTAAAAACTGTTTAAAAAAAAAAAGCAAAATATCGAGGAAAAAAATCTACAATTGAGTGTATTTATTAACACTTAGATGGTGGGTGGAGATTTAAGTTGCGTGTTATAATAAAAAGAGTTGAAGTTTTTTTTTAATTTAATTTTTAATAATTTTGAGTTTGAAAACAGGCGTTTTTAATTTGGATTGCCACCCGTTAGCTTAAGTTCTTAATCTTAAAGTATGTGTTACGTCGGTGTTGTCGTGGTGCCTCGTCCTTGGGGGACATAGGGCTGAGGAAGTGGCCGCCCGGATAGCAGACACGATTTGTGCAGCTGAGCTCGCCGGATTTGGGGTGGGTTCTTTGGACGCCACTATCCTCTCCAAACGTAATCAGAACAAATATTTACGTGCCTGAAAAATAGAAGAAATCGTTTGTCCGTCTATCTTTCTGTCCACATTGCCCCGCAAGCATATTTATGCTTGATCGTGAAAACGATCAGGCTATGTTTTGGCCGTTTTCCCTCCCCAATCGCAAATTTCGTGCGCCTTTGGATCGTCGCGGGCCGTGCAATACGATCCCCTTTTGTACATGTCGTTCGTCAAAAGTTATGTCATTTTCTTGACCCAGTCTTCCAGTTGTACCAATGCCCCTCTTTTAATGGGTTTCTACCAATGCATTTTTGTTGTTTAAGTTCACATTACAAGTTTATTAGAAAGGTTGGTTAATTGTGTATTGGACATTTAAGTATGTCAAAAGGTGTGTTATAGCTATTCTGAATTGATTTAAATTGTGCAATTAATATTTAGGTGTATTTAGAATATAGTGTATTTTGGGAAGCTAATATTTTGTCATATGGTATATAGTGTATATGGGGCACGATTATATATATATATATAAATATGTCTGGTGGTATTGGGGAAAATGTCCCGTTGACTCACCCTCTGTTATTCCATCGTTGAGAGCTCTCGTTCCGAAGTTGAGGTTTTAATTTATTGGAAGGTTAGGCAGAATTAATAATATATATATATATATAATATCGTGCTTTGTTTTTGGGGTAATAAATTCACTAAATGCACAAACTTTGATTAAAAAAAAAAAAAAAAGTGTATTGATGTTGAGAAAGGAGTTTATATGTTCAGGAAATGGTTGAGGCGGCTTTGCTTTTATATTTTTGTTGTCGGATTGTTTATGTTAGGTCGTTGTTGAACCAGGATCAGCTTTGTTGGTGAATTGGTTGCTCCTTCATGTTGGTCGAGGCTCCTCAATTACTTGTCCGATCTCTTGGCTATCCGAGACATCCTTCAGGGTTTTATGATGTTGAAAATTGGGGTTGTGGTTAAAGGTTGCACAGTTTATTGCAAAATGTTGAATGTCCTTCAGGATTCACATGGTCCGCGGCACTGTTCGACGGGATTTTGTAACTGACTGCATCGCACATTTTTTCGCGGTCGCGAAAAGCTATCCGACTTTTAAACTTATGCGCTTTGTACGCATTCACTTTGGTCTTGGGGGACTTCGACTCTTTCCGACCAGACTTCCCGTCCTTAACTCTGACTTCGACCATCTCAGTACGGCTATATTGGGGTCTTTTATATCCAAAGACTGTGCCAAGTATTGCCTAGGAATCTCCGGAATGGAACACAAAAGTGTTCTCACCTAGTGTCATCCATTCCCCTCTTTTCGCCTATTGGCTGGGGTTATATTTGGGTCGTCTTTGTTCTAATGTTTGCTAGTTCAGCAAGATCTGCGGTGCTGGGTTGCAGCTGATTGCATGGCCCAATTTGGCGAGTTTGGGCGGTGTCATCTGGTCGAGCCACATTTTTGTGCAATCTTGCCCGTGTTGATTTTCTAGCGCACTAGTACATTGGCTATTTTTGATTTTCTTAGGACTTTGGCCAAATTCCATCTCAAATTAGTTCAGAAGCTATGTGAGCGCTCTTGCACTAGCATACTCCTGCAATGTTTTTTTCTTGATTGTCTTTCTCGGAACCACGTTCTTAAATGTACTGAATTAAGGATCTCGTTTTAAAGTTATGAATTTTTAAAGTCAATTTTTTCCAAAAATTCAAAGTTTTTTTTTTTTTTTTTATTTTTTTTTTTTACCCTTGCAATTATATTTTTAGTCAGAAGTTTGCAACGAAGTATATATATTCTTGATCAGCATCACTAGGCGAGTCGATCTAGCCATGTCCGTCTGTCCGTCTGTCTGTCCGTTGCTACGCAAACTAGACTCCCGAAATCGGACCACTACATCTTATAGGTACCATAGGAACAACATGGTCAAAAAGACACATTTTCGCTATTTTTTAAGATATCCAAATGAAACTTCATATATGCTACTTTTGTATTAAATTTAAAAGCAGATTTAAATCCTTATCCAAATCGAACCATTATATCTTATAGCTGCCATAGAAAGAATCGGAAAATTAATAGAAAAAAAATTATAACTTCGCCGTTTTTAAACATATTTCTATAAATTTTAAGATATAGGTATATTTTACAATTTCCAAATTACGGTTTTAATTTCATTAAGATACCATATAGCTGGCATAGGTTCGATCGGTAAATTTATATGAAAACAAGAAGGGAAGCTAACTTTGGTAAGCCGAAGTTTGTTTACCCTTGCAGTCTGCAATTGGATCATTGAAAGTCGATACATTTTGGTAAAATTTAAAAAATATCGAAGTTTTTACATTTTTATAAAATTTACCTACACATTTTACATTTTCGTATAAATCAACCGATGTTTAGGGAAATGTTGAATGCACTTTTAGAAATGGGGGAGATTATAGGTATTCTAGAAATGAGTAAAAAATTATAATCATATCTTAAGTTTTCAAGTTATTTAAGAAGCTTTCACTTCGTGAAAATTTATTTTAAAATTAAAAAATGACGAAACCGTAAAAAATTTTGAGTCATATTGAGTTATTAAAACTTAGTTTATCTTCTTCATTTAATAATTGATTAAGTATCATTTATAGCCAATAACAGATGTCTAATCCCTTCGCATAAAGTCAAGAAGGTCCTCGCATCGTTTCTGGGAAATTTTACTTCAGGACACATTAATTTTCTTTTTTCAATGCGATCTAACGGGGGTTGACTTGGAAGCAGTAACTGATGTCAGATCACAGGTTTTCGATAAAATTAGGGTCAAGCTGCTGTTAAGGGCGCTTCAAAACTAACACATAGGCATTCCATTAGCTTTATTCTGTTTATACCCGCTACCCAGAATGTATGTAACAGACAAAAGGAGAAGTCTCCGACCCTATAAAGTATATATATTCTTCATCAGCGTCACCAGCCGAGTCGATCTAGTCATGTCCGTCTGTCCGTTTGTCTGTCCGTGTGAAACAACAGATCTCAGAGACTATAAGAGTTAGAGCTACAAAATTTGGTGATAACATTGGAATCTGTTGCACGCAGATCAAGTTTATTTTTAAATTTGGCCACGCCCACTTCCGCCCCCGAAAATCATAAAAAACGGTTTATGAGCTATAGTCGTAATTTTCGACTTAAATTAAATAGATAAAATAAATAAGTTGGCAGTCGCGGATGTGTTGTGAAATTTGAGTAAAATCGGATGATAAACATGGAAGTTATTAAACAATACAGTTTCTGTGTATGAAGAAGCATACAGAGAGAGAGAGAGAGAGAGAGAGAGAGTGTTGAGAGCGCACGTTCGTGTTGCCTAGCAACATTTGCCTTTTTTGGGTGTTGCGCAACATGTTTCTAGCAACATTTGTTCTCATTTGTCAACATTTTCTTTTCTTTTTTCATGTCTATGTGCTATTTAATTTCACCCACAATGGATTGGGTACCGGGTATCTCACAGTCGGTCACACTCGACTGTAGCTTTCTCACTTATTTTCTGGCTAATGTCCTCTTAAAAGACTTACAAGTGGGATTTCATATTCGCACACACTTGCCAATCACGGATGGGTTTGTACCTACTCCATAGTAAAAAAAAGCAGGGCTATATCAGTACCCATGGACCTCTAAGCTTAATGGCTGTTGTGGTATAGTGAGGTTGGTGTTTTGTGCTTTTTAGACGTCGGACATATGACAGAGATTCACAAAAAAAAAACCCACCTTGCTCTTATCTGACCAAAAAAAAATTTAATTTTTTATATGTCAACTTTTCATGCTCCTAGGCTAATGTCCTGTGACTAGCAATATGCCGCTCATTTAAAGGTGAGCTTTTTTTGGGCTGCAGACTTTTGGTTTATGTTGCGTGAGATATGTTTGCTCTATTGCATTCGTTATAGGCTACTTTTAAGCTCAGTAGAAGACTTGAAAGGATCCAACTTGCTCTCAGAAATTGACATGACATAAAAATGGGTCAGGAATCGTTTTTGTTCACGTTTTTTAGTCGTTTATGATATTTTCTAATGTTTTATTAATATATTTTACCAATTAACCAACTTTTCTGTTTGATTTTAATTGATTTGTTTTTTGTAAATAACACGCTTTTCCGCTCTGCACTGTCCAACGTCCTATTCTAATGTTTTTTACTATTCTTTAGTATTAAAACAATTTAATTATAATCATATCTAATAAACAAGTGCTTTTTTTCAAGACAATTTAGCGAAACTTAAAGGATTTGCTAAAAATTTTTGTAGAGATGCTATATTTTTTCGGTATTTTTACAGTCTTTTCAACAAAATTTTTCAACAAAAACAAAAAAAAAATTTGACAGGAATTTCAAGAACAATATCATATTTTATTGTTAAGTGAAATACTAAACAATAAAATAAAAATCAAAATTAAAACAAAAACAAGTGTAACCTATTTTTTTTTTATCGAAATTAAAATGTGCTCCAGCGGTGCTAAAATTTTTTTTTTCGCAACTGTAGATATAATATAATTAGAAGATCATATATTTAATTTGAGCCCAATATCTTTTAAAATGGCGAAAATATGACATTTAAGCCCTAACGTACCTATGGCAGCTATAAGATATAGTGTTCGAATTCCGTTCCGTTTCGACATATACACTGGCTCACAGCTTATTTCAACCAGACCCAACCTAAAACTTTAAAATAATATAAAAGATGAACCAAAAGGATAATCCAAATCTTTTAAACGCACAATGATTCTCTTATGTTTAAACTTAATATTTATTCATTTCACGTATTTTTAATTAATTTCTATTTTTTTTTTTTTTTATTTACAACGAAAAAACAACGAAAAAGAAGGTCACAGCTCATTTTAACCAAATAGTTTGCAGCTGTCCAATGCACCGTTAGTTATACAAATGGCGGCTCGTTTTTATTCCCGGTACCCATAGGGTACAAGGGTATTATGTGTTAGTGCCAACCGAGAATGTATGGCATGTATGACATGATCGACTCAGCTGGTGTACATCTAAATCTAAGGAAAGGTCATATATTTAATTTGAGCCCAATATCTTTTAAAATTGCGAAAATATACATACAAACACTACATCCAAGTTACAGCGTCCCCACTTATAAATAAATATTTATTACTATCGTCTCACATAATTATTTATATATTAGTTATAAAAAAAAAAATACAAGGCTGCCCAAAGTGCAAACTTCAACATACATTCATACATATGTACATCCCGACAAATTTAATCGCAGTTAAACGCTTCCCCATCTCCTTATCTCCGCATAATGCACAAACAAACATACATACGCATTATCTCCGAGAACAGTACCGGTAACAGTACACTGCGGGGAAACTAAATGAGTGCGAAAAATAAAATAATATAATGAATTATTTTTTTGTGTAGTTCCAACTAACTTATACGTGGGCTGCTACATATATTTCTGGCCTAATAATGAAAATACGAATATTTATTAAGGAAAATAGTTTTATTGTTTTTCAAAATATTCTCCATCAAGATTTACACACTTTTGCATGCGCTCAAACCAATTTTCGAAGCACTTTTTCCACTCTGATTGACACACCTCAAAAACATGGTTTTTGAATGCTTCAACAGCATCTTCTGGCGACGAAAATCGTTGACCACGCATTTTCTTCTTGATGTGAGGGAATAAAAAGAAGTCATTTGGTGCCAAGTCAGGACTGTACGGCGGATGACCCATCAATTCGACGTTTTGGCCAGTCAAAAAGGCGCTGGTTTGAGCCGATGTGTGAGAGCTCGCATTGTCATGGTGCACAATGATTCGTCTTCCCTTGTTCGTTTTTCGAATTTCACCGAAGACTTCAGGCAAACAAATGGTGGTGTACCAATCAGAATTGACCGTCCTACGTTGCTCAAGAGGAACAGTAGCCACATGACCAGTTTTTGCGAAGAAACAGGCGACCATTTGCTTCGAAGTGCTTCTTCCACGAACAACTTTCGTTGGATTTGGCTCGTCTTGGAAGACCCACACGGTCGATTGCTGTTTTGTTTCGGGCTCATACGCATAGATCCATGATTCGTCACCTGTGACGATCTTATAAACGTCTTTTGAAGCACCGCGATCGTATTTTTTCAGCATTTCTTTACACCAATCCACACGAGCCTTCTTTTGAGCGATTGTCAAATTGTGCGGGATCCAACGAGAACAATGCTTTTTTACAGCCAGGTGCTCATGCAATATCGAATGTATGCTGGTGGAAGAAATGCCTAGGGATGCCTCTATCTCACGGTATGTCACATGACGGTCTTGCATTATTAGTTCACGTACGCCATCGATGTTTTCTGGCACAACGGCTGTTTTTGGACGACCTTCGCGGAATTCGTCTTTGAGGGAGCGTCGGCCACGATTGAATTCGTTGTACCAGTTTTTCACAGTGCTATAGGATGGTGCTTCATAGTCATACAAAGATTTAAGTTCATCGTTGCACTCTTGTCATGATAATCCACGCCGAAAGTTGTGAAAAATGATCGCACGAAAATGTTCACGAGTTAATTCCATTTTTTTGCGAAATTGATTTTTTTAAGTAACTGTAAACAACACAAATGATAGTCGTACGTCAAACCGTTCTGAGTACGTTTATGCTTAAAAATGTCGAACTTTTCAATGGAAATGTCAGATTCCACCTAACAACACTTAGTGTTGCCTAGGCCAGAAATATATATAGCAGCCCACGTACATTTAGAAATCAAAGTGCGTCTCTATATCCACATTAGTGTGACCGTATATACTTTGCGGTGGCCCTAAAAATATTAATTTAATTTATTCATTTCCGACCAAAAACATTAAAAATAACTATATTGTTCCCCTACGCCGATTTTTCACAAAGTACTAAAGCGTACAATATTATTATAATTCGCAAAATTAAATATATATATGTATATATATATACGCTACACACATTCCAGTTATCTATTAGTCTTATTCCAGTGTTCCATTCCACACATTCCAGTGTTTTGATTTCCATTCCACACATTTCAGTGTCTCCATTCTACACACTAGTTTTTCATTCCTGTGTTCCACCTGACACATATAAAATATACTGATTCAGTATGACTCCAGCCGTTTTTAAATAAATTTATTTTGACTTCCGACCACCTGATTAGATTTGAGGCACAAGTCTACAATCCAGCAGCGCCCAGTACATCCCAATATACGTGCAAGGTCCATCTCGACCAAGTTCGAGCGTTATGGGATAAGGTCGAAAGAGAGCTTGCTTCAGTTGGTTCCGAGGGCGATGCCAACTATTCAGGCAAAATACGAAAATTCTAATTCTGTTTATGGAAGAGAAGAGCTCTTCAAAATCAGCTCAAGTCGAACCTGCTCCGCCCCAAAATGATATTCCGTCTGACTGTCGGCTTCCTCCGTGCGATACGGAAGTTTTCTCACCCCTGTAGAAAAGCTGTTAAATTTAAATGCCAAGACTAGTGGCGAAGCTAATTCCATAGTTTCCAATTCGCCATTCACCAACGATGCTTTCCGCTCAGCATGGGACAACCTAACTGAGCGTTTCGAAAATAAGCGTTCGCTGATGAACAGCCAACTGAAAAGATTGTTTAATGGGCAATCCATCGCAGAAGAATCTTTCTCATCCTTGAAGGAGCTTCAGGGCACCATTCAAAGTTGCCTTTCTTCTCTAGAAATGTCCGAGCTTCCGACTGAGAACTGGGACTGTATCCTGGTTTATCTATGCTCCACAAAGCTTCCAAAGCATTCGCTTTCTATGTGGGAGCAACCCATACAAAATAAAACGGAAATTCTGAAGTGGCTAAAGCTAAATTCAGTCCTTACTTAGCGCCATAGAACTTTGCAGACTATTGATTCAATTCAACCTTCTAAGTCCTGCATTCCCGCCCAAACCGACAGCCTCCAACTTGTCCCCAGGAATAAATTCCTTTAGTACGAGAGTGGTTCCAAAAGCGACAATCACCAACTTGTCCCCACGAATAATTCATTCTTACAGTACGAAAGTAGTTTCAATACCGAGAAGTTGCGATTTGTGTTCTAAAGAGAATCATCCAATCCGTACATGTCCACGATTCCTACAGATGACGGTCGTCGTTTTTCGTATATCCAACGAAAACAGCTCTATTTAAATTGCTTTGCAAGACTTCCACTTGCCGCGGTCGGAATCATACGTTGTTGCATCCAAGCAACGCTTCCTCCAATGTTCCAAGTCCTCCTGATTTTGCAAGGCCAGTTTCTGCTCTAATCCAAAGGATTTCCACATTCTCCGCGCAAGTTACGAAAGCTCCCGATTACTCAAGCTACTGGATTCCTTATAACGACATCAAAAGCAGGCGATCCCGAGCAGAATGTTCACGCTAGATAGGCGCTCAGTTTCCAGCGACAGTGTCGAGCAGCAGTTTATCCAGATGTTTCTATCTCGCTAGCTAGCACTGTATCCCCGCTCTTAGCGCTCTCCCGATCTTCGTCTAGAAGTTCCGGTTTCCCCTCTCTTTCCTTTCCTCGCTCTTTCGCAAGTCTCCACTTTCCATTGGAGCAATCTATTTGAAGTTATATTGTCAGTACTGATTTCGAATTATACTAATAAACACTTCCGCCGCTTATCGCGCAAAACCCCGAAAAGTTTACGTGATATTATTTATCGAGTGCATTTCTAAGTTAAAGCCGCCCGCCTTCGAACATCGTTTGAGCTACTTGTTTGGTCGGAATCGTGCCGTCAATTGGGGTATTTTTTTTTTGTACCTCCGTAAACTTCGTAAAATACCGTTATTTTTCAATATTTTTGAGAATTTTTTTTTTTTTAAATAAAGTTAGATATAAAGTACTTTATTTTTAAAAACCTCCTGAAAATTGTCTATTTTTTAATGTGTCAAAATGGTACAGCCCCTTTATAACAATGATGATATCGATCATAAGTATCGCGAGAATACGAACTATACGGACACACTACAACTCGAGAAATAAAATAAAACACAAACAATCAGCGGATTATTTTTTTCACTTAAAAAAATCATTTAAAAAATCGTATCTATAGAAAAAAATTATAATTAAATTTTTGCGATCTGGGGGTCCAACTTAACCAGAATTTTGAGTGTAAACAAGTGTAATTAATAGATAAACAAAAAGGAAACCCCAGTTTATGCACACAAAGAATGCATAGAATACATATTGTATTGCAGAAACATCTTATATATCACATTTCGTCGACCAGGGTTAAACCACTAATTTTAATACAAATTAATTAATAATTAGTAATTATGTATTACAATTTATATTAACAGGTTGAGCTGGATGAACATGGAAACGTTCTAGAACTAAAGCTAGCTGATTTTGGACTAGCCTGCGAGGTAACAGAACCTCTCTATGCCGTCTGCGGTACGCCCACTTATGTGGCACCCGAAATATTGCTTGAGGTGGGCTACGGATTAAAGGTAATTTAATAACGTTTTATTGAAGTCTACACGTTCAAATTGAATAATTTTCTTTTTTTTTGTGTGCTTCAAAAAGATTGACGTATGGGCCGCTGGCATCATATTGTATATTTTGCTATGCGGATTCCCACCCTTTGTGGCACTTGACAACCAACAGGAACCCCTCTTCGATGCGATTATATCGGGGGTTTACGAATTTCCTGATCCCTACTGGTCCGATATAGGAGACGGAGTGCGCGATTTAATAGCCAACATGTTACAATCGGATCCAGATGTTCGCTTTACAAGCGAAGATATCCTGGATCATTATTGGACAATGGGCAAGAAGGAAAATGGCTGCGGCGATTATAACAGATGAATTATGGTCGTGTGGGGCGTAATATTAATATTTCGCGCGCACTATTAACCTATTATATGCAGTGTAGCAAAAGCAGATATTGTATTAAGTATTTTAGAATGATATTTCTTATGGGCTTTTATTTATTTATATACAAATAGAATAGTCGCTGTGCAGCGACAACCAAAACAACTTAGTGGGCAGCAATGAGTATATGGCGACAAAAAACTAATAGAAAAACATAAAAATTGTAACATTTTTAAAATTCCAATATGCTACATTTTTAACGGTAAATTTCGCTACATTTTTATTATATCATGAAATTTTGCTATGTTTGTTTTGAATTGGAAATAAATAAAATTGCACTTGTGTACATTTATATATTGATTTTAAACGTGCTTCGTGTGCGTTTGTTTAGTTTGATATATCTTTGCTGCGTAAACAAAAGAAATTAAGTAACATTCAGTCTATTATGAACTACAATAAAAAAATATAATCAAATATTCGGATTACTGATATTTATTTAGGTGTAGTTTTGTTCGGTTTTGGGTTCGTCAATAATTTAAAGGTTACAAAAAAAAAAAGTTTCTGGAAACTGCTGGTTAAAATAAAGGAGAATTCAATATCAATTTGCTTACAAATGTTTGCCGTTCCACAGAGCTCCTAGTGATTTTATTTACCTACGCTTACACTGCTGGTCAAAGCTGTAACACGATTTTTATACGGTCTATATCTCGTCTACATTATGTATGCTAAATATCGTTGTCTCATTTCGTTGGTGGCTTATTTTAATATGATTTCTAAGAATTTCAAGCCATTTGACTTATAAAAGGAAATATGTCAAAGAAAAATGTTAACAACAAATATAAGAGTTTTGCACTCAACCCATGGGTTTTTTAAACAAATTAATTTGGGGTTTGTTTTTGATGAAATTAAACATTAAACATTGTGTTTTAGTAAACGAAAAGACAACCGAAAACCCCTAGCATTTATATGCAATTTTTATACTACAGCTAAACTTTTTTACTTTTTATTTTTAATCTCTGTGGACGCCCGTCCACGAAGTGACGGTGAGCACCGAAAGTGCGCGCAAAGCGACTACTACATATATATATATACATTTAGAATTACAAATCAGCTTACAAGTAAAGTTATCGCTGTAGGAAAAGGTTGTGCATACTTGGACTTAAAGAAAATCAATTGGTTCAGGAAAAATGGGGGAGAAAGTGCAAATGCATTTATTTTTCATTGGAGCTGTTGAGGCCGGTATACTATACACGTAGTAGCACAGATTTGAAAGCGCGCTACACCTTAATCATCTCAATCCGACACTCTGTTCAAAAGATATTCAATAAACAACATTTGGTCGACCTTTGAATTAATTCGCGGCTTTATTATTATTTTATTAAACGGCTCCAGCTGTACAACTTTTGTTTTACCACCTTTTGGTTTTCGCCCTAGTTTGGCGGCGAATCTAGTTTAGAATGCTAGATTTCCCACGCCATAGCTTTTAAACGACTAAGGTTACAGGAACGTTTTATATGTCGTTAGAAAGGTATTTTGAAATGCTAATCATTTTGTCCTAACATAATTTATCTAAATGTAATATTTAATAATTTTTAATAAAAATAAATTTTTCTTTAAGGTTTTCGTAATTTGCTTGGGCCAAGGGAGTTTCGAACTGATTTGCTGCACTGCATTCTTAAAATATTGTCGCTTTTTATAGAACAAGTGTTTAAGATATATACATATATAGTGCGCCAACTGCCGCGAATTATATAATTTAGGGTGTAGCCTACAGGTCTGAGCGTCGGGTTTGTGTTGTTTTTGGAAAGGACAGCATGAGTTCAAATCACGCTCAATCCAAAGATTTTTTGTATTTTTTATTTCAGTTGCTTATTTTGTTTTTTCCTTTATATTCAATTTATACATTTCATTTCAGTTCTACGAGAGTTGGGTAATGCAACGAAATTGAACAAAGATAATTATGTTATTTTTCGTTATTTCTTATTTACACTCTCTGTTCTGCAGTTTTGCGCCACTTTTTCGTAAAACGTATACATTTGTATACAAACAAAGTTTGTGAAACCCGGAGCACCGAAAACGTACTTTTTTGGTCGAAAACGAAAACCGAAAGTAAAAACTGGAGCCTGCCTGAAATTGAATATATTTTTTTTAAGAAATATAATCAAACCAGCTTTTTTTGTTATCGTTGGACATAAAATACTGAAAGCCATAGGGTGCCGGTATTAAACTACTTTTTAAATTTTTGTTAATATTAAACTTACAGACATAAAAAAAATGTTGGGAAATTAAAAATGTATTGCTAAAATTTAAATTAAGGATCATATATGGGCATTTCCCAGCATTGCGAACACACGTTCGTACGCTATCTGCCTATAAAACTAATCATAAAAATAATAAAAATAAAAATAATAATAATGTATCTTTAATTTGAGACCCCACCTTCTAAATTTAACAAAGTAGTTTATTTTCGATAATTGAAAAGGTAATCTCGCGAACACACATCTCGAACGCACACTTTTTTCGTCATGTTTTTTATCTCACGTTTTCGTATGAATAACTTATGAAAAAAACGTATTATGTACTTAATAGATATTAAAGAGAAGATTTGGTAGAAAATGGGCCAACATTTCGTATGTTTTGCATGCGAAAAATTAAATATAAAAATGCTTTTAAAAATACCAAACAAATACTGAAATTTTAGTTTTTTGGGCGATTTTCACATGAAAACAATATGGCAATATGGATATGCAAAGGATCATTGACCAACGAGTAGACGCGTTGCTGGAGCAAGGGTGCGTAGATCTATCCCGTAGCCTGCATAGCGCCCTTTTGGTGCTGGTAAAGAAGAAAACCGGTCACTGGCGTATGTGTGTCGACTATCGGCATACCCACAGCCACGGGCTAATCATATTCTCGAACTTGTAAGGAACGCGAAGTTTATTATTCAACGATATGGAATACCTCTGTGTTGTGAGGAGTTGTATTTAAACTCCCCACCAAGCGGGGCAAGGGTACGGGGGGGGGAGGATGAGGACTGCCTAGCAACAGGCAGTGCCGATGCAGGTGTCCACCACAAAGGAGACGCCGCTAATATAGCGGGACTCTGGTGGACGTTGGACCCGGTGGCGTGATCGGCGGCCGTGGACTTTGGCCGCCAAGGAGGAGACGCCGATAAATAACGGGACTCGGGCCGGACTTTGGACCCGGTCACGCGATTTGCGCCGGACTTTGGACCGGGTCGCGTGACCGATGCGTGCAGGAGTAACGGGACTGGCAGAGCCTATAAAAGGCCGAGGGCGCAGGCGCACGTCAACTAGTACGAGTGCGAGGATTCAAGCGAGTGCGTCAACGGAGCCAGTGAAAGTAACCCAGTAACCAAGATCAAGAAGCAAAGTCGAGAAGTTCGGAGCTTGAAGTGGCAAGCCTTCCGAGCAGAGACTCCAAAGCTGAGATCTGTCGCGTTCAGAGGGTACGGTCACGGAGCCAAGGAACCAAGGAACCAAGGAGTCAACATTCCAAGGAACAGCGAGGTCCTGTGGCAAGGACCAATCGGAGAAATCAACGGTCGAGTGGATTCAAGTTGTGGGAGTTGCGCGCGTGGCTAGGCTTTGCCGGGCGATACACCGTGTCGACGATATCCCAGACCAAGGCGCAGAGCGGGCGATAAGGGTGGCTAGGCTTTGCCGGGCGATACATCCTGCTAGCTCTGTGCTGGAAGCTGCAAAGCGGGCGTTCGGAGTGGCTAGGCTTCGGCTGGGCGATACACTCTGCTAGCTTTGCAGTGAGGTCGCGAAGTGGGCGTTCGGGGTGGCTAGGCTCCGGCTGGGCGATACACCCTGCTAGCTTCGGCAGCGAGATAACCGAGAGACGGGCCAGAAAGGAGTGCAGCCGCACCCGGAAGGAGCAGACGCAGCAAAATTCTATCCGAAATATCCGATTAAAGTGCAATAAACACCTGAAGATTAACTTAACCCGAAGCGTTCTCTCTGGGCGGGCATCACGTTTAATATAAATTTGGTGGGACGAGCCCACGATCTCGACTGAGCTAGCCGCACGTAATCGTTGCGAGCCAAACCCAGGAAATCAGCTCGTTACATCTGGCGCCCAAAAACGTGATTGTCCAAACAAAGAGAAAAACAACAAGAACGCAAGATGGGGAAAAGTTGGATAAAGAACATAAAAAAGGAAGAGTACGATGGCGTGGCAAAGACGTTGGGCATACAGCTCATCGGCTCGGTCGACGCCATGAGGAAAACCTTATCAGAATTCGTAGAGGAACACGGAACAGACCCAGAGGTGGCTGTAACGTTGGCTAAGCTGGAGGAAAGATTCAGCAAGATCCCAAGCATAAAAATACAGCTAGCAGACCCAGAAGCCCTAATAGCAAGCCTAGATGTCACAAGCATGCAGGACACAAGCAGAAGCAGGGAGTCGAGCAGTGATAGACGCCCGGAGGAGAAAACGGAAAAGCCAGACTACGCGAAGGTCGCAAAACAAGTGCGCGAGTGGAGCTTCAAGTATGACGGAAACGACAAGCCTCTGGAGTTCCTGGAGCAAGTGGAATGGTATGTCGCAACATACGGCCTCGACCTTAACCTGATCCCCAGAGCGATGCCAGAACTCCTACAAGGCAAGGCGTTGAAGTGGTTCATAGCCAACAACAAGTTATGGCAAAGCTGGGGGGAGTTCATCTACGACTTCCAAAACTTCTTCTTGCCGAGAGGTTACATGGAGAAGCTGGCTGACCAGGTAAAGCAGCGCAAACAGAAATACGGCGAGAGATTTAAAGACTACATGGTGGAAATTCAAACCCTAATGCGGCCACTGCGAATGTCCAGAAGGGAGTCACTGGCACGAATCCTAGAAAACAGCACGCCAGCACTCCGCATATTTATGCGCCCGTACGAGTGCAAAAACCTCGATGCCGCAATGGCACTGGCCGACGAATTCGAAGAGCTCGACCAGCAGCGGGAAGAATTCGAGAGGGAAAACGCTGCCCACAATGCCAGGTCCCATCCACAACAAAGGACAGAGCAGAGTGCGGTGTGTAGAAGATGCCAGGACGAGGATCACCCAGGTGGAAACGCGCAGCACAATCGGAGACCAGCGGTGCCCCAACGGGAGTTCGTGCAAAACCCAGCACAAGCATGCCGGAGGTGCGGAGGGCAAGAACACTGGGCGAGAGAATGCCGGAATCAGCGGATCGTGTTCTGCTGGATATGCGGGAGGGTCGGAAGAAGGACGGTAGAATGCTGCCAACCGTCGGGAAACGCTCAGCCATCCCAGCCTGTGAGAGGCCAGCAGGGATCGCAAGGCTCCGCCTCGCAAAACTAATGGGGAACCTAACAGCCGAGGAGACACAACTGACCGCAACGGTGCTGATAGGCGGAAGCCAAGTCAGAGCAACGGTGGACACAGGAGCCACAGCCAGCTTCATAAGCGAGACGTTGGCGGTCACTCTACAACGAGCTGGAACAAGGAAGCCCATTAAGCGACAAGTGCATATGGCAGACGGAAGCCGAGTCCAGATCAACGAGTCAGCTACAACAACAAAAACAAAGAAGTCGTTAGCAGCGGAAGAAGAAGACGCGAACCGGAGGGCAAGGGAGGGGATACGAACCAGCGGGCAATTCGCGATCCAGGTCCCAGGAATCGGCATCGGTGACCCTGATCTGCGAAGGCCGGCACAATCGAAGATCCGGAGGAGTTCTGACGAGGGGCTGCAGCAGGCGCCACCTTAGTCCCGCTGCCGGTTCCGCTGCCGTCGTCGCCGCAGCGCTCATCGGCCGCTGCCGGACAGGTAATGTTCCACCTCGATCCCGATGTCGTCGCCGCGGCCACCGCAGTCGCAGCGCTGTCCGTCCACTGCCCGGCCGCTGCCGGAGAGGTGATCTTCCAGCATCCAAAGGCCTATGAGGCCTACCGGAGGGAAAACAACTCCAACTTTCACGGAAAATGCAAATTCACTGGCCGGCAGTGATGGGGAAAATGCATAGATCGACGGATCAAATTATCGATAGGTGGAAATATCGATAGTGATCGAAGGGGTCTGGTCACACAAACGGTTGGTATTTTTCCAGGCCGATCGACACGGGCAAATACCAGATCGGGAACAGTGTGACCAGGAGGAGTGCGGTATGTTAATACCGGCCAGAGATGAGAATACCGCGGAGGAAGGCGGGAATTTTGAAAATGGAGAGGACGTACCCGAGGGCCAATTCCCGAAGGAAAGCAGCAGTCTTTTTGCGTTTTCGAAGGAAGGGGAAAGTGTGAGGAGTTGTATTTAAACTCCCCACAATGCAGTGTGCAGTGGATGCACACTGCCGAGGGCAGCAGCCGCTTGGCAACCAAGCGGGGCAAGGGTACGGGGGGGAGGATGAGGACTGCCTAGCAACAGGCAGTGCCGATGCAGGTGTCCACCACAAAGGAGACGCCGCTAATATAGCGGGACTCTGGTGGACGTTGGACCCGGTGGCGTGATCGGCGGCCGTGGACTTTGGCCGCCAAGGAGGAGACGCCGATAAATAACGGGACTCGGGCCGGACTTTGGACCCGGTCACGCGATTTGCGCCGGACTTTGGACCGGGTCGCGTGACCGATGCGTGCAGGAGTAACGGGACTGGCAGAGCCTATAAAAGGCCGAGGGCGCAGGCGCACGTCAACTAGTACGAGTGCGAGGATTCAAGCGAGTGCGTCAACGGAGCCAGTGAAAGTAACCCAGTAACCAAGATCAAGAAGCAAAGTCGAGAAGTTCGGAGCTTGAAGTGGCAAGCCTTCCGAGCAGAGACTCCAAAGCTGAGATCTGTCGCGTTCAGAGGGTACGGTCACGGAGCCAAGGAACCAAGGAACCAAGGAGTCAACATTCCAAGGAACAGCGAGGTCCTGTGGCAAGGACCAATCGGAGAAATCAACGGTCGAGTGGATTCAAGTTGTGGGAGTTGCGCGCGTGGCTAGGCTTTGCCGGGCGATACACCGTGTCGACGATATCCCAGACCAAGGCGCAGAGCGGGCGATAAGGGTGGCTAGGCTTTGCCGGGCGATACATCCTGCTAGCTCTGTGCTGGAAGCTGCAAAGCGGGCGTTCGGAGTGGCTAGGCTTCGGCTGGGCGATACACTCTGCTAGCTTTGCAGTGAGGTCGCGAAGTGGGCGTTCGGGGTGGCTAGGCTCCGGCTGGGCGATACACCCTGCTAGCTTCGGCAGCGAGATAACCGAGAGACGGGCCAGAAAGGAGTGCAGCCGCACCCGGAAGGAGCAGACGCAGCAAAATTCTATCCGAAATATCCGATTAAAGTGCAATAAACACCTGAAGATTAACTTAACCCGAAGCGTTCTCTCTGGGCGGGCATCACGTTTAATATAAATTTGGTGGGACGAGCCCACGATCTCGACTGAGCTAGCCGCACGTAATCGTTGCGAGCCAAACCCAGGAAATCAGCTCGTTACAGTGTGAAGCTATCATTTAATGGTAGTTTCACTTTTATTACATGTTACCCCTTGGTGGAACTTCCTATTTATTGGAATAACCTTTCCGCTATTCCGGCTATCTCTAATAGACTTTCGGATAGTGACCATTTAGAAGTTTTAGGTGATTTTAACATTCCTGGAGCTATTTGGTCCACAAATGAATCCTCAAATACTCTTTAAGTACAGCATGTCACGATTTTATTGATGGCTTGTTTTGACATTTCGCTGTCTCAAGTCAACCATGTACTAAATTGCTTAGATCGCTTGCTCTATCTCAGCTTTGTCTATGATCGAGCACGAGTCAGTTTGGTTAGGGTTCCGCCTTTGACATAACCCGAAGATCCATATCATCCTACCTTCAATGTAACTATCGACATTGGGACTGCTTTGGAGAATAAATCTGATCGGCCAGCTAAGAAAGTCCACATCTGACTTTAATCCGTATCTGACTTTAATTTGTCCGATCTTTACATGAGCACTGACATGGCTGGTTAATTTGATATTTTTACCCTTTTTACCCCTTGTACCCGGGTACCGGGTATAATGTGTTAGTGCCAACCGAGAATGTATGTAACAGGCAGAAGGAAGCATCTCCGACCCCATAAAGTATATATATAATCTGTTGCACGCAGATCAAGTTTGTTTTCACATTTGGCCACGCCTACTTCCGCCCTCAAAAATCATAAAAAACGTAAAATAAGCTATACTCGTTATTTTCGGGTTAAAGTTAATAGATAAAATAAATTAACGTTAAATAACGGACGTTTTCTGAAAATTTCAGTAAAATCGGATGATAAACATGCGAGATATTAGCAATAAAGTTAGAATTTTAACACATTCCCCTAAGGCACTGCTTTTGCTGTTGCAAGCTGTAGCCGACAGGTGGCGCATTCGAGCCTTGGCCGTGCGATATAATGGCGCCAACTGCAGAAGAAATGACAAAAGAATAGAGCAAAAAATGACAAAAAATAACATAATTCATTTTTTGGCGTCCCTATAAAATGTATCATTCATATTTAAGTATGACATTAAATTGTTTAGGCCGGGAGCTAATTCGAGAGGCGATTTATTTTAAGAAGTATCGAAGTAGAGTATGATAATGTATGTACAATTTTAAATAGCCTTTTAGTGTAAAGCACAAACGTTTAGGTACCAGGTATCTCACAGTCGAGCACTCTCGACTGTAGCTTTCTTACTTGTTAACAATGCCAAGAAGTTTTTTTTTACCGAATGTGTTCCGTTATACTATCCGTCAATCTCTAATAAGCCTTCCGGATTATTAAAGAGTTGAATCCATCAAAAACATTAAGTCCCGTCTCTATTCTTAATTTAAACGTAACGGTTCTTAAGCTGCCCATTGTGGCTAGTTAGCGACTCGTTCTAAGTTCAACGTGCATAACGCGCAGTGTTATAAGAACTTTTTGACTCGTTGTAGGGTTCAGTTCTCACAGGACCAAAACAGTTTTATAATTTTGTCAACACAAACAAGGCCTATAAAACATCCTTTCTCGCTTTCATTTGAAAATATGACAGCATACTATGATCAGGCAATCGCCGACCTTATTCTACTCCTTATTCTTCAGTCCACGCTTAAACGAAAGCTTGCATCTTTTGGATCTTCAACGTTTCAAGCCTGTTTATTCGCCAGGAATACCAAGCTGTGTGCCGAGGCCCTGTGAAGTCCCCTTCTAAAATTGTTTACCTTATCCATAGAAACATACCAGTTTCCCCTTATTTGGAAGGAATCATTCGTCATTCCTCTCTATAGAAGGATTTCTAAGTTGTCAGCCATCCCATAACAGTACCCTTGTAGATCAGTAATTTCCGAAATGTCAACATGGATTTATTAGGCGAAGATCAACGACAACTAACCTTTTGGAGTTCACTTTATTTATTATACGGGGCTTTCCACAAAATTTGTAGACAGATGTGATCTATACTGATTTTAGTACAGCATTTTACTCCGTTAATCATTCCCTTCTTGTTAGGAAACTTGATTTGTACGGATTCGTCGCCTGTGCGCAAGAGATCAGCTGTGCACGGCGAATTTAAGGCTACATCGAAACCGCTTTCCTAGATGCACCCTCTGCTGTCGCCGAAGAGAGAAGATGAGTCATAATTTGGAGTTCACTGAGTACAGTCGCATGCTGGTCGCGAACATTATATATGTTTTTAAACCTTTGTACAATTACTTATTAAATACAGAATATTATTGAAGTGCACAGAAATAACTGCGTCTACTAATTGAACTAAAGGCCCCAGAGCAGTTTTTGTTCCTCGATGAAACCTATGGTTTCACAACATTTTTGGTGCCCCATGAGGGGAAGTTCAATCCACTTTTCAATATTCTATCACCATATTCTATCACCAGTTCTGTTATTCGGCTCCTCGATTTGCACCGTAAGGAAGGGTACGCAAAGAAGACTCCAAAAGAAACGGCACTAACTCGGCAACTACAGAAATTGAGTGAAATCCAACAAACGGTGAGTGTTTATTGTGTTTGCATTTGTGTTGCGATCAAATTGAGTGTTTAGTTAAGTAAAGGGAAAAACTCAGCAGCATGGCGAAACCCAATACAGACGGAACAGCTTCGGAACTAGTTCCTAAGTCATATCAGGTAAACATACATTAACTATTTTCCCTGCAAACTGACCTGCTGACTCGATTAAGATCTTTATTTAAAAACTTTTAAAAGGATAGCTCCGATCAGAAAACAAACCCGTATTTTCAACTTCGATTACGCAAGGTAGATGAGTTATTTGCAGTTTCAACAAAACCACCAGCAGCTGATCGTGCAGCACTGCCCGAACTCTCATCCATATGTTCAGGAAGAGATAGCGTATCGCTTCGACGAGGAGCATTCAACATTAACCTATGCTATTTTGGAGGCGTTCGAAGCTAAATATCCAACAACCCCTGCAGCAAATTCTTCAGAAAATTCATCGACAGTCCAATAACATAACATGAGCATTACCGCAGACCGGTAATATTCCCAAATATTCTGGAAATTTTGTGGATTGGCCTGCCTTTTACGGCGCTCTCGTACAGCTCATCTACGACAACACGGCGCTATCAAACGTGCAAAAGTTTTATTTTATAAAGCAAGCATTGCCCATGGATTGCGATGAGGATGTCGCACAAATGGTTCTTACTGGGGGTAACTACGCTACCGCGTGGAAGTTGATTGTTCAGCGATACAATAATCCCAGGTTGGAGTTCATGCACCATATGAACGCTCTGCATGACTTGCCACAGATTACACAGGAGCGCTCGTCCGACCTTAAACATTGCCAATGTACGGATTAATATTCTACAACGATTATAAATTGCAATCAAACCGTGCGACCATTGGATTGCCCATCTTCTATTGACCAAACTCTCAAAAAAGATTCTGGAAGCTTGTGAGCACTACCTCGGAAATTCAGTACAAATTCCAACATTCACGTCATTGTCCAGAGTTTTTGGTCAAAGATTGTTTTGCGCGAAAGGGCATCGTGGATCGAGCTAAGGCATGTTTAAATTGCCTCAGCTTGCCGCATCCTCTTTCACAGTGCCGCAGCAACAAGAATTGTCAACAATGCGGCCACAGACACCATACCCTTATTATTATTATTATTATTATAATAGATAGAGTAGTTTACAAAACTAAACTAACTTAACTAGTATAGCGTTGGCTGCAGGGCCTTTGAATATACCCTTATATATTTTCCCAATGTTCCATCTACAGGTACCATTTCTTCACAAAACCGTACAACGTCACACCTCAATTGTCCCAGTGATCCCATACAGTCCGCGGTCATCGACTCCTCTGTAGGAGCACACACTGCGCGTCCACCTCGAACCATGCTTCTTGCCACAGCTTTGGGTAAGTTCCACAATTACGAGACTGGCCAATCAGCTGTCATATGCGCACTAGTCGATCCAGATTCAGAGGGCACGCTTATAACCGAACACATGGTTCAAGCGCTTAATCTCAAACGCCACTCAATCACCGCCGAAATATCTGGAGTCGGAGAATGTTCCACTAAGCGATGCAGATGCACCACTCACCTCTCATTGAGCGCGTGTAACAACGTTTAACACAGAAATCAACCCGGTATTTGTGTTGAACTCATTAACTAACCATTTTCCAAAGCAATCCGTAAATCTACCTAATTGCAGGCGCCTTGAAGGGCTGGATTTCGCAGATCCAATGTTCTTCGAAGCAAATCGGATTGATCTGCTGCTGGGAGTAGACATAATACCACAAATTATGCTGCCAGAACTGCGCAAAGGAAACGATAACCAACCGATTGCGCAGCGATCAAAACTTGGCTGGATTGTTTTCGGTCAGGTCAACTCAACTAACACACATTTCACTACCATCAGATGTCATCATACAAATTTGGAAAAGCTGGTACAAAAATTCTTCGACATTGATGAACTTAATTCTACGCGTTCCCTAACACCAGAAGAAGAATGGTGCGAAACCCACTTCCAAAAAACGCACATACGACAAGAAAACGGCAAGTACATGGTGCGTTTAGCACTTAAGAGTTTGTTTGACCCCTCATAGATTCTGGGATCACGACAAAATGCATTAAACCGTTTCCAAATGCTTGAACGAAAATTCCAAAGACAACCAGATCTTTATCACCGTTATGCCAAGGTAATTAATGAATATTTTGATTTAGGTCAAGTCAGCAAATTTACAACGACAGAGGAGCAACAGTCAACCAGCAGCAAAACCTATGGAACCATCTGCTCGTCTTGTACCCTCCCACACCACTCAGTGATAAAGGAAGAAAGCATCACAACAAAGCTGAGGATCGTATATGATGCATCCTGCAAAACCTCCAAGGGACGGTCCTTAAATTATGTCCTATGTACCGGACCTTCACTTCAGAATGATCTGGTAGGAGTTCTCATCAACTGACGTCTTCACAGATTCGTATTTGCAGCGTTATTTTGCAGTTAGCTCAAGATGAAAGTAGCACGTATCCTCTTGCAGGAAATGTTCTTCGAAATGAGATCTATTTAGATGATGTGCAGAGCGGGCATTCTACAAAAGTCGGAGCTCGAGACATTCGAGACCAACTAATTGCGAGTCTGCTTGCAGCCGGAATGGAACTCAGAAAGTGGTCTGCGAATCATCAAACGCTTTTGAGAGAAATTCCCTCGGAACATCTATCAAATTCTTGCATTTTGGAATTTGATAATCAGGCTTCTGTCAAATCCTTAGGCCTCTATTGGCACCCTAATCGTGATTATTTTGGCTTTAAAATCAAATTTCAGAATAATCCCATATTTACCAAACGATCTCTTCTCTCCACAGTCGCTTGATTATATGATCCTCTAGGGTTTATAACTCCAGTTATCACAACCGCTAAAGCGATCCTCAAAGAAGTTTGAAAAGCACGAATGGAACGCGACGACGGAAACCATTCTCCATTAGAATGGGATAAGCAGCTAGCATATCCGCTTCAGGATCTTTGGCATGAGTTCGTTTTCGGGGTCGTTTACGAAACGTAAAGCATCTGGCAATGGAGCAAAGAAACCCCATGATAGTGCCCCAAAACCATCCGTTTACGAAATCTCTTGTGCAAAATGCACATCGGATCGCGTTACGTACATGGTGGCACCGAGCTCATCCTAGCTACGATCAGACATAAATTTTGGCTTGTGAATGGAAAACAAGTTGTCAGTTCGCAAATGCATACTCTGCTTTAGACATCGCCCAAAACCAAGTACACATATGATGGCAGACCTTCCGAGCCGAGCCTTTATTGCAACAGGAGTTGACTACACTGGAGCATTTGAAATACGAGCCTCCCAATTCCGGGGAAACACAACATATAAGGCATATATTGCCGTATTTAGTTGTCTAGCTACGAAAGCAATTCATTTCGAAGCTGTGACGGGATTGTCAACAGAACACTTTCTAATGGCCTTAAATCGTTTCATCTCCTGTCGTGGATACTGCCAGCACATGTATAGCGATTGCGGCACCAATTTTATTGGAGCTGATACAGCACTTCAGAGCAGGAACTACAATTTTCTACAAGAGCTTTCTAAAAAAGTAGTCCCCTTGCTAGCGCTTTATCATATTCAGTGGCATTTCAACCTACCACATAGCCCAAACTTTGGAGGCTTATGGGAAGCCAATGTGAAAGCAGTTAAAACTCATTTACATCGAGCTTTCTCAGCACAGAAGATGACCTACGAGCAGCTCGCAACCGTTTTAACACAGATAGAAGCCTGCCTAAATTCTCGACCTCTTTGACCACTGAATGCAGAACCAGATGATCTGTCTGTGCTAAGACCAGCACGTTACCACTAAGGATGCGCCGCTTACTACACAATTCCGTCAATTTTGAATGCGTTGGAGTAATGATTGGCTGTCGCACCTACAATCTCGTCCCAAATGGAAAAAAGAGCAGGACAATTTACAAGTAAACGACATTGGAATTGTTAAAGATGATCGATTGCCACCCAGCGAATGGAGACTTGGGAAAATTATTTAAGTTTATCCTAGAGCAGACAACTTAGTAAGAGTCGCAACAATCAAGACAGCATCCGGTGTTTACAAGCGTTCCGTGTCTAAGATATGTCCTCTCCCATTGCTTAGATGCGAAAAAACTGCATCATAAGAACTAGATAGCACGTTTGGTCGCGCACATTTGTCGCATAATAAATACATGTGACATCTGGTGTCCCGCTAGAGAGCCACCGATTACATTATTTATTAACGACCTGTCAAAAGTTTTGACTAACTCCAGAGTACTAATGTACGCTGACGACGTTTACCTTTGCGTGCAATATAAGGACGGCGCTAGCCTGTCGGATTTACAAACAGATCTTAATACTTTCAAAAATGGTGTAGGTAAAACTTATTAAGTCTTAATGGCTCCTAATGCAAGCTAAGCTGGCGACTTATACGCTGAACTGCTGCCCTTTGGAAGGGATCACTCTAGTTGACAATTTGGGTATCCGCCTAGATCCTAAACTAGAGTTTATTGATCATATTTCGTGCATGCTAAAGCCAGGGGTGTGCTTGAATTTATTAAACGGTGGTTGAAGGAATTCGATGACCCTTAGGTTGTAAGGAAGCGTCTAAAGCTGAGATAGCATCAGCGGCCCAGAGCTCCGTACAGAATTTATACTTCACTGTGACGGACAGGACGCGGACTTGATGGGCTGGTTAAACCTCCCTCTGGGCCGACCCGACGACGATTTTGGTGGGGCGGAGAGGTGGAGGGTCGGGTCCTGGCACATAAACCGAATGTGGGGCCTTAGTCAGCCTAGTGCCAACCCCGTCGAGTGCCCGGCTTAACCCAGCGGCGACTGTAACGTTGTGGCAAACCTCGGCGCGCGGCCACGAAATTCCCCATGGGTCGTTTTTCCCCAGATGGCGG
The DNA here is from genome assembly GCA_018153105.1 of Drosophila rufa. Classification (NCBI taxonomy): domain Eukaryota; kingdom Metazoa; phylum Arthropoda; class Insecta; order Diptera; family Drosophilidae; genus Drosophila; species Drosophila rufa. The sequence goes on along the minus strand of JAECXS010000003.1, from coordinate 3,814,845 downwards.
CCTGATGAGTGCCCGGCGTGGCCCAGCGGCGACTCTGGTGGGACCCTGGGGAACACAAAACTAACCGCGGCTGCCCCTACGGTTAGTCCGCGAACGCCCAGAAAGGAGAGGGATCTAAGGAGGCGGGGAAGTCCACAGAAATAAATAAATACCGGCTGGGGTTAGTTTCAAAGGTAACTTGACGCCGTCGGCTTTATCCCTGCCTTACGCTACGCTCTACGATCCCGTGCTGTTGTTGTTGGTACTGCTGTTGTTGTTGTTGTTGGGGCTGCGGTGGTTGTTGTTGTGTCTGCTGCTGTGGTTACGGTTGCGCTGCTGTTGTGGTTGAGGCGGCGGTGGTTGTTGTTGTTGCTGCGGAGGTTGGGGCCTGAACACGATCGAAAAACACTTTTCTCTGGCGGGGTGACTGTCTGCGCGGGCGAAAACTTCTTGGCCACTATGTCGATGTACACGCAAAGTGAAAGTCAAAGTAAAAATACGGGGAGAGCGACGCGTCCGTACGATTCCAAGCACAGTTTTTCACTCCAGATGACCTACTTTTTCAAGTCCCTCGCAGCTCGCGAGCAATCCCGGCAGCGCTGCCTCTCCTCTGCCCGCGCTCGCCCAAGCTCGATCCCATTCGCAGCATAAGCCCGCAGCGCAGCCGCTCTGCTAAGCACTTGGCGTGCAAGCTCGGCTCATCGCCTTCGCCCAGCCGGGCCGTCGTGCCCTTTCTCTCGTCGTCTGGCCCTCGACTGGCATGCCGTCGTTGCGCTCAACCACCATCGACTTGCCTCGCCGCTGCTCGCGCTCCACTGCTCTCGGTTTGTATAGCCGTCGCTCGTGCTCTGCTGCTCCCGTCTTGCATAGCCGTTGCTCGCTCTCCGCCTCTCTCGGCTTGCATTGCCGTCGCTCGCGCTCCGCTGCTCCCTGCTCGTGCTCTGTTGCTGTGCACTCTCCCCGCTCCCGTCGGCTCTTCCTCGCTGCGGCGATCGTTTTGCCGGCACCAGCAGCGGCCGGCTCTCGCTCTCCGCCTGTGTTCGTCTGTGCTTTTCTCTGCTCGCTCCCGGTCGCTGCCCTCTCTCTCTCTTCTTCCCTCCTCTGCTTTGCCTACACTGGCAAAACCCGGGGCTGCTAATTAATTCGATTTAAATATAATTAATTAACATTTGCCACTGCCGCGCTGTGTCCCTCCGAGGGTTCCCAGCCGGCGCCCTTCGTGGGCCTTTGGCCACCCTTCATGGGGTTTAAATTCACGCCCTCCATGGGCTCCTCTGCCGGCGCCCTTTGTGTGCCCTTGGCCACCCTTCACGGGTTTTAATTTCACGCCCTCCATGGGCTCCTCTGCCGACGAGACTTGTGACTCCGTCACACTCCATGCCATATTCGGGTTGGCTGCAGAATGACCAGGATCCTCCTGTTTCTCCCGATCTGGACCCGGAAACGCTGGGCTCCCTCCTCGTCCAGATATCGGATTGTCCTTCTGTTGGGATACGCCAGACGTTGCAGGATCCGATCCCTGAGCGCCGCCGGCAGTGTGCCATTCGGCGTGACCAATCGAGTGCTCGGGGTACTTTGGGTGCCACGGGATATTCCTCCGGCCCGTATATCTCCTCATAACTAGGCGGCGGCGTCCACCAAGCGGGGCGCTCCTCGGTTCCTCGGCCCCGACCACCCGGCTCGGTATGGCACTGTCCCGTGACCTTGCCGACGTCCTTGACGATGACGCCTCCGACGACGCGTCCGACGACGCCTCTGGCGACGCGCTCGACGACGCGCTCGACGACGCGTCCGACGACGTGTCCGACGACGCGTCCGACGCCGTGCGTGACAATGAACTCGTCCGTTGACGCGTCCCTTGTGCTCAGCTCGGCGTGGTGCCGAGGATCCCGGCCGATGCCGCGGACTCCTCGTCGTCCTTCTTCGTCGTCACCTCGTCCTCCGGGTGCGAGCACGGGCTGTAGGAGGTCGGCAGTCCCTCGTCGGACTTGGATGAGCAGGGCGACCCCGCCACGGCTGCGTGCTATCGTCGTCTCCGTCCCCCGCGACGGGCTGTGCCCGTAGTCGAATAAGGCCTGCCGCTCCTCGTCTAGATCCGGGTCGCCCGTCAGACTGGCCTTCTCTTCAAACCCGTCTCTGGCATCTCCCTCCGACGCCGGATAGTCTTCGACCGACGTCCAGGGTGGCGTTCTCACACCAGTCGAGGCTGATGCGCGACGACGTCGCCAGGTCGGGCGACCTCTTGGCCATGTAGTAGGATGGTGATGGAGGCATCCCGGTCGAGGTGTCCGTGCTGCAGTTCAGGGTGAAGTCTGGGGAGTGAGAGTAAACCTTCATTATGTCTCGCCCATGACCCTGCTAAGTACTGCGTGGCCTTGTTCGTACTTCCCCCCGTCGACTCGTCTCTACTCCCAGCCGCACATTTTCCTAATTCCATTTCTCCCCGGGGCCCTGTGGCCTAAAGACATGGGGCTCTTATGGGGGGCTCGTAGGGATTCATTCACGGATGAGGTACTTGGCTGAGAGGTCGCCAGAGTACCCCCGTGAGGGTTAACTGAACGAAGAACTCCTCGGACTAACGCTGTTTCCTCCTTCTTCCTATCGGCTTCGTTGTCCTCCGTGTCCAGGGCTGTTTCTCTTTGTGCTTCGGCCGCTGCTCCTCCCGCTGACTGGCGAGTAATATCCGGCTTCCAAACCTCCTGGTCTTCCTGGTTCTTTCCGATCCTGGCTCTGATTCCTTTCAAGCTCCCATTGAAGGCGCTCTGGGCGGCTCGGACGCCGACGGCTAGAAGAACTTCGTCCAAGCCGCCACCCTTTCCTTGCACAATTAGTTCTCGTTGCACGACGTATCCCCGGAGGACTCCTCCGGTCCATCCTCCGGTGCATCCTCCGCGGGGTCCTGGATCTTCCCGTCTGCCTCGTCGTCCGGGATGTAGGGCTTGATGCTCCCAGGCTGGTCGTCCTTCGTCGGCGGCTCCCCGGTACCTGCAGCTGAATAATGTTTGGTGATGGGAACTTCACCACCCGAAAAGGTCTCTCGTACTTCGCTGCCAGCTTGGCGGCGAACCCTTCCGCCCCATTGGACAGGGTGTGACGTCGCACCCACACCATCGCACCCACAGGCGGTTTCCACGCCCGTCGTCGCAGGTTGTAGTGCCGACTCTGCTCGATGGCGGCACGCTCGGCATTATCCCGTACCACGTCGAGGACGCGCCGCAGCTGGTCGCTTCGTTCCGTGGCAGGTATCTGAGGTACACCTCGTCCTGGCGTAACCTCGTCGTACAGCGCCCGTGGTAACCTTGGCTCCTGGCCCTGTACCAGAAACGCGGGACAGAACCCCGTCGTGTCGGAGACGCTGCTGTTAATTGCCAGGGAGATCTCCGAGAGCAACTGGTCCCAGGCATTTTGCTTCCCTCCGTCGATGTCCTGCCGATTGTCCTGTTGGCTCTTCCGTAGGGTTTTGCCTCGGGGTATCAGGGTGCAGTGTAATTCAGACTTGCAGAACCCCTGGAATGACCGCCCTGTAAACTGCGTACCGTTGTCGCAGACGAAAATCCTCGGGACGCCAAAACGACTCAGGATCCGCTCCAGGACCATCTCCACCCACTTGCTGAATGCGTCGAAGAACACCAGGAGCATGGTATTTCCCTGTTTCGAGCGGGGTAACGGACCTACGAAGTCCGCGCAGAGCACGTGAAAAGGCTCCTTGGTTCGCCTCCCCGCGGGCGTCTTTTGGCTCACCTTGAACTTCTGCCAGTTCGCGCAGCGCCGTACATAGCGAGCTACCTCACGGAACAATCCCGGCCATTAAAACTGCTGCGACATGCGCTCCAGCATGTGGTGAATCCGCGGGAGGGGGTACGCGTCCGGTACCGAGTTCTCGTTCAGCTGCCGGTAGTCCACACACATGCGAACGTCTCCGTTCTTCTTGGCCGCGATTACGATCGGGGCGCTGTGTGGGCTCTTCGAGGGCTCGATGCGTCCGTCCTTCAACAGCTTGTCGATCTGCTGGTCGTCGGATTCCAAGGGAAGTATCGCTGTTTGATCGGCCGATCCGTGCGCATGATAATCCGATGCTCAGCGATGGGTGACACCCCGGTTAGGGAGTCGAACTGGGCCAGTTCCTCCTCCAAGAAATCCTCCCTCCCTCCGACTCGACGCGCTCGTGGAAGCGCACCCTTTTAGCAGCCGCGCGCAAAGGCTGAGCTAGAGTTACCCCGTCGTACCTCGGGTCATGGCGCAGTCGCAGCCCGTTGTGCCTCAGTAGGGTTCGAGGGGCCGACCTTGGTGGCTCTACCCTCGACCCCGGGCGAGTACCCTGCGCAGAGACTCGTGCGGCAGGACTGGGGAAGCTACAAGATAGGGTTTGTGTAGTCAGCAGCCGGGCGATAACTGCTCTCCGTTGCGTCGGAGGTAGAGCACCTGCCCTCCGCACTAGAAAGTGGCCCCATTTTCACTCAGGAAGTCCATTCCGAGGAGCACATCCCGCATGTTCCTTCCGTTGTTTAGGCTTCGGGCCCCGGTGTCCAGAGTCGCGGTGATCCGGCGTCCCACCAGGACGATCTGCGCCCGGATGCGACCCTGGTGCTGTTGCAAGACTCCTTCTACTGTTGCTGGGAATGGGTGATTCCCGGTCACTCGAGGCCCATGCCCATTTCCCGACGTCGAACGTCGGCAGCAGTCAAGAGTCCTCACTCCTCGTCGACCACAGTCCCAACAGAACAACCGGCGGGGATTTCGGCACTTGGCTGCGCGGTACTCCGCTTGCCCCGAACTCCTTCGGCTCCTGACCTCCTCGTAGTAGACTACTAGGTGGGTCAGTTCGGTCAGCGTCCTGAAATCCTGCCGACGGGTGAACAGCTGGTACTCCGGCAGCATGTTGTCATATATTCTCTCGAGCACCCGGGTGAACAGCTGGTACTCCGGCAGCAAGTTGTCATATATTCTCTCGAGCTCCCGCTCTGTCCAGAAACCCGGCTCTCCGCATCTGGAGTCGCAGGTATACCAGATACTCATTAAAGGGCTCGTTCGGCCGCTGGAAGTGGGTCCGAATTTCGTCCTCCAATCGCTGGAAGTACCGAGGTGGCAGGGAGAACTCCAGGAACTCGCGCCTCACCTCGGCCCAGCACGCTTCCTGGAGTCCACTGGCTCGATACCAGCCCTCGGCCCGTCCGGGCAGCAGCATGGCATGGGCCAGATATCTCCGATCGATCCGATAGGTAGCAGCCCGCTTCTTGATGTGATCGATGAAGCTCATTGCATCCGTCGTCCCGTTGTCCAGGCTTCGGGCCATCCCCACTTGGTCATCTTGTCGGCCAGGGTAGCACAGATGCCCGGGTCCAGTCTCGGAACCGTGACTTGTAGAGATTTCTCTCCCCTCGGGGCGGCGCGTCGGGCCGACGCAGGGGAGGCACACCGGGGTAATAGCAAGGTCTGGCTGGTGGATGCAGCCGATCCCGAGGTGGAAGCCGTGCTCGGGCACCCTTTCCTTGCACAATTAGTTCTCGTTGCACGACGTATCCCCGGAGGACTCCTCCGGTCCATCCTCCGGTGCATCCTCCGCGGGGTCCTGGATCTTCCCGTCTGCCTCGTCGTCCGGGATGTAGGGCTTGATGCTCCCAGGCTGGTCGTCCTTCGTCGGCGGCTCCCCGGTACCTGCAGCTGAATAATGTTTGGTGATGGGAACTTCACCACCCGAAAAGGTCTCTCGTACTTCGCTGCCAGCTTGGCGGCGAACCCTTCCGCCCCATTGGACAGGGTGTGACGTCGCACCCACACCATCGCACCCACAGGCGGTTTCCACGCCCGTCGTCGCAGGTTGTAGTGCCGACTCTGCTCGATGGCGGCACGCTCGGCATTATCCCGTACCACGTCGAGGACGCGCCGCAGCTGGTCGCTTCGTTCCGTGGCAGGTATCTGAGGTACACCTCGTCCTGGCGTAACCTCGTCGTACAACGCCCGTGGTAACCTTGGCTCCTGGCCCTGTACCAGAAACGCGGGACAGAACCCCGTCGTGTCGGAGACGCTGCTGTTAATTGCCAGGGAGATCTCCGAGAGCAACTGGTCCCAGGCATTTTGCTTCCCTCCGTCGATGTCCTGCCGATTGTCCTGTTGGCTCTTCCGTAGGGTTTTGCCTCGGGGTATCAGGGTGCAGTGTAATTCAGACTTGCAGAACCCCTGGAATGACCGCCCTGTAAACTGCGTACCGTTGTCGCAGACGAAAATCCTCGGGACGCCGAAACGACTCAGGATCCGCTCCAGGACCATCTCCACCCACTTGCTGAATGCGTCGAAGAACACCAGGAGCATGGTATTTCCCTGTTTCGAGCGGGGTAACGGACCTACGAAGTCCGCGCAGAGCACGTGAAAAGGCTCCTTGGTTCGCCTCCCCGCGGGCGTCTTTTGGCTCACCTTGAACCTCTGCCAGTTCGCGCAGCGCCGTACATAGCGAGCTACCTCACGGAACAATCCCGGCCATTAAAACTGCTGCGACATGCGCTCCAGCATGTGGTGAATCCGCGGGAGGGGGTACGCGTCCGGTACCGAGTTCTCGTTCAGCTGCCGGTAGTCCACACACATGCGAACGTCTCCGTTCTTCTTGGCCGCGATTACGATCGGGGCGCTGTGTGGGCTCTTCGAGGGCTCGATGCGTCCGTCCTTCAACAGCTCGTCGATCTGCTGGTCGTCGGATTCCAAGGGAAGTATCGCTGTTTGATCGGCCGATCCGTGCGCATGATAATCCGATGCTCAGCGATGGGTGACACCCCGGTTAGGGAGTCGAACTGGGCCAGTTCCTCCTCCAAGAAATCCTCCCTCCCTCCGACTCGACGCGCTCGTGGAAGCGCACCCTTTTAGCAGCCGCGCGGAAAGGCTGAGCTAGAGTTACCCCGTCGTACCTCGGGTCATGGCGCAGTCGCAGCCCGTTGTGCCTCAGTAGGGTTCGAGGGGCCGACCTTGGTGGCTCTACCCTCGACCCCGGGCGAGTACCCTGCGCAGAGACTCGTGCGGCAGGACTGGGGAAGCTACAAGATAGGGTTTGTGTAGTCAGCAGCCGGGCGATAACTGCTCTCCGTTGCGTCGGAGGTAGAGCACCTGCCCTCCGCACTAGAAAGTGGCCCCATTTTCACTCAGGAAGTCCATTCCGAGGAGCACATCCCGCATGTTCCTTCCGTTGTTTAGGCTTCGGGCCCCGGTGTCCAGAGTCGCGGTGATCCGGCGTCCCACCAGGACGATCTGCGCCCGGATGCGACCCTGGTGCTGTTGCAAGACTCCTTCTACTGTTGCTGGGAATGGGTGATTCCCGGTCACTCGAGGCCCATGCCCATTTCCCGACGTCGAACGTCGGCAGCAGTCAAGAGTCCTCACTCCTCGTCGACCACAGTCCCAACAGAACAACCGGCGGGGATTTCGGCACTTGGCTGCGCGGTACTCCGCTTGCCCCGAACTCCTTCGGCTCCTGACCTCCTCGTAGTAGACTACTAGGTGGGTCAGTTCGCTCAGCGTCCTGAAATCCTGCCGACGGGTGAACAGCTGGTACTCCGGCAGCATGTTGTCATATATTCTCTCGAGCACCCGGGTGAACAGCTGGTACTCCGGCAGCAAGTTGTCATATATTCTCTCGAGCTCCCGCTCTGTCCAGAAACCCGGCTCTCCGCATCTGGAGTCGCAGGTATACCAGATACTCATTAAAGGGCTCGTTCGGCCGCTGGAAGTGGGTCCGAATTTCGTCCTCCAATCGCTGGAAGTACCGAGGTGGCAGGGAGAACTCCAGGAACTCGCGCCTCACCTCGGCCCAGCACGCTTCCTGGAGTCCACTGGCTCGATACCAGCCCTCGGCCCGTCCGGGCAGCAGCATGGCATGGGCCAGATATCTCCGATCGATCCGATAGGTAGCAGCCCGCTTCTTGATGTGATCGATGAAGCTCATTGCATCCGTCGTCCCGTTGTCCAGGCTTCGGGCCATCCCCACTTGGTCATCTTGTCGGCCAGGGTAGCACAGATGCCCGGGTCCAGTCTCGGAACCGTGACTTGTAGAGATTTCTCTCCCCTCGGGGCGGCGCGTCGGGCCGACGCAGGGGAGGCACACCGGGGTAATAGCAAGGTCTGGCTGGTGGATGCAGCCGATCCCGAGGTGGAAGCCGTGCTCGGGCAGCGGCGACACGGGCTTGTCCTCGCTGGTGGGTGCGTTCCCCAACCTTCGATCCAGCTCGCAAAGCCGTGCCTGAATGATGTCAGGCTTTCCGGGCTGGCGTAACTCGTCGACCGTCACGGTCCGCTCGAATTCAAACTCGCCGAGGATGGCCTCAGTTCAGGCTTTTTACGGTATGAGATCCAGGTTACTCCCATGGTGATTGTTCTGCCGGAAGCGAAGGATTATCGGTGGCTATAGTTGGTCCTTGAGGACTTGCGAAGGACTATCGGTGGCCTGGTTGGGTCCTTGAGGACTCGCGGAGGATTATCGATGGAGTGGATGGGTCCTTGAGGACTCTTGAAGAACTATCGATGCTTGGGTGGGTCCTTGAAAACTCGCGGTGGATATCCCGTAGGTCCTTGAGGACACGCGATGATCACGGTAGGTCCTTGGGAACTCGCGAAGGATTGTAGATAATTACTGTAGGTCCTTGAGAACTCGCGAAGTATTGTCGAGGATCACGGTTCTCAGGATATGATGTCCTGGTTCGAGGTGACTGTTCACGTTAAGCGGGTCAGTCCGAATGTCCCAGTTTTTGCGGAAGGGCTCCTTATATTCAGAAACGGCGGACGACGACGCTCTGCCGACGTCGACGCAGGCAGCGCGACGAGGTGTCCCCACGAGCGAAAGAAGAAGGGGGAAAAATACCGATGCCCAAAAATATAGGCTCATATGTACATCTTCTACTATATTAAAATAAGTTGGGTTTTCTTTCTGACGCTATAACTCCAGAACGCTCGAACCGATTTTCAGGAAAAATTTCAACAGAAAAGCTGGAAAATCTTTTTTTACATACAGCGCCATCTCTGATACATAGCATGCGTAATACAGTGTTTGACAGCTACTCATTGTTCTCTGATCAGTTAATTTCAGGTGACAAACCGGTATTGTGTTCACTGTGAAATTGTGAAAACAAATGAAAAAAATAAGTTATTCGTTTCCTAACATTTCAATTTGAAACCATCAAATCAATCACGTGTATTGCCCAAATTTTTATTCAATTTCAACAGCAGGCATTTGTCTTTAAGGTGGTAAGTTGAACTGTGTAAATTATGTGGATCGTGCATTCGAGGTTAAATTCTGTCCAAAATGTCTAAAACACGACGTGCGAACACCGGCCGCCGCACAAGACATGCAAGTCAGCAACACACAACTTAAGCGAAGAAAGACAAAATATAATAAGAGAAAATGCCGATTGGGACAACGCGTGAGGACACGAAGATCATTGGAATCATACAATCGCTTGGCATTCTAATATGATCCCACTGCGAACTACAGTGATGATGAAAATTTAGATATTGGACCAATGACGACTATATGCCGATATTGCAATGCGTTAAAGTTCACAAGATAAACGGCTGGATTGCGCTGCGCAAGTGAAAAAGTCAAACTGGATCCATTACTTACACTACCACAGCCACTGAAACCATTGTTCGATGGAAGTGATCCCGATTCCAGTCATTTTCTTCAACACATCCTTGAATACTATAACTGTTTTCGCATGACTTCCATTGGAGCTAATATCATTCGAGAAGGCGACTTGCAAGGTAAAATATACAACACACATAACCAATCACTCACACCAACACAATGAATTGCTCCACATAACAACTACATATACACCACACACTACACCATCACACGATCAGAAGTTACACCGTATTCTTCAACAAATGATTGTTTGCAATTACAGATACAAGGACAAATATATCATTTGCATGGTTCAATGGTGCCAACACCAGATGAACCGAATCAATTTCTGCAAATATATTTCATTTCGTCGATGGTGGATGATGGTGGATGGTGGATGGTGGATGAGACGAATTATTGAACAATTGCAAGCATTTATTCACGCTAATAATGCTGTGGTTAATATGTTCAAAACAGCAATGGAACGAATGCCATCGGATACGCGCAAATTTGTCAAAAGTGCGGATTGTACCCCAACAGGTGAACATGTGCGAAGATTCAATATACCCACAATTAATGATGTTGTTGCAATTATTGTTGGCGATCCAACTAAATCGCGAGACATTGTTGTTCAGCGAAGAAGCAATATCATGCATCGTGTTAACGAGACACATCGTTTGTACGATGCGCTACAATATCCAATCATTTATTGGCAAGGGCAAGACGGATACGACATCACGTTGAAGATGGTCGATCCAATTACAGGTACAATATTCCCAAACTAATTATTGCTAATATTACTATTATTGGTTTCCATTAACAATTCATTTAATTTTGCATTTTCAGGCGTATCAACGAATAAAAATCTAAGCGCAATGAATTACTATGCATATCGTATGATGATTCGGACACATGAGGAGAATGTCATTCTGAAGTGCCGTTGGCTATTCCAGCAATTCGCTGTCGAAATGTCAAAGTCGAGACCGATTGTTTAGCGTTCATCCGATTCAATCAGGCAAAGCTACGATCTGAGGACTATATACACTTGCGTGATGCTATTCATTCAGATGGTGATGTTCAGAATATTGGACGTCTGACGATTCTCCCATCATCCTATAACGGAAGCCCACGCCACATGCACGAATACGCTCAAGACGCTATGAGGTACGTGCGAAATTATGGAAGTCCGGATTTATTTATTACGTTCACATGCAATCCGAAGTGGAGGGAAATTGAACGTGAGTTAGAACCAGGCCAAAAACCGCAAGATCGCCATGACATAAGAGTATTTCAGCAAAAACTCAAGGTTATGATGGATGTGCATACTAAGTATCGAGTTTTTGGTGACTCACGTTGTTATATGTACTCGGTGGAATGGCAGAAGCGTGGACTACGGCATGCTCATATCCTAATTTGGTTGCTGAACAAATTACGTTCAAATGATGTGAATGACATATCAGCTGAAATTCCTTGTTAGAACCTCCAAAATGAGAAGTCTACATTTGCTGAGTTGATATTTCAAACTGATTTTATTTGGAGCGATCTCTGATTTATATAGCACATTTGATTCTAATTTTAGTCTTATCTTTGGTCTACGCAGAGACCGCACATTTGCTTGTCTAAGCGGGGGAAGTCTTATCCATTGCTCCCCCGTGGAGCGACCTTTTGTACATCATGGAAAATTCCTAAGTGATATTTTTAGATTACTCAAGATTACAATTGGTATTTATAAATTTGTGAAGCAAACAAATGATCTTAAATACAATCTCATGTTCATGTATGAACATTCTGCAAAGGGCCGGGAATAATTATGGCTTGCATGCGTCTTGATACTTTAATTCGTCTTATTAAATATAAAATTAAAATTAACATAATTATTAATCCTACGATTAATGCCGCGTGGCCTGATATATGGTGGAAGTTCAGTCCTTTTAATTCATAATGATTTTCTTTTATTTCTTTTATTTCCTTTCTTAATTTTCTAATTTCTTCATCATGGTTAATTGCCGGTAATGTTAATGGACTCCAAACAATACTTGGAACCTGACTTATATTACTTACATAAGAGACTGCTATCGGCTCATAACTTTCTGATTTAATGCTATGATGAGCTATTAATATTTTATCATCTGTTCTTATAGTGCAAACAGATATTATAGTGAGAATTCCTTGCTCAGGAAGATCAATTATTTCTTGTGGAAGATTATTACATTGTATCCTAGCCTTTGTTGTTTCTGGAACCTTAAATAGCCAACTACCTTTCTTTTGCAACTCAACCCAGTAAGAATTTTTCTGGGTCGTTTTTTTATAAACACAATTAGAGTGACTATTTGGTTTAAAAGGAGTAATCTCGCATGTATTATCATTCACGTTGCTCCAAGGCCAGTTTCCTTCACATATTACGTTATTAGCTTTCCATTTTTGACACTTATTTAAAGTAGCTTCCGTCATTAGATGATACGAATCAATTTCAAAATTGTAAACTAAATATTTAGAATTCAACTCTGCAATAATTACATCATTCTTATTTTTCACTGGTATTGGAATTACAGATGGGAGGTGTGTCTACCAAATAAGGGGATTTTTACATTCAAAATTAGCTTATTATCCACAAAAATTCCCTTAGCTGTTAATAACGTATAAATGTCCTTTAATTCTGTTCCTGCTCTTTTACCTAGTAGTACTAAGGTTTCTAGTAATGCATCCTTAATTCGAGATATTTCGGTTTTCAGCTGCATAGGTTTCAATATATTTGGATTTAATCTACCATGGTTAATATCTATAAGTTGGCTAATTACTCCTGCTTGAACCTTTTCGCACTCCTCAATTAAAGAACTTAGCTGTTTAGTTACCATAAAAAAATTGATTGACTCTTTATAAACATAGTAACTTTCTTTCAAAACATGAGTTATATTTTTTATTCTAGCATTCATGCTTCTAAAATTTGCGTTAACATCATCTGTTGTTCTGTTAAGGATATTTAATGTTGACTCTACAACAGATGTTTGCTTTTTTACTAACTCTGCAGTATTCTGCTGATTCTCTAGCAGGTTTTTCATGTTACCCTCTAAATTCTTCCTATCTTCAGTGTCCATTATACCAAACAGTATGTGATAGAGAGAACCCATAAACTCAAATGGAGCTCGCTTAAATCTCTTCCTATCTTGGGTCATGAAAAGTTTATTATTTTCTTGTAAATCTGTAATCTGTCATTGATTATTATCAAGAACTGTCGTACATTGATCTTCAAAACCATGAAGTCTTTCACACACCACTCTCATTTTATCATTTAAAAGCCTTCCCCTTTTTATCATTTCGAAGTAGGGATCCATGTCGTAATACACAATTAGATCCCAAGATGATGCAATCACCTCCACGTTTCCCATCGGATCTAAATAAATTGACGTTGTGTTGTCCAATTTTTCGATCGACCACTTTTGTTGCCCTTGTAAAGGTAAACTTGCATTAGACACTTGGCAGAATAACGATAGGATTAACATTATTGCCATTAATCCAAGCTTATGAATTCCAGGGCTATTTCGAGTCACCCTTGTCGGTCTCAGAGAACTAGGTGATTCGTCTCTTCGGCCTCAATTCCAGTTAAAGGGCAAACTTTCGTAATAGGTCTTAAAATCGAACCATCCTGAAGTTTTACTTTTATTACTCTGACTCGGTCGTCTTTTCCTTTATGTACCTCTTCTACCTTTCCCAAGGGCCATCTAGCGGGGTGACAATTTTCATCTTTTAGTAACACGATTTGACCTTTATTAATATTTTGCACACCTATTTTCCATTTATTTCTTTGTTGAAGAGTGTTTAAATAGTCATTCTTCCATTTATTCCAAAATTCCCGTTTCATTTTCTGAATTAGTTTCCATCTATCTAAATTTCCAAGTTTATCCTCTGTAACTGTTTCAATAGGTCCTAAAGTGGGCCTTCCTATCAGAAAATGACCTGGTGTTAAAACTTCTAAATCGTCAATGTCAGTACTGGCGGTATACAAAGGTCTAGAGTTTAATACCGCTTCAATTTGGCATAATAGAGTTGCCATCTCTTCATAAGTTAGACTATTATCACCTATTATTCTTTTAAGGTGATATTTTACCGATTTTACCCCCGCCTCCCAAATACCTCCAAAATGAGGTCCTGCCGGGGGAATAAAATGCCATTCGATTTGTTCGTTTTCTAATATGTGATTAGTTTCGTATTTTCGTTTAGTACTTTCTGTAAATCTTCATCCAATTTTCTGGCGGCGCCCACAAAATTTGTCCCATTATCAGAAAACATTTTCGCACACTTGCCTTTTCTGGAAATGAATCTTCTTAGCGCAGCCAAAAAGGCATCTGAAGTCAAATCCAGGGACCGTAATTATTATAAGTGATATTTTTAAAATCCAGTAATAATAATTATATATCGATTTTTATGATTCTCTTCGCAAATAATTATTAATTTTGATTATTTTAAGAGAAATCATAAATAATTATTAATTCTGAAGAAAAAAATAAAAATCATATTTAATGATTATAAATGATTTTTATTTTTTTTTATCAAAATAAAACTCGCATCTAAATTACTGAATTTCTATGGGGTTTTGCGACTACTTTATTGCATGTTCTTTCAGGACAAGTCAAAAGGATCGCATTTATATTATGGTTTTGCCACGCCCCCTTTACGCCCCCCTTAAAATTGTAAAGAATCAAATATCAAGAGTATATTTTTTTTAGCAAACTAATGTCAATGTATTTAATATTTATAATTTTAGACTAAAATGCAATTACTATTTAATGTTTAATTTTAAAAAAAGTAATTTTGATAGGTTTTCGCTAGAAAGATTGCACCTTTGGTCGGTCAAAAGCAATTTTAGCGCTGAAAATGCTCTTTCAACGCTAACTTCAGTAGCTGGTACTGCATGCACTACCATGGCAAGCTGATATAAAAATGGATACTCAAATTGGTTTTTCTTCCAGTATTCCATTATACTTTTGCCCAAACCAATTGGCTTTGGACTATAGCTGTCGATTTCGGCATAGCCCTTCTTCAATTGCTTATTTAAAGCGTCCTCATCCGATTCGTCTGCAGGTGCAAATTGAATTGTATTTAAAAACTCGCTTATTAACGAGCTTTGTGAACACAATTCATTTGTTTGTTCTTCTGATGTTGACGCAATCGGACTATCAGGGCAAGCGTTAGGTGTTGAATTTATCTAAAATGTAGGTATATTTATATTAGTGATATGTAAAAGTTAAAGCTAACTTGAAAATAAGTACTTACGTTTTTATTCACATCCAGAATTTGAGCTAAGAGCTTCTTAAGCTGTGCCCTGGCCATCAAAAGGCTTAGTGGCTTTTGCAACAGCACTCTTTGGATTCGTGGGTCCAAGTAAATACTGCAGATTACAGCATCATTTTCCAACAGGATCTCCTCCCTATCCTCAATGCATTTGATCAAGTCCTGCCGGTATGTGGTCTTACAAGATGACATAGAGAACTTCAGGTCCAACCAAACCAAATAAAAATCGCCCATCAATAATTGGCTGCTTTGCAACTTTACTGTTGCATTAAAGGCCGGTTCCAAAGTTTCAGTCAAATTTTTTATATCATTCCAATCACTTGGACTTAGCTTAATTGATGACTTGAGATGCCTCTCACAAAAATCTTGATATTTTTGAAGCTTATTCAACATCTGGTATGTTGAACTCCAACGTGTGGCGACATCGAGTACTGGTTGAGGTAACGATTGCGCTGTTATCAAATACCTGTAGTGATGATCAATTATTATATTATTATTTTTGATTTATATGTAAAAAGCTAAAATTCTCACCTATATTTAGGCGTCCGTAAAAGCTTTACTATTTTCCGGGCATTTCCAATAAACTCAACGGACTCCAAGCCTTGCATAAAATCTTTCACCGCGAGCTGAAGGGTGTGGGCAGCACACTTGATGGAGCATATTGAATGTATTTGCAAATTTCTTGTAAGCTCAACATCGTCAATACCTTCTTCGGCATTATCGCCATCCTCATCACCTTCACCATCTGTCGTCTCGCAAATATTCATCATTTCTACAGCTTTCACCATGTTCCTGCCGTTATCGGTAGTGATGGTGTATATTTGCTTTCCGCAATTTAAATTCAGTGAGCAGGGCTTTAATGTCAGAGATTTTGTGATGTGTGGGAACGTTTCAGCTCTATCATGCCCAACGTTTTTTACAGATTTTGTTGTATTGAATATATTGCACATTTACGCCAAGAATTCCACGGTTGCACCTTGTGGCAGTGTCCATTTTCAATGAAACAATTTGGCCTTCCATTGCTGCCATAATTTCATTTTTTATTGAAATATATTTTTCTTCGACGAAGACCATTATATTTCTTGATGTAATGGCCGGCATATCCAATCCTTCAAAAATTTGGGCAGTTAGCGTCTTAAAAGGCTTTGAGTCGAAGAGGGATAACGGAAGCTTTTCCATTGTCACAAGCTCGATGCACGCATTTGTGGCTTCATCTTGCCCCATGGTCACAGAAAATTTCATTTTCTTTTCCTTAACTGGTTCGGCGCTGATTTCGTTAAGATGAGCTTCATACTCTCTTTTGTGCTTCGTCTCCAAATGCCGCTTTTGGTTACACACGTAATATCCCGAAAACTCTTGCTTGCAAATATTACAGCACGAGACATTTCTGTCCACGTGGTATGTAAAAAAATTTAGCATAGATTGATTACGCTTACGACCCATTTCAACCCGCGATAAGAATAACAATAAATGCATTTTGCTTTCGACTTAAAACAAGCGATTGAAGAATAGATCAAAAAATTGTCTTGCGTAGTTAACCCTTTAGTTGCCAATTTTGATCAATTTTATACTTGTAGTATTTTAATGAAAAATTTATATAACATATAACATATATGTTTTAATTAACCATACAAAATTACATAATAATTTAT
The DNA here is from genome assembly GCA_018153105.1 of Drosophila rufa. Classification (NCBI taxonomy): domain Eukaryota; kingdom Metazoa; phylum Arthropoda; class Insecta; order Diptera; family Drosophilidae; genus Drosophila; species Drosophila rufa. The sequence continues at coordinate 3,798,324 of JAECXS010000003.1, read as the reverse complement.
AATCACATATTCACTATACAAATTTCTTATCATAATGTATTCTTATACGTGTTCAACATATAAGCTTTCTTATTAATGTTAAAACTTAATATTTATTAAAGCATTTTGAACTAGAGGGTTAAGCATAGTCAACATAATAAGTGCACTCTAACGGCACATACTATACCCTGTAGTTAAATTGGGAAAGGGGTGTATTAGAAGTGTTCCAATCAAATGCAAACATATAAATGTTAAGTTATTGCATGTCATATCGAGCCATATTTAGACATTCGTCGTACCTTACATTTGTTAATGTTAGTATTCTTAATTAGTAGGTAAAGGGTATTTGATAGTCGCCTTAGAGGCTATCGACTATCAAATACAAATACTATCAAATAATAATACTAACATTAACATATGTTTAACTTGGTAACACAGTGCAACTAATTTAAATTTTTCTTTTTGTTTCGGAAACGAGAGAAGTCAAATCTTATGTATTTCGGCCCGCTGAATTCGAAAAAAAATTGGTCATAGCTCTAGTTTCCAGGATACAAGGACTTGAAAATGCAAAAAACACATTTTTAGAAAAATTTATTTGTGACGTAATACCCATCAAAATTTGGGTACTCGTAAAGGGGGCGTGGCAAAACCATAATATAAATGTGATCCTTTTGACTAGTCCTGAAAGAACATGCAACAAAGTAGTCGCAAAACCCCATTGAAATTGAGTAATTTAGATGCGAGTTTTATTTTGATCAAAAAAAATAAAAATCATTTATAATCATTAAATATGATTTTTATTTTTTTTCTTCAGAATTAATAATTATTTATGATTTCTCTTAAAATAATCAAAATTAATAATTATTTGCGAAGAAAATCATTAAAATCAGAAATTTTAAAATCATGGTGGAAATGCACAGATTGTTCTTTAAGGATCAATTTGCCGTCACCCTGATCCTTATATTATATCTTATATCTTAATTCTAAGTGCTTGATTTTTTTATTTAAAAATCGCAAATATAATCATTATTTACGGTCCCTGGTCAAATCACTAACAACTTCTAAATGGATAGCCTTTGTTGCCATGCAAACAAATACCGCAATGTAACCCTTATAAGATTTTTGACCTCGATTTTTTGAGCATCTTATCTGGTATGGGCCAGCATAGTCCACCCCAGTATTTAAAAACGGGTGGGCCATCGTAATTCGATGCTTTGGTAAATTTCCCATAATTTGTTCTGCCGTAAAGTTTCTCTATGTGCATTTTTGATTATTAGTGAAGTTAAATAACACTTATCTAAAATTAACGGATGTTTAATATGAAATTCAGCGGTAGAGTTCTGTAATCTACCTCCCACTCTTAATAGTCCGTCTTTATCTAAAAATGGATTTAGTCCCAATATTTTGCTCTTCATTCCGATATCTTTTTGGCGCTTTAGGCAACTTATCTCTGAACTAAACTGAATTTCTTGTTGTTCTTTAGTTATTAATACACTTGCTCTCCTTAGTTCCTTCACTGTAAGATAAGCGGGAAACGAATTCTTTTTTAATTTTATTTCAATAAATCTTAAGGTATATGCAATAACCCTTTCCAATTTTCGCATACAGGAGTACCTTTCTATTAGTGATTGCATTAAGTTACCCGTTTTCTTTGTTAAGGTAGTACCGACAATAATACTATCTGCTTGATCTTCTATTGGCCAGTATTTCTCCGACTTGGCCAACCATTGAGGTCCGTTCCACCAAATTTCACAGTCTTTTAATTTTTCTGGTGTTACTCCCCTTGATGCTACGACTGCTGGGTTGTCTTCTGATTTAACATGTCTCCATTCGATCTCCATAACCTTTCTTATTTCGTCGGTTCGCCGTCGAACAAATTTGTCTTTATTATTCCCATTTTTAATCCAAGCAAGTGTGATCGTTGAATCACTCCAGCCGAATGCCTTCGTTTGACCCCTAATTGCTGTCCTAACTCTATCTATTAACTTTGAGAGAAGATGTGCAGCACAAAGTTCTAATTTGGGGATGGTTTTTCGATTTTTCTTTGGATTAACCTTGCTTTTGCTAGCTTTAATCATTGAAGAGGCTCCTACCTTAGCATATACAACGGCTGCGAATACTTTTTCGGATGCATCAGAGAATTCATGAACTTGGACTGGTATTTTGTTTTGGGACTTAACCCACCGTGGGATTCTAATACTATCAAGATAAGTTAAATTTTCTTTAAAGGAATTCCATTCATTGGCATCTGGATCCGATAAGTTCTGATCCCATTTTTGCTCTGACAATCAAAGCTTTTGCATAAATAATTTTCCTATTTTCATCTCGAGAGATTTCATCCTTTCATCTAGGATGTCTAAAATGTTCCTGACGTCAAAATCTAATTCTTCGACAGTTTCGTCGAAGGATATGTTCTTCTCATATTTTTTATAGAACTCCTTAATTTTCTTGTTAGTTCTATTCCAAAAAATTTTATTTTATTAGCCCTAAGTAGACATCCCTTCCGGCTAGTGTCACTGAGCTCCTGTACTGTTTCGTCTAAATATTCTTTTAATTGATCGACATTTTTGTCGAACACCTCTGCCAACTTTTTTGGGTCATTTTCAATCATCTTTTTAACCTGGGTTCCAGAAACAACTTTTTGGCTTCAAACTTTACTTTTTAGGGTTTCAATAACCCTACATATTACTTCAAACCTTTTATTGTTGAAGAAGTCATGATCGACTACTCCACATTTTTCTAACGACGCATGGTTTAGAGATAATTTATTTTTAATGCTATCTAACCTGACGATCTCTTCACTTGTAATCTTACTAGCTTCAATTATTCTTATTTCTCTCGTTAAGCTTGCTTGTGCTTCAAGCAGCTTTATTATTGTTTCGGACAACATTTTTTTTTTTTAAATATTCTATTCGCAATTAAAATTATTAAAGCTAACTTATCTGCTTCGTCTTCGTGGTGATCTCTCGATGTCGTCAATGTTGTTCCAATAGTTGCTGCTTCGATGTTGTTGAAGTTGTAAGTTTCGTTGTTGTTTTGTTGTTGCTGCTTCGATGATGTTAAAGTTTTAAGTTTCGTTGTTGTTTTGTTGTTGCTGCTTCGATGTTGTTGAAGTTGTAAGTTTCGTTGTTGTTTTGTTGTTGCTGCTTCGCTGTCGTTGAAGTTGTAAATTTTAATTTCGACCTCTTTGTTTTTTATTGGTTTTTTTTTTATCACTTCAGTTTCGGTTTTTGAGTTTTAGTGTTTCACTTCTCGTTTGCTTTTGTTCCTTTTACGTACTTTAACTCTGCACCGAACACGAGGATTTTAGATACATATATATTTAAAAAAAAAATGATCAATGTTTTCTGGCCTTGGTTACGCCAACGACACGCAACAAACCCGGATATTTTTAATGAATTCTATGCCCGTTTGGCATATATATATTTTTTTAACAAGCTGTTTACTTGTATTATATTATATACTCGGTCTCTTACCACTGGCGGGGGAAAACACGAGTTTTATTTATTATTTTTGCAGCCTGTAGCTGATCGTGCGCTCGCAACAAATCAGACTCTAAGGTGCTAGTTTAAAAACTCTGAGATTCTTACCACTGGTGGGGGAAAACTGCAGAGTGCCTCGAAGGACCATAAATGTTAGAACCTCCAAAATGAGAAGTCTACATTTGCTGAGTTGATATTTCAAACTGATTTTATTTGGAGCGATCTCCATATAGCACATTTGATTCTAATTTTAGTCTTATCTATGGTCTACGCAGAGGCCGCACATTTGCTTGTCTAAGCGGGGGAAGTCTTATCCATTGCTCCCCCGTGGAGCGACCTTTTGTACATCATGGAAAATTCCTAAGTGATATTTTTAGATTACTCAAGATTACAATTGGTATTTATAAATTTGTGAAGCAAACAAATGATCTTAAATACAATCTCATGTTCATGTATGAACATTCCTGATCCAGTCACTGATCCCCATCTACACGACATTGTGACGACACAGATGGTGCATGACTGATGGAAACCGTTAGTTGCTGAAACAGTCACAGGGAACGATGGATATCCAGTTTATCGTCGGCGTTCAAAAGAAAATAATGGTCGAACTATCAAAGTAAAAGTTCCAAGTCAAGAGATTGAGATCGGAAATGAATTCATTGTACCATATTGCCCGCTGCTATCACGAATTTTTGAGACACATGCAAACGTTGAGAGTTGTCGTTCGGCCAAATCAATCAAATATTTGTGCAAGTACGTCACAAAAGGCAGCGACATGGCTGTGTTTGGTATTGCGTCGGAAAATGCGAATGACGAAATCAGCAACTTCCAAATGGGCAGATACGTCAGTAGTAATAATGCACTGTGACGATTATTGTCATTTCAAATTCATGAAAGATATCCCACAGTTGTACATTTAGCAGTGCATTTGGAAAATGGACAAAGAGTTTACTTCACTGAGGCTAATGCGGTACAACGAGCTGAGAGACCACCATCGACAACATTGAATAGCTTCTTTGCAATGTGTAAAGCAGATCCATTCGCAGCGACGCTGATGTACGTTGAAATGCCCAAGTATTACACTTGGAATCAATCAACAAAGAAATTCCAACGCCGCAAATAAGGAACCCCAGTTCCAGATTGGCCACAGGTGTTTTCCACTGATGCACTAGGTCGCATGTTCATCCAAGAAATTATTTGAAATTTTTTATTTGCGACTGCTGTTGGTAACTGTACGTGGACCAAAATCATTTGCACGTTGTTCGCCATTATCATCACCACATGTTTTCCTTCACAACCAATTTAGTTATGAAACAAATACAAAAACGACATATGTGAAGATATCTTGCATCGCTTGCGCATTCAAACGAATAATCCTGACATCCAAATAACCGATGAAATCTACAATGAAGGATTGATTCTGATTGAGGATAAATGCTTGACTATTGCAAACAAGCTACTGATTGAAGTAGGAATGATTGCGCCAAATCGATCGATGCACGATCCATTCAATCAAGAATTAAATCGAGAGCTGCAATACAATGTTGATACATTGTAGGAATTCGTTCGAAATAATGTGCCGTTGCTGAATGAACAGCAAAAGGAAGTATACGAAATATTAATGCAAGCGGTGGACAATAATACTGGTGGTCTATTCTTCCTGGACGCACATGGAGGACCAGGGAAAACATTTGTCATTTCATTGATTTTGGTCACTATTCGATCAAGATGTTACATAGCTTTGGCGTTAGCATCATCTGGAATTGCGGCGACTCTTCTAGATGGCGGTCGTACTGCACATTCTGCGCATAAGTTGCCACTCAATTTAAACACAATTGATGCTCCAACTTGCAATATTTCCCGATCCAGTGCAATGGGAAAATTGTTGATGCAATGCAAGCTCATTGTTTGGGATGAGTGCACAATGGCACATAAGAAGTCACTTGAAGCCTTAGCTTCACACTGAAGGATCTTGCGGCTTGATGATATTATTGGCTGGCGATTTTAGGCAGATGTTGCCAGTAATTTCCCGTGGAACGCCTGCAAAAAAATTGAATGCTTGCCTGAAGGCATAACTTTTATGGAATAACGCAAAAACATTATCGCTAACCACTAATATGAGAGTTCAAATTCAAAATGATCAAAGTGCTGCACAATTTTCTAAACAATTGTTAACTGTTGGAAATGGAAAAGTCCCAGTTGATGCGACATCTGGATTAATTACTCTTACCAACAATTTTTGCCGATTTGTAGACTCTCAATTAGCTCTTATTGCTTGGTTAAGTCAAGGAGCAATTCTTGCGGCAAAGAATAATGATGTACACGCACTGAATTTCACCATTCAATCAAAAATTGCTAGCGATTCATTGACCTAGAAATCCGTTGATTCCATAACAAATCCCGATGATGTAGTAAATTATCCAACGGAGTTTTTGAACTCTCTGGAGTTACCAGGATTTCCACCACATAACTTCCAACTCAAAGTTGGTACAGTTATTATGATATTTCGTAATTTGAATTCACCGCGACTTTGCAACGGTACTCGACTTTCGGTAAAATTACGCAGGTGAAAATGTTAAATGTTAAATGTTAAAGGATTGCAATTTCCAGTTCGCCTTGCGTTCGCAATGACAATTAACAAGTCGTAAGTCGTAGCTTAGTGTTTCCGGGATAAATTTAGAAAATCGTTGTTTTTCACATGGGCAGTTATACGTTGCGGTTCACGAGTTGTTTTAACGTCAGAGTAAAAAACAAAAAATGTGGTTTACCAAAGAGCACTTCAATGAAACGGATCATTTGCGGACACGTATAACGCTTCGATTCAGTATTTACTTTGGATTCACTTTCATTTAATTAGAGAAGTTCAACTAAATAACACTTCATTTTTGTAAACGAAGTCATCTGGTGGCGAAACGGAGTTCGCCGGGTTTGCTAGTATATATATATATATATATATATATATATATATATGTATATATATATATAATCGTGCCATATACATATTACACACACCATACCATTTGATACAGTTTTAGCTTTCAAAGATACACTTACATATATGAATACACCTAAACATTATTTACACTAATATCACTTGCTATAGCCTTTGCTCTAGGAGCAGCTCGCTGCTCACACATTTAAATACATGCTAATGTTCAATACACTTTAATACACAAAAATACATTGGCCGATCTGATATTGATTAAGCGAAACGAAGTTCGCCGGGTTTGTTAGTATGTATCTAAATATATAATGTACATAAATAAATATATATGTATATATATATATTTTTTTTCCCCCTCTCGTCCTGCCCCTTTTTATTTTTTTTTTCTTTTGGCGATCGGGTCCTCGGTGGACGTAGAAAAACTTCCCTGACGGGAGAAACGTCGCTAACCCCTAAAAGTCGGAGTTTTATATTTTATATATATATTGTTTATATTTAATATTTTTTTACCCTTGCAGAGGGTATTATAATTTTAATTAGAAGTTTCCAAGGCAGTGATGGAAGCATCTCCGACCCAATAAAGTATATATAATCTTGATCAGGATCACCAGCTGAGTCTAACTAGCCATGTCCGTCTGTCCGTTGATACGCAAACTAGTCTCTCAGTTTTTGAGCTATCTGAATGAAACTTTGCAGATAGTCTTCTTCCTATTCCAGTTAGTATATATGTCGGAACGGTCGGAATATGACCACTATATCTTATAGCTGCCATAGGAACGATAGAGCGAAAATGTCATATTTTCGTTGTTTTTAAAGATATTGGGCTCAAATCTATATATATAAAAATGGAGCCCAAAAAATGTGTCGTAAAAAACTACTGGAGAACGGCTGGGCCGATTAGGTTCAAATTTTTTTTCAGTTGTAGGTAACTAACAGGAGAAGGTCAGAACGTAATAAAATTTTTAGAAAATCCTCCAGGGTAATGGTGAAAAACAAATAATTAAAATATCAAATTATATAAAAGAGTAGTGTATCGAAATATATGTCAAAGTAAAAACAAATCGTTTCAATATTATTCGGTTTCTTATTCGTTTTTATCAGACGTCCGGATTTGTTTAATTTCTTCCTGTGATTTGTAGGAATAATGCCTGCTATAAGACGGCCAAGCATTGGACGACGTACACGTCGAGGAACATATAGTCGGAATGTCCATGAAAGTCAAACGCAAGACGAACGTGCAGAAAGAAATGAATCGAGACGAACCCGTTTAGCACAGATTCGCTCTACACAAAGAGTACCAAGAACAGACTTGAATCGCGCTGCATTTGCATACAATTTCTCTACGTCCTACAAAGACCATAGCTGCGTTGTTATCGGTTCATTGTCTGTGGTATGTCAGCACTGCAATGCACTGAAGTTTCGATTGGAAGCTCCCGGCTTATGCTGCGCAGGTGGCAAGGTAAAATTGCCGGTTTTGACTCATCCACCAGAGCCATTGTATTCGCTTCTATATGGAAATACAAGCAAATCAAACCATTTCCTGTTGCACGCACAAAAATATAACGGATGTTTTCAAATTACGTTATTTGGAGCAGAGGTTGTTCAACAACCAGGCTACAATCCGAGTTATAAGGTAATAGCGTCACTCTTTTATCAACATGAACAACTATAATTTTTCACGAAATTGCATCACAAAATTCAGATTCAAGGGCAAATTCACCATCGAGCGGGCGCTTTGTTACCACCACCAAACAAAGATCATAAATTCCTTCAGAGGCTTGGGAGGCTTGCCAACGTTTAAATTTGCTTGAAAACGACACACATTGGGACTCAACGCTCGCTGATGCCACTGTTTCTCTTTCTGGATCAAATCAAATTCGTGCATTATTTGCAATAATCATAGCCACATGTCATCCGTCGAACCCGACCGCACTGTGGGAAAAGTACAAGGACGATATGGCTGACGACATTTTAATAGACGTTCGCAGGACAACTATGAATTTCACTCTTGCCATTAACGGAGAAATGCACAACGAAGCTTTAATACGGATCGAAGACATGTGTATGCTTGTGTGCGGCAGTCTACTGTCGACATTGGGAATGCCAACGCCACATCGTTCAGTGCACGATGCTTTCAATCGCGAATTTCAACGGGAGCAACACTATAACCAAGATAACTTGGCCGAAAGAGTCCGAACCAATGTGCCGTTTTTGAATGCCGAGCAGAAGAACGTGTATTTCGTTGATTCTGGCAACGATTCGATCAAGATCTTAAATTGCGTTGGCTGTTGCATCATCTGGCATTGCTGCCACGTTGTTGGAAGGCGGTCGAACTGCACATTCCGCTTTGAAGCTGCCCATGAATCTTCTCACGGTTGACAAGCCAACATGCACAATAAGCAAGAATTCGGCGACAGCGAAATTGATGCGAGAATGCAAAATCATCATTTTTGATGAATGCACGATGGCGCATAAGCGAGCTTTGGAGGCAGTTGACCGAACGATGAAAGATTTACGCGGTGATTCGAAACTATTTGGTGGGTCTTTGATATTGCTGTCCGGAGATTTTCGTCAAACGCTTCGTCTTCATTGTGGAGATATGTCAAAAAGCTGAAATTAACCACGAACATGAGAGTCACATTGCAGAATGACCCGTCCGCTGCTGAATTCTCGAGACAACTGCTGGCACTTGGCAATGGCGAAATTCCTGTTGATGTTTCGACTGGATCAATATCGTTTCCGGCAAATTTTTGCGTGTTCACATCGTCAAAGGAGGAACTCATTAACAAAGTGTTCCCCGACATTGCGCAAAATTATAAAAATATCGACTGGATTAGTGAACGGGCAACACTAGCAGCGAAGAACAAGGACGTAGATAATTTGAATTACATTATTCAAAATCAAATCGATGGAGAACTGCATTCATACAGATCCGTTGGCAGCGTGACCGACGAGGATGAAGCGACGAACTATCCGACAGAATTTTTGAACTCGCTAGATGTGCCAGGAACTCCACCGCATAATTTGCAACTGAAGGTGGGATCAATTATTATAATGCTGCGGAATCGTCGAATTAGGCGAGACAAAGTTCGCCGGGTCCGCTAGTAAAATATATATATCCCTCTAATTATATTATAGCTATGTATTTTAAATTTCATGCAAATCAGACTGCTATATCTTATACACGTATAGTATATAGTTGCCATAGGAATGATCGAAAAATAAATGGAAACAAATTAAACCTTCTGTTTTTCAACGCATTTTTATCAATTTCGAGAAATAGCTGTCTTTTACGGTTTTAACTTTGGGGACTGTTATAAGCCGTGCAATTATAACATTTTTCCTACATCCCATTGAGTTAGATACTGCTTTGAGTTCAACTTTTACTGCATTCAATAGCCTATTTTTATTAAAGAAAGAGATTTTTTTACTATCTTATTTCCTGCTGCTTTGTTCCCATACTACATTTATTTTTTACCTTCATCATGTTTGTCCTAAATATGTTAAAGCTCGCTCAGCAATATTAATTTAAAACCGAGTCTGTGGTTTAGCTAAGTCTTTACTATTTGAATACGCAATATCGTGTTCCCTACAAGCCTAATCCAAACCACTGATACCACAATCACTACGTGCTTCTCTAGCTTTTCACCTGGTCCACAGTAATTATAGCTAGGTAAATGAGCCATAAAGTGCAAACCGTTTATTATATTATTTTCGAGAGCAGTATCGTGTTTGACATTTGATTTAAGACTAAATGTATTATATAAAGGTTTTCCCATTTTATATCATCCTAAATTATCGAATGATTGTCAATGAATGAAGTACTTAACTCTTTAACATGCGTTTATTAAGGCAAAATAAAACCATTATAGTAAGAAACATTGAAGGTGGTGGTCATGTGACGACACTTAGGGGCAGCCTCAAACTGAAGATAAAATTGGCAACATTTTCTTTTGTATAGTTTTATTATTATTAGTTTTTGATTTCACTAAGGGCCCAAGCTTGTTTTACAATTAAAAGTTAGATTTAAGAAGATAAATATAAGTTGAAGTTAAGGAAAACACAAGAAAGAAAACTAACGGTAAGCCGAAGTTTATATACCCAAACCCATTTATAAACCCATTTTTCGAAAGTCCGTAATATTAAGATTTGAAGATGCCATTGTGTTAGTAGAACATCAGTCTTCAATGTTACGTAACAGAAATTTTAACAGAGGCCAATCTGTTAAGATATCGGCTAATAAAAACAGCTGTTCGGAGTGTCGTGCTCGCGTGAGCGAAAAAAACAATCTGTATAAAGTTAATAAAAAAGGCACTTAGCTAAGATTTCATTAAACAATTTATAATGGCATCGAAAGAGAATGGTTTGTACTATGTTTATGTTAGTGATTTTTAACTGTTGGATTGCTTGTGATTATCCCTGTAATTGAGTGTTTTTAACATAACTTTTTGCTGTATGAATTATTAACAAAAACTCATGTTTAATTAGAGATATAAAGAGAGTTTCACCTAGTTTCACCGTAATATTTATAGTATACTAGCGGACCCGGCGAATTTTGTCTCGCCCTAATTCGACGCCATTATATAACCCCAGGGTAATAGTCAAACACTGCATTTCTTTATTTAGTATAGAGCGATATGATATACTATGTTTTTTGTTTTATTTTCCGGCGCAAAAACAAACAATGAAGACGGCTTACCAACACGCGAACATGCAACGTACAGCTGGCCGTGCGAAAAACAGGGAAATTCTAGATTTATCCCGCAGACTTCTAACGATTGGCCTTGCGATTTGTTGATTGTCATCGCAAATGCCAATCGGACGGGGAACTGAATCCTCTTGAATTGGAATGGTAGATCAGTTGGAATAATCGGAATTCGTGGTATAAGGACTACCTCTCCTTTAAATGTTCCCTTGATGATCGTCGCCTGAATCACGTTATTCATCAGTTTCTTGACGGACAACCGCGTACCGTTGCACAATTTCGGATGATTTAGATTCCGCAGCATTATAATAATTGATCCCACCTTCAGTTGCAAATTATGCGGTGGAGTTCCTGGCACATCTAGCGAGTTCAAAAATTCTGTCGGATAGTTCGTCGCTTCATCCTCGTCGGTCACGCTGCCAACGGATCTGTATGAATGCAGTTCTCCATCGATTTGATTTTGAATAATGTAATTCAAATTATCTACGTCCTTGTTCTTCGCTGCTAGTGTTGCCCGTTCACTAATCCAGTCGATATTTTTATAATTTTGCGCAATGTCGGGGAACACTTTGTTAATGAGTTCCTCCTTTGACGATGTGAACACGCAAAAATTTGCCGGAAACTATATTGATCCAGTCGAAACATCAACAGGAATTTCGCCATTGCCAAGTGCCAGCAGTTGTCTCGAGAATTCAGCAGCGGACGGGTCATTCTGCAATGTGACTCTCATGTTCGTGGTTAATTTCAGCTTTTTGACATATCTCCACAATGAAGACGATTTAAGGCATGCATTAACTTCATCGGCACCCGTAGATTTCGGGATGACGGGAAGCGTTTGACGAAAATCTCCGGACAGCAATATCAAAGACCCACCAAATAGTTTTGAATCACCGCGTAAATCTTTCATCGTTCGGTCAACTGCCTCCAAAGCTCGCTTATGCGCCATCGTGCATTCATCCCAAATGATGATTTTGCATTCTCGCATCAATTTCGCTGTCGCCGAATTCTTGCTTATTGTGCATGTTGGCTTGTCAACCGTGAGAAGATTCATGGGCAGCTTCAAAGCGGAATGTGCAGTTCGACCGCCTTCCAACAACGTGGCAGCAATGCCAGATGATGCAACAGCCAACGCAATTTGAGATCTTGATCGAATCGTTGCCAGAATCAACGAAATGACAAATGTCTTGCCTGTCCCACCAGGAGCATCGAGAAAGTATAAGCCTCCCGATCCATCGTCAACAACCTTCATTATCGAATCGTACACGTTCTTCTGCTCGGCATTCAAAAACGGCACATTGGTTCGGACTCTTTCGGCCAAGTTATCTTGGTTATAGTGTTGCTCCCGTTGAAATTCGCGATTGAAAGCATCGTGCACTGAACGATGTGGCGTTGGCATTCCCAATGTCGACAGTAGACTGCCGCACACAAGCATACACATGTCTTCGATCCGTATTAAAGCTTCGTTGTGCATTTCTCCGTTAATGGCAAGAGTGAAATTCATAGTTGTCCTGCGAACGTCTATTAAAATGTCGTCAGCCATATCGTCCTTGTACTTTTCCCACAGTGCGGTCGGGTTCGACGGATGACATGTGGCTATGATTATTGCAAATAATGCACGAATTTGATTTGATCCAGAAAGAGAAACAGTGGCATCAGCGAGCGTTGAGTCCCAATGTGTGTCGTTTTCAAGCAAATTTAAACGTTGGCAAGCCTCCCAAGCCTCTGAAGGAATTTATGATCTTTGTTTGGTGGTGGTAACAAAGCGCCCGCTCGATGGTGAATTTGCCCTTGAATCTGAATTTTGTGATGCAATTTCGTGAAAAATTATAGTTGTTCATGTTGATAAAAGAGTGACGCTATTACCTTATAACTCGGATTGTAGCCTGGTTGTTGAACAACCTCTGCTCCAAATAACGTAATTTGAAAACATCCGTTATATTTTTGTGCGTGCAACAGGAAATGGTTTGATTTGCTTGTATTTCCATATAGAAGCGAATACAATGGCTCTGGTGGATGAGTCAAAACCGGCAATTTTACCTTGCCACCTGCGCAGCATAAGCCGGGAGCTTCCAATCGAAACTTCAGTGCATTGCAGTGCTGACATACCACAGACAATGAACCGATAACAACGCAGCTATGGTCTTTGTAGGACGTTGAGAAATTGTATGCAAATTCAGCGCGATTCAAGTCTGTTCTTGGTACTCTTTGTGTAGAGCGAATCTGTGCTAAACGGGTTCGTCTCGATTCATTTCTTTCTGCACGTTCGTCTTGCGTTTGACTTTCATGGACATTCCGACTATATGTTCCTCGACGTGTACGTCGTCCAATGTTTGGCCGTCTTATAGCAGGCATTATTCCTACAAATCACAGGAAGAAATTAAAGAAATCCGGACGTCTGATAAAAACGAATAAGAAACCGAATAATATTGAAACGATTTGTTTTTACTTTGACATATATTTCGATACACTACTCTTTTATATAATTTGATATTTTAATTATTTGTTTTTCACCATTACCCTGGAGGATTTTCTAAAAATTTTATTACGTTCTGACCTTCTCCTGTTAGTTACCTACAACTGAAAAAAAATTTGAACCAAATCGGCCCAGCTGTTCTCCAGTAGGTTTTTACGACACATTTTTTGGGCTCCATTTTTATATATATAGATTGTCTTGTACGTAGTTTAATTTTTATTCATTTTAAAGTGCCCTTTTGCGCACTTTCTCTAAAATGTAACATTTTATATGCAACCTAATACTAGCAAAATACCGATATATTTGACTTATAAAACACAGAGAAGACAAAATGTTATAAGGAAATTGTATTTTTTAACGATGGATTACAAATAATAGATCCAAACTGTTATTTTATATGAAAAGAAAATTAGGACAATGCTCATTTTTACATATTGTATTACTTGAAAATACCAATTTAAATTAAAAATAATAATAATAAAAAAATATTATATTTACACTGAAAAAAAAAGATTTATTAAAAACAGGAATCGTCACGCCTATTTTCTCAAAATATTTTCCTGAGCTTATTGAAAAATATTTCGTTTTGTTTTGAAGTTTTTAAATTTGGTCACAAAAAGTAATCATCCAGCCTATAGTGTACTGGTTTCAAAAGAAATAAGACTATCCTGAAAATTTCAGCACGATAGCTAAAAAACTGAGAGACCGGTTCGAATAAAAGCCGACAAGCGGACCGACAGACAGATAGAAGGGGTTGCTTAGGAAGAGAGAGGGCATTTGAGTAGATAACGCGACGAACCACGTTGATTACGCTGACCTCGAGAGGGATTGAGAGGAAAACCGAAGCGAGCTTCATGGCCACGGCCGCTGGCCTACGCATATGCTTAACTCGGCGATTCCACTGCCGACTGCGCTGCCGCAGTATGATAGAAAAATAAGCCAGAAGAATATTCTGCACGGTATCGAAAATCTCCACGCCGAGAGAGAACGAGAGAGTAGGTTCGACAATAATTTCTGCCTGCCACTGCCGAGGTATCCAGAGAGAGAGAGAGAGAGAGGCTGAAACGGAAATGATGTCCGAGATCGCGAAAAGGGGAGGCAGAGGACGCGAGATTAGAAAGTGAAAATGAGCAGAATGACACTTGCGATCGAACCCTAGAACAGAGTGGAGTTAATTTCTACACGTGTTCTGCCAGAAGGAACAGTAATAAAATTTGGAAGTGTAGAGAGAAAACCCTTGAGTAACAAATAAAGCGGAAAGACAGAGAGTAGTGGTTAAGCGAAAGGGAAGAAAATACGGGAACAAAATTAATTCTTGTAAATAAAAATTGAAGCCAAAGAAATTAAACAAATCAGAGAAAAAAAGAATAATTTTGAAATTAACGGTAAAAATTGAGCATGTGTGTGTCGGTCGCAGCCGACTGATGGTAAGCACGGAGTAAATAACTGAGAAAAAAGAAATTCGACCAAAATTGTTAAGCGAAGTACATACTAAGCGTAGTTACATGCAAGTCTCTGGGTTTGTTTGTGTTTGCTGTAGCTTAACTCTAACCGGAGTTTAACGCAAATTTTTTGGTCTAACCCGTGTTTAATGTAGCGTAACACTAACATAACATGGGCTAAGACCCAGGGTTAACCCGAGTCAACGCTAACAGTAGTTTAATGAAAATTTCTATGTTCGTGTTTGCTGTAGTTTAACACTAATCATAGCTAATTAACGTTAATTAAACGTAGTTGAATTCAACATTTCTGGGTTTACCCGTGTTTGCTGTGGTGTAACACTAACAGTAGCTTGAGTGGAGGCCCTAGGTTTTCCTGAGTCGACGCTTACCATAGTTTAATGCAAATTCTGGGTTTGCCCGTGTTTGCTATAGTTTAACACTAACCGTAGCTTGAGCTGAAACCCTGGGTTTGCCCAAGGCGACGTTAACGTTTTCGCGGAACGGATTATTGGGTATCGATAGTCCGATTAGTTTGAATTAGGCGCCGTCAGAGTTAGTATTATTTGTGGGAAGTATTTGAAGTTATTGCATTCGGTTACACTAATTAGGCCTAAGTTAAGACAAGCCTTGCCGCGCAGAAGCACTCCGATTTGCGCTATCCCAGAGAGATGTAAGAGAAACTGCAGTGTGTAAGTGTATTTCAGGTTAATTAAATCTGATGTTCTATACATTTTATAGAAAAAAACATTGCTCATTGTTATCGTTAACCAAGCGGCGGTGATTGACTTGTTGAAGGCATATCCCCGGGATAACCGCGTTGGTGTCAACCGTAGTTTAATGCAAATTTCTGGGTTTGCCTGTGTTTGTTGTAGTTTAACACCAACAATAGCTTTAGCGGAGACTCTGGTTTTGCCCGACTCGACGCTAATCGTAGTATAATGCAAACCTTACAGTCATTCTACAATAATTCTTAATAATAATAATAATAATTAATAATAAGAGACGAACTTCTAGCACTGGCCGTCGAGTTCGGAAAAGTAGACGAGATATATCGTTTCTCTTTCAAAGTAAACGGTCGTGTTTTTGTTTTGCTCCTCATATTTGTGTTAATTCTTTGCTATAAGCAACCGGGGTTTTATTTAAAACTTCTACCTTGTGTCAATAATAATTCACCGTTTCACTTCTCGGGGGCATTCAGCTTTTTGGATTATTATTCTATTAATTGCAAAATTAGTTTTGGTGGAGAGATTGCTTATCTTCATTTTTATACCCGGTACCCATAGGGTACAAGGGTATTATAAGTTAGTGCCAACCGAGAATGTATGTAATAGGCAGAAAGAGGCATATTCGCCCCATAAAGTATATATTCTTAATTAGCATCACAAGCAGGGTCGATTTATCCATATCCATTTGTCCGTCTGTCCGTGTTGGTAAACACTATAAGAGATAGAGCCACCAAATTTCGTGACAGCATTCTAATCTGTTGCACGCAGATAAAGTTTGCTTTAATATTTAACCACGCCCACTTCCGCCCCCGAAAATCATGAAAAACGTGTAACTAAGCTGAAAAGAACGACTGAAATAACAAGATGTATTCGTTTGCTATGTTAATATTTCAAACTGATTTTATTAAAAAACGGTCTCCGCTTTATATAGGACATTGGAATTCTAATTATACTATATGAACTACACACAGACCGCACATCTGATCGTCTTATTTTCTGAGATCCCACGCAGGGGTTAAGATTACATTATTTGTATTACGCTCACCTCGACGCTATGTTTGGAGTTATGCACACATGCGCTAAGCAGCGTACAGCTACGTCAATTTGTTTAAGATAAAGATTATCCTTATATATATGTGTTCATATATGAACATTCTGCAAAGGGCCAGCAAGATTGGAAGTAGTTGAAAGAGGTATAACCAGATAGGTAATGCATATTTAACCCCTTTAATTCCAAATATATTTATTTTAAATGTGCTAACTCCTTTGTAAGTCTTTTAATTTCTGCGCTATGGTTCATTGAGTGGCCTTCAAATAGGATCCAAATTATTTTTGGTATATCAGTGATATCCCCCACATAAGCTGATGAGAGGACGTCTTGCCTCTCTGATTTTATATTACTATATACCTAGCTACTAAAATCTTATCGTCTGTGCAAGCGGTGCAATCAGACCTTAGTGTTAAAATCCCTTCCTCTGGCCAATTGACTAATACCATCTTTGAATTTTCGCATTGAGATCTTACTTTTGCTCACATACTATTCTTTGAGCCTGCCGCTTTTGGCACATATTCAGAGTGTCGCTTGTCTTGGGTGCAGCTAGTACCGCTCTGTTCGACTGGCAACTTATACCGCTTACCGCCGAGTCCCTAGTCAAAACACATCACCATTTCGTTTCCTTTACAGGGGGCGATAAGAGTAATTCTGGCATACTTGAATCTTATATATAAGCGTGTGTACGAGGTGTGTCAAAAAGTATCGCGAGTTTTGAATTTTTGCGGGTTACGTACAGTGGGGAGCAAAAGTGATTCCACATTCAACATTTTCGTATTCGAGCGCTCATAAAACCTGAATAAATGAAGTTAATCAAACAAACTTTTTTTTCCTCGATTCCTTATTAGACGTAAATAGTTAAATAATATAAGAAGCAATGTAATAGTTATAAATAAAAAACAAAAATAAAAGACATGTACTCAGTTTTGCACCTTATATGAAGAAATCAATGGAAATTCCATATTAATATTTGGTCCAAAGACAATTCATGTCTTTATAATTTTGTATGTATTTTGGTATCATTTCAACCCATTTCTCAACAATTCTATTCAGAAGTTGATTCCACTTCAGTTCCACACGCCTCCAAGGACCACCTACGTTGCATTGGACTGATTGATACGGCCCAAGATATATGGTCATGATTGACCACAGATTTTAAGTCGGATTGAGGTTGGGACTTTCAGCTTTCCACTCCAACAAGATAAAATGTTGGTTTTCTACCCGTTTCTTAAGAATTTTCGCAGTGTACTTAGGATCTCCATTTTGTTATACCCTTGCAGAGGGTATTATAATATTGCCACGATTGTTGCAACGCAGTAAAGGAGGCATCTCCGACCCCATAAAATATATATATTCTTGATCAGCATCACCAGCCGAGTCGATCTAGCCATGTCCGTCTGTCATTCTGTCCGTCTGTCGGTTTCTACGCATACTAGTCTCTCATTAGACTATAGAGCTTAGTTTTATTTCTTTAGCAAGCATTATATATGTCGGAAAGGCCGAAATCGGACTACTATATCCTATAGCTGCCATAGGAATGATGGTGAAATTAATGTAAACAAAATTTTAACTTCTTTGAAATATTTATTCATGTTGAACCCATTAAATTAATTTTCCTTTTTTACCAGTAACAACTAATTATAAATAGTGACACTACAGGATCCTGATAATAGTCTTCTGTCGTGATATCGTGCGCATAGTCTCAATAATCCCTGTATTAAGATTTTCGTGACCTGGCAGTGATGACTTCCACACGCCCATTCTAGGACCGGATCATTGAAGACATGTTGGCAATGGCTTTGTTTTAGTACCGATGATCCGAATCAAGTTCCCTCCGCGTTCCTGTCGTATCTCCATTATTTCAATACCAGTCGCTGATCCCGATAGTTGGACGCTTCGTAGTAGCTCCTCCTCCCATTTCGGCCAGAGATGTGTCATCATTTTTGTTGCGATTTCCTGAAGCAACTTTCCTCCACCTTTTCAAATTCCTCCAATCTGAGGACTTGCCGGGGAAATTTCCTGGAGCGATTTTCCTCCAGCTTCCCAATTTCCACCAATGTGAGGACTTACCAAGGCACTCAAGTGCAAATATATGCGTTCATCTGCTTTTTTCCGAGCTGCTTCCAACTTATTGTTTTTCTTTAGGTTCATTTCTGTTTCGGATGCCGTCTCAGGAACTTCTTCTAGCTTCCACATTTTCTCCCTGGTAACTGCTGATAGAATGCGTTTACTACCAGGAGTTTTTATGATTCCTGTTTTAATCCTTGTGTAATAATTTCGACCAATATATGTCCAGCGATCAGCACATCAACCTTGCTGCGTTTATATAAGGTTGGATCTGCTAAGATATCATCTTTAAATTTTCGCGAGTCATGTTCAAATGACATTGATGGCGTTGAATTTAATAATTTCGATAACGACTGCTACGGTCTCAAATCGCTCTTTACTTTTTGTGCGAACTAATATAAGTTCAGAATGCTGAAAAGGGGTTTTTTGGTTGCGTGCCTTAAGTTCAATACCAGTGACAAAAGTCGCCGCAATAAGTACAGTACAAATTGGACTACGGAGATGTGAATACGTCAAGAGTTCTTTTCGTACTGATTTTATTGGGTTTGACTTGGGGTTTATATACATGTTCTTGGGTCAAAGGGTTACATTTATCAGATACATATTTTAGCCTATCAAAACATTAACAGCTGGATACAGATATGTGAACTACTTAGATAAAGGATTTCAGCGAGATATGTATGCAGATGGTGTGAAAACGTGACCGATCGTGGGATTTATTTATGGCTGGTCCGATGTAACACATGTGTGCACAGGTATGCATCGTCCTGAGTTTGTTTAGGTAGGCCGTTATCCGAGGTGACCAATCTTTATTTAGGCAATAACTTCCGATGCCATCTGCCAGCAATTTTCTCCTTGACAAAAATTTTACACTTCTGAATCTTAGACTAATTTTTAGCTGTATCAGATGATCCAACTAAACTGCCTCGTAGTCCATAAATTTGTGAATCCCTTTGATTCTTCAGATACAACGGTCATCTGAGATCCTTGGTCGACTAACGCTCGGAGTTTTATCCATTTTCCATTTGCATCTTGGACTTCAATTTGTGTCGTGGCCAACAAGGTGGTTTTTACCGATTTAGATTTATTAGTTGATTTCGGTTCTTTTTTCCTGTGTAGCAATATGTGGTGGGGTCTATCATACGTAACATTTTCTCGTTCACCTTGACAGTCCTTATGTGGTATAAATTTGTGACACAAGCACTTGAAAGCACTTTCCCGACATGCGAATTTCCACATCTCCCTAATCGACAGATGACTGATTTTGATGCAATTGGGTAATTTGTGTTGTAGATTTCTGCAATAAGGGCTCATAATCGCAGTCAACAATTTTGGATTTTTCTGTGTCCCGTGTTATGGTTGTGATACTGCTTTTATGGCTTGTATATGTTTCTCCAAAAATTCCAACACAATTTGAAGTGTCTGCACTTCCTTTGCCGACTTTGACGTGTGCTCGTAATTTTGTTGTCCTTGACGATTTTCCTTTATAGTATCCCAGCAATGAATGTGTCTGTGCCGTCTAATGGGATGTCTATGCCCTTTATAGCATGAGTGCATTGTTGTGCCGTATCTAGCATGTTCTGAACACTTCTCTCTGAATCGCTGTTCATTATAGGTAAATTCAGAATCTTATAATTTTCTATAAATAGCTGACGTCTGTTTTCCTATCGATTTTTTAAGATTTTAAGATTTCTTTCTCCCTTCTTTCCATCCTTATTTTCTCACACCCATCTAAAACCGTCTGGGTAAGTTGTCTATTTACTTTTAGTTCCTTGAAACTATACGTAAGTCGTTGAAAATATTCCTCTACTATATATATTTCATATATATCTTTTGTAGTTTCGGGTCTTGTCCCGCATTGACCAAAGTTCCTTGAAGCGCTATTCTTGCTTGGTACTCTCATGATCGCATTCTCTGTTCTTCCTCTTGGTTTAATATTGATGACTGGTTAGCCGCCAAAGCAATAAGTGAATCTCTTTTAGATACCATTGTTGTAGGGGTTTGAAAAGGCACGCAAGTATGTATAATAGATCTCAGAAACTTCCTTTTTATTCGACTCGCCAGAACAAACTGATCCGCTTACAGACTAATGTTAGTTAACATAGGCTTAACATAAGTTTTACATTGTGTATCGTATGAGTTGGGTATTATATAACTATCGGTATTGTATTGTTATCGGGATCTGATGGCAGTGTGACCCTCTACGAGCCTACTACAATTCGGCCATCCTGCGATATGGATCCCCCGATCCTGGCTTCTTACAGTACAATTTAAAAATGTAAAAAAAAAAAAATGTATGGGTAACTTATAGAATAACAAAGTTTTACTCTATGTACGTTTTTTATACATTTGTTTGTTTCCCTATCCAAGGTCTTATGTTCTAAGCACTCCACACACCCTGATATGGATTTCGAGAGATTTGAAAGCCTTTAACGTCCTTTAGGAGAAACCTGTCGTTACGAAGCACTTTAGCTATTACCACTAAGCAAGAAATATATAGAGGCGTCAAACAGCAGAAAAAGTGCTATCAACCAAACGGCTGAGCCTGGAACCCCAGAGCAGCCGAACGAAATGTCTAGCACCCCAGAAAGCGTTCGGCTTTTCGAGTTCGAAGCATTCGTTCGAAAGCCAGAACAACTACAAACCGATTTTCAGTCGCAGATCAAATGCGGAACGATGAGGCACGGCCGCGCGTCTGCGCGCTGATTTTTTTCAAAAAATCATAAATAAAAAAGCTGTCAACACTTTAAGTATGAAAAAAACGTCTTTAATTAAATAATTTCTATGTGTACCTATTAATATGATCAGGTGTGTATGTGCACGCAAGCTGTTCACAGTTTAAACGCACTTTTAATAAATTATCATAATTATATTATTAAAGATTCAAAAATTATTTAATTTTGATCTCAAAATGTACTGAAATAAATAAAAATACACAAGTATGTACATAGGTTAGGTTAGGTTAGGTTAGGGCGGCGGCTGACACAAAGGTCAGCCCACTTAGGCCATTACTGGCCCATTGTGATACCGCAATGGATCTTTTATACCCTCACACCGCAAAGTTAGAAAGACTCCCAGCCCGTTTCTCTTATGAAACCTGCTATTTTCTTCGGGGGGATAGCTGCTAATTCAGCTAGGTTGTTGAGAAAGTATTCACCTATATACTTTTTCCTGCGCCTGATTAGGGCCACACAGGAGCAGAAGAAATGCTCTACTGATTCTACTTCTTCCTCGTTTTGGCAACTTCTACAGAAGTCGTTGTTGGGGACGTTTAGTCGGGATGCGTGGACTCCTACGAGCCAGTGGCCTGTGATTGCTCTAATCACAGCTGCGCACTGTGTGCGGTGAAGACTAAAGAGCATTTTTGTGCGTTTGGTGTCAACGTTAGGCCATGTTTGGCGACTGATGTTGCAGTGTGTGGTATTGTTCCACATTTCTTGTTCAAGGGATCTAAAAACTTCCCTTGTCCTGAGCTTAAAAGTGGCTAGGGGCATACGGAAGTCCTCCTTGTCTGGAAGGAGGACTGTGGTGGTGCCACGTCTGGCCAGTTCGTCGGCTATTTCGTTTCCCTCAATATTTTGGTGCCCTGGCACCCAGACTAGGGAGATAACGAACTGCTGTGCCATCTCTTGAAGAGATTTGCGGCAGTTGTTCACTATCGTCGAATTTGAAGATAGCGCTCGAAGTGATTTTATTGCTGCCTGACTGTCTGAGTAAATGTTTATTACTCCGTTTATAAGGCTAGAGTGGCGTAGGCATCTAAGAGCCTCGCTTATGGCGAGAATCTCTGCCTGGAAAACGCTGCAGTGGTCCGGGAGACGGAAATGTGTTCTAATACTAAGCTGCTCACAGAAGACTCCTCCTCCAACTCGATTATCGAGTTTGGAGCCGTCTGTGAAGAAATTTATGCAGTCATTTTGTCCAGAGGGACTTGCCGCCCAGGCCTCCCTGGAGGGAAAGACTGTGTTAAACGTTGTAGAAGTATGTTCTACGGGTATGCAGTAATCTGTTAATTGCTTGTTTGCGCCCATTGGTAGAATGGATGAGTGCCCATATTGATGAACTGTCCAGCCGTTTGCGTCTCTCAGACGTCGTGCTGTGATGGTGGCGGTTTCTTTTGCCACGAGTAAAATTGGGGATATGCTAGTGATAGCGTTGAGCGCTTCACTAGAGATTGTTCTAAGAGCTCCTGTCATGCATAGTTGAGCTACTCTTTTGCACCTTGTTGAGCGCCTTGAGTTTAGAACTATACAGCAGCGCTGGCCACCAAATGGATACCCCATACAGGAGAATGGGTCTAACAATGGCGCTGTATAGCCAGCTAACAACAGGCGGGGACATCCCCCATTTGAGGCCTACTGCCTTTTTACAAGTGAAGAGTGCAATGTTGGCTTTTCGCACTCTATCCGCTATAGTGAGATTCCAGTTCAGTTTCTTGTCTAGTACAAGCCCCAGGTATTTTGCACTGTCGCTAAACTCTAGAACGGAACCGTTTAGTTTTGGGGCAGATAGCTTTGGGATCTTGGTCCTCCTGGAGAAGAGAATAAGGTCGGTTTTGCTTGGGTTTACGTTTAACCCACTTTCAGATGCCCATCTTGACAGTTTTCTTAGCTTAACTGTCATAATGTCACATAGGCTTTGCGGAAATTTTCCCCGCAGCATAACAACAACATCATCCGCATAAGCAACAATCTTGCACCCTCCATCTTCTATGTCACGTAGCAGCGTGTTTACTGCTAGGTTCCATAGAAGCGGAGAGAGTACCCCCCTTGAGGAGTACCTCTGCTGACGTGCCTGCACAGAGTAGATGCTCCAAGTGAAGAGGTCACTTTTCTGCTCAGGAGCAGCTGTGTGACTAATCTCACCAACTGAGCATCTACTCCAAGGCTTAGCATAGCATTGGTTATTGCCTTTGAGTCGATGTTATTGAAAGCTCCTTCTATGTCCAAGAAGGCGGCTAGGGTATACTCCTTGTTTTGCAGGGATTTTTCTATACTGGATATGACAGAGTGAAGTGCTGTTTCTGTCGATTTGCCTTTACGGTATGCGTGCTGTGATTCAGATAACAGAGAGGGATTGATTGATGTCCTCAGGTGTAGCCCTATCAATCTTTCCAAGGTTTTTAGAAGGAAGGAGGATAGGCTTATTGGCCTGAGATCCTTCGGTGTTGTGTGTGAGGCTTTGCC
Source organism: Drosophila rufa (assembly GCA_018153105.1). Taxonomy (NCBI): domain Eukaryota; kingdom Metazoa; phylum Arthropoda; class Insecta; order Diptera; family Drosophilidae; genus Drosophila; species Drosophila rufa. The sequence goes on along the minus strand of JAECXS010000003.1, from coordinate 3,774,267 downwards.
GGCCTTGGGTATGAAAACTACTTTGGACGTAAGCCAGGAATCGGGGATTCGGCCTAACGCCATAATGTTTGTGAAAATGGCTTTTAGCCAAGGGACAGCGAGATCTTCCCCTTGCTGCAATTGTGCCGGGAATATCCCATCAGGGCCTGGAGATTTATAGGGAGCGAAGCTATTTATAGCCCATTTTATGTTGGATTCAGTCATAATGCTATCCAATGATCTGACCGGGTGGTATGGTTTTGGGTCGCTTGTCTGGGGACCTAGGGTGTTTCCTGGAAAATGCGTGTCTAGTAATAGCGTCAGTGTTTCTTCGCTAGAAGAAGTCCATGAGTCGTCCTGTTTCTTGAGATAGCCCAGATTCGAGGACGACTTAGAGAGTACTTTACGTAATCTTGCAGCTTCCGAAGAGGATTCAATTCCCGAACAGAATTTTCTCCAATCCTCTCTTTTTGCCTGCCTTATGAGCTTTTTTAATTGAGCTAGACTGCGTTTATATTCAGACCAATGCTGTTCACAACTTAGTCTTTTTGCTCTGTTGAAGAATTTCCTGCATTCCCCTCTCAGCTTGTCTATTTCTTGATTCCACCAGGGTGGTCTCCACTTGCCTCTCGGCTTGCTGATTGGACAGGATGCTTTGTATGCACCGTTACAGGCTTCAGTGAAGACTGTCGTAAGAATAGTGAGATGTTCCTCCGATGGAGGAATCTGCTCTGGCGGAGCTGAAAGGGCTTTAGCCAATCTATTTTTAAAAGCTGTCCAGTTGGTTCTGCGGGGGTTTGAGAACGCTACTGGGTCAGGGTTGGGGGTACACAATCTTGTGTCAATATATTTATGGTCAGAGAAGGAGTGTTCTTTCGAAACGCTCCACCCTATAAGCTGGTCATACATACAGTTTGAAATAAGGGTTAGGTCTATGACTTCCTCCCTGTCCTTTATAACAAAAGTGGGGTCGTTACCCCTGTTACATATAAGTAGGTTAGTGGAGAGAAGGTATTCAAAAAGTAACTCACCCCTCTCGTTTGTGTTGGTGCTGCCCCACACCTCGTGGTGGGCATTTGCGTCGCATCCGATCAACAGGCCAGTGCCACGATCTTCGCAATCCTTGACGAGTTCCCTCAGTTTGCGACCCGGTATTGGGTCCAGTTTTTCATACGCCAGGTATGCTGACACTACCCGTATCGACCTGTCTTGGAGCTCCAGACTGATCGATGTAGTGTCGGCGTCGCTGTAATTAAAGAGCATAAATGCACTGAGGTGCCTTTTAGCTAAAATGCAGGTGCGGGTTTTACCTTCTCCTTGAGCTGCGAGCAGCTTATATTTTGGGGTGCTGAGTCCACAAATCCTGTTTGATACAACCCAGGGTTCCTGGATCAGCACCAGGTCGGCTTCGTCTCTCGCCAGACGAAGCATAAGGGCAGCGGAGGCTGCTTTACAGTGGTGGAGGTTTATCTGCACGACCGTCAGAGACATCGAGCAGATTTGCCTCCACCACCGTCACATCAGCATCCAGGTCGTCCTCGGGGTCCTCACTCATCGAGTCGGTTCCACCGTAACCCAGCTTGCTGAAGCCGCGCAGGAAGGATGCGTCGGATATCACCGACTCGCAATCCTCATCCTCCTCCTTGCTTGGCTCCTCCACCTCGGTTGCCAGCACCTCTTCGACACCAGGCTCACTCCTCTGCTTGGTGTCCGACTTATATACCCGGATACGCACCGAGCTAAAACCGAAGTTTAGCTCTCCGTGCATAGCCTCTATTGGTACGGTAGAGTCCTTGTTCAGGATTAGCAGAACCTGACGCAATGGGCCCTGCGTCTCTTCTACTTTAGCCACCTTCCAGTCGGAGGATGGCAGGCTAGGGTTGCACCTCTGCAACATCACAAGGATCTTCTCCGGCTCCTTGAAGGAGGACGGGACCCATATTACGGCTCTTGGCCTACTCGGGATGTCCTTCCAGTCGACAGCGACTAGCTTGGCACCCGGGTAGACCTCACCCAGTCTAGATACGGCTGCTTTCAGGAGCTCTGCCGACCTAGACCCTTCGCACGCCATAACTTTGACGTTTCCCTGATACCACCCTGCATCTTTGCAGATTGGTGGTGGACCAGGGTCCGCTTCCAGCACCTCGAAGCAGTGTGCAGCCAGTGCTGCCTCAACCCACTTCCACTGGTTCCTCGGAATACGTCCCTCCGTGTCGCCTTGGTCCAGGACTCCTATAAGGATCTTGTCCTTGGCCATTTCCGCGAAACTCTTGTTCGCCGCCACTGGCATGTGCGTGCGAACCTTCTTCGGGGCACTCTGAACCGCGCTTTCTTGCGATCGCTGCCGCTTAGGATTCTTGTGATCCTCTTTCGGCCTCTCCAGAGTGAAATTGGGCAACACCGATTTGGCCCACTCGAGCTTCTTCAGCCACTCAGCTGAGGGGGTGGCAATGTTGCTCTTTGCCTGTCTCTTCAGGATGGCCGCGGCGGATCTCCTCTCCTCGTACCTCTCCATCTTGGCCTGGCTTGCGGCAGTCCTTCCCTTCACCCCTGCACCTGACTGAGCTACAGCTGCGCTTGTGGTAGCACCTTGCTGGTCGCTCGAGGTGACAGGGGTGTTGGTCACGGTCACCGCCTTGCCTCTGACCAAGGGGCGATTCAGCCCAGTTGGCTGCTGTTTCGCCGGGGTGGAGTTGACTCTAGCTCCAGTGAGCACTGTCGTTCCTCCAGTAGCAACAGCAGTGCCTGCCGTTGGGTCGACCTTAGGTGCAGTCACCTCTGTCGTAGTTGTAGGACCCTCGGTCCTCGCCGGATTTTTGGGAGTTCCGGTCTCCTTCTTGTTTTTAAATGTGTTACGGTCCATAATGTTCCCACGAGTGGCGGAGAAAGGGTGGTCCACCTCCCGCAGAGATCCGCGATGCGGGAGGTAAGGCTGGCTAATCCGGAGGGCGCCAGGTGTCCGGATGCTCCGTTTGCGACTGGGCTATTTTTTTAACAAGGGCCCCCAGCCAGGCTGATCATCGGCACGGGTCGCATGACACCTTGATCCAGCCCTTCACCTTAGCCATGATAAGTGATCGCAGACTACTGTGGCATAGCTATGGAAAGAGCTCCGCCCCAGACTGCGAATCCCAGATCTTAGCTGGTACCGTCCCTAGGGACACTGGAGCACCATTACCAGTCGGCACCCTCGTGGAGGGTTCAGCTATAGGATTTTTGCCAACCAAGTATGTACATATATTAAGTCTATTAATGTAATTGATTTTTGTTTGGGTCATAGGGCATAAAAAAAAAAAAGTGATGGTCGATAATAAAACTAATTTTCACATTGTCGTGACGTCATAAGCAAATGAGCCGTCGCAGCGCCACTTGCTGTGGCCGCAGACAACCCAGGATCAAAAACATAACAAGGAAGAGCGGCAACCGTGTCTTTTGCACTCGCATGCAAATGTGCGAGCGCTTGTACACATATACACACATACAGAGAAACGAGAGCACAGCGCGCAGACGCGCGGCCGTGCCTCATCGTTCCGCATTTGATCTGCGACTGAAAATCGGTTTGTTGTTGTTCTGGCTTTCGAACGAATGCTTCGAACTCGAAAAGCCGAACGCTTTCTGGGGTGCTAGACATTTCGTTCGGCTGCTCTGGGGTTCCAGGCTCAGCCGTTTGGTTGATAGCACTTTTTCTGCTGTTTGACGCCTCTATATATTTCTTGCTTAGTGCTATTACGTATGGGCCTTTATTTTTTGGGATCAACTTCCTAGCCACTCCTGCTGTACTGTCAAAAATTTTTACCATCACGTTGTCCCCTTTAGTATAATTTGTTGGCCTTTTCTTTGACTTATCATAATAAGTTTCTTTATATGCCCGTGCTCGTTATTGATTATTTATTGCTTGCTTTCGAATCTCCTCTAAACTTTCTACCTTAACTGTATTCTTAATTTCTTCTAACTTTTCTTTAATTTCATCCATAATCTGAATTTTCTGCTCTATACCAAAGAGCATTTTGCTAGGAATCTTTTTAATGCTTCTGTGTATGGTGTTATTGAGTGCATACTCTACTTGCTCGATTACATTGTCCCAATGCACACCATTTTCTGGTTCCGTAAGCTTAGCAATCATTGGCCCAATGCTCCTGTTTATTCGTTCAACCTGTCCATTTGCTTGTGGGGAGCCTGTCGCTATCTTTAAATGTTTAATGTTAGCTTGTATTAAAAATTCTTGGAATTCGTTAGTTTTAAAGCAACTCCCCCTATCGGAAACTATACACTTTGGTTTGCTATAATATAAGCCCTACTATAAGCCCGCATCTACCATCTTATCCCTACCAATGTGACCTAGCTCATTATGGTATTTGTGCAAAACGTGACTTTCCATGTCCTCAGGGACAAAAAATAATAATCGATCGTCATTTGTTTTCTTGTACATAACTCCATTTCTCATTTTGAACTCTTTATGTTGATTTTTTTCTAATTCTTCCTTAATTTTTTGTATTTTATATCTTTTGATTGCCAGATTAAAAGATTGTCCTCAAAACTATTGGTTTCTACAATCAAAACATTGAGGGCATCCACATGCTGCATTTTTGTCCCGGATCTATGAATTATTTCGTAATCATAATTTTGAAGCTCAAGTGCCCATCGGGCACGCACGCAGATCAAGTTCTAGGGTTTAGTTCGACTCTGTTTATTGTAAGTAAATACGAAACCTTCGTAATGCATATATAATAGCCAGAGTTTCCAGCTCAAAGCTGTGATACTTTGTCTCAGTAGCTGTAGTCCGTTTTGAGAAATAAAATACGGGATGAAGTTTTCCATCTTCCTTCCGTTGCATTAACACAGCACCAAAGCCCAAAGAATTTGCATCGCAATGTAATTCAACCTCATCTTTGCGATCATAAATGGCTAAAACAGGTGACTCAATCAGTTTCTTCTTAAGGTTCAAAAAGCAATTTAGTTCTTTTTCTTTAAAAGAAAATTCCTTGTCTTTCTTTAAAATGTCGTAGAGCATAAACTCGCATTTATTCATACGCAGCTCCATCTTGTTATTTACTAATCTTATGAACACTTCTCTTAACGTTTTTAAATGTTCTTCCATATTTGAGCTGGCTATCATTACAAGTATGTCATCCATATACACAATGATTTTGTTTACAAAACGCTGAAATACTGCTGATGCATTTTTTATGCCTATAGGCATCCTTAAAAATTCAAATTGTCCTAATGGAGTCACAAAAGATGTATATTTGACTGAATCATCGCCAACAAATACTTGAAAGTATCCATTTTTATACCCGGTACCCATAGCGTACAAGGGTATTATAAGTTAGTGCCAACCGAGAATGTGTGTAACAGGCAGAAGGATGCATCTCCGACCCCATAAAGTATATATATTCTTGATCAGCATCACCAGCCGAGTCGATTTAGCCATGTGCGCTTGTCCGTCCGTGTGAAACAACAGATCTCAGAGACTATAAGAGCTAGAGTTACCAAATTTGGTGACAACATTGGAATCTGTTGCACGCAGATCAAGTTTGTTTTAAAATTTGGCCACGCCCACTTCCGCCCTCAAAAATCATAAAAAACGTAAAATAAGCTATACTCGTTATTTTCGGGTTAAAGTTAATAGATAAAATAAATAATAGATTAATAGATAAAAACCGGATGTTTTCTGAAAATTTCAGTAAAATCGGATGATAAACATGCGAGATATTAGCAATAAAGTTAGAATTTTAACACATTCCCCCAAGGCACTGGTGTTGCTGTTGCAAGCTGTAGCCGATAGGTGGCGCATTCGAGCCTTGGCCGTGTTATATAATGGCGGCAACTGCAGAAGAAATGACAAAAGAATAGAGCAAAAAATTACAAAAAATAACATAATTCATTTTTTGGCGTCCTTATAATTCATATTTAAGTATGATATTAAATTGTTTAGGTCGGGAGCTAATTCGAGAGGCGATTTATTTTAAAAAGTATCGAAGTAGAGTATGATAATGTATGTACAATTTTGAATTTCCTTTTAGTGTAAAGCACAAACGTTTAGGTACCGGGTATCTCACAGTCGAGCACTCTCGACTATAGCTTTCTTACTTGTTTAAATCTAGCTTTGAAAAAACGCTTTTATTCACTAACTTGTCCAAAAGATCATCTATTAAAGGCAATGGATAATTGTCTTTTCTTAAAATTTTGTTTAATTTCCGATAGTCTATGCATAACCACAGATCCCCAGTTTTTTTCTTTACTAGCACAATAGGGGAAGCATATTCTGAGTTGCTGTTTCTTATTATGCCCTTCTCTAAATATTCGTCTAATAACTTTTGCAGTTGATCCTAGTCACTATAAGATAGTCGCCTAGGTGAGCAACTGAAAGGTTTCGATTTTTCCAAATTAATCTTCATTTCGCATCTGATCAAAGGAATATCTGGTCTCTTTGCATTAACATATGATTTCTCAAACATTTCAATAAATTTCCTTTTCGTTTTATAGTTAACATTACAACCACAGCTGTAATCCGAAAATTGATCATCAACTACGTTGATATTAAAAATTTAAATTTTAAATTGGTCTTCTAAAACACTTTACTCTGCTCTTTCCCACATTTCATTATGACCTTGATCATTTTTGTTTTCTAACAGTGGCTTAAATTTTTCACTTTGCACGTCTATTTCTTCGCTACTAACTGTTTGATTATGTGTTTCTTTTTTCTTAATATTTTCATTTCCGAATTGTTTTCTTCTAACGATCGCGTCTTCTAATAGTTTTTCCGTAACAATCTTATCTCCTAACAGTCTTTCCATAACAATCTCAACTTCTAACAGTCTTTTCGTAACAATTTCATCTTCTAACAGTCTTTCCATAACAATCTCATCTTCTAACTCCTGTTCGCTTACTGTCTCTTTCTCTAACTGCTGCTACTACCTGTCTCATTATCTAACTGTTGCTCACTACCTGTCTCATTATCTAACTGTTGCTCACTACCTGTCTCTGTTTCTAACTGTTGCTCACTACCTGTCTCTGTTTCTAATTGTTGCTCACTACCTGTCTCATTATCTAACTGTTGCTCACTACCTGTCTCACTCTCATTTAAATATTTTGTACAGTTGACTACTACAGGAGTTGCCAGTTGTTTTTCATGTAACAGGTTTGAGCTGCTGGTGTTTGCTTTCATCTTATTATTAACATATTTAAAAGTGCCAAGGGTATATAGATTTCCCGCAAGGGCACCCCAACTGGGGTGACGGGCTTGACACACCCGCGATTCCCTAGTCACGGCACGACCATGGATATCACAAGGACCAACGGCTGGATAACACTATTGGAACTGACGATTGCGGGCTGACGAACGCGGCATTCTGTTACCTTAGTAAGCAAGAGTGACATCTCGCAGAAACGGCTTTCAGGATAATGCCTCTTTCGCCTCCGTCCAAATAAAACTTTGCACGTCTCTAAGTACGTTCGAACCGCACACCGAAGGCTCGGTGGTGCAGGCGCAGTTGAACGGATTCCTGCCTAGAGTCTGTCCTGGCTCTGAACACAGATGCCCATGAAGCTCTGTGTCAACCCTCGCATGGACCTCACTGCTTGCATAGGGACCCATGGGGACATTTTGGACTACTGCACATATGCGGGGAGATAGCGGCTTAGAGTTTGGACCCACTCACAGAAGATGATTAACGCACAACGAAATAAGGACAATGAAGGAGATGCATTCAGGAAGAGCAACTTGATGACAAGATCACCGGACAATAACGAGACGATGATGACCCACCCAAAGGAGGCTGAAGATGGAGCAACCCCTAAACCGACGCAACAGACCCCTCAGCTTACGCAGATGTCTACGTTGAGCTCCCCTCGACAGGAACTGATATACAAGATGCGGGCATTAGAAGAGAAGGCCTTATCAGAAGGCAAGGCAATCCTGAGGAAAATGAAGATAGCGATGCAAAAGCAACGAAATATCAGTATGGACGTCAAGGACGGCACCTCAGAACTGAGCGAGCTTTTCGATGTCATCGAAAACTATCGGTCGAGCTGGAAAACCGCAGAGCTGGAGCGTTCAAAGGAATCGAGGAAAGCCAACGAACACAAATCTGGCAATACAGCGAGCGAGACCCCCGTTTCGACACTAAAGAAGAGGACGGCCACTAGCCCAGCAGCGCAGGAGCTGAGCAAGAAGGTACGAAATAAACCGGCAAACGACGGATTTCAAACGGTCACATACAAGAAGGGGAAAAAAGAAACAAAGACTGCAGAAGGACATACACGGCACAGTGGAGCCAAAAAAGTTAAAGAAAAGCCTAACGCAAGAATGCGCAGAAGCCGTTCTCGTCAAACCTGCAGAGGGAAAGAGCTATGCCGAAGTGTTGGGCAACCTGCGGAAAAACCTCAAACCAGAGGAATCCAACAGCAGTATACTGTCGGTCAGGAAAACGAAGGCAGGGGACATGCTCCTGGAACTTGCCAAAGGGAGCCAAGCAGACAAACTATGCGAGAACATCAAGGACACACTTAAAGAGTGCGGAACAGTGAAGACCATGAGGCAACTGGTCAAACTGGAGATTAGAGATATCGACAGCATCACACGAGAAGAAGAGATAATGGCTGCAATCAAAGAAGGTTTAGGCGACACAAGCCAGGAAATAACTATACACCTGACAGGTGTAAATAGCTCTGAGCAGAGGCGAGCATTCGTCACACTACCAATGAAAGACGCGTCGAAGATACTGACGGAACAAAGAATTAAAATAGGGTGGACCCGGTGCCGTGTGAAGCGCTGTCTCGATGTAAAGAGATGCTTCAGGTGTTTCGGGGCTGGGCATGTGCAAAAGGATTGCAAAGGACCGGACAGGAGAGACCTCTGCATCAGATGTGGCGAAAGGGGTCATAAAATGAAGACCTGCGCTAAAGCTCTGAGATGCTGTATCTGCGCATCAGAGAACAGGAGCGACGTTGGACACCTCCCTGGGACAGCGTACTGCCTTAGCGTGGCCAGGAAAGAAAAAACATGAAGATCCTTCAAGCGAATATGCACAGAAGCAGAACTGCAAATGACTTGCTGCACCAAATTGTGCTAGAAAACCAAATCGACGTAGTCATTATTAGCGAACAATATAAGAAACGGGAGGACGGGATCTGGATAGAAGACAACACAAAGACGGCGGCAATATGGATTCCGAACCCTACCACGGTATCACATAGAAGCGACAAAACAGGGAGATGCCACGTCCTAGCACACATCAGAAACTGGACGATATTTAGCTGCTATCTGACCCCAAGTGACGACATTCAGACCTTCCAGACGAAACTCGAAGACATCGAAGACAACGCAAGGCAAATAAGAGGGAACCTTATAATAGCAGGAGACTTTAACTCGAGAGCTCAGGAATGGGGTATGGCATCAACTAACTCTCGAGGCCGTAGAGTCCTAAACATGGCTGCTAGAATAGGAATGACAACAGCAAATGTGGGTGCAATACCGACATTTAATCGAGTAGGGAACGTGGGTACAATCCCCGACATAACCCTAGTGACAGAGAACAGCGCGCACAAAATCGTCGACTGGAAAGTCCTCGATACCTATAACGGAAGTGACCATGGTTACATAACGTTTGACATAGCAGAAAACGGAGTGACTACAGTAGCACCAACGAGAAAAGGATGGAACGTTAACCGACTGGACAAGGCAAGGCTGATACAAGAAATTGACGCAAGACAAAACCGACAGAGAGGCGGTAACATAGTAAGCAACAACATGGCAACCATAAAACAGGCCTGCAACGCTGCAATGCCAAGATTGGGCAACCCTCGAAGACAAGGACAAGAAGCATATTGGTGGACAGAAGAGATAAAAGCCCTTAGAGAAGCCTGTATCAAAAACAGACGCCGCCTTACGAGGGCTAGGCGGAGAGGGGATTTCACAGAGCAGGAGAGCCAATTTAAGAAATCTAAGAAGGACTTAAATACTGCTATCCGAAAAAGCAAAACGGAGAAATGGAAAAGCCTCTGCAACGACGTCAATAATGACCCATGGGGGCTGGGGTATAAAATCGTGATGAAGAAGCTGAGAACAAGAAGTACAATACCGGAACTGGAGGAAGAGCAAATGGACCATATTGTCAAAACACTATTCCCCGCCCACACAAATAGCATAGCAAGACCTACGACACCAACAGCCGAAGAACAGATAGAGCCCTTCACAGTGGACGAGCTACTGAAAGCGGCAAAAACTCTAAAAAAGGAAGAAGGCGCCGGGGCCCGACAACATCCCAGCAGAAGTCCTCAAAGTGATCGCCGAGAACAGACCCCAAGTCCTGCTGGATATGTATAACGCGTGCATTACCAGCGGGAAATTTCCAGACACCTGGAAGGTGCAACGGTTGGTTCTGATAAGCAAAGGCAAGGGAGATCCCCTAACACCATCAGCTTATCGACCACTATGCATGCTTAACACAACCGGGAAGCTACTAGAGAAAATGATCAAGCCACGATTATCAGCAGCAATCGAAAGAGGTGGGGGACTCTCCCCGAGGCAGTATGGTTTCAGACCAGGCAGATCGACCATTGGAGCAATCCAAGAAGTCGTCAACCAAGCGCTTAGCAGCCAACAAGGCAACAACTTCTCAAGACCGGTAGTACTACTAGCAACTCTGGACGTTAAAAACGCATTCAACAGCGTTAAATGGGACAACATAATTGATGCTCTGCAAAGACGATTCCAAATCTCAGGTTACCTGATGCGGATAATACAGAACTACCTTGACAACCGACGACTATTGTATCAAACAAAAGCAGGAGAGAAATGTATGCAGATAACTTCAGGAGCTGCACAAGGATCTATACTTGGACCAGAGCTATGGAACATCAGCTACGACGAAATTTTCCACCTAGACATGCCTGAGGGCACGACAATCGTGGGGTACGCAGACGACATAGTCGCTGTCATTACAGCTCGAAATACCGAGTACGCACAGCGCAAGCTGACGCAGGTAATGATACGTGTAAAAACCTGGCTAAACTCACACGATCTGAAACTGGCCGACGAAAAAACCGAGCTAATGTTAGCTACCAGAAAAAGGATCCCTCTAGAAATAGACATGAGAGTAGGGGAAAAATTAATAAGGACGCAGAGGGCTATAAAGTACTTAGGACTCAGATTGGACTCTAAGTTGACATTCAGCGCACACATACAAGAAACGAGGAAACGAGCGATCGAGACTACAAAGGCGCTAAGCAGACTCATGGCAAACGTGGGCGGCCCCCTACAATCAAGACGGAAACTCTTAATGGAGATAAATCACGCAATCATGCTGTATGGGTGTGAGGTCTGGGCAGGAACCCTTGAGACAGCCTGCAGGTCAAAACCTTTACTTGAGGTGCAAAGAACCATGGCTCTTCGAATCGCGAGCGCGTACCGAACGGTTTCCGGCCCTGCTGCACTAGTAATCGCAGGCGCGATACCAATCGACTTACTTGCTAAAGCGCGAAAACGGATCTATGAGAGGCGACAGACAGGAGAGACGACGAGAGCGTTAATCGAGCGGACCAGAGAAGAAACCCTCCAACAATGGCAGGAAAGATGGGCAGCTGAAGAAAGAGGAAGATGGACAGCTAGGCTGCTGCCAAACCTGGTAGCATGGTCTACAAGGAAACACGGAGACGTGGATTACTACGTTACCCAGATGCTGACTGGCCATGGCTACTTTGCCGCCTTTTTATACAAGATAGGGAAAAGAAATGACGCCAGATGTATATACGGAGATGCGGAGATCGACAGTGCTGAACACACCATCTTCCAATGCAAAAAGTTCGGACCGGCGCGCATTTGCCTGGAAGAAGTTGTTGGGACAATAACCCCGGAAAACATCATCACGAAGATGATAGACAGCAAAGAAGCGTGGAAACTCATCGCAGGATTCGTTGAGAGCATCCTCAGAGCGAAGAAGCCTGATCTGGATGAGACAGCTGGGTGATCTGGACGCAGAAAGAAGATGAGAGCGCATAGCGCTTAACTGGCGCCACCTCGAAGTAATGCGAAAGCTTTTCCGAGGTGGAAACACGGCCAACGACGAGGGGGGGGTTTAGTGGGTGCAAGCCCCACATACCTTGCTTTGCGACGGCAAACAAGAGATGCGTTAGGCATTCCCCCTCCTCAACCCAAAAAAAAAAAAAAAAAAAAAAAAAAAAAAAAAGGGTATATAGATTTATGCTTAATCCATAATGATTAATAAAGTCCCTTCCCAAGACTGAAAATTAACAATTTGGTGTGGTCCCACGCCGCGGTCCGATGACGTCAGCAGCCGGGGGAATGATTGGTCTTGCCTACGTAGTCTTCGTGGCAAGAGGAGTTCCTGGCAGGTTGCGACCAGGTTGTCTTCTCATCTGTAGAAGATTATGTTGGGAAGAACTTTCTTCCGTTATTACCGGCCCTTAAGGCGCGATAACCCAATTCAATAATATGACGGCTCAGCCGGAGTTTCGGTTAGGAGCGATGTGCTCTTTATTTAATGCTAAACCGAACTGAACTTAAGAATTAATAAAGGCTCATGCATGACCGGATGCCCGTGGCGGACCGCTGACCATGCACATTTTGCAGAAGTCATACGATCGCCGTCAGCCAATGAGACAAGGCCACGGCCCATAATGGCAAAATATGTTGGCTCAGCTTTCGGGCCCTTTTGGGGTGGAACAAATTTAAGGTGGACCATACATGAGTGGCATAGGGAGTGTAATAATAATAATAATACAAATGATTAATATTAATAAAGGGAATATGAATTGGCCTGCTCAGCCTAAGCTGGGAGTTGGTTGTTAACTTACATTGGGCATCGATCAGCTCTCGGGCCCTTTGGGGTGGAACTAATTTAAGGTGGACCATGCATGAGTGGTATAAGAAGTGTTTTTTTTTTTTTTTTTTTTGGGTTTGCCTAACGCATCTCTTGTTTGCCGTCGCAAAGCAAGGTATGTGGGGCTTGCACCCACTAAACCCCCCCCTCGTCGTTGGCCGTGTTTCCACCTCGGAAAAGCTTTCGCATTACTTCGAGGTGGCGCCAGTTAAGCGCTATGCGCTTTCATCTTCTTTCTGCGTCCAGATCACCCAGCTGTCTCATCCAGATCAGGCTTCTTCGCTCTGAGGATGCTCTCAACGAATCCTGCGATGAGTTTCCACGCTTCTTTGCTGTCTATCATCTTCGTGATGATGTTTTCCGGGGTTATTGTCCCAACAACTTCTTCCAGGCAAATGCGCGCCGGTCCGAACTTTTTGCATTGGAAGATGGTGTGTTCAGCACTGTCGATCTCCGCATCTCCGTATATACATCTGGCGTCATTTCTTTTCCCTATCTTGTATAAAAAGGCGGCAAAGTAGCCATGGCCAGTCAGCATCTGGGTAACGTAGTAATCCACGTCTCCGTGTTTCCTTGTAGACCATGCTACCAGGTTTGGCAGCAGCCTAGCTGTCCATCTTCCTCTTTCTTCAGCTGCCCATCTTTCCTGCCATTGTTGGAGGGTTTCGTCTCTGGTCCGCTCGATTAACGCTCTCGTCGTCTCTCCTGTCTGTCGCCTCTCATAGATCGGTTTTCGCGCTTTAGCAAGTAAGTCGATTGGTATCGCGCCTGCGATTACTAGTGCAGCAGGGCCGGAAACCGTTCGGTACGCGCTCGCGATTCGAAGAGCCATGGTTCTTTGCACCTCAAGTAAAGGTTTTGACCTGCAGGCTGTCTCAAGGGTTCCTGCCCAGACCTCACACCCATACAGCATGATTGCGTGATTTATCTCCATTAAGAGTTTCCGTCTTGATTGTAGGGGGCCGCCCACGTTTGCCATGAGTCTGCTTAGCGCCTTTGTAGTCTCGATCGCTCGTTTCCTCGTTTCTTGTATGTGTGAGCTGAATGTCAACTTAGAGTCCAATCTGAGTCCTAAGTACTTTATAGCCCTCTGCGTCCTTATTAATTTTTCCCCTACTCTCATGTCTATTTCTAGAGGGATCCTTTTTCTGGTAGCTAACATTAGCTCGGTTTTTTCGTCGGCCAGTTTCAGATCGTGTGAGTTTAGCCAGGTTTTTACACGTATCATTACCTGCGTCAGCTTGCGCTGTGCGTACTCGGTATTTCGAGCTGTAATGACAGCGACTATGTCGTCTGCGTACCCCACGATTGTCGTGTCCTCAGGCATGTCTAGGTGGAAAATTTCGTCGTAGCTGATGTTCCATAGCTCTGGTCCAAGTATAGATCCTTGTGCAGCTCCTGAAGTTATCTGCATACACTTCTCTCCTGCTTTTGTTTGATACAATAGTCGTCGGTTGTCAAGGTAGTTCTGTATTATCCGCATCAGGTAACCTGAGATTTGGAATCGTCTTTGCAGAGCATCCATTATGTTGTCCCATTTAACGCTGTTGAATGCGTTTTTAACGTCCAGAGTTGCTAGTAGTACTACCGGTCTTGAGAAGTTGTTGCCTTGTTGGCTGCTAAGCGCTTGGTTAACGACTTCTTGGATTGCTCCAATGGTCGATCTGCCTGGTCTGAAACCATACTGCCTCGGGGAGAGTCCCCCACCTCTTTCGATTGCTGCTGATAATCGTGGCTTGATCATTTTCTCTAGTAGCTTCCCGGTTGTGTTAAGCATGCATAGTGGTCGATAAGCTGATGGTGTTAGGGGATCTCCCTTGCCTTTGCTTATCAGAACCAACCGTTGCACCTTCCAGGTGTCTGGAAATTTCCCGCTGGTAATGCACGCGTTATACATATCCAGCAGGACTTGGGGTCTGTTCTCGGCGATCACTTTGAGGACTTCTGCTGGGATGTTGTCGGGCCCCGGCGCCTTCTTCCTTTTTAGAGTTTTTGCCGCTTTCAGTAGCTCGTCCACTGTGAAGGGCTCTATCTGTTCTTCGGCTGTTGGTGTCGTAGGTCTTGCTATGCTATTTGTGTGGGCGGGGAATAGTGTTTTGACAATATGGTCCATTTGCTCTTCCTCCAGTTCCGGTATTGTACTTCTTGTTCTCAGCTTCTTCATCACGATTTTATACCCCAGCCCCCATGGGTCATTATTGACGTCGTTGCAGAGGCTTTTCCATTTCTCCGTTTTGCTTTTTCGGATAGCAGTATTTAAGTCCTTCTTAGATTTCTTAAATTGGCTCTCCTGCTCTGTGAAATCCCCTCTCCGCCTAGCCCTCGTAAGGCGGCGTCTGTTTTTGATACAGGCTTCTCTAAGGGCTTTTATCTCTTCTGTCCACCAATATGCTTCTTGTCCTTGTCTTCGAGGGTTGCCCAATCTTGGCATTGCAGCGTTGCAGGCCTGTTTTATGGTTGCCATGTTGTTGCTTACTATGTTACCGCCTCTCTGTCGGTTTTGTCTTGCGTCAATTTCTTGTATCAGCCTTGCCTTGTCCAGTCGGTTAACGTTCCATCCTTTTCTCGTTGGTGCTACTGTAGTCACTCCGTTTTCTGCTATGTCAAACGTTATGTAACCATGGTCACTTCCGTTATAGGTATCGAGGACTTTCCAGTCGACGATTTTGTGCGCGCTGTTCTCTGTCACTAGGGTTATGTCGGGGATTGTACCCACGTTCCCTACTCGATTAAATGTCGGTATTGCACCCACATTTGCTGTTGTCATTCCTATTCTAGCAGCCATGTTTAGGACTCTGCGGCCTCGAGAGTTAGTTGATGCCATACCCCATTCCTGAGCTCTCGAGTTAAAGTCTCCTGCTATTATAAGGTTCCCTCTTATTTGCCTTGCGTTGTCTTCGATGTCTTCGAGTTTCGTCTGGAAGGTCTGAATGTCGTCACTTGGGGTCAGATAGCAGCTAAATATCGTCCAGTTTCTGATGTGTGTTAGGACGTGGCATCTCCCTGTTTTGTCGCTTCTATGTGATACCGTGGTAGGGTTCGGAATCCATATTGCCACCGTCTTTGTGTTGTCTTCTATCCAGATCCCGTCCTCCCGTTTCTTATATTGTTCGCTAATAATGACTACGTCGATTTGGTTTTCTAGCACAATTTGGTGCAGCAAGTCATTTGCAGTTCTGCTTCTGTGCATATTCGCTTGAAGGATCTTCATGTTTTTTCTTTCCTGGCCACGCTAAGGCAGTACGCTGTCCCAGGGAGGTGTCCAACGTCGCTCCTGTTCTCTGATGCGCAGATACAGCATCTCAGAGCTTTAGCGCAGGTCTTCATTTTATGACCCCTTTCGCCACATCTGATGCAGAGGTCTTGTTACGTCGGTGTTGTCGTGGTGCCTCAGTCCTTGGAGGACATAGGGCTGAGGAAGTGGTCGCCCGGATAGCAGACACGATTTGTGCAGCTGAGCTCGCCGGATTTGGGGTGGGTTCTTTGGACGCCACTATCCTCTCCAAACGTAATCAGAACAATTATTTACGTGCCTGAAAAATAGAAGAAATCGTTCGTCAGTCTGTCTTCCTGTCCACATTGCCCCGCAAGCATATTTATGCTTGATCGTGAAAACGATCGGGCTATGTTTTGGCCGTTTTCCCTCCCCAATCGCAAACTTCGTGCGCCTTTGGATCGTCGCGGGCCGTGCAATACGATCCCCTTTTGTTCATGTCGTTCGTCAAAAGTTATGTCATTTTCTTGACCCAGTCTTCCAGTTGTACCAATGCCCCCCTTTTTAATGGGTTTCTACCAATGCATTTTGTTGTTTTAAGTTCACATTACAAATTTATTATAAAGGTTGTGCAAGTGTGTATTGGACATTAAAGTGTGGTATAGCTATTCTGAATGTGTTTAAATGGTGTAACTAATATTTAGGTGTATTTAGAATATAGTGTATTTTGGGAAGGTAATATTTTGTCATATGGTATCTAGTGTATATGGGGCACGAATATATATATATAGTTATGTCTGACAATATGGGGAGCAAAAAAAATGTCCCATTTAACTCACCCTCGGTTATTCCATCGTTGAGAGCTCTCGTTCCGGAGTTGAGGTTTTTATTTGTTCGAAAAAGGTTAAAAATTAGGCATATATATATATATATATCGTGCGGTGTTTTAGGGGTTGGATTTCACTAAATGTACAAAATCATTACTTAATGATTTAAAAGATAACACATTAAAAAAAATATATATATATAAAAAAAGGTGTATTGGTGTGGGTGGGTTTTAACACAAAAACTTAAAAGAAAAATAGGTTCAAAAGATAAGCAGCTCGGAACGCGGAGTGACCGCTGGTCATTTGACGAGGGTGTCGTCTTCACTTTGTTTCACTTTCTGGCGGGTAGAGAGACACAGGTATGTGCATGTGCATATATATATATACTTGGCGAAATGGAGTCAGTATCTGCTGCTCAAATATGGATCGAAGCACATAAGGCAAGTTGCCACACTCATCAAGGAAACTATTGTTAGTGGTTTATTTATTGGTATTTATTTGCCGGTTTAGGTTGGTTGACTTCCATAATAATAATTTTCTCTGTCAGATTTTCATTGGTAATTTCTTATTGTTTGTTTCTTTCTTTAACATTGGTAGTTTAGTTTATTGTATTTGTTGAGTCGGAACATCCTTCGGGCGGTTACTTGTGGTCACAGGACCAGGTGTTGGCGAGGGACACTACTTTCTCCAGCTCGTGTCGTTGGTCGCGGCGTCCCTGGACCACCTTCTTGTAGGTACTAAGTCCCTTGAATACCAGGAGGACGATCAGCAATCCCGCGATGAGTCGAAGGACTTGGTAGACCTGAGCGATTTCGTCCTTGTGGTCGACCACTTCGATCGTGTTTATTACATTAGCGGTGCTGTCATCAACTTTGGACGTTTTGGAGCCCATTGTCCTTGTATGTGTCTTCCTTTTAGGACCTGGGTATTGTCGGCTACAGGATCAACACTTGAACTCCGAATCACCACTTGAACTCCGAATTTGGCTCCGAGACGCGACGCGGTTGCAATAATCTTCCCGAGGGCTTCTGGGTTTTTTTGACTCTCTCGATACTGACAAACCGGTGACTTTTATACCAAAGACTGTGCCAAATATCGCCTAGGAATCACCGGAATGGAACACAAAAGTGTTCTCACCTAGTGTCATCCATTCCCCTCTTTCGCCTATTGGCTGGGGTTTTATGTGGGTCGTCTTTGTTCTAAAGTTGAATAGTTCAGCAAAATCGGCTGTGCTGGGTTGCAGCTGATTGCGTGGCTCACTTTTGTGAGTTTAGGCGGTGTCATCTGCCAGAACCGAATTTTTGTGCAATCGTGCCCGTGTTGATTTTCTAGAGCATTAGTGCATTCACTTTCTTGATTTTCTTCCGCGTTACCCAAATGACTCACATCGCCCTAACCGGCGTACGTAACAGGCTCGGGGTCGTCGATGCTGATCAGCATGGAATGATCCCGTAAAAAAAAATCAACGTGCGGACGGTTATGCTGTTTTCACGCGCCCAACGTGGGCCTCGACCCATTCCCTGAGGTTAAGAGTCTCCTGCTCTATCGACTGAGCTAGCCGGGCTGGAAAAAGAAAGGCCTTCTTCGGCAGCACGACGCACGGTCGAGCCACCGTGCGACGTTTAACCCTCCACAAGGGTAGATTAGAGAAACAAAAATTTTTCCGAAAAGTAAAAGCGAGCCACCGTGCGACGTCTTGGAGAAACGAAAGTTTTCCTGAAAAGTAAGAAGCAACCCCATTCCCTCCCACAAATACAAAAGAATTGTTTTTTTTTTTTTTTTTTTTTTTTTATTATTATTATTATTATATTTTTTTTTTTTTTTTTTTTTTTATTTATTGTTTTTATTTATTATTTTGCTGTGGTCGTCACTTATAGACGAACAGGGTGAGGAACAAGTCTCTCAAAAGGACTTGCTCCTCTCCCGCGGCTCCTCGGCGTCCTCGTCCTCTGGATCCTCGTGCTCCAGATAGGAGCGGCCTCTCCAGACGAACCTCCAGCCCGGAACACGGTTATTCGGCGACAGGCTGCGCCTTCTCACCGGTCTCTCTTGCGCGAAACTGTTGGCCATCGCCACCTGGCTTATCAGCTTGTCGAGGGCGACCAGGGTCAGCTGAAGTAGGGTGGGCGTTGGTAGCGGTAGCCCTTCCCAGAGGAGCTGATCGTAATTGGCGGTCCGTCGATTATTCTCCTCGACCACCATCACGTAAAGGCGAGCTAGGGCAGCGTCGCCGAATGCAGCTTCGAGTGTTGCCTGGGAGAACATGTTTCAGGTTTGGCGGTTGCTGATATTATGACGGCCCGAGATATGGCTTGGTTCGTCGAGACCTGGGGTGTTGAGTTTTTCAAGCAGCGAACAAGTCTTTAGCATGGTGAATTCCAATACTCTTTCCGACCCCATTTCCCAACTCATATAACGAATTTCCCTTTCGTTGGAGTACAACACAGCGAATCCTGTTAGGTCCTAATTTCTCTTGTTTGCCGTCGCAAAGCAAGGTATGTGGGGCTTGCACCCACTAAACCCCCCCCTCGTCGTTGGCCGTGTTTCCACCTCGGAAAAGCTTTCGCATTACTTCGAGGTGGCGCCAGTTAAGCGCTATGCGCTTTCATCTTCTTTCTGCGTCCAGATCACCCAGCTGTCTCATCCAGATCAGGCTTCTTCGCTCTGAGGATGCTCTCAACGAATCCTGCGATGAGTTTCCACGCTTCTTTGCTGTCTATCATCTTCGTGATGATGTTTTCCGGGGTTATTGTCCCAACAACTTCTTCCAGGCAAATGCGCGCCGGTCCGAACTTTTGCATTGGAAGATGGTGTGTTCAGCACTGTCGATCTCCGCATCTCCGTATATACATCTGGCGTCATTTCTTTTCCCTATCTTGTATAAAAAGGCGGCAAAGTAGCCATGGCCAGTCAGCATCTGGGTAACGTAGTAATCCACGTCTCCGTGTTTCCTTGTAGACCATGCTACCAGGTTTGGCAGCAGCCTAGCTGTCCATCTTCCTCTTTCTTCAGCTGCCCATCTTTCCTGCCATTGTTGGAGGGTTTCGTCTCTGGTCCGCTCGATTAACGCTCTCGTCGTCTCTCCTGTCTGTCGCCTCTCATAGATCGGTTTTCGCGCTTTAGCAAGTAAGTCGATTGGTATCGCGCCTGCGATTACTAGTGCAGCAGGGCCGGAAACCGTTCGGTACGCGCTCGCGATTCGAAGAGCCATGGTTCTTTGCACCTCAAGTAAAGGTTTTGACCTGCAGGCTGTCTCAAGGGTTCCTGCCCAGACCTCACACCCATACAGCATGATTGCGTGATTTATCTCCATTAAGAGTTTCCGTCTTGATTGTAGGGGGCCGCCCACGTTTGCCATGAGTCTGCTTAGCGCCTTTGTAGTCTCGATCGCTCGTTTCCTCGTTTCTTGTATGTGTGAGCTGAATGTCAACTTAGAGTCCAATCTGAGTCCTAAGTACTTTATAGCCCTCTGCGTCCTTATTAATTTTTCCCCTACTCTCATGTCTATTTCTAGAGGGATCCTTTTTCTGGTAGCTAACATTAGCTCGGTTTTTTCGTCGGCCAGTTTCAGATCGTGTGAGTTTAGCCAGGTTTTTACACGTATCATTACCTGCGTCAGCTTGCGCTGTGCGTACTCGGTATTTCGAGCTGTAATGACAGCGACTATGTCGTCTGCGTACCCCACGATTGTCGTGTCCTCAGGCATGTCTAGGTGGAAAATTTCGTCGTAGCTGATGTTCCATAGCTCTGGTCCAAGTATAGATCCTTGTGCAGCTCCTGAAGTTATCTGCATACACTTCTCTCCTGCTTTTGTTTGATACAATAGTCGTCGGTTGTCAAGGTAGTTCTGTATTATCCGCATCAGGTAACCTGAGATTTGGAATCGTCTTTGCAGAGCATCCATTATGTTGTCCCATTTAACGCTGTTGAATGCGTTTTTAACGTCCAGAGTTGCTAGTAGTACTACCGGTCTTGAGAAGTTGTTGCCTTGTTGGCTGCTAAGCGCTTGGTTAACGACTTCTTGGATTGCTCCAATGGTCGATCTGCCTGGTCTGAAACCATACTGCCTCGGGGAGAGTCCCCCACCTCTTTCGATTGCTGCTGATAATCGTGGCTTGATCATTTTCTCTAGTAGCTTCCCGGTTGTGTTAAGCATGCATAGTGGTCGATAAGCTGATGGTGTTAGGGGATCTCCCTTGCCTTTGCTTATCAGAACCAACCGTTGCACCTTCCAGGTGTCTGGAAATTTCCCGCTGGTAATGCACGCGTTATACATATCCAGCAGGACTTGGGGTCTGTTCTCGGCGATCACTTTGAGGACTTCTGCTGGGATGTTGTCGGGCCCCGGCGCCTTCTTCCTTTTTAGAGTTTTTGCCGCTTTCAGTAGCTCGTCCACTGTGAAGGGCTCTATCTGTTCTTCGGCTGTTGGTGTCGTAGGTCTTGCTATGCTATTTGTGTGGGCGGGGAATAGTGTTTTGACAATATGGTCCATTTGCTCTTCCTCCAGTTCCGGTATTGTACTTCTTGTTCTCAGCTTCTTCATCACGATTTTATACCCCAGCCCCCATGGGTCATTATTGACGTCGTTGCAGAGGCTTTTCCATTTCTCCGTTTTGCTTTTTCGGATAGCAGTATTTAAGTCCTTCTTAGATTTCTTAAATTGGCTCTCCTGCTCTGTGAAATCCCCTCTCCGCCTAGCCCTCGTAAGGCGGCGTCTGTTTTTGATACAGGCTTCTCTAAGGGCTTTTATCTCTTCTGTCCACCAATATGCTTCTTGTCCTTGTCTTCGAGGGTTGCCCAATCTTGGCATTGCAGCGTTGCAGGCCTGTTTTATGGTTGCCATGTTGTTGCTTACTATGTTACCGCCTCTCTGTCGGTTTTGTCTTGCGTCAATTTCTTGTATCAGCCTTGCCTTGTCCAGTCGGTTAACGTTCCATCCTTTTCTCGTTGGTGCTACTGTAGTCACTCCGTTTTCTGCTATGTCAAACGTTATGTAACCATGGTCACTTCCGTTATAGGTATCGAGGACTTTCCAGTCGACGATTTTGTGCGCGCTGTTCTCTGTCACTAGGGTTATGTCGGGGATTGTACCCACGTTCCCTACTCGATTAAATGTCGGTATTGCACCCACATTTGCTGTTGTCATTCCTATTCTAGCAGCCATGTTTAGGACTCTGCGGCCTCGAGAGTTAGTTGATGCCATACCCCATTCCTGAGCTCTCGAGTTAAAGTCTCCTGCTATTATAAGGTTCCCTCTTATTTGCCTTGCGTTGTCTTCGATGTCTTCGAGTTTCGTCTGGAAGGTCTGAATGTCGTCACTTGGGGTCAGATAGCAGCTAAATATCGTCCAGTTTCTGATGTGTGTTAGGACGTGGCATCTCCCTGTTTTGTCGCTTCTATGTGATACCGTGGTAGGGTTCGGAATCCATATTGCCACCGTCTTTGTGTTGTCTTCTATCCAGATCCCGTCCTCCCGTTTCTTATATTGTTCGCTAATAATGACTACGTCGATTTGGTTTTCTAGCACAATTTGGTGCAGCAAGTCATTTGCAGTTCTGCTTCTGTGCATATTCGCTTGAAGGATCTTCATGTTTTTTCTTTCCTGGCCACGCTAAGGCAGTACGCTGTCCCAGGGAGGTGTCCAACGTCGCTCCTGTTCTCTGATGCGCAGATACAGCATCTCAGAGCTTTAGCGCAGGTCTTCATTTTATGACCCCTTTCGCCACATCTGATGCAGAGGTCTTGTTACGTCGGTGTTGTCGTGGTGCCTCAGTCCTTGGAGGACATAGGGCTGAGGAAGTGGTCGCCCGGATAGCAGACACGATTTGTGCAGCTGAGCTCGCCGGATTTGGGGTGGGTTCTTTGGACGCCACTATCCTCTCCAAACGTAATCAGAACAATTATTTACGTGCCTGAAAAATAGAAGAAATCGTTCGTCAGTCTGTCTTCCTGTCCACATTGCCCCGCAAGCATATTTATGCTTGATCGTGAAAACGATCGGGCTATGTTTTGGCCGTTTTCCCTCCCCAATCGCAAACTTCGTGCGCCTTTGGATCGTCGCGGGCCGTGCAATACGATCCCCTTTTGTTCATGTCGTTCGTCAAAAGTTATGTCATTTTCTTGACCCAGTCTTCCAGTTGTACCAATGCCCCCCTTTTTAATGGGTTTCTACCAATGCATTTTGTTGTTTTAAGTTCACATTACAAATTTATTATAAAGGTAGTGCAAACATGTATTGGACATTAAGGTGTGTCAATAGGTGTTTTATAGCTATTCTGAATGTGTTTAAATTGTGTAACTAATATTTAGGTGTATTTAGAATATAGTG
This sequence comes from Drosophila rufa, assembly GCA_018153105.1. Lineage (NCBI taxonomy): Eukaryota > Metazoa > Arthropoda > Insecta > Diptera > Drosophilidae > Drosophila > Drosophila rufa. Next base: position 3,751,077 of record JAECXS010000003.1, on the reverse strand, counting down.
TATTTTGGGAAGGTAATATTTTGTCATATGGTATCTAGTGTATATGGGGCACGAATATATATATATAATTATGTCTGACAATATGGGGAGCAAAAAAAATGTCCCCTTTAACTCACCCTCGGTTATTCCATCGTTGAGAGCTCTCGTTCCGGAGTTGAGGTTTTTATTTGTTCGAAAAAGGTTAAAAATTAGGCATATATATATATATATCGTGCGGTGTTTTAGGGGTTGGATTTCACTAAATGTACAAAATCATTACTTAATGATTTAAAAGATAACACATTAAAAAAATATATATATAAAAAAAGGTGTATTGGTGTGGGTGGGTTTTAACACAAAAACTTAAAAGAAAAATAGGTTCAAAAGATAAGCAGCTCGGGGGCGGAGTGACCGCTGGTCATTTGACGAGGGTGTCGTCTTCACTTTGTTTCACTTTCTGGCGGGTAGAGAGACACAGGTATGTGCATGTGCATATATATATATACTTGGCGAAATGGAGTCAGTATCTGCTGCTCAAATATGGATCGAAGCACATAAGGCAAGTTGCCACACTCATCAAGGAAACTATTGTTAGTGGTTTATTTATTGGTATTTATTTGCCGGTTTAGGTTGGTTGACTTCCATAATAATAATTTTCTCTGTCAGATTTTCATTGGTAATTTCTTATTGTTTGTTTCTTTCTTTAACGTTGGTAGTTTAGTTTATTGTATTTGTTGAGTCGGAACATCCTTCGGGCGGTTACTTGTGGTCACAGGACCAGGTGTTGGCGAGGGACACTACTTTCTCCAGCTCGTGTCGTTGGTCGCGGCGTCCCTGGATCACCTTCTTGTAGGTACTAAGTCCCTTGAATACCAGGAGGACGATCAGCAATCCCGCGATGAGTCGAAGGACTTGGTAGACCTGAGCGATTTCGTCCTTGTGGTCGACCACTTCGATCGTGTTTATTACATTAGCGGTGCTGTCATCAACTTTGGACGTTTTGGAGCCCATTGTCCTTGTATGTGTCTTCCTTTCAGGACCTGGGTATTGTCGGCTACAGGATCAACACTTGAACTCCGAATCACCACTTGAACTCCGAATTTGGCTCCGAGACGCGACGCGGTTGCAATAATCTTCCCGAGGGCTTCTGGGTTTTTTGACTCTCTCGATACTGACAAACCGGTGACTTTTATACCAAAGACTGTGCCAAATATCGCCTAGGAATCACCGGAATGGAACACAAAAGTGTTCTCACCTAGTGTCATCCATTCCCCTCTTTCGCCTATTGGCTGGGGTTTTATGTGGGTCGTCTTTGTTCTAAAGTTGAATAGTTCAGCAAAATCGGCTGTGCTGGGTTGCAGCTGATTGCGTGGCTCACTTTTGTGAGTTTAGGCGGTGTCATCTGCCAGAACCGAATTTTTGTGCAATCGTGCCCGTGTTGATTTTCTAGAGCATTAGTGCATTCACTTTCTTGATTTTCTTCCGCGTTACCCAAATGACTCACATCGCCCTAACCGGCGTACGTAACAGGCTCGGGGTCGTCGATGCTGATCAGCATGGAATGATCCCGTAAAAAAATCAACGTGCGGACGGTTATGCTGTTTTCACGCGCCCAACGTGGGCCTCGACCCATTCCCTGAGGTTAAGAGTCTCCTGCTCTATCGACTGAGCTAGCCGGGCTGGAAAAAGAAAGGCCTTCTTCGGCAGCACGACGCACGGTCGAGCCACCGTGCGACGTTTAACCCTCCACAAGGGTAGATTAGAGAAACAAAAATTTTTCCGAAAAGTAAAAGCGAGCCACCGTGCGACGTCTTGGAGAAACGAAAGTTTTCCTGAAAAGTAAGAAGCAACCCCATTCCCTCCCACAAATACAAAAAGAATTGTTTTTTTTTTTTTTTTTTTTTTTTTTTTTTTTTTTTTATTGTTTTTATTTATTATTTTGCTGTGGTCGTCACTTATAGACGAACAGGGTGAGGAACAAGTCTCTCAAAAGGACTTGCTCCTCTCCCGCGGCTCCTGCGTCCTCGTCCTCTGGAGCCTCGTGCTCCAGATAGGAGCGGCCTCTCCAGACGAACCTCCAGCCCGGAACACGGTTATTCGGCGACAGGCTGCGCCTTCTCACCGGTCTCTCTTCGCGAAACTGTTGGCCATCGCCACCTGGCTTATCAGCTTGTCGAGGGCGACCAGGGTCAGCTGAAGTAGGGTGGGCGTTGGTAGCGGTAGCCCTTCCCAGAGGAGCTGATCGTAATTGGCGGTCCGTCGATTATTCTCCTCGACCACCATCACGTAAAGGCGAGCTAGGGCAGCGTCGCCGAATGCAGCTTCGAGTGTTGCCTGGGAGAACATGTTTCAGGTTTGGCGGTTGCTGATATTATGACGGCCCGAGATATGGCTTGGTTCGTCGAGACCTGGGGTGTTGAGTTTTTCAAGCAGCGAACAAGTCTTTAGCATGGTGAATTCCAATACTCTTTCCGACCCCATTTCCCAACTCATATAACGAATTTCCCTTTCGTTGGAGTACAACACAGCGAATCCTGTTAGGTCCTAATTTTGCGTTGTATCCTTCGGCCCGGTTACTTTGCTTATAGTTTTTCCGGTATACAACCTGACCTACAGCAAATTCGACCGGTCGGCAGCGGGTGTTGTATGTCCTTTCCGCCTTTTCGTGGGCTCGGGTTAGTCCTTGTTTCACTTTCTCTCGAATTAGCTTCATTTTATCGTGTAGATCTATTTGTTTTTCCTCCGTTTCTAAACCCCCGAGCCGCCGTCGCACTGGATACATGCTACACGTAGCATGCGTAATCATGCGTGCCCCAAACATAGCATAATATGGTTCTAACCCCAAGGCTTCATGGTGCCCGCTCCTTAGAGCACACGCTATTCGGCTTAGCTGCGAATCCCAGTTTCGCTGGCTTTGGTCAGTTGCTGCCCGAAGCATTTGCAAAACGGATCGGTTTACCCTTTCGGCGGAATTTGCCTGAGGTGAGTAAAACGCCGTGCGCACGGGTTGAATGCCATACCGGGTGAGTAATTCGGCGAAAATATGTGACACGAACTGTTTTCCATTGTCAGAGTGTATGTACTCGGTACTGAACTGATGAAAAATATTCTTTCAAGAAAGTCAACGACCGCGGCGGTAGCCTTCGCATAGGTTGCAACCAAACGAATTTGGTGAAATGATCTATGCACACAAATATTACTGTGTTACCGGACTTTGACCTGGGGTACGGCCCCATAAAATCGATAAATATTCTTTGCAGTGGTTGTTCAGTAATACGTTGTTGGCCCATTGGAGGTCTGGTGGTTTTGTTGGAGGTTTTGCTGACTTTGCAAATTTCACAGTCCCTCACTACTTGTTGTACTTCGGTCGTCATAGATGGCCAGTAGTAAAATTGTCGCAGCCTTGCGAGTGTTTTGTGAAACCCTCCGTGTCCAGCGGTGATGGCATGATGTGATCTTCAAACTAGGTCTGCGCGAAGTTCCGCCGGAATCCAGAGCTTCCAAGCCCTGTCATTTTTTATCAGATCAGGTGTACTTACACCCAAGCGTTTATATACCACGCCCTCAGATATCTGAGTGTCTGATATTTTTAATTTTACTCGATCCGTTGTATTAACCTTTTGTACTCTGGAGATTGAAATGCGGTCGACTTGAGGTCTAGCTGTAATTCCATGGAATCAGCTGCAGGTGTTTGAATTTCGTCCGTATGCACCCGTGAGAGTGCGTCGGGTACTACATTTAAAGCTCCCTTACGATGCTCTATTGTAAAATCAAATGCCTGTAATTTTAGACTCCATCGCGCTAGTCTCCCGGATAAATCCTTTTGGCCCATTAGCCATTTTAGGCTAGCGTGATCGGTAACTACTTTAAACGGCATCCCTTCTACGTACGCCCGGAATTTGCTGATACTTATTATCGCTGCATAACATTCCAATTCGGTGATACTATAATTTCGCTGCGCTTTATTTAGCTTAGCCGACACATACGCAATTGGATGCTCGCCTCCGTCATCGTCAGTTTGAAATAAGACTCCCCCACACCCGTTGTAGAGGCGTCGCATTGTATAGTGAACGGTTTCTTGAAATCTGGTGTGAGGAGCACGGGCGCTGACACCATGTTCACTTTCAATGCCTCGAACGCTTGTATCGCCTCTTCACTCAACTCAAACTTCTTGAGTCGGTCTTTTGTTAAACACTCGTGTAAAGGCGCTGCAATTTGTGCATAATTTTGAATAAAGCGCCGGTACCACCCAGTCATTCCCAAAAATCTTCGTAGTTGTTTGGCGGAGATAGGTAGTGGAAAATCTTGGATAGCTGTTTTTATGCATCCCCCGCCTACGACATATCCCAAATATTTAGCCTGTTTGTAGCAGAATTTACTTTTCTCTACGTTGATGGTCAGTTTTGCCCGCTTTAGACAATCACTGACCTGTCGCAACATTTCCAAATGCTCTTCAAAAGACGGCGAGCATACCAACAGATCATCCAAATATACAAATACATTGTCACGCAGTGCGGCTGGAATTACTTTGTCCATCAGTCGGCACATTCTTTGCGCGGCGTTGCATAAGCCGAATGGCATGACTGTAAATTGATATAAGGGTCTGCCAGGCACAGTAAATGCGGTTTTTTCTCTACTTTTGGCTTCCAGCGGGGTCTGCCAAAAAGCGTCTTTTAAATCAATTGCTGAAATATAATATGTTTCTTGCAGTCGACTTAATAGTCCCTCAATATGTGGCAAAGGAAATGCGTCTTTAATCGTCCGTGAGTTTACCTTGCGCGCATCCAAACAAAGGCGGTTCTTTGTGCCCTTCTGCACCAAGGTCACTGGAGAACTCCAGCTACTGTTACTTTCTTCAATCACCCCCAATCCAATCATTCTGTCTAGTTCTGCAAACACCAGTTGCTGCTTGGCTGGTGAGATCGGATAGTGACGCTGTTTAATGGGTAGATTTTCTTGTGTTACTTCGATGACATGTTCTTCTAAATCGGTTTTCCCCAAGCCCATGTCTACACAAGATGGAAAGGTACTAACTAGATTCTGTAATTTGGCCTTTTGCTCCGCTGTCAGTTCATGCGGAGTATACGCGGTCTCCGTGCGTGTCGACGCTTCCTCGTCTACCGTTGCCTCTAGCTCTGCAACTTTCGCTAAGCGTTGCCCAGGCAACGGCAACTGAAATTCATCCCAGAATTCAATTCCAAAATAAAACTGCTGCTGTAAGGCTGGCACTATTAGAAACTCTAGCTCTTTTGTTTCCCCTTCCCATTCTACAGGCAAGTGAATCATGCCGGTAACTTGAGTCTTTCCCCCGTTAGCTGTTTGTACGTCTTGTCTCTTCAATCTACGCACCTTATGTTGTCGCCCTTGTAAAAAATCTTTCCGCCCCTCTTCCAATACAATTGGCACTAGCGCCAGTGTCAAGTAGTGCTACTATTTCTTCCCCGTCTACTTTAGTCTTGGCGAACAGGCGGTTATCATCCTTTAGGCTGATCACTGAAGCTATAATCTTTTTCTTGGTTTTCCGCTCAGCTTCCTGATATTGGTGTAAATATTGAAGTTTTTTGTCTTTCCTGGTTTCGGTTGGTTCTATGTCATTGAATATTCGTTCACGCGCCGCCTCGTATTCTTGTTTTCGCTGATGATACGATTTGTATGGCGAAATTTGTGTCGGGCGCGCGTCTCTATGACTTATTGTGTTGGGGTAGGTCTGGTCTGAGCAGGCTTCCCCGACCCTCCTGTCAGACTTTGCTGTAAAAACGCTGATTCGGTGGAATGGTATGAGTCGTTTTTGCCGCAATAGTTGCAGGTGGTGTCATGGAATCGCGCCTGGCACCTGTCTCCTTCTGATCCTCCGCGTTTTCGATAGAAATCCGGTGGTTTGTTACAAGTGTAACACAGGTAGGTATGGAAAGGCGATGTACATTCTTTCCCGGAATCTTGTTCCTTCCTATTTGAAGATGCGTTCCCCCCTGGCTTCCTGTCAAATGTGTTTCTTCGTCCCAACGATGCTCCTACGTTGTTCTCAGGTGGACGGCTCCTTTGGAATGCCTCTACCGGATATTCTGCAGCTTCTGTGTCGTCTATTTGCTCTTCGGTGATCTCATTTATATGTCTAGGTCGAGCTCGTTTCTCCCGTATCCATTTCTCGACGCGGATTCCCTCTTTCTTAAATGCCGCCAATGTATTTATTGGTGAGGCCAGTAGGAATGCTCCCATTTGCGTGTTAAGATTTTCCTTCAATATTCCGACGAAGTTGTCTTCCGGAATTTTGTTCTTCAATTTGAATTGCAGGCTATGCATGGCTGCAATAAAATCATCAAAACTCTCATTGTACCCTTGACGCCGTTCCATAAGTTCTTTAATGGTCACGTAGTCGTTTTCGGACGTTGAGAACGCCTTGGTCATTTCGCTAGTCAAGTCATAATATCCGAACTCAAAATCATCAGCTCGGTCCTCCATCAATTGCCAGTACCATTTGGCTGCGGTGCCACTCAATAAACAGTGGAATTCCTTAAAGATCTGATCAACAGTGTACCCGTTCATTTCCTTTAGGCGACTCACTCGAAACAGAAAACTCTCCACCGACATTCCCCTACTGGACCCATCAAACTTAAGGTTCCATTTGTCCAGGCGTGTTGGGCGAGTTCCTGTATAGCTGCTAACCAGTGTTTCGCTGCCTCCAGTGCTGGGATCGTGTTGGTTTTCAGCGGCTGCCTCTCTTGGACTCGGTATTGGTCGGCTTGCTGCTGCTGATGGCTGTCTTGGTTGGCCTTGCCGCGCGGCTCCGGGTCTCTGAGGCGTCGAACTAACCTCGGGGTGTTCCCTGGGTATTGGGCTCTCCCTTGGCTGTACTGCGGACAGTTCGGTTACTTGGCGCCGCAGGCTGATGACTTCCTCCTGCATTTCGGCCATTCTCGTTGTCATGGTTGCCTTCATCTCATTATTTGACACAATTAATGCGGAAAGCATTCGCTCTAGTCGGTTGTTATCCTCGCTATGTCTGGGCCTAGCTCCCTGACTATTTGGAAGGATACTGGACCGCCCTTGCGGTAGTCCTAAATCGAGGTGTTCCCCTCCTACAGCTCCTTCGGAATCGTCCATGATGACGCTGCTGCAATCTGCTAAACTCCCCAAGTTGTTTAGTTTGCTGTTAAAGCTTATCGACTGATTGGGTTCGTCAACTGGCGATACGCTAGCTCCTGCTGGTGTTTCGGTTCTGGTTTGTCTGGCTTCTCTCGCTGCCAGTGTTGATGCTCGGAATGTTCTCACCGGAGGTAGATTGAGTGTAACCCTCTTCTTCTTCTTATCTCCTGCCATATGTTAAAAATATTGTATCTATACCCAATCGACCACCCTGCCGTGTAATCGCGGTACTTCTTTATTTGTGTTTGTTATTTAATTTTTATTTGTAATTAGATATATATTTATACGTGTTTGAGCGTTGTTGGCTTTGCTTAAGTTATTTTCTTTTGTTTTTGTGTGCTTCAATATTTTTGCTTAGCAGCAAAAAGTGTTATGACGAATAAAAATTTTGTAATTCAAAACGGGGTGCGCTGGTACTCCTGGGTATTGGTATAGGTCAAGAATCGTCCGAAATTAAGCCCCAAATAAAATTTCAAATAAGCCCTATTCAAGTGAATTCGCTGAATGGATTCAACTGCCCTCCACCGGAGTGATCAGTTCCTTCTGCGCCCACTTGACCTCTTCCTAGGAAAACACAGTACATTGGACTGCTGCTCACCCACAGGAAGGCTCTGTCCGAACCCCCTCCCCCCTGTCGTCGGAAACAGGTAGACTCACTCACATGCAGACGGATGGAGCTTTATTCCAGACAGGCGAAAGGAATTGCCTCCCTGCTCCTCTCTCTCTGGACTCGAACCTCGCGAGAGACCTGGTTCTGTGCCTAGTACAATGGATAGCGTCGGCCAGAGAGATAAATACTGTCGTCCCGCCCGTTAGTCGTGGTAACCGTACAGACTCGAACCTCGCAAGAGACCTGGCATAGCCTAGTACAATGGATAGCGTCGGCTGTACGGATACGGTCATTCCCCCACCCCCTTCAGTACTGGATCGACAAACGATGACGAACCGCTACCCCAACCGATGATGGCGGCTATATTATGGCGATGACTGGATACTATTAAGACCGGTTGGTGGTGCGCCGTTATTCGCTTGCGACCCTGCTCTTCCTGGACTCGAACCTCGCGAGAGACCTGGCTTAGCCTAGTACAATGGATAGCGTCGGCCAGGAAGCGCAGCTAAGTTTGGTTACGTTAAATATTTCAAAAATCGTCTGCACTTTTATAAAGAAGTTATTATGGTATTATTTCTTTCAACGAGTAACCATGATTCAAGTATTGAATTTAATATTTAAAATTTAAAAGGGCCTTCAAAGTCAAATGCCAATTCTAAAACTACAAGTGTCAGATCGGAAGGCCTTTCCGTCTTCTAAAACTATCTGTCTGAGAAGTTGGTGACTTTTAAAAGAGCATACAGAAAAGTTATATTTGATGTATAAATTAAATTCCCAGAAAATGTTATGAAGATTGTTAGCTAATTTTGACACCAAAGGGATCCGCTCTGATGCCTCTAAATTCTTTAAACAGTACTAAAAAAAATGTTTATATGAATACTAAGGTTTTTCTCGTCAATGAAAATAAGTTTTTGGCAATAAGGATGAAAGGATATTGCCTGGGTTGGGCGCCATTTCTGTTACGTCGGTGTTGTCGTGGTGCCTCAGTCCTTGGAGGACATAGGGCTGAGGAAGTGGTCGCCCGGATAGCAGACACGATTTGTGCAGCTGAGCTCGCCGGATTTGGGGTGGGTTCTTTGGACGCCACTATCCTCTCCAAACGTAATCAGAACAATTATTTACGTGCCTGAAAAATAGAAGAAATCGTTCGTCAGTCTGTCTTCCTGTCCACATTGCCCCGCAAGCATATTTATGCTTGATCGTGAAAACGATCGGGCTATGTTTTGGCCGTTTTCCCTCCCCAATCGCAAACTTCGTGCGCCTTTGGATCGTCGCGGGCCGTGCAATACGATCCCCTTTTGTTCATGTCGTTCGTCAAAAGTTATGTCATTTTCTTGACCCAGTCTTCCAGTTGTACCAATGCCCCCCTTTTTAATGGGTTTCTACCAATGCATTTTGTTGTTTTAAGTTCACATTACAAATTTATTATAAAGGTAGTTCAAACATGTATTGGACATGAAGGTGTGTCAATAGGTGTTGTTATAGCTATTCTGAATGTGTTTAAATTGTGTAACTAATATTTAGGTGTATTTAGAATCTAGTGTATTTTGGGAAGGTAATATTTTGTCATATGGTATCTAGTGTATATGGGGCACGAATATATATATATAATTATGTCTGACAATATGGGGAGCAAAAAAATGTCCCCTTTAACTCACCCTCGGTTATTCCATCGTTGAGAGCTCTCGTTCCGGAGTTGAGGTTTTTATTTGTTCGAAAAAGGTTAAAAATTAGGCATATATATATATATATCGTGCGGTGTTTTAGGGGTTGGATTTCACTAAATGTACAAAATCATTACTTAATGATTTAAAAGATAACACATTAAAAAAATATATATATAAAAAAAAGGTGTATTGGTGTGGGTGGGTTTTAACACAAAAACTTAAAAGAAAAATAGGTTCAAAAGATAAGCAGCTCGGGGGGCGGAGTGACCGCTGGTCATTTGACGAGGGTGTCGTCTTCACTTTGTTTCACTTTCTGGCGGGTAGAGAGACACAGGTATGTGCATGTGCATATATATATATACTTGGCGAAATGGAGTCAGTATCTGCTGCTCAAATATGGATCGAAGCACATAAGGCAAGTTGCCACACTCATCAAGGAAACTATTGTTAGTGGTTTATTTATTGGTATTTATTTGCCGGTTTAGGTTGGTTGACTTCCATAATAATAATTTTCTCTGTCAGATTTTCATTGGTAATTTCTTATTGTTTGTTTCTTTCTTTAACGTTGGTAGTTTAGTTTATTGTATTTGTTGAGTCGGAACATCCTTCGGGCGGTTACTTGTGGTCACAGGACCAGGTGTTGGCGAGGGACACTACTTTCTCCAGCTCGTGTCGTTGGTCGCGGCGTCCCTGGATCACCTTCTTGTAGGTACTAAGTCCCTTGAATACCAGGAGGACGATCAGCAATCCCGCGATGAGTCGAAGGACTTGGTAGACCTGAGCGATTTCGTCCTTGTGGTCGACCACTTCGATCGTGTTTATTACATTAGCGGTGCTGTCATCAACTTTGGACGTTTTGGAGCCCATTGTCCTTGTATGTGTCTTCCTTTCAGGACCTGGGTATTGTCGGCTACAGGATCAACACTTGAACTCCGAATCACCACTTGAACTCCGAATTTGGCTCCGAGACGCGACGCGGTTGCAATAATCTTCCCGAGGGCTTCTGGGTTTTTTTGACTCTCTCGATACTGACAAACCGGTGACTTTTATACCAAAGACTGTGCCAAATATCGCCTAGGAATCACCGGAATGGAACACAAAAGTGTTCTCACCTAGTGTCATCCATTCCCCTCTTTCGCCTATTGGCTGGGGTTTTATGTGGGTCGTCTTTGTTCTAAAGTTGAATAGTTCAGCAAAATCGGCTGTGCTGGGTTGCAGCTGATTGCGTGGCTCACTTTTGTGAGTTTAGGCGGTGTCATCTGCCAGAACCGAATTTTTGTGCAATCGTGCCCGTGTTGATTTTCTAGAGCATTAGTGCATTCACCTTTCTTGACTTTATCTTCCCCCCTTCCTAAAATTATTTCTTTCCCCTCCCCCCCGTTTTTAAATTTTTTCCCTTCCCGGCCCTTTGCAATCCTTTTGCACATGCCCAGCCCCGAAACACCTGAAGCATCTCTTTACATCGAGACAGCGCTTCACACGGCACCGGGTCCACCCTATTTTAATTCTTTTGTTCCGTCAGTATCTTCGACGCGTCTTTCATTGGTAGTGTGACGAATGCTCGCCTCTGCTCAGAGCTATTTACACCTGTCAGGTGTATAGTTATTTCCTGGCTTGTGTCGCCTAAACCTTCTTTGATTGCAGCCATTATCTCTTCTTCTCGTGTGATGCTGTCGATATCTCTAATCTCCAGTTTGACCAGTTGCCTCATGGTCTTCACTGTTCCGCACTCTTTAAGTGTGTCCTTGATGTTCTCGCATAGTTTGTCTGCTTGGCTCCCTTTGGCAAGTTCCAGGAGCATGTCCCCTGCCTTCGTTTTCCTGACCGACAGTATACTGCTGTTGGATTCCTCTGGTTTGAGGTTTTTCCGCAGGTTGCCCAACACTTCGGCATAGCTCTTTCCCTCTGCAGGTTTGACGAGAACGGCTTCTGGGCGAGTGCGCATTCTTGCGTTAGGCTTTTCTTTAACTTTTTCGGCTCCACTGTGCCGTGTATGTCCTTCTGCAGTCTTTGTTTCTTTTTTCCCCTTCTTGTATGTGACCGTTTAAAATCCGTCGTTTGCCGGTTTATTTCGTACCTTCTTGCTCAGCTCCTGCGCTGCTGGGCTAGTGGCCGTCCTCTTCTTTAGTGTCGAAACGGGGGTCTCGCTCGCTGTATTGCCAGATATGTGTTCGTTGGCTTTCCTCGATTCCTTTGAACGCTCCAGCTCTGCGGTTTTCCAGCTCGACCGATAGTTTTCGATGACATCGAAAAGCTCGCTCAGTTCTGAGGTGCCGTCCTTGACGTCCATACTGATATTTCGTTGCTTTTGCATCGCTATCTTCATTTTCCTCAGGATTGCCTTGCCTTCTGATAAGGCCTTCTCTTCTAATGCCCGCATCTTGTATATCAGTTCCTGTCGTGGGGAGCTCAACGTAGACATCTGCGTAAGCTGAGGGGTCTGTTGCGTCGGTTTAGGGGTTGCTCCATCTTCAGCCTCCTTTGGGTGGGTCATCATCGTCTCGTTATTGTCCGGTGATCTTGTCATCAAGTTGCTCTTCCTGAATGCATCTCCTTCATTGTCCTTATTTCGTTGTGCGTTAATCATCTTCTGTGAGTGGGTCCAAACTCTAAGCCGCTATCTCCCCGCATATGTGCAGTAGTCCAAAATGTCCCCATGGGTCCCTATGCAAGCAGTGAGGTCCATGCGAGGGTTGACACAGAGCTTCATGGGCATCTGTGTTCAGAGCCAGGACAGACTCTAGGCAGGAATCCGTTCAACTGCGCCTGCACCACCGAGCCTTCGGTGTGCGGTTCGAACGTACTTAGAGACGTGCAAAGTTTTATTTGGACGGAGGCGAAAGAGGCATTATCCTGAAAGCCGTTTCTGCGAGATGTCACTCTTGCTTACTAAGGTAACAGAATGCCGCGTTCGTCAGCCCGCAATCGTCAGTTCCAATAGTGTTATCCAGCCGTTGGTCCTTGTGATATCCATGGTCGTGCCGTGACTAGGGAGTCGCGGGTGTGTCAAGCCCGTCACCCCAGTTGGGGTGCCCTTGCGGGAATAATAATAATAATAATAATAATAATTTTTTTTTTTTTTTTTTGGGTTTGGGAGGGGGAATGCCTAACGCATCTCTTGCTTGCCGTCGCAAAGCAAGGTATGTGGGGCTTGCACCCACTAAACCCCCCCCTCGTCGTTGGCCGTGTTTCCACCTCGGAAAAGCTTTCGCATTACTTCGAGGTGGCGCCAGTTAAGCGCTATGCGCTCTCATCTTCTTTCTGCGTCCAGATCACCCAGCTGTCTCATCCAGATCAGGCTTCTTCGCTCTGAGGATGCTCTCAACGAATCCTGCGATGAGTTTCCACGCTTCTTTGCTGTCTATCATCTTCGTGATGATGTTTTCCGGGGTTATTGTCCCAACAACTTCTTCCAGGCAAATGCGCGCCGGTCCGAACTTTTTGCATTGGAAGATGGTGTGTTCAGCACTGTCGATCTCCGCATCTCCGTATATACATCTGGCGTCATTTCTTTTCCCTATCTTGTATAAAAAGGCGGCAAAGTAGCCATGGCCAGTCAGCATCTGGGTAACGTAGTAATCCACGTCTCCGTGTTTCCTTGTAGACCATGCTACCAGGTTTGGCAGCAGCCTAGCTGTCCATCTTCCTCCTTCTTCAGCTGCCCATCTTTCCTGCCATTGTTGGAGGGTTTCTTCTCTGGTCCGCTCGATTAACGCTCTCGTCGTCTCTCCTGTCTGTCGCCTCTCATAGATCCGTTTTCGCGCTTTAGCAAGTAAGTCGATTGGTATCGCGCCTGCGATTACTAGTGCACCAGGGCCGGAAACCGTTCGGTACGCGCTCGCGATTCGAAGAGCCATGGTTCTTTGCACCTCAAGTAAAGGTTTTGACCTGCAGGCTGTCTCAAGGGTTCCTGCCCAGACCTCACACCCATACAGCATGATTGCGTGATTTATCTCCATTAAGAGTTTCCGTCTTGATTGTAGGGGGCCGCCCACGTTTGCCATGAGTCTGCTTAGCGCCTTTGTAGTCTCGATCGCTCGTTTCCTCGTTTCTTGTATGTGTGCGCTGAATATCAACTTAGAGTCCAATCTGAGTCCTAAGTACTTTATAGCCCTCTGCGTCCTTATTAATTTTTCCCCTACTCTCATGTCTTTTTCTAGAGGGATCCTTTTTCTGGTAGCTAACATTAGCTCGGTTTTTTCGTCGGCCAGTTTCAGATCGTGTGAGTTTAGCCAGGTTTTTACACGTATCATTACCTGCGTCAGCTTGCGCTGTGCGTACTCGGTATTTCGAGCTGTAATGACAGCGACTATGTCGTCTGCGTACCCCACGATTGTCGTGTCCTCAGGCATGTCTAGGTGGAAAATATCGTCGTAGCTGATGTTCCATAGCTCTGGTCCAAGTATAGATCCTTGTGCAGCTCCTGAAGTTATCTGCAAACATTTCTCTCCTGCTTTTGTTTGATACAATAGTCGTCGGTTGTCAAGGTAGTTCTGTATTATCCGCATCAGGTAACCTGAGATTTGGAATCGTCTTTGCAGAGCATCAATTATGTTGTCCCATTTAACGCTGTTGAATGCGTTTTTAATGTCCAGAGTTGCTAGTAGTACTACCGGTCTTGAGAAGTTGTTGCCTTGTTGGCTGCTAAGCGCTTGGTTAACGACTTCTTGGATTGCTCCAATGGTCGATCTGCCTGGTCTGAAACCATACTGCCTCGGGGAGAGTCCCCCACCTCTTTCGATTGCTGCTGATAATCGTGGCTTGATCATTTTCTCTAGTAGCTTCCCGGTTGTGTTAAGCATGCATAGTGGTCGATAAGCTGATGGTGTTAGGGGATCTCCCTTGCCTTTGCTTATCAGAACCAACCGTTGCACCTTCCAGGTGTCTGGAAATTTCCCGCTGGTAATGCACGCGTTATACATATCCAGCAGGACTTGGGGTCTGTTCTCGGCGATCACTTTGAGGACTTCTGCTGGGATGTTGTCGGGCCCCGGCGCCTTCTTCCTTTTTAGAGTTTTTGCCGCTTTCAGTAGCTCGTCCACTGTGAAGGGCTCTATCTGTTCTTCGGCTGTTGGTGTCGTAGGTCTTGCTATGCTATTTGTGTGGGCGGGGAATAGTGTTTTGATAATATGGTCCATTTGCTCTTCCTCCAGTTCCGGTATTGTACTTCTTGTTCTCAGCTTCTTCATCACGATTTTATACCCCAGCCCCCATGGGTCATTATTGACGTCGTTGCAGAGGCTTTTCCATTTCTCCGTTTTGCTTTTTCGGATAGCAGTATTTAAGTCCTTCTTAGATTTCTTAAATTGGCTCTCCTGCTCTGTGAAATCCCCTCTCCGCCTAGCCCTCGTAAGGCGGCGTCTGTTTTTGATACAGGCTTCTCTAAGGGCTTTTATCTCTTCTGTCCACCAATATGCTTCTTGTCCTTGTCTTCGAGGGTTGCCCAATCTTGGCATTGCAGCGTTGCAGGCCTGTTTTATGGTTGCCATGTTGTTGCTTACTATGTTACCGCCTCTCTGTCGGTTTTGTCTTGCGTCAATTTCTTGTATCAGCCTTGCCTTGTCCAGTCGGTTAACGTTCCATCCTTTTCTCGTTGGTGCTACTGTAGTCACTCCGTTTTCTGCTATGTCAAACGTTATGTAACCATGGTCACTTCCGTTATAGGTATCGAGGACTTTCCAGTCGACGATTTTGTGCGCACTGTTCTCTGTCACTAGGGTTATGTCGGGGATTGTACCCACGTTCCCTACTCGATTAAATGTCGGTATTGCACCCACATTTGCTGTTGTCATTCCTATTCTAGCAGCTATGTTTAGGACTCTGCGGCCTCGAGAGTTAGTTGATGCCATACCCCATTCCTGAGCTCTCGAGTTAAAGTCTCCTGCTATTATAAGGTTCCCTCTTATTTGCCTTGCGTTGTCTTCGATGTCTTCGAGTTTCGTCTGGAAGGTCTGAATGTCGTCACTTGGGGTCAGATAGCAGCTAAATATCGTCCAGTTTCTGATGTGTGCTAGGACGTGGCATCTCCCTGTTTTGTCGCTTCTATGTGATACCGTGGTAGGGTTCGGAATCCATATTGCCGCCGTCTTTGTGTTGTCTTCTATCCAGATCCCGTCCTCCCGTTTTTTATATTGTTCGCTAATAATGACTACGTCGATTTGGTTTTCTAGCACAATTTGGTGCAGCAAGTCATTTGCAGTTCTGCTTCTGTGCATATTCGCTTGAAGGATCTTCATGTTTTTTCTTTCCTGGTCACGCTAAGGCAGTACGCTGTCCCAGGGAGGTGTCCAACGTCGCTCCTGTTCTCTGATGCGCAGATACAGCATCTCAGAGCTTTAGCGCAGGTCTTCATTTTATGACCCCTTTCGCCACATCTGATGCAGAGGTCTCTCCTGTCCGGTCCTTTGCAATCCTTTTGCACATGCCCAGCCCCGAAACACCTGAAGCATCTCTTTACATCGAGACAGCGCTTCACACGGCACCGGGTCCACCCTATTTTAATTCTTTGTTCCGTCAGTATCTTCGACGCGTCTTTCATTGGTAGTGTGACGAATGCTCGCCTCTGTTCAGAGCTATTTACACCTGTCAGGTGTATAGTTATTTCCTGGCTTGTGTCGCCTAAACCTTCTTTGATTGCAGCCATTATCTCTTCTTCTCGTGTGATGCTGTCGATATCTCTAATCTCCAGTTTGACCAGTTGCCTCATGGTCTTCACTGTTCCGCACTCTTTAAGTGTGTCCTTGATGTTCTCGCATAGTTTGTCTGCTTGGCTCCCTTTGGCAAGTTCCAGGAGCATGTCCCCTGCCTTCGTTTTCCTGACCGACAGTATACTGCTGTTGGATTCCTCTGGTTTGAGGTTTTTCCGCAGGTTGCCCAACACTTCGGCATAGCTCTTTCCCTCTGCAGGTTTGACGAGAACGGCTTCTGGGCGAGTGCGCATTCTTGCGTTAGGCTTTTCTTTAACTTTTTCGGCTCCACTGTGCCGTGTATGTCCTTCTGCAGTCTTTGTTTCTTTTTTCCCCTTCTTGTATGTGACCGTTTAAAATCCGTCGTTTGCCGGTTTATTTCGTACCTTCTTGCTCAGCTCCTGCGCTGCTGGGCTAGTGGCCGTCCTCTTCTTTAGTGTCGAAACGGGGGTCTCGCTCGCTGTATTGCCAGATTTGTGTTCGTTGGCTATCCTCGATTCCTTTGAACGCTCCAGCTCTGCGGTTTTCCAGCTCGACCGATAGTTTTCGATGACATCGAAAAGCTCGCTCAGTTCTGAGGTGCCGTCCTTGACGTCCATACTGATATTTCGTTGCTTTTGCATCGCTATCTTCATTTTCCTCAGGATTGCCTTGCCTTCTGATAAGGCCTTCTCTTCTAATGCCCGCATCTTGTATATCAGTTCCTGTCGTGGGGAGCTCAACGTAGACATCTGCGTAAGCTGAGGGGTCTGTTGCGTCGGTTTAGGGGTTGCTCCATCTTCAGCCTCCTTTGGGTGGGTCATCATCGTCTCGTTATTGTCCGGTGATCTTGTCATCAAGTTGCTCTTCCTGAATGCATCTCCTTCATTGTCCTTATTTCGTTGTGCGTTAATCATCTTCTGTGAGTGGGTCCAAACTCTAAGCCGCTATCTCCCCGCATATGTGCAGTAGTCCAAAATGTCCCCATGGGTCCCTATGCAAGCAGTGAGGCCCATGCGAGGGTTGACACAGAGCTTCATAGGCATCTGTGTTCAGAGCCAGGACAGACTCTAGGCAGGAATCCGTTCAACTGCGCCTGCACCACCGAGCCTTCGGTGTGCGGTTCGAACGTACTTAGAGACGTGCAAAGTTTCATTTGGACGGAGGCGAAAGAGGCATTATCCTGAAAGCCGTTTCTGCGAGATGTCACTCTTGCTTACTAAGGTAACAGAATGCCGCGTTCGTCAGCCCGCAATTGTCAGTTCCAATAGTGTTATCCAGCCGTTGGTCCTTGTGATATCCATGGTCGTGCCGTGACTAGGGAATCGCGGGTGTGTCAGGCCCGTCACCCCAGTTGGGGTGCCCTTGCGGGAATAATAATAATAATAATAATAATAATAATTTTTTTTTTTTTTTTTGGGTTGAGGAGGGGGAATGCCTAACGCATCTCTTGCTTGCCGTCGCAAAGCAAGGTATGTGGGGCTTGCACCCACTAAACCCCCCCTCGTCGTTGGCCGTGTTTCCACCTCGGAAAAGCTTTCGCATTACTTCGAGGTGGCGCCAGTTAAGCGCTATGCGCTCTCATCTTCTTTCTGCGTCCAGATCACCCAGCTGTCTCATCCAGATCAGGCTTCTTCGCTCTGAGGATGCTCTCAACGAATCCTGCGATGAGTTTCCACGCTTCTTTGCTGTCTATCATCTTCGTGATGATGTTTTCCGGGGTTATTGTCACAACAACTTCCAGGCAAATGCGCGCCGGTCCGAAATTTTTGCATTGGAAGATGGTGTGTTCAGCACTGTCGATCTCCGCATCTCCGTATATACATCTGGCGTCATTTCTTTTCCCTATCTTGTATAAAAAGGCGGCAAAGTAGCCATGGCCAGTCAGCATCTGGGTAACGTAGTAATCCACGTCTCCGTGTTTCCTTGTAGACCATGCTACCAGGTTTGGCAGCAGCCTAGCTGTCCATCTTCCTCTTTCTTCAGCTGCCCATCTTTCCTGCCATTGTTGGAGGGTTTCTTCTCTGGTCCGCTCGATTAACGCTCTCGTCGTCTCTCCTGTCTGTCGCCTCTCATAGATCCGTTTTCGCGCTTTAGCAAGTAAGTCGATTGGTATCGCGCCTGCGATTACTAGTGCAGCAGGGCCGGAAACCGTTCGGTACGCGCTCGCGATTCGAAGAGCCATGGTTCTTTGCACCTCAAGTAAAGGTTTTGACCTGCAGGCTGTCTCAAGGGTTCCTGCCCAGACCTCACACCCATACAGCATGATTGCGTGATTTATCTCCATTAAGAGTTTCCGTCTTGATTGTAGGGGGCCGCCCACGTTTGCCATGAGTCTGCTTAGCGCCTTTGTAGTCTCGATCGCTCGTTTCCTCGTTTCTTGTATGTGTGCGCTGAATGTCAACTTAGAGTCCAATTTGAGACCTAAGTACTTTATAGCCCTCTGCGTCCTTATTAATTTTTCCCCTACTCTCATGTCTATTTCTAGAGGGATCCTTTTTCTGGTAGCTAACATTAGCTCGGTTTTTTCGTCGGCCAGTTTCAGATCGTGTGAGTTTAGCCAGGTTTTTACACGTATCATTACCTGCGTCAGCTTGCGCTGTGCGTACTCGGTATTTCGAGCTGTAATGACAGCGACTATGTCGTCTGCGTACCCCACGATTGTCGTGTCCTCAGGCATGTCTAGGTGGAAAATTTCGTCGTAGCTGATGTTCCATAGCTCTGGTCCAAGTATAGATCCTTGTGCAGCTCCTGAAGTTATCTGCATACATTTCTCTCCTGCTTTTGTTTGATACAATAGTCGTCGGTTGTCAAGGTAGTTCTGTATTATCCGCATCAGGTAACCTGAGATTTGGAATCGTCTTTGCAGAGCATCAATTATGTTGTCCCATTTAACGCTGTTGAATGCGTTTTTAACGTCCAGAGTGGTTAGTAGTACTACCGGTCTTGAGAAGTTGTTGCCTTGTTGGCTGCTAAGCGCTTGGTTAACGACTTCTTGGATTGCTCCAATGGTCGATCTGCCTGGTCTGAAACCATACTGCCTCGGGGAGAGTCCCCCACCTCTTTCGATTGCTGCTGATAATCGTGGCTTGATCATTTTCTCTAGTAGCTTCCCGGTTGTGTTAAGCATGCATAGTGGTCGATAAGCTGATGGTGTTAGGGGATCTCCCTTGCCTTTGCTTATCAGAACCAACCGTTGCACCTTCCAGGTGTCTGGAAATTTCCCGCTGGTAATGCACGCGTTATACATATCCAGCAGGACTTGGGGTCTGTTCTCGGCGATCACTTTGAGGACTTCTGCTGGGATGTTGTCGGGCCCCGGCGCCTTCTTCCTTTTTAGAGTTTTTGCCGCTTTCAGTAGCTCGTCCACTGTGAAGGGCTCTATCTGTTCTTCGGCTGTTGGTGTCGTAGGTCTTGCTATGCTATTTGTGTGGGCGGGGAATAGTGTTTTGATAATATGGTCCATTTGCTCTTCCTCCAGTTCCGGTACTGTACTTCTTGTTCTCAGCTTCTTCATCACGATTTTATACCCCAGCCCCCATGGGTCATTATTGACGTCGTTGCAGAGGCTTTTCCATTTCTCCGTTTTGCTTTTTCGGATAGCAGTATTTAAGTCCTTCTTAGATTTCTTAAATTGGCTCTCCTGCTCTGTGAAATCCCCTCTCCGCCTAGCCCTCGTAAGGCGGCGTCTGTTTTTGATACAGGCTTCTCTAAGGGCTTTTATCTCTTCTGTCCACCAATATGCTTCTTGTCCTTGTCTTCGAGGGTTGCCCAATCTTGGCATTGCAGCGTTGCAGGCCTGTTTTATGGTTGCCATGTTGTTGCTTACTATGTTACCGCCTCTCTGTCGGTTTTGTCTTGCGTCAATTTCTTGTATCAGCCTTGCCTTGTCCAGTCGGTTAACGTTCCATCCTTTTCTCGTTGGTGCTACTGTAGTCACTCCGTTTTCTGCTATGTCAAACGTTATGTAACCATGGTCACTTCCGTTATAGGTATCGAGGACTTTCCAGTCGACGATTTTGTGCGCACTGTTCTCTGTCACTAGGGTTATGTCGGGGATTGTACCCACGTTCCCTACTCGATTAAATGTCGGTATTGCACCCACATTTGCTGTTGTCATTCCTATTCTAGCAGCTATGTTTAGGACTCTGCGGCCTCGAGAGTTAGTTGATGCCATACCCCATTTCTGAGCTCTCGAGTTAAAGTCTCCTGCTATTATAAGGTTCCCTCTTATTTGCCTTGCGTTGTCTTCGATGTCTTCGAGTTTCGTCTGGAAGGTCTGAATGTCGTCACTTGGGGTCAGATAGCAGCTAAATATCGTCCAGTTTCTGATGTGTGCTAGGACGTGGCATCTCCCTGTTTTGTCGCTTCTATGTGATACCGTGGTAGGGTTCGGAATCCATATTGCCGCCGTCTTTGTGTTGTCTTCTATCCAGATCCCGTCCTCCCGTTTCTTATATTGTTCGCTAATAATGACTACGTCGATTTGGTTTTCTAGCACAATTTGGTGCAGCAAGTCATTTGCAGTTCTGCTTCTGTGCATATTCGCTTGAAGGATCTTCATGTTTTTTCTTTCCTGGTCACGCTAAGGCAGTACGCTGTCCCAGGGAGGTGTCCAACGTCGCTCCTGTTCTCTGATGCGCAGATACAGCATCTCAGAGCTTTAGCGCAGGTCTTCATTTTATGACCCCTTTCGCCACATCTGATGCAGAGGTCTCTCCTGTCCGGTCCTTTGCAATCCTTTTGCACATGCCCAGCCCCGAAACACCTGAAGCATCTCTTTACATCGAGACAGCGCTTCACACGGCACCGGGTCCACCCTATTTTAATTCTTTGTTCCGTCAGTATCTTCGACGCGTCTTTCATTGGTAGTGTGACGAATGCTCGCCTCTGTTCAGAGCTATTTACACCTGTCAGGTGTATAGTTATTTCCTGGCTTGTGTCGCCTAAACCTTCTTTGATTGCAGCCATTATCTCTTCTTCTCGTGTGATGCTGTCGATATCTCTAATCTCCAGTTTGACCAGTTGCCTCATGGTCTTCACTGTTCCGCACTCTTTAAGTGTGTCCTTGATGTTCTCGCATAGTTTGTCTGCCTGGCTCCCTTTGGCAAGTTCCAGGAGCATGTCCCCTGCCTTCGTTTTTCTGACCGACAGTATACTGCTGTTGGATTCCTCTGGTTTGAGGTTTTTCCGCAGGTTGCCCAACACTTCGGCATAGCTCTTTCCCTCTGCAGGTTTGACGAGAACGGCTTCTGGGCGAGTGCGCATTCTTGCGTTAGGCTTTTCTTTAACTTTTTCGGCTCCACTGTGCCGTGTATGTCCTTCTGCAGTCTTTGTTTCTTTTTTCCCCTTCTTGTATGTGACCGTTTGAAATCCGTCGTTTGCCGGTTTATTTCGTACCTTCTTGCTCAGCTCCTGCGCTGCTGGGCTAGTGGCCGTCCTCTTCTTTAGTGTCGAAACGGGGGTCTCGCTCGCTGTATTGCCAGATTTGTGTTCGTTGGCTATCCTCGATTCCTTTGAACGCTCCAGCTCTGCGGTTTTCCAGCTCGACCGATAGTTTTCGATGACATCGAAAAGCTCGCTGAGGTGCCGTCCTTGACGTCCATACTGATATTTCGTTGCTTTTGCATCGCTATCTTCATTTTCCTCAGGATTGCCTTGCCTTCTGATAAGGCCTTCTCTTCTAATGCCCGCATCTTGTATATCAGTTCCTGTCGTGGGGAGCTCAACGTAGACATCTGCGTAAGCTGAGGGGTCTGTTGCGTCGGTTTAGGGGTTGCTCCATCTTCAGCCTCCTTTGGGTGGGTCATCATCGTCTCGTTATTGTCCGGTGATCTTGTCATCAAGTTGCTCTTCCTGAATGCATCTCCTTCATTGTCCTTATTTCGTTGTGCGAAATAGTGAGTGGGTCCAAACTCTAAGCCGCTATCTCCCCGCATATGTGCAGTAGTCCAAAATGTCCCCATGGGTCCCTATGCAAGCAGTGAGGTCCATGCGAGGGTTGACACAGAGCTTCATAGGCATCTGTGTTCAGAGCCAGGACAGACTCTAGGCAGGAATCCGTTCAACTGCGCCTGCACCACCGAGCCTTCGGTGTGCGGTTCGAACGTACTTAGAGACGTGCAAAGTTTTATTTGGACGGAGGCGAAAGACGCATTATCCTGAAAGCCGTTTCTGCGAGATGTCACTCTTGCTTACTAAGGTAACAGAATGCCGCGTTCGTCAGCCCGCAATCGTCAGTTCCAATAGTGTTATCCAGCCGTTGGTCCTTGTGATATCCATGGTCGTGCCGTGACTAGGGAATCGCGGGTGTGTCAAGCCCGTCACCCCAGTTGGGGTGCCCTTGCGGGAATAATAATAATAATAATATTTTTTTTTTTTTTTTTTTTTTTTTTTTTTTTGGGTTGAGGAGGGGGAATGCCTAACGCATCTCTTGTTTGCCGTCGCAAAGCAAGGTATGTGGGGCTTGCACCCACTAAACCCCCCCCTCGTCGTTGGCCGTGTTTCCACCTCGGAAAAGCTTTCGCATTACTTCGAGGTGGCGCCAGTTAAGCGCTATGCGCTCTCATCTTCTTTCTGCGTCCAGATCACCCAGCTGTCTCATCCAGATCAGGCTTCTTCGCTCTGAGGATGCTCTCAACGAATCCTGCGATGAGTTTCCACGCTTCTTTGCTGTCTATCATCTTCGTGATGATGTTTTCCGGGGTTATTGTCCCAACAACTTCTTCCAGGCAAATGCGCGCCGGTCCGAACTTTTTGCATTGGAAGATGGTGTGTTCAGCACTGTCGATCTCCGCATCTCCGTATATAAATCTGGCGTCATTTCTTTTCCCTATCTTGTATAAAAAGGCGGCAAAGTAGCCATGGCCAGTCAGCATCTGGGTAACGTAGTAATCCACGTCTCCGTGTTTCCTTGTAGACCATGCTACCAGGTTTGGCAGCAGCCTAGCTGTCCATCTTCCTCTTTCTTCAGCTGCCCATCTTTCCTGCCATTGTTGGAGGGTTTCTTCTCTGGTCCGCTCGATTAACGCTCTCGTCGTCTCTCCTGTCTGTCGCCTCTCATAGATCCGTTTTCGCGCTTTAGCAAGTAAGTCGATTGGTATCGCGCCTGCGATTACTAGTGCAGCAGGGCCGGAAACCGTTCGGTACGCGCTCGCGATTCGAAGAGCCATGGTTCTTTGCACCTCAAGTAAAGGTTTTGACCTGCAGGCTGTCTCAAGGGTTCCTGCCCAGACCTCACACCCATACAGCATGATTGCGTGATTTATCTCCATTAAGAGTTTCCGTCTTGATTGTAGGGGGCCGCCCACGTTTGCCATGAGTCTGCTTAGCGCCTTTGTAGTCTCGATCGCTCGTTTCCTCGTTTCTTGTATGTGTGCGCTGAATGTCAACTTAGAGTCCAATCTGAGTCCTAAGTACTTTATAGCCCTCTGCGTCCTTATTAATTTTTCCCCTACTCTCATGTCTATTTCTAGAGGGATCCTTTTTCTGGTAGCTAACATTAGCTCGGTTTTTTCGTCGGCCAGTTTCAGATCGTGTGAGTTTAGCCAGGTTTTTACACGTATCATTACCTGCGTCAGCTTGCGCTGTGCGTACTCGGTATTTCGAGCTGTAATGACAGCGACTATGTCGTCTGCGTACCCCACGATTGTCGTGCCCTCAGGCATGTCTAGGTGGAAAATTTCGTCGTAGCTGATGTTCCATAGCTCTGGTCCAAGTATAGATCCTTGTGCAGCTCCTGAAGTTATCTGCATACATTTCTCTCCTGCTTTTGTTTGATACAATAGTCGTCGGTTGTCAAGGTAGTTCTGTATTATCCGCATCAGGTAACCTGAGATTTGGAATCGTCTTTGCAGAGCATCAATTATGTTGTCCCATTTAACGCTGTTGAATGCGTTTTTAACGTCCAGAGTTGCTAGTAGTACTACCGGTCTTGAGAAGTTGTTGCCTTGTTGGCTGTTAAGCGCTTGGTTAACGACTTCTTGGATTGCTCCAATGGTCGATCTGCCTGGTCTGAAACCATACTGCCTCGGGGAGAGTCCCCCACCTCTTTCGATTGCTGCTGATAATCGTGGCTTGATCATTTTCTCTAGTAGCTTCCCGGTTGTGTTAAGCATGCATAGTGGTCGATAAGCTGATGGTGTTAGGGGATCTCCCTTGCCTTTGCTTATCAGAACCAACCGTTGCACCTTCCAGGTGTCTGGAAATTTCCCGCTGGTAATGCACGCGTTATACAAATCTAGCAGGACTTGGGGTCTGTTCTCGGCGATCACTTTGAGGACTTCTGCTGGGATGTTGTCGGGCCCCGGCGCCTTCTTCCTTTTTAGAGTTTTTGCCGCTTTCAGTAGCTCGTCCACTGTGAAGGGCTCTATCTGTTCTTCGGCTGTTGGTGTCGTAGGTCTTGCTATGCTATTTGTGTGGGCGGGGAATAGTGTTTTGACAATATGGTCCATTTGCTCTTCCTCCAGTTCCGGTATTGTACTTCTTGTTCTCAGCTTCTTCATCACGATTTTATACCCCAGCCCCCATGGGTCATTATTGACGTCGTTGCAGAGGCTTTTCCATTTCTCCGTTTTGCTTTTTCGGATAGCAGTATTTAAGTCCTTCTTAGATTTCTTAAATTGGCTCTCCTGCTCTGTGAAATCCCCTCTCCGCCTAGCCCTCGTAAGGCGGCGTCTGTTTTTGATACAGGCTTCTCTAAGGGCTTTTATCTCTTCTGTCCACCAATATGCTTCTTGTCCTTGTCTTCGAGGGTTGCCCAATCTTGGCATTGCAGCGTTGCAGGCCTGTTTTATGGTTGCCATGTTGTTGCTTACTATGTTACCGCCTCTCTGTCGGTTTTGTCTTGCGTCAATTTCTTGTATCAGCCTTGCCTTGTCCAGTCGGTTAACGTTCCATCCTTTTCTCGTTGGTGCTACTGTAGTCACTCCGTTTTCTGCTATGTCAAACGTTATGTAACCATGGTCACTTCCGTTATAGGTATCGAGGACTTTCCAGTCGACGATTTTGTGCGCGCTGTTCTCTGTCACTAGGGTTATGTCGGGGATTGTACCCACGTTCCCTACTCGATTAAATGTCGGTATTGCACCCACATTTGCTGTTGTCATTCCTATTCTAGCAGCCATGTTTAGGACTCTACGGCCTCGAGAGTTAGTTGATGCCATACCCCATTCCTGAGCTCTCGAGTTAAAGTCTCCTGCTATTATAAGGTTCCCTCTTATTTGCCTTGCGTTGTCTTCGATGTCTTCGAGTTTCGTCTGGAAGGTCTGAATGTCGTCACTTGGGGTCAGATAGCAGCTAAATATCGTCCAGTTTCTGATGTGTGCTAGGACGTGGCATCTCCCTGTTTTGTCGCTTCTATGTGATACCGTGGTAGGGTTCTGAATCCATATTGCCGCCGTCTTTGTGTTGTCTTCTATCCAGATCCCGTCCTCCCGTTTCTTATATTGTTCGCTAATAATGACTACGTCGATTTGGTTTTCTAGCACAATTTGGTGCAGCAAGTCATTTGCAGTTCTGCTTCTGTGCATATTCGCTTGAAGGATCTTCATGTTTTTTCTTTCCTGGCCACGCTAAGGCAGTACGCTGTCCCAGGGAGGTGTCCAACGTCGCTCCTGTTCTCTGATGCGCAGATACAGCATCTCAGAGCTTTAGCGCAGGTCTTCATTTTATGACCCCTTTCGCCACATCTGATGCAGAGGTCTCTCCTGTCCGGTCCTTTGCAATCCTTTTGCACATGCCCAGCCCCGAAACACCTGAAGCATCTCTTTACATCGAGACAGCGCTTCACACGGCACCGGGTCCACCCTATTTTAATTCTTTGTTCCGTCAGTATCTTCGACGCGTCTTTTATTGGTAGTGTGACGAATGCTCGCCTCTGTTCAGAGCTATTTACACCTGTCAGGTGTATAGTTATTTCCTGGCTTGTGTCGCCTAAACCTTCTTTGATTGCTCTCTTCTTCTCGTGTGATGCTGTCGATATCTCTAATCTCCAGTTTGACCAGTTGCCTCATGGTCTTCACTGTTCCGCACTCTTTAAGTGTGTCCTTGATGTTCTCGCATAGTTTGTCTGCTTGGCTCCCTTTGGCAAGTTCCAGGAGCATGTCCCCTGCCTTCGTTTTTCTGACCGACAGTATACTGCTGTTGGATTCCTCTGGTTTGAGGTTTTTCCGCAGGTTGCCCAACACTTCGGCATAGCTCTTTCCCTCTGCAGGTTTGACGAGAACGGCTTCTGGGCTAGTGCGCATTCTTGCGTTAGGCTTTTCTTTAACTTTTTCGGCTCCACTGTGCCGTGTATGTCCTTCTGCAGTCTTTGTTTCTTTTTTCCCCTTCTTGTATGTGACCGTTTGAAATCCGTCGTTTGCCGGTTTATTTCGTACCTTCTTGCTCAGCTCCTGCGCTGCTGGGCTAGTGGCCGTCCTCTTCTTTAGTGTCGAAACGGGGGTCTCGCTCGCTGTATTGCCAGATTTGTGTTCGTTGGCTTTCCTCGATTCCTTTGAACGCTCCAGCTCTGCGGTTTTCCAGCTCGACCGATAGTTTTCGATGACATCGAAAAGCTCGCTCAGTTCTGAGGTGCCGTCCTTGACGTCCATACTGATATTTCGTTGCTTTTGCATCGCTATCTTCATTTTCCTCAGGATTGCCTTGCCTTCTGATAAGGCCTTCTCTTCTAATGCCCGCATCTTGTATATCAGTTCCTGTCGTGGGGAGCTCAACGTAGACATCTGCGTAAGCTGAGGGGTCTGTTGCGTCGGTTTAGGGGTTGCTCCATCTTCAGCCTCCTTTGGGTGGGTCATCATCGTCTCGTTATTGTCCGGTGATCTTGTCATCAAGTTGCTCTTCCTGAATGCATCTCCTTCATTGTCCTTATTTCGTTGTGCGTTAATCATCTTCTGTGAGTGGGTCCAAACTCTAAGCCGCTATCTCCCCGCATATGTGCAGTAGTCCAAAATGTCCCCATGGGTCCCTATGCAAGCAGTGAGGTCCATGCGAGGGTTGACACAGAGCTTCATGGGCATCTGTGTTCAGAGCCAGGACAGACTCTAGGCAGGAATCCGTTCAACTGCGCCTGCACCACCGAGCCTTCGGTGTGCGGTTCGAACGTACTTAGAGACGTGCAAAGTTTTATTTGGACGGAGGCGAAAGAGGCATTATCCTGAAAGCCGTTTCTGCGAGATGTCACTCTTGCTTACTAAGGTAACAGAATGCCGCGTTCGTCAGCCCGCAATCGTCAGTTCCAATAGTGTTATCCAGCCGTTGGTCCTTGTGATATCCATGGTCGTGCCGTGACTAGGGAATCGCGGGTGTGTCAGGCCCGTCACCCCAGTTGGGGTGCCCTTGCGGGAAATAATAATAATAATAATAATAATAATAATAATAATAATTTTTTTTTTTTTTTTTTTTTTTTTTGGGTTGAGGAGGGGGAATGCCTAACGCATCTCTTGTTTGCCGTCGCAAAGCAAGGTATGTGGGGCTTGCACCCACTAAGCCCCCCTCGTCGTTGGCCGTGTTTCCACCTCGGAAAAGCTTTCGCATTACTTCGAGGTGGCGCCAGTTAAGCGCTATGCGCTCTCATCTTCTTTCTGCGTCCAGATCACCCAGCTGTCTCATCCAGATCAGGCTTCTTCGCTCTGAGGATGCTCTCAACGAATCCTGCGATGAGTTTCCACGCTTCTTTGCTGTCTATCATCTTCGTGATGATGTTTTCCGGGGTTATTGTCCCAACAACTTCTTCCAGGCAAATGCGCGCCGGTCCGAACTTTTTGCATTGGAAGATGGTGTGTTCAGCACTGTCGATCTCCGCATCTCCGTATATACATCTGGCGTCATTTCTTTTCCCTATCTTGTATAAAAAGGCGGCAAAGTAGCCATGGCCAGTCAGCATCTGGGTAACGTAGTAATACACGTCTCCGTGTTTCCTTGTAGACCATGCTACCAGGTTTGGCAGCAGCCTAGCTGTCCATCTTCCTCTTTCTTCAGCTGCCCATCTTTCCTGCCATTGTTGGAGGGTTTCTTCTCTGGTCCGCTCGATTAACGCTCTCGTCGTCTCTCCTGTCTGTCGCCTCTCATAGATCCGTTTTCGCGCTTTAGCAAGTAAGTCGATTGGTATCGCGCCTGCGATTACTAGTGCAGCAGGGCCGGAAACCGTTCGGTACGCGCTCGCGATTCGAAGAGCCATGGTTCTTTGCACCTCAAGTAAAGGTTTTGACCTGCAGGCTGTCTCAAGGGTTCCTGCCCAGACCTCACACCCATACAGCATGATTGCGTGATTTATCTCCATTAAGAGTTTCCGTCTTGATTGTAGGGGGCCGCCCACGTTTGCCATGAGTCTGCTTAGCGCCTTTGTAGTCTCGATCGCTCGTTTCCTCGTTTCTTGTATGTGTGCGCTGAATGTCAACTTAGAGTCCAATCTGAGTCCTAAGTACTTTATAGCCCTCTGCGTCCTTATTAATTTTTCCCCTACTCTCATGTCTATTTCTAGAGGGATCCTTTTTCTGGTAGCTAACATTAGCTCGGTTTTTTCGTCGGCCAGTTTCAGATCGTGTGAGTTTAGCCAGGTTTTTACACGTATCATTACCTGCGTCAGCTTGCGCTGTGCGTACTCGGTATTTCGAGCTGTAATGACAGCGACTATGTCGTCTGCGTACCCCACGATTGTCGTGCCCTCAGGCATGTCTAGGTGGAAAATTTCGTCGTAGCTGATGTTCCATAGCTCTGGTCCAAGTATAGATCCTTGTGCAGCTCCTGAAGTTATCTGCATACATTTCTCTCCTGCTTTTGTTTGATACAATAGTCGTCGGTTGTCAAGGTAGTTCTGTATTATCCGCATCAGGTAACCTGAGATTTGGAATCGTCTTTGCAGAGCATCAATTATGTTGTCCCATTTAACGCTGTTGAATGCGTTTTTAACGTCCAGAGTTGCTAGTAGTACTACCGGTCTTGAGAAGTTGTTGCCTTGTTGGCTGCTAAGCGCTTGGTTAACGACTTCTTGGATTGCTCCAATGGTCGATCTGCCTGGTCTGAAACCATACTGCCTCGGGGAGAGTCCCCCACCTCTTTCGATTGCTGCTGATAATCGTGGCTTGATCATTTTCTCTAGTAGCTTCCCGGTTGTGTTAAGCATGCA
This sequence comes from Drosophila rufa, assembly GCA_018153105.1. NCBI lineage: Eukaryota > Metazoa > Arthropoda > Insecta > Diptera > Drosophilidae > Drosophila > Drosophila rufa. The sequence goes on along the minus strand of JAECXS010000003.1, from coordinate 3,721,887 downwards.
TAGTGGTCGATAAGCTGATGGTGTTAGGGGATCTCCCTTGCCTTTGCTTATCAGAACCAACCGTTGCACCTTCCAGGTGTCTGGAAATTTCCCGCTGGTAATGCACGCGTTATACATATCCAGCAGGACTTGGGGTCTGTTCTCGGCGATCACTTTGAGGACTTCTGCTGGGATGTTGTCGGGCCCCGGCGCCTTCTTCCTTTTTAGAGTTTTTGCCGCTTTCAGTAGCTCGTCCACTGTGAAGGGCTCTATCTGTTCTTCGGCTGTTGGTGTTGTAGGTCTTGCTATGCTATTTGTGTGGGCGGGGAATAGTGTTTTGATAATATGGTCCATTTGCTCTTCCTCCAGTTCCGGTATTGCACTTCTTGTTCTCAGCTTCTTCATCACGATTTTATACCCCAGCCCCCATGGGTCATTATTGACGTCGTTGCAGAGGCTTTTCCATTTCTCCGTTTTGCTTTTTCGGATAGCAGTATTTAAGTCCTTCTTAGATTTCTTAAATTGGCTCTCCTGCTCTGTGAAATCCCCTCTCCGCCTAGCCCTCGTAAGGCGGCGTCTGTTTTTGATACAGGCTTCTCTAAGGGCTTTTATCTCTTCTGTCCACCAATATGCTTCTTGTCCTTGTCTTCGAGGGTTGCCCAATCTTGGCATTGCAGCGTTGCAGGCCTGTTTTATGGTTGCCATGTTGTTGCTTACTATGTTACCGCCTCTCTGTCGGTTTTGTCTTGCGTCAATTTCTTGTATCAGCCTTGCCTTTGTTACGTACGCCGGTTAGGGCCGACGTGAGTCATTTGGTTAACGCGGAAGCAAACCAAGAATATCCAATGCCCAAGTGCTCTAGAAAATCAACACGGGCACGATTGCACAAAAATTCGGTTCTGGCCGATGACACCGCCTAAACTCACAAAAGTGAGCCATGCAATCAGCTGCAACCCAGCACCGCCGAGTTCGCTGAACTATTCAACTTTAGAACAAAGACGACCCACATAAAACTCCAGCCAATAGGCGACAAGAGGAGAATTGGTAACACTAGATGAGAACACTTTTGTGTTCCATTCCGGAGATTCCTAGGCAATACTTGGCACAGTCGTTGGATATAAAAGACCCCCATATAGCCGTACCGGAAAAAAAAAGTAAAAAGTCGAAGTCAAGAAGTCGAAGTCAGAGAGTCGAAAACCAAAGTGAATGCGTACAAGGCGCTTAAGTTTAAAAGTCGGATAGCCTTTCGCGACCGCGGAAAATGTGCAATGTAGTCCGTTCCAACATCCCGTCGAACAGTGCCGCAGACCATGTGAATCCTGAAGGACATTCAACATTTTGCAATGAACTGTGCAACCTTCAACAGCAACTTCAAACATCAATCTTCAACATCATCAAACCCTGAAGGATGTCTCGGACAGCCAAGAGATCGAACATCGACCAACGGGAAGGAGCAACCTATGCACCAACAAAGACCTCAATAACGACCTACCAAAAACAATCTGACAAGAAACATATAAGAGCAAAACCGTCACAACAATTTCCTGAACTTATAAACTCATTTCTAAAGCCAATACACTTCTAATATTTTTATTTAATGTTGTAAATCATTAAGCAAAATTTTGTGCATATAGTGAATCTCTAACACCAACACACAGCACGATATTATATATATGTATGCTTAATTCTGCCTAACCTTTCCAACCAATAAAACCTCAACTCCGGAACGAGAGCTCTCAGCGATGGAATAACAGAGGGTGAGTCAAAGGGACATTTTTTCCCAATATTGTCAGACATATTTACATATATATATATATTCGTGCCCCATATACACTATATACCATATGACAAAATATTAGCTTCCCCAAAAATACACTATATTCTAAATACACCTAAACATTAAATACACAATTTAAATCAATTCAAACTAGCTATAACAACACCTACTCACACACTTTAATGTCCAATACACAACTGACCAACCTTTCTAATAAATTTGTAATGTGAATTTAAAGCAACAAAAATGCATTGGTAGAAACCCATTAAAAGGGGGGCATTGGTACAACTGGAAGACTGGGTCAAGAAAATGACATAACTTTTGACGAACGACATGAACAAAAGGGGATCGTATTGCACGGCCCGCGACGATCCAAAGGCGCACGAAGTTTGCGATTGGGGAGGGAAAACGGCCAAAACATAGCCCGATCGTTTTCACGATCAAGCATAAATATGCTTGCGGGGCAATGTGGACAGGAAGACAGACTGACGAACGATTTCTTCTATTTTTCAGGCACGTAAATAATTGTTCTGATTACGTTTGGAGAGGATAGTGGCGTCCAAAGAACCCACCCCAAATCCGGCGAGCTCAGCTGCACAAATCGTGTCTGCTATCCGGGCGACCACTTCCTCAGCCCTATGTCCTCCAAGGACTGAGGCACCACGACAACACCGACGTAACAGAAATGGCGCCCAACTCAGGCAATATCCTTTTATCCTTATTGCCAAAAACTTATTTTCATTGACGAGAAAAACTTTAGTATTCATATAAACATTCTTTTTTTTAATGCTGTTTAAAGAATTTAGAGGCATCAGAGCTGATCACCTTGGTGTCAAAAGTAGCTAACAATCTTCAAACCATTTTCTGGGAATTTAGTTTATACATCAAATATACATTTTCTGTATGTGCTTTTAAAGTCACCAACTTCACAGACTAGTATCAGAAGATGAAGGCCTTCCGATCTGACACTTGTAGTTTTTGAATTGGCATTTGACTTTGAAGACCCTTTTAAATTTTAAATATTAAATTCAATACTTGAATCATAGTTACTCGTTGAAAGAAATAATACCATAATAACTTCTCTATAAAAGTGCAGACCATGTTTAGAAATATTTAACGTAACCAAACTTAGCTGCGCTTCCTGGCCGACGCTATCCATTGTACTAGGCTAAGCCAGGTCTCTCGCGAGGTTCGAGTCCAGGAAGAGCAGGGTCGCAAGCGAATAACGGCGCACCACCAACCGGTCTTAATAGTATCCAGTCATCGCCATAATATAGCCGCCATCATCGGTTGGGGTAGCGGTTCGTCATCGTTTGTCGATCCAGTACTGAAGGGGGTGGGGGAATGACCGTATCCGTACAGCCGACGCTATCCATTGTACTAGGCTATGCCAGGTCTCTTGCGAGGTTCGAGTCTGTACGGTTACCACGACTAACGGGCGGGACGACAGGATTTATCTCTCTGGCCGACGCTATCCATTGTACTAGGCACAGAACCAGGTCTCTCGCGAGGTTCGAGTCCAGAGAGAGAGGAGCAGGGAGGCAATTCCTTTCGCCTGTCTGGAATAAAGCTCCATCCGTCTGCATGTGAGTGAGTCTATCTGTTTCCGACGACAGGGGGGAGGGGGTTCGGACAGAGCCTTCCTGTGGGTGAGCAGCAGTCCAATGTACTGTGTTTTCCTAGGAAGAGGTCAAGTGGGCGCAGAAGGAACTGATCACTCCGGTGGAGGGCAGTTGAATCCATTCAGCGAATTCACTTGAATAGGGCTTATTGAAATTTTATTTGGGGGCTTAATTTCGGACGATTCTTGACCTATACCAATACCCAGGGGTACCAGCGCACCCCGTTTTGAATTTCATAATTTTTATTCGTCATAAAAACTTTTGCTGACAAGCAAAAATATTGAAGCACAAGAGAACAAAAGAAAAAAAAAATAACTTAACGACAGCCAGACACATATAACTATTTCATGTTACAAATAGTTAAATAAACAAACGCAAGTAAAGAAGTACCGCGATTACACGGCAGGGTGGTCGATCGGGCATATATAAACGATTTTAACATATGGCAGGTGATAAGAAGAAGAAGAGGGTTACACTTAATCTACCTCCGGTGAGAACATTCCGAGCATCGACACTGGCGGCGAGAGAAGCCGTACAAACCAGAACAAAAGCATCAGCAAGAGCTACCGTATCGCCAGTTGACGAACACAACCAGTCAATAAGCTTTAACAGCAAACTAAACAACTTAGGAAGTTTAGCAGATTGCAGCAGCGTCATCATGGACGATTCCGAAGGAGCTGTTGGAGGGGAACACCTCGATTCAGGACTACCGCAAGGGCGGTCCAGCATTCTTCCAAATAATCAGGGAGCTAGGCCCAGATACAGCGATGACAACAACCGACTAGAGCGAATGCTTTCCGCCTTGATTAGGTCAAATAATGAGATGAAGGCAACCATGACCACGAAAATAGCCGAAATTCAGGAGGAAGTTACCAGCCTGCGACGCCAAGTAACCGAACTGTCCGCAGTACAGCCAAGGGAGAGCCCAATAACCAGAGGAAACCCCGAGGTCAGTTCGACACCTCAGAGACCCGGAGCCGCGCGGCAAGGCCAACCAAGACAGTCATCAGCAGCAGCAAGCCGACCAGTACCGAGTCCAAGAGAGCTAGCCGCTGAAAAGCAGCACGATCCCAGCGCTGGAGGCAGCGAAACACAGTTTAGCAGCTATACAGGAACTCGACCAACACGCCTGGACAAATGGAACCTTAAGTTTGACGGGTCCAGTAGGGGAATGTCGGTGGAGAGTTTTCTTTTCCGAGTGAGTCGCTTAACGGAAATGAACGGGTACACTGTGGATCAGATATTTAAAGAATTTCACTGTTTATTGAGTGGTACCGCAGCCAAATGGTACTGGCAGTTGATAGAGGACCGAGCCAATGACTTTGAATTCGGATATTTTGACTTGACTAGCGAAATGACCAAGGCTTTCTCAACGTCCGAAAACGACTACATGACCATTAAAGAACTTATGGAACGGCGTCAGGGATACAATGAGAGTTTTGATGATTTTATTGCAGCCATGCATAGCCTGCAATTTAAGTTGAAGAACAAGATTCCGGAAGATAACTTCGTTGGAATATTAAAGGAAAATCTTAACTCACAAGTGGGGGCATTCCTACTCACATCACCAATAAATACGTTGGCGGCGTTTAAGAAAAAGGGAATCCGAGTCGAGAAATGGATCCGAGAGAGACCGTTAACTCAACGTTAAGCAGCCGCAATACATATCTTTGAACACCCAACAATCTAATTACAATAAACACTCCAATAGCCCAAAATCAATATACAAATGTCAGCCCGGCTTGTTCAGTCAATAGAGCAGGAGACTCTTAACCTCAGGGAATGGGTCGAGGCCCACGTTGGGCGCGTAAAAACAACATAACCGCCAGTACGTTGATTTTTTTTACGGGATCATTCCATGCTGATCAGCATCGACGACCCCGAGCCTGTTACGTACGCCGGTTAGGGCCGACGTGAGTCATTTGGTTAACGCGGAAGCAAACCAAGAATATCCAATGCCCAAGTGCTCTAGAAAATCAACACGGGCACGATTGCACAAAAATTCGGTTCTGGCCGATGACACCGCCTAAACTCACAAAAGTGAGCCATGCAATCAGCTGCAACCCAGCACCGCCGAGTTCGCTGAACTATTCAACTTTAGAACAAAGACGACCCACATAAAACTCCAGCCAATAGGCGACAAGAGGAGAATTGGTAACACTAGATGAGAACACTTTTGTGTTCCATTCCGGAGATTCCTAGGCAATACTTGGCACAGTCGTTGGATATAAAAGACCCCCATATAGCCGTACCGGAAAAAAAAAAGTAAAAAGTCGAAGTCAAGAAGTCGAAGTCAGAGAGTCGAAAACCAAAGTGAATGCGTACAAGGCGCTTAAGTTTAAAAGTCGGATAGCCTTTCGCGACCGCGGAAAATGTGCAATGTAGTCCGTTCCAACATCCCGTCGAACAGTGCCGCAGACCATGTGAATCCTGAAGGACATTCAACATTTTGCAATGAACTGTGCAACCTTCAACAGCAACTTCAAACATCAATCTTCAACATCATCAAACCCTGAAGGATGTCTCGGACAGCCAAGAGATCGAACATCGACCAACGGGAAGGAGCAACCTATGCACCAACAAAGACCTCAATAACGACCTACCAAAAACAATCTGACAAGAAACATATAAGAGCAAAACCGTCACAACAATTTCCTGAACTTATAAACTCATTTCTAAAGCCAATACACTTCTAATATTTTTATTTAATGTTGTAAATCATTAAGCAAAATTTTGTGCATATAGTGAATCTCTAACACCAACACACAGCACGATATTATATATATGTATGCTTAATTCTGCCTAACCTTTCCAACCAATAAAACCTCAACTCCGGAACGAGAGCTCTCAGCGATGGAATAACAGAGGGTGAGTCAAAGGGACATTTTTTCCCAATATTGTCAGACATATTTACATATATATATATATTCGTGCCCCATATACACTATATACCATATGACAAAATATTAGCTTCCCCAAAATACCCTATATTCTAAATACACCTAAACAGCAAATACACAATTTAAATCAATTCAAACTAGCTATAACAACACCTACTCACACACTTTAATGTCCAATACACAACTGACCAACCTTTCTAATAAATTTGTAATGTGAATTTAAAGCAACAAAATGCATTGGTAGAAACCCATTAAAAGGGGGGCATTGGTACAACTGGAAGACTGGGTCAAGAAAATGACATAACTTTTGACGAACGACATGAACAAAAGGGGATCGTATTGCACGGCCCGCGACGATCCAAAGGCGCACGAAGTTTGCGATTGGGGAGGGAAAACGGCCAAAACATAGCCCGATCGTTTTCACGATCAAGCATAAATATGCTTGCGGGGCAATGTGGACAGGAAGACAGACTGACGAACGATTTCTTCTATTTTTCAGGCACGTAAATAATTGTTCTGATTACGTTTGGAGAGGATAGTGGCGTCCAAAGAACCCACCCCAAATCCGGCGAGCTCAGCTGCACAAATCGTGTCTGCTATCCGGGCGACCACTTCCTCAGCCCTATGTCCTCCAAGGACTGAGGCACCACGACAACACCGACGTAACACCTTGTCCAGTCGGTTAACGTTCCATCCTTTTCTCGTTGGTGCTACTGTAGTCACTCCGTTTTCTGCTATGTCAAACGTTATGTAACCATGGTCACTTCCGTTATAGGTATCGAGGACTTTCCAGTCGACGATTTTGTGCGCGCTGTTCTCTGTCACTAGGGTTATGTCGGGGATTGTACCCACGTTCCCTACTCGATTAAATGTCGGTATTGCACCCACATTTGCTGTTGTCATTCCTATTCTAGCAGCCATGTTTAGGACTCTACGGCCTCGAGAGTTAGTTGATGCCATACCCCATTCCTGAGCTCTCGAGTTAAAGTCTCCTGCTATTATAAGGTTCCCTCTTATTTGCCTTGCGTTGTCTTCGATGTCTTCGAGTTTCGTCTGGAAGGTCTGAATGTCGTCACTTGGGGTCAGATAGCAGCTAAATATCGTCCAGTTTCTGATGTGTGCTAGGACGTGGCATCTCCCTGTTTTGTCGCTTCTATGTGATACCGTGGTAGGGTTCGGAATCCATATTGCCGCCGTCTTTGTGTTGTCTTCTATCCAGATCCCGTCCTCCCGTTTCTTATATTGTTCGCTAATAATGACTACGTCGATTTGGTTTTCTAGCACAATTTGGTGCAGCAAGTCATTTGCAGTTCTGCTTCTGTGCATATTCGCTTGAAGGATCTTCATGTTTTTTCTTTCCTGGCCACGCTAAGGCAGTACGCTGTCCCAGGGAGGTGTCCAACGTCGCTCCTGTTCTCTGATGCGCAGATACAGCATCTCAGAGCTTTAGCGCAGGTCTTCATTTTATGACCCCTTTCGCCACATCTGATGCAGAGGTCTCTCCTGTCCGGTCCTTTGCAATCCTTTTGCACATGCCCAGCCCCGAAACACCTGAAGCATCTCTTTACATCGAGACAGCGCTTCACACGGCACCGGGTCCACCCTATTTTAATTCTTTGTTCCGTCAGTATCTTCGACGCGTCTTTTATTGGTAGTGTGACGAATGCTCGCCTCTGTTCAGAGCTATTTACACCTGTCAGGTGTATAGTTATTTCCTGGCTTGTGTCGCCTAAACCTTCTTTGATTGCAGCCATTATCTCTTCTTCTCGTGTGATGCTGTCGATATCTCTAATCTCCAGTTTGACCAGTTGCCTCATGGTCTTCACTGTTCCGCACTCTTTAAGTGTGTCCTTGATGTTCTCGCATAGTTTGTCTGCTTGGCTCCCTTTGGCAAGTTCCAGGAGCATGTCCCCTGCCTTCGTTTTTCTGACCGACAGTATACTGCTGTTGGATTCCTCTGGTTTGAGGTTTTTCCGCAGGTTGCCCAACACTTCGGCATAGCTCTTTCCCTCTGCAGGTTTGACGAGAACGGCTTCTGGGCGAGTGCGCATTCTTGCGTTAGGCTTTTCTTTAACTTTTTCGGCTCCACTGTGCCGTGTATGTCCTTCTGCAGTCTTTGTTTCTTTTTTCCCCTTCTTGTATGTGACCGTTTGAAATCCGTCGTTTGCCGGTTTATTTCGTACCTTCTTGCTCAGCTCCTGCGCTGCTGGGCTAGTGGCCGTCCTCTTCTTTAGTGTCGAAACGGGGGTCTCGCTCGCTGTATTGCCAGATTTGTGTTCGTTGGCTTTCCTCGATTCCTTTGAACGCTCCAGCTCTGCGGTTTTCCAGCTCGACCGATAGTTTTCGATGACATCGAAAAGCTCGCTCAGTTCTGAGGTGCCGTCCTTGACGTCCATACTGATATTTCGTTGCTTTTGCATCGCTATCTTCATTTTCCTCAGGATTGCCTTGCCTTCTGATAAGGCCTTCTCTTCTAATGCCCGCATCTTGTATATCAGTTCCTGTCGTGGGGAGCTCAACGTAGACATCTGCGTAAGCTGAGGGGTCTGTTGCGTCGGTTTAGGGGTTGCTCCATCTTCAGCCTCCTTTGGGTGGGTCATCATCGTCTCGTTATTGTCCGGTGATCTTGTCATCAAGTTGCTCTTCCTGAATGCATCTCCTTCATTGTCCTTATTTCGTTGTGCGTTAATCATCTTCTGTGAGTGGGTCCAAACTCTAAGCCGCTATCTCCCCGCATATGTGCAGTAGTCCAAAATGTCCCCATGGGTCCCTATGCAAGCAGTGAGGTCCATGCGAGGGTTGACACAGAGCTTCATGGGCATCTGTGTTCAGAGCCAGGACAGACTCTAGGCAGGAATCCGTTCAACTGCGCCTGCACCACCGAGCCTTCGGTGTGCGGTTCGAACGTACTTAGAGACGTGCAAAGTTTTATTTGGACGGAGGCGAAAGAGGCATTATCCTGAAAGCCGTTTCTGCGAGATGTCACTCTTGCTTACTAAGGTAACAGAATGCCGCGTTCGTCAGCCCGCAATCGTCAGTTCCAATAGTGTTATCCAGCCGTTGGTCCTTGTGATATCCATGGTCGTGCCGTGACTAGGGAATCGCGGGTGTGTCAGGCCCGTCACCCCAGTTGGGGTGCCCTTGCGGGAATAATAATAATAATAATAATAATAATTTTTTTTTTTTTTTTTTTTTTTTGGGTTGAGGAGGGGGAATGCCTAACGCATCTCTTGTTTGCCGTCGCAAAGCAAGGTATGTGGGGCTTGCACCCACTAAACCCCCCTCGTCGTTGGCCGTGTTTCCACCTCGGAAAAGCTTTCGCATTACTTCGAGGTGGCGCCAGTTAAGCGCTATGCGCTCTCATCTTCTTTCTGCGTCCAGATCACCCAGCTGTCTCATCCAGATCAGGCTTCTTCGCTCTGAGGATGCTCTCAACGAATCCTGCGATGAGTTTCCACGCTTCTTTGCTGTCTATCATCTTCGTGATGATGTTTTCCGGGGTTATTGTCCCAACAACTTCTTCCAGGCAAATGCGCGCCGTTCCGAACTTTTTGCATTGGAAGATGGTGTGTTCAGCACTGTCGATCTCCGCATCTCCGTATATACATCTGGCGTCATTTCTTTTCCCTATCTTGTATAAAAAGGCGGCAAAGTAGCCATGGCCAGTCAGCATCTGGGTAACGTAGTAATCCACGTCTCCGTGTTTCCTTGTAGACCATGCTACCAGGTTTGGCAGCAGCCTAGCTGTCCATCTTCCTCTTTCTTCAGCTGCCCATCTTTCCTGCCATTGTTGGAGGGTTTCTTCTCTGGTCCGCTCGATTAACGCTCTCGTCGTCTCTCCTGTCTGTCGCCTCTCATAGATCCGTTTTCGCGCTTTAGCAAGTAAGTCGATTGGTATCGCGCCTGCGATTACTAGTGCAGCAGGGCCGGAAACCGTTCGGTACGCGCTCGCGATTCGAAGAGCCATGGTTCTTTGCACCTCAAGTAAAGGTTTTGACCTGCAGGCTGTCTCAAGGGTTCCTGCCCAGACCTCACACCCATACAGCATGATTGCGTGATTTATCTCCATTAAGAGTTTCCGTCTTGATTGTAGGGGGCCGCCCACGTTTGCCATGAGTCTGCTTAGCGCCTTTGTAGTCTCGATCGCTCGTTTCCTCGTTTCTTGTATGTGTGCGCTGAATGTCAACTTAGAGTCCAATCTGAGTCCTAAGTACTTTATAGCCCTCTGCGTCCTTATTAATTTTTCCCCTACTCTCATGTCTATTTCTAGAGGGATCCTTTTTCTGGTAGCTAACATTAGCTCGGTTTTTTCGTCGGCCAGTTTCAGATCGTGTGAGTTTAGCCAGGTTTTTACACGTATCATTACCTGCGTCAGCTTGCGCTGTGCGTACTCGGTATTTCGAGCTGTAATGACAGCGACTATGTCGTCTGCGTACCCCACGATTGTCGTGCCCTCAGGCATGTCTAGGTGGAAAATTTCGTCGTAGCTGATGTTCCATAGCTCTGGTCCAAGTATAGATCCTTGTGCAGCTCCTGAAGTTATCTGCATACATTTCTCTCCTGCTTTTGTTTGATACAATAGTCGTCGGTTGTCAAGGTAGTTCTGTATTATCCGCATCAGGTAACCTGAGATTTGGAATCGTCTTTGCAGAGCATCAATTATGTTGTCCCATTTAACGCTGTTGAATGCGTTTTTAACGTCCAGAGTTGCTAGTAGTACTACCGGTCTTGAGAAGTTATTGCCTTGTTGGCTGCTAAGCGCTTGGTTAACGACTTCTTGGATTGCTCCAATGGTCGATCTGCCTGGTCTGAAACCATACTGCCTCGGGGAGAGTCCCCCACCTCTTTCGATTGCTGCTGATAATCGTGGCTTGATCATTTTCTCTAGTAGCTTCCCGGTTGTGTTAAGCATGCATAGTGGTCGATAAGCTGATGGTGTTAGGGGATCTCCCTTGCCTTTGCTTATCAGAACCAACCGTTGCACCTTCCAGGTGTCTGGAAATTTCCCGCTGGTAATGCACGCGTTATACATATCCAGCAGGACTTGGGGTCTGTTCTCGGCGATCACTTTGAGGACTTCTGCTGGGATGTTGTCGGGCCCCGGCGCCTTCTTCCTTTTTAGAGTTTTTGCCGCTTTCAGTAGCTCGTCCACTGTGAAGGGCTCTATCTGTTCTTCGGCTGTTGGTGTCGTAGGTCTTGCTATGCTATTTGTGTGGGCGGGGAATAGTGTTTTGACAATATGGTCCATTTGCTCTTCCTCCAGTTCCGGTATTGTACTTCTTGTTCTCAGCTTCTTCATCACGATTTTATACCCCAGCCCCCATGGGTCATTATTGACGTCGTTGCAGAGGCTTTTCCATTTCTCCGTTTTGCTTTTTCGGATAGCAGTATTTAAGTCCTTCTTAGATTTCTTAAATTGGCTCTCCTGCTCTGTGAAATCCCCTCTCCGCCTAGCCCTCGTAAGGCGGCGTCTATTTTTGATACAGGCTTCTCTAAGGGCTTTTATCTCTTCTGTCCACCAATATGCTTCTTGTCCTTGTCTTCGAGGGTTGCCCAATCTTGGCATTGCAGCGTTGCAGGCCTGTTTTATGGTTGCCATGTTGTTGCTTACTATGTTACCGCCTCTCTGTCGGTTTTGTCTTGCGTCAATTTCTTGTATCAGCCTTGCCTTGTCCAGTCGGTTAACGTTCCATCCTTTTCTCGTCGGTGCTACTGTAGTCACTCCGTTTTCTGCTATGTCAAACGTTATGTAACCATGGTCACTTCCGTTATAGGTATCGAGGACTTTCCAGTCGACGATTTTGTGCGCGCTGTTCTCTGTCACTAGGGTTATGTCGGGGATTGTACCCACGTTCCCTACTCGATTAAATGTCGGTATTGCACCCACATTTGCTGTTGTCATTCCTATTCTAGCAGCCATGTTTAGGACTCTACGGCCTCGAGAGTTAGTTGATGCCATACCCCATTCCTGAGCTCTCGAGTTAAAGTCTCCTGCTATTATAAAGTTCCCTCTTATTTGCCTTGCGTTGTCTTCGATGTCTTCGAGTTTCGTCTGGAAGGTCTGAATGTCGTCACTTGGGGTCAGATAGCAGCTAAATATCGTCCAGTTTCTGATGTGTGCTAGGACGTGGCATCTCCCTGTTTTGTCGCTTCTATGTGATACCGTGGTAGGGTTCGGAATCCATATTGCCGCCGTCTTTGTGTTGTCTTCTATCCAGATCCCGTCCTCCCGTTTCTTATATTGTTCGCTAATAATGACTACGTCGATTTGGTTTTCTAGCACAATTTGGTGCAGCAAGTCATTTGCAGTTCTGCTTCTGTGCATATTCGCTTGAAGGATCTTCATGTTTTTTCTTTCCTGGCCACGCTAAGGCAGTACGCTGTCCCAGGGAGGTGTCCAACGTCGCTCCTGTTCTCTGATGCGCAGATACAGCATCTCAGAGCTTTAGCGCAGGTCTTCATTTTATGACCCCTTTCGCCACATCTGATGCAGAGGTCTCTCCTGTCCGGTCCTTTGCAATCCTTTTGCACATGCCCAGCCCCGAAACACCTGAAGCATCTCTTTACATCGAGACAGCGCTTCACACGGCACCGGGTCCACCCTATTTTAATTCTTTGTTCCGTCAGTATCTTCGACGCGTCTTTCATTGGTAGTGTGACGAATGCTCGCCTCTGCTCAGAGCTATTTACACCTGTCAGGTGTATAGTTATTTCCTGGCTTGTGTCGCCTAAACCTTCTTTGATTGCAGCCATTATCTCTTCTCTAATCTCCAGTTTGACCAGTTGCCTCATGGTCTTCACTGTTCCGCACTCTTTAAGTGTGTCCTTGATGTTCTCGCATAGTTTGTCTGCTTGGCTCCCTTTGGCAAGTTCCAGGAGCATGTCCCCTGACTTCGTTTTTCTGACCGACAGTATACTGCTGTTGGATTCCTCTGGTTTGAGGTTTTTCCGCAGGTTGCCCAACACTTCGGCATAGCTCTTTCCCTCTGCAGGTTTGACGAGAACGGCTTCTGGGCGAGTGCGCATTCTTGCGTTAGGCTTTTCTTTAACTTTTTCGGCTCCACTGTGCCGTGTATGTCCTTCTGCAGTCTTTGTTTCTTTTTTCCCCTTCTTGTATGTGACCGTTTGAAATCCGTCGTTTGCCGGTTTATTTCGTACCTTCTTGCTCAGCTCCTGCGCTGCTGGGCTAGTGGCCGTCCTCTTCTTTAGTGTCGAAACGGGGGTCTCGCTCGCTGTATTGCCAGATTTGTGTTCGTTGGCTTTCCTCGATTCCTTTGAACGCTCCAGCTCTGCGGTTTTCCAGCTCGACCGATAGTTTTCGATGACATCGAAAAGCTCGCTCAGTTCTGAGGTGCCGTCCTTGACGTCCATACTGATATTTCGTTGCTTTTGCATCGCTATCTTCATTTTCCTCAGGATTGCCTTGCCTTCTGATAAGGCCTTCTCTTCTAATGCCCGCATCTTGTATATCAGTTCCTGTCGTGGGGAGCTCAACGTAGACATCTGCGTAAGCTGAGGGGTCTGTTGCGTCGGTTTAGGGGTTGCTCCATCTTCAGCCTCCTTTGGGTGGGTCATCATCGTCTCGTTATTGTCCGGTGATCTTGTCATCAAGTTGCTCTTCCTGAATGCATCTCCTTCATTGTCCTTATTTCGTTGTGCGTTAATCATCTTCTGTGAGTGGGTCCAAACTCTAAGCCGCTATCTCCCCGCATATGTGCAGTAGTCCAAAATGTCCCCATGGGTCCCTATGCAAGCAGTGAGGTCCATGCGAGGGTTGACACAGAGCTTCATGGGCATCTGTGTTCAGAGCCAGGACAGACTCTAGGCAGGAATCCGTTCAACTGCGCCTGCACCACCGAGCCTTCGGTGTGCGGTTCGAACGTACTTAGAGACGTGCAAAGTTTTATTTGGACGGAGGCGAAAGAGGCATTATCCTGAAAGCCGTTTCTGCGAGATGTCACTCTTGCTTACTAAGGTAACAGAATGCCGCGTTCGTCAGCCCGCAATCGTCAGTTCCAATAGTGTTATCCAGCCGTTGGTCCTTGTGATATCCATGGTCGTGCCGTGACTAGGGAATCGCGGGTGTGTCAGGCCCGTCACCCCAGTTGGGGTGCCCTTGCGGGAAATAATAATAATAATAATAATAATAATAATAATAATAATTTTTTTTTTTTTTTTTTTTTTTTTTTTTTGGGTTGAGGAGGGGGAATGCCTAACGCATCTCTTGTTTGCCGTCGCAAAGCAAGGTATGTGGGGCTTGCACCCACTAAACCCCCCCCTCGTCGTTGGCCGTGTTTCCACCTCGGAAAAGCTTTCGCATTACTTCGAGGTGGCGCCAGTTAAGCGCTATGCGCTCTCATCTTCTTTCTGCGTCCAGATCACCCAGCTGTCTCATCCAGATCAGGCTTCTTCGCTCTGAGGATGCTCTCAACGAATCCTGCGATGAGTTTCCACGCTTCTTTGCTGTCTATCATCTTCGTGATGATGTTTTCCGGGGTTATTGTCCCAACAACTTCTTCCAGGCAAATGCGCGCCGGTCCGAACTTTTTGCATTGGAAGATGGTGTGTTCAGCACTGTCGATCTCCGCATCTCCGTATATACATCTGGCGTCATTTCTTTTCCCTATCTTGTATAAAAAGGCGGCAAAGTAGCCATGGCCAGTCAGCATCTGGGTAACGTAGTAATCCACGTCTCCGTGTTTCCTTGTAGACCATGCTACCAGGTTTGGCAGCAGCCTAGCTGTCCATCTTCCTCTTTCTTCAGCTGCCCATCTTTCCTGCCATTGTTGGAGGGTTTCTTCTCTGGTCCGCTCGATTAACGCTCTCGTCGTCTCTCCTGTCTGTCGCCTCTCATAGATCCGTTTTCGCGCTTTAGCAAGTAAGTCGATTGGTATCGCGCCTGCGATTACTAGTGCAGCAGGGCCGGAAACCGTTCGGTACGCGCTCGCGATTCGAAGAGCCATGGTTCTTTGCACCTCAAGTAAAGGTTTTGACCTGCAGGCTGTCTCAAGGGTTCCTGCCCAGACCTCACACCCATACAGCATGATTGCGTGATTTATCTCCATTAAGAGTTTCCGTCTTGATTGTAGGGGGCCGCCCACGTTTGCCATGAGTCTGCTTAGCGCCTTTGTAGTCTCGATCGCTCGTTTCCTCGTTTCTTGTATGTGTGCGCTGAATGTCAACTTAGAGTCCAATCTGAGTCCTAAGTACTTTATAGCCCTCTGCGTCCTTATTAATTTTTCCCCTACTCTCATGTCTATTTCTAGAGGGATCCTTTTTCTGGTAGCTAACATTAGCTCGGTTTTTCGTCGGCCAGTTTCAGATCGTGTGAGTTTAGCCAGGTTTTTACACGTATCATTACCTGCGTCAGCTTGCGCTGTGCGTACTCGGTATTTCGAGCTGTAATGACAGCGACTATGTCGTCTGCGTACCCCACGATTGTCGTGCCCTCAGGCATGTCTAGGTGGAAAATTTCGTCGTAGCTGATGTTCCATAGCTCTGGTCCAAGTATAGATCCTTGTGCAGCTCCTGAAGTTATCTGCATACATTTCTCTCCTGCTTTTGTTTGATACAATAGTCGTCGGTTGTCAAGGTAGTTCTGTATTATCCGCATCAGGTAACCTGAGATTTGGAATCGTCTTTGCAGAGCATCAATTATGTTGTCCCATTTAACGCTGTTGAATGCGTTTTTAACGTCCAGAGTTGCTAGTAGTACTACCGGTCTTGAGAAGTTATTGCCTTGTTGGCTGCTAAGCGCTTGGTTAACGACTTCTTGGATTGCTCCAATGGTCGATCTGCCTGGTCTGAAACCATACTGCCTCGGGGAGAGTCCCCCACCTCTTTCGATTGCTGCTGATAATCGTGGCTTGATCATTTTCTCTAGTAGCTTCCCGGTTGTGTTAAGCATGCATAGTGGTCGATAAGCTGATGGTGTTAGGGGATCTCCCTTGCCTTTGCTTATCAGAACCAACCGTTGCACCTTCCAGGTGTCTGGAAATTTCCCGCTGGTAATGCACGCGTTATACATATCCAGCAGGACTTGGGGTCTGTTCTCGGCGATCACTTTGAGGACTTCTGCGGGGATGTTGTCGGGCCCCGGCGCCTTCTTCCTTTTTAGAGTTTTTGCCGCTTTCAGTAGCTCGTCCACTGTGAAGGGCTCTATCTGTTCTTCGGCTGTTGGTGTCGTAGGTCTTGCTATGCTATTTGTGTGGGCGGGGAATAGTGTTTTGACAATATGGTCCATTTGCTCTTCCTCCAGTTCCGGTATTGTACTTCTTGTTCTCAGCTTCTTCATCACGATTTTATACCCCAGCCCCCATGGGTCATTATTGACGTCGTTGCAGAGGCTTTTCCATTTCTCCGTTTTGCTTTTTCGGATAGCAGTATTTAAGTCCTTCTTAGATTTCTTAAATTGGCTCTCCTGCTCTGTGAAATCCCCTCTCCGCCTAGCCCTCGTAAGGCGGCGTCTGTTTTTGATACAGGCTTCTCTAAGGGCTTTTATCTCTTCTG
Organism: Drosophila rufa; assembly: GCA_018153105.1. Lineage (NCBI taxonomy): Eukaryota > Metazoa > Arthropoda > Insecta > Diptera > Drosophilidae > Drosophila > Drosophila rufa. Next base: position 3,705,100 of record JAECXS010000003.1, on the reverse strand, counting down.
TCCACCAATATGCTTCTTGTCCTTGTCTTCGAGGGTTGCCCAATCTTGGCATTGCAGCGTTGCAGGCCTGTTTTATGGTTGCCATGTTGTTGCTTACTATGTTACCGCCTCTCTGTCGGTTTTGTCTTGCGTCAATTTCTTGTATCAGCCTTGCCTTGTCCAGTCGGTTAACGTTCCATCCTTTTCTCGTCGGTGCTACTGTAGTCACTCCGTTTTCTGCTATGTCAAACGTTATGTAACCATGGTCACTTCCGTTATAGGTATCGAGGACTTTCCAGTCGACGATTTTGTGCGCGCTGTTCTCTGTCACTAGGGTTATGTCGGGGATTGTACCCACGTTCCCTACTCGATTAAATGTCGGTATTGCACCCACATTTGCTGTTGTCATTCCTATTCTAGCAGCCATGTTTAGGACTCTACGGCCTCGAGAGTTAGTTGATGCCATACCCCATTCCTGAGCTCTCGAGTTAAAGTCTCCTGCTATTATAAGGTTCCCTCTTATTTGCCTTGCGTTGTCTTCGATGTCTTCGAGTTTCGTCTGGAAGGTCTGAATGTCGTCACTTGGGGTCAGATAGCAGCTAAATATCGTCCAGTTTCTGATGTGTGCTAGGACGTGGCATCTCCCTGTTTTGTCGCTTCTATGTGATACCGTGGTAGGGTTCGGAATCCATATTGCCGCCGTCTTTGTGTTGTCTTCTATCCAGATCCCGTCCTCCCGTTTCTTATATTGTTCGCTAATAATGACTACGTCGATTTGGTTTTCTAGCACAATTTGGTGCAGCAAGTCATTTGCAGTTCTGCTTCTGTGCATATTCGCTTGAAGGATCTTCATGTTTTTTCTTTCCTGGCCACGCTAAGGCAGTACGCTGTCCCAGGGAGGTGTCCAACGTCGCTCCTGTTCTCTGATGCGCAGATACAGCATCTCAGAGCTTTAGCGCAGGTCTTCATTTTATGACCCCTTTCGCCACATCTGATGCAGAGGTCTCTCCTGTCCGGTCCTTTGCAATCCTTTTGCACATGCCCAGCCCCGAAACACCTGAAGCATCTCTTTACATCGAGACAGCGCTTCACACGGCACCGGGTCCACCCTATTTTAATTCTTTGTTCCGTCAGTATCTTCGACGCGTCTTTCATTGGTAGTGTGACGAATGCTCGCCTCTGCTCAGAGCTATTTACACCTGTCAGGTGTATAGTTATTTCCTGGCTTGTGTCGCCTAAACCTTCTTTGATTGCAGCCATTATCTCTTCTCTAATCTCCAGTTTGACCAGTTGCCTCATGGTCTTCACTGTTCCGCACTCTTTAAGTGTGTCCTTGATGTTCTCGCATAGTTTGTCTGCTTGGCTCCCTTTGGCAAGTTCCAGGAGCATGTCCCCTGACTTCGTTTTTCTGACCGACAGTATACTGCTGTTGGATTCCTCTGGTTTGAGGTTTTTCCGCAGGTTGCCCAACACTTCGGCATAGCTCTTTCCCTCTGCAGGTTTGACGAGAACGGCTTCTGGGCGAGTGCGCATTCTTGCGTTAGGCTTTTCTTTAACTTTTTCGGCTCCACTGTGCCGTGTATAATAATAATAATAATAATTAATAATAATAATAATAATAATAATAATAATAATAATAATAATAATAATAATAATAATAATAATAATAATAATAATAATAATAATAATAATAATAATAATAATAATAATAATAATAATTTTTTTTTTTTTTTTTTTTTTGGGTTGAGGAGGGGGAATGCCTAACGCATCTCTTGTTTGCCGTCGCAAAGCAAGGTATGTGGGGCTTGCACCCACTAAACCCCCCTCGTCGTTGGCCGTGTTTCCACCTCGGAAAAGCTTTCGCATTACTTCGAGGTGGCGCCAGTTAAGCGCTATGCGCTCTCATCTTCTTTCTGCGTCCAGATCACCCAGCTGTCTCATCCAGATCAGGCTTCTTCGCTCTGAGGATGCTCTCAACGAATCCTGCGATGAGTTTCCACGCTTCTTTGCTGTCTATCATCTTCGTGATGATGTTTTCCGGGGTTATTGTCCCAACAACTTCTTCCAGGCAAATGCGCGCCGGTCCGAACTTTTTGCATTGGAAGATGGTGTGTTCAGCACTGTCGATCTCCGCATCTCCGTATATACATCTGGCGTCATTTCTTTTCCCTATCTTGTATAAAAAGGCGGCAAAGTAGCCATGGCCAGTCAGCATCTGGGTAACGTAGTAATCCACGTCTCCGTGTTTCCTTGTAGACCATGCTACCAGGTTTGGCAGCAGCCTAGCTGTCCATCTTCCTCTTTCTTCAGCTGCCCATCTTTCCTGCCATTGTTGGAGGGTTTCTTCTCTGGTCCGCTCGATTAACGCTCTCGTCGTCTCTCCTGTCTGTCGCCTCTCATAGATCCGTTTTCGCGCTTTAGCAAGTAAGTCGATTGGTATCGCGCCTGCGATTACTAGTGCAGCAGGGCCGGAAACCGTTCGGTACGCGCTCGCGATTCGAAGAGCCATGGTTCTTTGCACCTCAAGTAAAGGTTTTGACCTGCAGGCTGTCTCAAGGGTTCCTGCCCAGACCTCACACCCATACAGCATGATTGCGTGATTTATCTCCATTAAGAGTTTCCGTCTTGATTGTAGGGGGCCGCCCACGTTTGCCATGAGTCTGCTTAGCGCCTTTGTAGTCTCGATCGCTCGTTTCCTCGTTTCTTGTATGTGTGCGCTGAATGTCAACTTAGAGTCCAATCTGAGTCCTAAGTACTTTATAGCCCTCTGCGTCCTTATTAATTTTTCCCCTACTCTCATGTCTATTTCTAGAGGGATCCTTTTTCTGGTAGCTAACATTAGCTCGGTTTTTTCGTCGGCCAGTTTCAGATCGTGTGAGTTTAGCCAGGTTTTTACACGTATCATTACCTGCGTCAGCTTGCGCTGTGCGTACTCGGTATTTCGAGCTGTAATGACAGCGACTATGTCGTCTGCGTACCCCACGATTGTCGTGCCCTCAGGCATGTCTAGGTGGAAAATTTCGTCGTAGCTGATGTTCCATAGCTCTGGTCCAAGTATAGATCGTTGTGCAGCTCCTGAAGTTATCTGCATACATTTCTCTCCTGCTTTTGTTTGATACAATAGTCGTCGGTTGTCAAGGTAGTTCTGTATTATCCGCATCAGGTAACCTGAGATTTGGAATCGTCTTTGCAGAGCATCAATTATGTTGTCCCATTTAACGCTGTTGAATGCGTTTTTAACGTCCAGAGTTGCTAGTAGTACTACCGGTCTTGAGAAGTTGTTGCCTTGTTGGCTGCTAAGCGCTTGGTTGACGACTTCTTGGATTGCTCCAATGGTCGATCTGCCTGGTCTGAAACCATACTGCCTCGGGGAGAGTCCCCACACCTCTTTCGATTGCTGCTGATAATCGTGGCTTGATCATTTTCTCTAGTAGCTTCCCGGTTGTGTTAAGCATGCATAGTGGTCGATAAGCTGATGGTGTTAGGGGATCTCCCTTGCCTTTGCTTATCAGAACCAACCGTTGCACCTTCCAGGTGTCTGGAAATTTCCCGCTGGTAATGCACGCGTTATACATATCCAGCAGGACTTGGGGTCTGTTCTCGGCGATCACTTTGAGGACTTCTGCTGGGATGTTGTCGGGCCCCGGCGCCTTCTTCCTTTTTAGAGTTTTTGCCGCTTTCAGTAGCTCGTCCACTGTGAAGGGCTCTATCTGTTCTTCGGCTGTTGGTGTCGTAGGTCTTGCTATGCTATTTGTGTGGGCGGGGAATAGTGTTTTGACAATATGGTCCATTTGCTCTTCCTCCAGTTCCGGTATTGTACTTCTTGTTCTCAGCTTCTTCATCACGATTTTATACCCCAGCCCCCATGGGTCATTATTGACGTCGTTGCAGAGGCTTTTCCATTTCTCCGTTTTGCTTTTTCGGATAGCAGTATTTAAGTCCTTCTTAGATTTCTTAAATTGGCTCTCCTGCTCTGTGAAATCCCCTCTCCGCCTAGCCCTCGTAAGGCGGCGTCTGTTTTTGATACAGGCTTCTCTAAGGGCTTTTATCTCTTCTGTCCACCAATATGCTTCTTGTCTTTGTCTTCGAGGGTTGCCCAATCTTGGCATTGCAGCGTTGCAGGCCTGTTTTATGGTTGCCATGTTGTTGCTTACTATGTAACCGCCTCTCTGTCGGTTTTGTCTTGCGTCAATTTCTTGTATCAGCCTTGCCTTGTCCAGTCGGTTAACGTTCCATCCTTTTCTCGTTGGTGCTACTGTAGTCACTCCGTTTTCTGCTATGTCAAACGTTATGTAACCATGGTCACTTCCGTTATAGGTATCGAGGACTTTCCAGTCGACGATTTTGTGCGCGCTGTTCTCTGTCACTAGGGTTATGTCGGGGATTGTACCCACGTTCCCTACTCGATTAAATGTCGGTATTGCACCCACATTTGCTGTTGTCATTCCTATTCTAGCAGCCATGTTTAGGACTCTACGGCCTCGAGAGTTAGTTGATGCCATACCCCATTCCTGAGCTCTCGAGTTAAAGTCTCCTGCTATTATAAGGTTCCCTCTTATTTGCCTTGCGTTGTCTTCGATGTCTTCGAGTTTCGTCTGGAAGGTCTGAATGTCGTCACTTGGGGTCAGATAGCAGCTAAATATCGTCCAGTTTCTGATGTGTGCTAGGACGTGGCATCTCCCTGTTTTGTCGCTTCTATGTGATACCGTGGTAGGGTTCGGAATCCATATTGCCGCCGTCTTTGTGTTGTCTTCTATCCAGATCCCGTCCTCCCGTTTCTTATATTGTTCGCTAATAATGACTACGTCGATTTGGTTTTCTAGCACAATTTGGTGCAGCAAGTCATTTGCAGTTCTGCTTCTGTGCATATTCGCTTGAAGGATCTTCATGTTTTTTCTTTCCTGGCCACGCTAAGGCAGTACGCTGTCCCAGGGAGGTGTCCAACGTCGCTCCTGTTCTCTGATGCGCAGATACAGCATCTCAGAGCTTTAGCGCAGGTCTTCATTTTATGACCCCTTTCGCCACATCTGATGCAGAGGTCTCTCCTGTCCGGTCCTTTGCAATCCTTTTGCACATGCCCAGCCCCGAAACACCTGAAGCATCTCTTTACATCGAGACAGCGCTTCACACGGCACCGGGTCCACCCTATTTTAATTCTTTGTTCCGTCAGTATCTTCGACGCGTCTTTCATTGGTAGTGTGACGAATGCTCGCCTCTGCTCAGAGCTATTTACACCTGTCAGGTGTATAGTTATTTCCTGGCTTGTGTCGCCTAAACCTTCTTTGATTGCAGCCATTATCTCTTCTTCTCGTGTGATGCTGTCGATATCTCTAATCTCCAGTTTGACCAGTTGCCTCATGGTCTTTACTGTTCCGCACTCTTTAAGTGTGTCCTTGATGTTCTCGCATAGTTTGTCTGCTTGGCTCCCTTTGGCAAGTTCCAGGAGCATGTCCCCTGCCTTCGTTTTCCTGACCGACAGTATACTGCTGTTGGATTCCTCTGGTTTGAGGTTTTTCCGCAGGTTGCCCAACACTTCGGCATAGCTCTTTCCCTCTGCAGGTTTGACGAGAACGGCTTCTGGGCGAGTGCGCATTCTTGCGTTAGGCTTTTCTTTAACTTTTTTGGCTCCACTGTGCCGTGTATGTCCTTCTGCAGTCTTTGTTTCTTTTTTCCCCTTCTTGTATGTGACCGTTTGAAATCCGTCGTTTGCCGGTTTATTTCGTACCTTCTTGCTCAGCTCCTGCGCTGCTGGGCTAGTGGCCGTCCTCTTCTTTAGTGTCGAAACGGGGGTCTCGCTCGCTGTATTGCCAGATTTGTGTTCGTTGGCTTTCCTCGATTCCTTTGAACGCTCCAGCTCTGCGGTTTTCCAGCTCGACCGATAGTTTTCGATGACATCGAAAAGCTCGCTCAGTTCTGAGGTGCCGTCCTTGACGTCCATACTGATATTTCGTTGCTTTTGCATCGCTATCTTCATTTTCCTCAGGATTGCCTTGCCTTCTGATAAGGCCTTCTCTTCTAATGCCCGCATCTTGTATATCAGTTCCTGTCGTGGGGAGCTCAACGTAGACATCTGCGTAAGCTGAGGGGTCTGTTGCGTCGGTTTAGGGGTTGCTCCATCTTCAGCCTCCTTTGGGTAATCATCTTCTGTGAGTGGGTCCAAACTCTAAGCCGCTATCTCCCCGCATATGTGCAGTAGTCCAAAATGTCCCCATGGGTCCCTATGCAAGCAGTGAGGTCCATGCGAGGGTTGACACAGAGCTTCATGGGCATCTGTGTTCAGAGCCAGGACAGACTCTAGGCAGGAATCCGTTCAACTGCGCCTGCACCACCGAGCCTTCGGTGTGCGGTTCGAACGTACTTAGAGACGTGCAAAGTTTTATTTGGACGGAGGCGAAAGAGGCATTATCCTGAAAGCCGTTTCTGCGAGATGTCACTTTTGCTTACTAAGGTAACAGAATGCCGCGTTCGTCAGCCCGCAATCGTCAGTTCCAATAGTGTTATCCAGCCGTTGGTCCTTGTGATATCCATGGTCGTGCCGTGACTAGGGAATCGCGGGTGTGTCAGGCCCGTCACCCCAGTTGGGGTGCCCTTGCGGGAATAATAATAATAATAATAATAATAATAATAATAATAATAATAATAATAATAATAATAATAATAATAATAATAATAATAATAATATTTTTTTTTTTTTTTGGGTTGAGGAGGGGAAATGCCTAACGCATCTCTTGTTTGCCGTCGCAAAGCAAGGGGCTTGCACCCACTAAACCACTAAACCCCCCCCCTCGTCGTTGGCCGTGTTTCCACCTCGGAAAAGCTTTCGCATTACTTCGAGGTGGCGCCAGTTAAGCGCTATGCGCTCTCATCTTCTTTCTGCGTCCAGATCACCCAGCTGTCTCATCCAGATCAGGCTTCTTCGCTCTGAGGATGTTCTCAACGAATCCTGTGATGAGTGTCCACGCTGCTTCCTGCTTCTGTCTATCATCTTCGTGATGATGTTTACCGGGGTTATTGTCCCAACAACTTCTTCCAAGCAAATGCGCGCCGGTCCGAACTTTTTGCATTTGAAGATGGTGTGTTCAGCACTGTCGATCTCCGCATCTCCGTATATACATCTGGCGTCATTTCTTTTCCCTATCGAGTATAGAATGGCGGCAAAGTAGCCATGGCCAGTCAGCATCTGGGTAACGTAGTAATCCACGTCTCCGTGTTTCCTTGTAGACCATGCTACCAGGTTTGGTAGCAGCCTAGCTGTCCATCTTCCTCTTTCTTCAGCTGCCCATCTTTCCTGCCATTGTTGGAGGGTTTCTTCTCTGGTAGCTCGGTTTTTTCGTCCGCTAGTTTCAGATCGTATGAGTTTAACCAGCTTTTTACACGTATCAATACCTGCTTCAGCTTGCGCTGTGCGTACTCGGTATTTCGAGCTGTAATGACAGCGACTATGTCGTCTGCGTACCTCAGGCATCTCTAGGTGGAAAATTTCGTCGTAGCTGATGTTCCATAGCTCCGGTCCAAGTATAGATCCTTGTGTGCATACATTTCTCTCCTACTTTTGTTTGATACAATAGTCGTCGCACAGTAGCGCCTTTTCTCATTTTGCGTTGCTAAAATCGTAACTTTTGAACCAAATAAGATAATCAAATAATTTAAACGGCATTTTACAGGTAAATGTTGAAAAATTTGTATATGTATTGGACAATATGCCACGCCCACCCATTCGCCTTTTTATAGGGTATCAAAGTGAAAAAATTTATTTTATTCAATGAAAACAATTTTCTAAAAACATTTTTTATTTAATTTTTTATCTTTATTTTTATGTATTTGCTTAAATAAAAATAATTTGAAAACTTAAAAAAAAAAAAAATTAACATTTTTTTTCTATAATTTTGGCTATTTTTTACTAACAAACGGGCCTATATTGGGGGAATTTCTAATAGTTTAAGCATTTCTGGACTATAATTACTTGATTCTATATCTTTTCGCGACTTTACATGCCGCAGAGATGCAATAAACGGGTCAGATGATGCAGCTAACATATTGAAGAGGTCCTCATTTTTTTCTTTCTGCCGCAACAATGCAATTTTCGAAAAATCTCCGAGAAGTATTTCCATCGTTTGAGTTTCCATATCCGGGTTTCGGGCAGTCCACTTTGAGTCCAAGTTGCTTTGAAAACGCTTCCTGTATTCGATATTTCCTAAATTGTTCCTTTTCCTTCTTTGTCGAATTGTTATTATCCCAGTCTTCGTTGTCTTGTTGAAGGGTATACGCCAATTTCAACAAAAATTCCATACACCTTATCCGAGCGTGTAAAGGTAGTTGTAGTTTGCCTCCTTGGTTGTAGAATCATCCAAACTTCCGAAATTCTTTTGAGTTGTTTTGCAAATTGGACATGTTAAAGTCGATTTGGTATTGGTTAATTCATTCACTATTTTTCCATCGACCATGGTCAAGTGAAACTCGAAGCTGCATTCAACATGTTTTCCTTCCCTGATCTCCAGAATGATGGGTCTAATAGCATCTATTTCTCTTTGAATATTTTGCACTGTTGTATTGATGAGTTCCGGTGATTCTCTTGCGAATTGAAACATTATTGGACGGCAATAATGAACTGATGAAGGCCTATTGTTTCTCCAATGTAAAGATTCCTCTGATTGAAGCCGCAAAGGAACCACTGATGCCATGAACAAATTCCCGTCTGATATTGATTCATCGTCTGTCCTTATCGTTTGTTTAAAAATGCTTTGTCCAGATGATCCATCGCAGCCCCATTTACTGACCAATTCCACCTTCTCTGGTAAATTGTCCAACACATTATCCGGAAGACTCTTCAATAAACGTTGAGCCGTGTGATTCATCAGATCCTGCACAGTAGCTTTCACAGAGACTTCAGTAATCTCTGTATTAATTGTCTTGACATTTTTTTTGCCGCCGTAATCCGTTTATATCCATGTAATATATCCGCCCCATGTTGCATTAAACACGTTCGTAATATTTCATATTTCTCCTTGGATAATTGTAAGTCCATAAATAAGGCCAGGGCTTCTTCGTCAGTTAGTTCCATTATGCTAGCGTTTAATGGAGTGGGAATGCTTTTCCGAATCCTTTTGAGCCGACAAGGGCTTGCTATAGCAACCGATTTGGTTATGGATGATTTAGTCAGTTGATGATCCTTTATATATTTAGTAGCCAATGCTTCCGACAAATTTCTAGTGGTCAAGATGTTGGTCACCTCAGAAAGCTTCTTTCTTCTTGTGAAATCCGAGCAATCCTGTATTGCTTTCGATGGTCTTCCTTTACCGGTAGATGTGCTGGGTTCATCATCATGATCTTCTTCCGTGGCTTGCAAGTTGAGATCCTCCAGAAGCCAGTCCTCATATTTGGCTAAAAAACGTGAATGGCTTCGATACACTTCTCCCCACTTTTTCCTGAAGTTCTTGTACAGTAAGCGAATGTTGTTTTCCACTCCATAGTTGTTTCTTAAATCCCCAAACCAAAGTTCAAGCTCTCTAAAACAGTCTTCTTCGAAATCACCATAGGTTGGGGCGTTCCGAAAGATTTCGAACAGTTTTCCGCGATTGATCTTTGCCATTCTGTCTTGTCAACTTTCACTGATAGACTAATGCTGGGCATATTAAAATTGCGCAATATATAGTCCGATTTATTACCTGTTAGGTACCCTTTGGGTTTTGGGTCAATTAAAGAGTTAAACCAGACACCTGTTATACCTATGATTTTTTGTAAATATGCCCTAAATTCATGTTATGCAGTTTTTAGGTAAGGTATTGCCTATCTGGGATAACCCACAACTATTTTGTCAGATACAAAAGTGATTTCAGCGTCTACCTGTTTTCTTTAAAAAGTAATTAATTGTTTCCTTTGGAAGTATAATTTAGCTACTATCAGGTATAAATATAAAAAACACCACATTTCATAAACACCTATTTTATAGGTACGTTTTGTTATACAAAACAAACGAAACAAACAATTTCAAAGAATAGCGCGAGCGGGTTTGAAGCGGTTAACCCGCTTGCGCTACAGCTAGTATATTTTTTGGTATGTATTAAGTTGAATCGGTATTTTGGTATATTTTACCCTGAGTTTTTAGTTTATTGCATTGCATTTCCGCAGCTGCAGCGTGCTGCAGCAGATGTAAGTTGATTCTGGTCCAGAAAAGATTAACGAAGGTTTTGTATGTAGTGTGTATGAGGGCCGAGCACGGCCAAAAAAGATATAGACTACTTTAGCCAGAAAAAAGTGAAAAAAATTGACCCCTGGCAGGTAGCGATTTACCTGTACAAGCCCAAACCCAATTCTGTTTTTGTTTGGTCAGTTTACAGTTTATGAATGTATCTGTTATTTAAAGTAAAAATCATGAGGTTAGGTAATCTATTTTTTGTGTAATATTACCTGAAAGTCAACCAATTTCCCCTTTTTTTTTGTATGATGCAAAAATGGAAACAAAGTTGGACTTTGAAGGCTCATATCTTCTACAAAAAAAATCTTAAAATTGATTTTATTGGAAATTCTGAATCGATGGGAAATTTCCTGTCGAATAAGTATGGTTTAAATCGTTTTTGCGACTACGACTTTTTTGATTTTAGCAACGGCTTTTGTTCGAGAGGCGCTACTGTGCGTCGGTTGTCAAGGTAGTTCTGTATTATCCGCATCATGTAACCTGAGACTTGGAATCGTCTTTGCAGAGCATCAATTATGTTGAATGTTGAATGCGTTTTTAACGTCCAGAGTTGCTAGTAGTACTACCGGTCTTGAGAAGTGGTTGCCTTGTTGGCTGCTGAGTGCTTGGTTAACGACTTCTTGTATTGCTCCAATGGTCGATTTGCCTGGTCTGAAACCATACTGCCTCGGGGAGAGTCCCCCACCTCTTTCGATCGTGGCTTGATCATTTTCTCTAGTAGCTTACCGGTTGTGTTAAGCATGCATAGTGGTCGATAAGCTGATGGTGTTAGGGGATCTTCTTTGCCTTTGCTTATCAGAACCAACCGTTGCACCTTCCAGGTGTCTGGAAATATTCCGTTGGTAATGCACGCGTTATACATATCCAGCAGGACTTGGGGTCTGTTCTCGGCGATCACTCTGAGGACTTCTGCTGGGATGTTGTCAGGCTCCTTCTTCCTTTTTAGAGATTTTGCCGCTTTCAGTAGCTCGTCCACTGTGAAGGGCTCTATATGTTCTTCGGCTATTGGTGGCGTAGGTCTTGCGATGCTATTTGAGTGGGCGGGGAATAGTGTTTTGACTATATGGTACATTTGCTCTTCCTTCAGTTCCGGTGTTGTACTTCTTGTTCTCAGCTTCTTCATCACGATTTTATACCCCAACCCCCATGGGTCATTATTGACGTCGTTGCAGAGGCTTTTCCATTTCTCCGTTTTGCTTTTTCGGATAGCAGTATTTAAGTCCTTCTTGGATTTATTAAATTGGCTCTCCTCTTCTGTGAAATCCTCTCTCCGTCTAGCCCTCGTAAGGCGGCGTCTGTTTTTGATACAGGCTTCTCTAAGAGCTTTTATCTCTTCTGTCCACCAATACGCTTCTTGACCTTGTCTTCGAGGGTTGCCCAATTTTGGCATTGCAGCGTTGCAGGCCTGTTTTATGGTTGCCATGTTGTTGCTTACTATGTTACCGCCTCTCTGTCGGTTTTGTCTTGCGTCAATTTCTTGTATCAGCCTTGCCTTGTCCAGTCGGTTAACGTTCTATTCTTTTTTTCGTTGGAGCTACTGTAGTCACTTCGTTTTCTGCTATGTCAAACGTTATGTAACCATGGTCACTTCCGTTATAGGTATCGAGGACTTTCCAGTCGGCGATTTTGTGCGCGCTGTTCTCTGTCACTAGGGTTATGTCGGGGATTGTGCCCTCGTTCCCTACTCGATTAAATGTCGGTATTGCACCTACATTTGCTGTGGTCATTCCTATTCTAGCAGCCATGTTTAGTTTGATGCCATACCCCATTCCTGAGCTCTCGAGTTAAAGTCTCCTGCTATTATAAGATTCCCTCTTATTTGTCTTGCGTTGTATTCGATGTCTTCGAGTTTCGTCTGGAAGGTCTGAATGTCGTCACTTGGGGTCAGATAGCAGCTAAATATTGTCCAGTTTCTGATGTGTGTTAGGACGTGGTATCTTCCTGTTTTGTCGCTTCTATGTGATATCGTGGTAGGGTTTGGAATCCATATTGGCGCCGTCTTTGTGCTGTCTTCTATCCAGACACTGTCCTCCCGTTTCTTATATTGTTCACTAATAATGACTACGTCGAGTTGGTTTTCTAGCACAATTTGGTGCTGCAAGTCATTTGCAGTTCTGCTTCTGTGCATATTCGCTTGAAGAATCTTCATGTTTTTTCTTTCCTGGGCACGCTAAGGCAGTACGCTGTCCCAGGGAGGTGTCCAACGTCGCTCCTGTTCTCTGATGCGCAGATGGAGCATCTCAGAGCTTTAGAGCAGGTCTTCATTTTATGACCACTTTCGCCACATCTGATGCAAAGGTCTCTCCTGTCCGGTCCTTTGCAATCCTTTTGCACGTGCCCAGCCCCGAAACACCTGAAGCATCTCTTTACATCGAGACAACGCTTCACACGGCACCGGGTCCACCCTATTTTAATTCTTTGTTCCGTCAGTATCTTCGACGCGTCTTTCATTGGTAGTGTGACGAATGCTCGCCTCTGTTCAGAGCTATTTACACCTGTCAGATGTATAGTTATTTCCTGGCTTGTGTCGCCTAACCTTCTCTGATTGCAGACATTATCTCTTCTTCTCGTGTGATGCTGTCGATATCTCTAATCTCCAGTTTGACCAGTTGCCTCATGGTCTTCACTGTTCCGCACTCTTTAATTGTGTCCTTGATGTTATTTCATAGTTTGTCTGCTTGGCAAAAGGAGCCAAGCATGTCCCCTGCCTTCGTTTTTCTGACTGACAGTATATTGCTGTCAGATTCCTCTGGTTTGAGATTTTTCCGCAGGTTGCCCAACACTTCAGCATAGCTCTTTCCCTCTGCCGGTCTGACGAGAACGGCTTCTGGGCAAGTGCGCAGTCTTGCGCTAGGCTTTTCTTTAACCTTTTCAGCTCCACTGTGCCGTGCATGTCCTTCTGCAGTCTTTGTTTCTTTTTTCCCCTTCTTGTATGTGACCGTTTGAAATCCATCGTTTGCCGGTTTATTTCGTACCTTCTTGCTCATCTCCTGCGCTGCTGGGCTAGTGGCCGTCCTCTTTTTTAGTGTCGAAATGGGGGTCTCGCTCGCTGTATTGCCAGATATGTGTTCGTTGGCTTTCCTCTATTCCTTTGAACGCTCCAGCTCTGCGGTTTTCCAGCTCGACCGATAGTTTTCGATGACATCGAAAAGCTCGCTCAGTTCTGAGGTGCCGTCCTTGACGTCCATACTGATATTTCGTTGCTTTTGCATTGCTATCTTTATTTTCCTTAGAATTGCCTTGCATTCTGATAAGGCCTTCTCTTCTAATGCCCGCATCTTATATATCAGTTCCTGTCGTGGGGAGCTCAACGTAGAGATCTCCGTAAGCAGAGGGGTCTGTTGCCGTCGCTTTGGGGGTTGCTCCATCTTCAGCCTCCTTTGGGTGGGTCATCATCGTCTCGTTATTGTCCGGTGATCTTGTCATGCATCTCCTTCATTGTCCTTATTTCGTTGTGTGTTAATCTTTATTGTTTCTTTTAAAATGAAACAGCAAGTTTTTCCAAGTAAAAATAAACTTCGTTGACATTAATTAGTGATATTTTAACTGGAACTCTGGATTCCTTAACAAATGAGATCGCGCTGCCTGAGTCTATGAGACATTTTGCAATAATGGGTAAATTAGGGAAAGAAACGATAAAAATTAGCAACATTCTTACTTAGTTATTGTTGATGTCGTTGGCGCTCTTTCTTTGAGGGCATTGCCCCACGAAATGCCCCATTTCTCCGCAGGCGAAACAGGAACCGGGAGTCCTCTTTGGCTTGCGGCAGTCCTTGGCGAAATGACCCTTGGAGTTGCAGTTTCTGCAGCGAAGCATGTTGATTTCAGCGCCTTCCAACGTTGACTTCTTTGTAGCAAGAGTTCCGGTTTGTTATGGAAGGCATATATTCCCAAATGCAAGCTGCATTTCCTCCGGACTCGAGAACCTTTGAATACGGGCTTGGTTACGCAAGCTCGCTGATGGAACTCCTTCGATGAGTTGTTCGAGAAGTTCCTCCGTGTCTATGTTGATGCCTTGGGACAACATCGGCATCTCCTCGAAGTAGACCGTGAATCGCTCGTTTTGTTGCCATTTGCGTTGTTCAAATTTACGTCGGCGCTCTGACTTGAATGTTGTTTTGCCAAACGCTATGATCAGCAGGTCGCACAGTCTCTCGAAAGGTTGCAGCATTCGAGTCTGTTGAGAAATGCAGAATAAACTCCCCGATCTGGCTACTCCCTGCATATGGCAAAATCAAACTCACCAAACACATACACATACCTTTTTTGCTATGTTGAATTTACATGTACACAGAACAATCTAGACCACGTTAAGAAGCGTCGCTTCACTTTGGTTTTTCTTGTAAATGTGACAAGTCGTGTGCAAACGAAAAGAAGAAACAGAAGAACAGAAATATTAAACTAAACAGAACATAAATCATACTAAATCAAATATCGTGTTTCTTATTAACCTGACTGGCCTGCAATTAAATCATTGGAGTTTAAGAGCAGCGAGATAGAGTTGTGTCGATCTGTCCAGAGGAGCCTCAACAAATTGTCCCCGGGATTCTCGAGAATCTGTGCGTGTGTTGGTGCGAGCTGTGCTGCGTGAGAGGCAGCGTGCAGCGTGTGTGCTTTTTCAAATAGGTTATGGGCCCAGCCCACGCCTCTTTACTGCAGATAAGTATAACATTTTGATATATATAAAATGGAGAAAGGAAAGCGTAACATAAAACCATTCGATGGAGAAAAATACTCGATTTGGAAACTTAGAACAAGAGCATTGTTAACTGAAATAGACGCCATTAAGGTTATTGATCAAGAATGTGGTGAAATAACAGAAGAATGGAAGAAACAAGAAAGAAATGCAAAAAGTGTTATTATTGAGTATCTAAGTGACTCCTTTCTTGGCTTTGCGCCAGCCGATTGTAATGCTAAAACGATTTTTAAGAATTTAGACGCGATTTATGAAAGAAAAAGTTTAGCGTCGCAATTGTCGGTCCGAAAGCAGTTATTATCATTGAAACTGAAGGGTGATACTTTGTTATTGCAACACTTTAATACATTTGATGAATTGATTGCCGAGCTGTTGGCTGCAGGTGCGAAAATGGATGAACTCGACAAAGTTTCGCATTTGCTGTTATCTCTACCTTCAGTGTATGACGGTGTAATAACGGCTATTGAATCATTATCCGAAGATAATCTGACCCTTGCTTTTGTGAAGAATAGGCTGCTTGACCACGAAATAAAATTAAAAAATATCAGTAAAGAAACAACACTAAAAGTATTACATACCGTAGGAAAGGAGAACAAATTTAAAAATTTTCAAAATAAAAGCTATACAGTTAGTCACAAAAGTATTCGTTGCAGAGAGAGTTAAGAGAAAAATGCCAATTTTAAATAAGTAACCGTTTTAAAATGTTAAAAAAAGTTTGGGTTTCCAAAGATACATATTTTGTGAAGTATATGGCGGAAAAATCCAAACAGAAATCGCTTTCCATGAAAAGTTATGGACAATAATATAAAACTAAACCGTTTTGTATGCTCACAAAAGTATTCGTTGCACATACACATTTTATATTTTTTCGTATTTTTTTGGGGCTGGGCACTATTTTTTTTTTTTAATTTGTTTTTTTTTTTTTATTTAAAGACTGAATTCGGGGAAAAACACAAACTTTTGGCGTCATTCTTGGTGTAAATCTCTAACAAAATGCCAAAGAGTCCAAATTTAAACGTTTCGCAAAAGAAAATTATTTTACACCTACACAATAAGGTTGGATCGCTTGAATATATTTGTGGGATGTTCGATAGAAGTCCTTAGACCATACGGAGTGTAATTTCTCGACTGAAATCCAGAAATTTCCTGGAAAATCGACCCCGTTCTGGCCGTCCGATATCATTGCTTGGCAGAGAACAGAGGAAAATCCTTAAAGAAAACAGGGAAAACCCACACTTATCGGCTCCAAAAATTAATACCGCCATATCCACATCCCTAGGTACAAACGTATACACTAAAACCATCCGAAGAGTGCCTAAAAGCCATGATTTGCATGGGAGATGGCTAGAAAGAAACCCTTGCTCTCATGCATCAATATATGAAAGCGGCTTCCTTTTGCTAAAACCTATTGAGACTGGATTTTTTGGTACTGGGAACAATTAATATTTAGTGATGAAAGCAAATTTAATATATTCGGATCTGATGGGGAAGGAATAGTGTCGGAAAAACCCGGAAAAAACTTAATAAGCCGCTTTGATATATTGATGCATGAGAGCAAGGGTTTCTTTCTAGCCATCTCCCATGCAAATCATGGCTTTTAGGCACTCTTCGGATGGTTTTAGTGTATACGTTTGTACCTAGGGATGTGGATATGGCGGTATTAATTTTTGGAGCCGATAAGTGTGGGTTTTCCCTGTTTTCTTTAAGGATTTTCCTCTGTTCTCTGCCAAGCAATGATATCGGACGGCCAGAACGGGGTCGATTTTCCAGGAAATTTCTGGATTTCAGTCGAGAAATTACACTCCGAATGGTCTAAGGACTTCTATCGAACATCCCACAAATATATTCAAGCGATCCAACCTTATTGTGTAGGTGTAAAATAATTTTCTTTTGCGAAACGTTTAAATTTGGACTCTTTGGCATTTTGTTAGAGATTTACACCAAGAATGACGCCAAAAGTTTGTGTTTTTCCCCGAATTCAGTCTTTAAATAGAAAAACAAACCAAATTAAAAAAAAAAAAGTGTCCAGCCCCAAAAAATGCGAAAAAATATAAAATGTGTTTGTGCAACGAATACTTTTGTGAGCATACAAAACGGTTTAGTTTTATATTATTGTCCATAACTTTTCATAGAAAGCGATTTCTGTTTGGATTTTTCCGCCATATACTTCACAAAATATGTATCTTTGGAAACCCAAACTTTTTTTTAACATTTTAAAACGGTTACTTATTTAAAATTGGCATTTTTCTCTTAACCCTCTTTGCAACGAATACTTTTGTGACTAACTGTACATACAAACCAAATAAAAACAAGTTCAAAGCTAAGAATAAGTTTAACAATAATAATACAAATTGTTTTCATTGTGGCAAAGCTGGCCATATGAAAAAAGAGTGTTACATCTATAAGAGAGAGAGAGACAATGAAAACAACAACAACTATAACGACAAGAACAAACATGTGCAGGTGGCAACTGCTCAGTCCAAAGAAGTCTCGGAAGGTTTCGCGTTCATGTTCAAACGAGTAAACAATAAAGAAGACGAAATTTCGTTTGTTTTGGACTCTGGAGCATCTGACCATTTGGTCAATAATGAGAATCTTTTTGATACAATCAAATTCTTGGAAAAACCAATTAAAATCGCAGTGGCAAGTGTGGCCAGTTTATTTATGCAACCAAGAAAGGCACAATGGAGTTGTGCAGTGATTCTCTGGCCAAAATCGTTTTGAACGATGTACTGTTTTGTTCGGAAGTCCCTCAAAACCTCTTATCGGTGAAAAAGATGCAGGATGCAGGAGTTACTGTCGTGTTTCATCCAGGAGGTGTAGCTGTTAGCAAAAATGGTGAGAATATTATGGAAGGGAATTATATTGATAATGTTCCGGTGGTCCGTTTTTCCATGCTAAAAAGGGCATTTATATCTAATATTCCTAATAAAATAAATAATTATAATTTGTGGCATGAAAGGCTAGGTCATATAAGCAAAGGACAATACTTAGAAATAAAAGCTAATACGTGGGCTGCTATATATATTTCTGGCCTAGGCAACACTAAGTGTTGTTAGGTGGAATCTGACATTTCCATTGAAAAGTTCGACATTTTTAAGCATAAACGTACTCAGAACGGTTTGACGTACGACTATCATTTGTGTTGTTTACAGTTACTTAAAAAAATCAATTTCGCAAAAAAATGGAATTAACTCGTGAACATTTTCGTGCGATCATTTTTCACAACTTTCGGCGTGGATTATCACGACAAGAGTGCAGCGATGAACTTAAATCTTTGTATGACTATGAAGCACCATCCTATAGCACTGTGAAAAACTGGTACAACGAATTCAATCGTGGCCGACGCTCCCTCAAAGACGAATTCCGCGAAGGTCGTCCAAAAACAGCCGTTGTGCCAGAAAACATCGATGGCGTACGTGAACTAATAATGCAAGACCGTCATGTGACATACCGTGAGATAGAGGCATCCCTAGGCATTTCTTCCACCAGCATACATTCGATATTGCATGAGCACCTGGCTGTAAAAAAGGTTTGTTCTCGTTGGATCCCGCACAATTTGACAATCGCTCAAAAGAAGGCTCGTGTGGATTGGTGTAAAGAAATGCTGAAAAAATACGATCGCGGTGCTTCAAAAGACGTTTATAAGATCGTCACAGGTGACGAATCATGGATCTATGCGTATGAGCCCGAAACAAAACAGCAATCGACCGTGTGGGTCTTCCAAGACGAGCCAAATCCAACGAAAGTTGTTCGTGGAAGAAGCACTTCGAAGCAAATGGTCGCCTGTTTCTTCGCAAAAACTGGTCATGTGGCTACTGTTCCTCTTGAGCAACGTAGGACGGTCAATTCTGATTGGTACACCACCATTTGTTGGCCTGAAGTCTTCGGTGAAATTCGAAAAACGAACAAGGGAAGACGAATCATTGTGCACCATGACAATGCGAGCTCTCACACATCGGCTCAAACCAGCGCCTTTTTGACTGGCCAAAACGTCGAATTGATGGGTCATCCGCCGTACAGTCCTGACTTGGCACCAAATGACTTCTTTTTATTCCCTCACATCAAGAAGAAAATGCGTGGTCAACGATTTTCGTCGCCAGAAGATGCTGTTGAAGCATTCAAAAACCATGTTTTTGAGGTGTGTCAATCAGAGTGGAAAAAGTGCTTCGAAAATTGGTTTGAGCGCATGCAAAAGTGTGTAAATCTTGATGGAGAATATTTTGAAAAACAATAAAACTATTTTCCTTAATAAATATTCGTATTTTCATTATTAGGCCAGAAATATATGTAGCAGCCTACGTAATATGTTTGAGGATATCAATGTGTTAAATAATATAAAACCAAATGAAGATTTATGTGAGGCTTGCATAAATGGAAAGCAGGCAGGACTTAAAATTGAAAAGTTTAAAAACAAAGATCATATTAACAGGCCTTTGTTTGTTATTCATTCCGATGTATGTGGTCCGATTACTCCTGAAACTATCGATAGGAAAAATTATTATGTTGTGTTTATTGACCAATATACACATTATTGCGTAAAATATTTACTGACTTATAAGTCGGAAGTGTTTAATGCTTTTAAGGATTTTATTGCTAAAAGTGAGGCGCACTTTAATTTAAAAGCAGTTAATCTATATATCGAAAACGTCAGGGAATATCTATCGAATGAGATGAAAGAATTTTGCAGTGAAAAGGGCATTAGTTACCACCTTACAGTTCCGCATACCCCACAGTTGAATGGTGTGTCCGAAAGGATGATAAGGACTATTACAGAAAAAGCTCGTGCTTTGGCTATAGGGGCAAAAGTAAAAAAATACTTTTGGGGAGAAGCTGTTTTGACAGCAACTTATTTGACTAATAGAATCCCAAGTAATGCATTGAAAGAATGCAAGAAAACACCATATGAAATGTGGCATAGT
The DNA here is from genome assembly GCA_018153105.1 of Drosophila rufa. Taxonomy (NCBI): domain Eukaryota; kingdom Metazoa; phylum Arthropoda; class Insecta; order Diptera; family Drosophilidae; genus Drosophila; species Drosophila rufa. The sequence continues at coordinate 3,685,308 of JAECXS010000003.1, read as the reverse complement.
AAAAAGCCATATCTCAAATATTTGAGAGTTTTCGGTTCGACAGTGTATGTCCATAATAAGATGAGAAAACGAAAGTTTGATGCGAAATAATGGAAAGGAATACTTGTCGGATATGAACCGAATGGATACAAAGTATGGGATGGGGAGACTGGGAAGTTTTCAATTGCTAGAGATGTTGTTTTTGATGAAAATAACATGGTAAACTCAAGAAGGGAGTTGGAAGAAAAGAACATTGAATTCCATAATGAGAGTATGGAATATTTAAATGAAGATTTCCTTGATACCAAAAATATTGTTGATCAGTTGGAAATGGATAATGTTCTGGACATGAGTCCAAGTGAAAGCATTGAAAAAGTATCTGATAAGATACTAGATGATGATCCCACTGGTGTGGTAACAGAAAATGCCGATCCAGTTGTACCTGGTGAAAGTGTATCAGATGATACAAATGAAAAAAGCGAAATTGTCAGAAAAAGTGATCGATTAAAAGATAAGCCAAAGTTATCATATAGAGATATGTTGAATTGTGTGATGAATGCTCAGACTTCTTTGGAAAGTACACCGATTTCTTTTGAGGAAATCAGTATGAGAAGTGATAAGGTACAATGGGAAGAATGAATAAGAGATGAGCTAGAATCACATTCAATTAATAATACTTGGTCCCTTGTTGAATTGCCTGCTAATAAGAATGTTGTAGATTGCAAATGGATATTTACAATTAAACATAATGAATTCGGTAATCCGATTAAATATAAGGCTAGACTAGTGGCACGGGGTTTTACACAGGAATATTTAGTTGACTACGATGAAACTTTTGCTCCGGTCGCCAGAGTAACTACTTTTAGATTTATTATGTCTTTTTCAATTCAATACAACTTGAAAGTACATCATATGGATGTAAAGACTGCCTTTTTAAACGGTGTTTTAAAAGAAGAAATATATATGAGACCCCCTAAAGGTTTAATTGTTGGCAGAAATCAAGTTTGTAAGTTGAATAAGGCTATTTATGGTCTCAAACAATCAGCAAGATGCTGGTTTGACATATTTGAGGAATCATTAAAGGGTATCGGATTTGTAAACTCTCCAGTAGATCGTTGTATCTACATACTTGATAAAGGAGAGATTTCAAAGAATATATATGTTTTGTTGTATGTAGATGATTTATATATTTATATCTACAGAAAGTATCCAAACAATGAATAAATTTAAATCGTATTTAATGGGAAAATTTAGAATGACTGATCTATCAGACATTAAATATTTTATAGGAATAAAAATTGACAGAGAAGAAGGCCAAATACACTTAAGTCAATCTGCATATATAAAAACAGTTCTATCTAAATTTAAAATGGATGAGTGTAATCCGGTCAGTTCACCCCTTCCTTCTAAACTTAATTTTGATGGCTTAAACTCAGATCAAAATTGTGAAGCACCTTGCCGTAATTTGATAGGTTGTTTAATGTACATAATGTTATGTACAAGACCTGATCTCAGTATATCTGTTAGTTTATTAAGTAGATATACTCAATATAATAATAGTGAATTATGGCAATGCTTGAAAAGAGTTCTAGGATATTTAAAAGGAACTATTGATTTAAAATTAACATTTTAAAAAGTTTCAAAATATGATGACATTTTTAGTGGATATGTCGATTTTGATTGGGGCGGAAATATTATAGATAGAAGAAGTACTACAGGATATTTGTTTAAAATGTATGAATCTAACTTAATTTGCTGGTGTACTCGAAAACAGACCTCTGTTGCAGCTTCTTCAACAGAAGCTGAGTATATGGCACTATTTGAAGGAGTTAGAGAAGCATTATGGCTTAAATCTTTATTAGAAAGTATTAAAATCAAACTGAATACACCTATTAAAATATATGAGGATAATCAAGGGTGTATTAGTATAGCAAATAATCCTTCTTGCCACAAAAGAACTAAGCACATAGATATTAAATATCATTTTTCCAGAGAACAAGTGGAAAACAAACTAATTAAAATTGAATATATTTCCACAGAAAAACAGCTTGCAAATATGATGACCAAGGCACTACCAGCTCCACGCTTTAAGGATCTTCGAGATCAAATTGGATTGACTGAATAATTCCAAAGGAGTTACTTAATAGATATAATATCAGTATTTACTTTAACAAGATCTCATTATGAAAGAAATTTTTTTTAGTTTGAAGTTGGTCTGGTTGGGGTTTTACTGGGTTTTCCCCCAATCCCAGCAACGAATGTTGGACCACTATTGTACATCTCCGAGAGCCAGACTTGTCACATAATTTTTTTTGAATGCATTTAATTTGAAATGTTAACCTTAAGATTATGTTTGGTGCGTTATGTTTTTGAGGAGGTGTGTTGAGAAATGCAGAATAAACTCGCCGATCTGGCTACTCCCTGCATATGGCAAAATCAAACTCACCAAACACATACATATACCTTTTTTGCTATGTTGAATTTACATGTACACAGAACAATCTAGACCACGTTAAGAAGCGTCGCTTCACTTTGGTTTTTCTTGTAAATGTGACAAGTCGTGTGCAAACGAAAAGAAGAAACAGAAGAACAGAAATATTAAACTAAAAAGAACATAAATCATACTAAATCAAATATCGTGTTTCTTATTAACCTGACTGGCCTGCAATTAAATCATTGGAGTTTAAGAGCAGCGAGATAGAGTTGTGTCGATCTGTCCAGAGGAGCCTCAACAAATTGTCCCCGGGATTCTCGAGAATCTGTGCGTGTGTTGGTGCGAGCTGTGCTGCGTGAGAGGCAGCGTGCAGCGTGTGTGCTTTTTCCAATAGAGTCGGATTGTGGTGTATCTAACGTTGTGCATTTGACTTTAGTTTGGTAACGAGCAGCATCCGTAGATAGTCGTTGTCCAGGTTGTAGATCAGGCCAATGTTTTTCAGGTGCCGTTCAAACTGCTAGCGTTGCCACCCGAAGCATTTCCAATTGGTGTTGTGATGTTCAAACTGTTGGCGTCGCTACAATCGTTGCTGATCGACTGTACTTGCTGTTGTTGTTGGTGCTCTGCTTGCTGTTGCAGTCGTACGACGCCGCGTGCTTCTGCTTGATGTGGCTGTTGTATGGCGCCGCCGCTAGTCTCTGCCTGCTGTTGATGTTGTACGGTGCCGCTTGCTTCTGCTTGCTGTTGCTGTATTATGATGTCGCGCGCTTCTATTTGTTGTTGTTGTATGGCGCGGCGTGTCTCTGCTTGCTGCAACAAATTTCGCTGCGCAATAAGCGCTGCCTGCAGCTGCGTGATGATTCCGAGAAGATCGTTTTGATCTGAAACATTCTCGAAAGCGGCTTCATGTGCTTGTGATGTTCTCTCAGGTTCTCTCTCAGCGTCCTGGTCGGCTTCTTCCTCTGGTACTTGGTCAAGACGTTCAGGCGGTATTTGCCCTAGTCTGGCCATTAATTCGGCTTGAACTCCTTGGTTTGATAATCCCAACGCTGATAGCCATCTTTTAAGCTGGATGACCGAAAACACATTTAATTCAATCTCGTTCATGGCGTAGAATTGAACCACTTCTGAATTTGTGGTAGGGGTTTGAAATGCAAGTATGTATAAGTATAATAGATCTCAGAGACTTCCTTTTTATTCGACTCGCCAGAACAAACTGATCCGCTTACAGACTAATGTTAGTTAACATAGGCTTAACATAAGTTTTACATTGTGTATCGTATGAGTTAGGTTATTATATTATTATATAACTATCGGTATTGTATTGTTATCGGGATCTAATGGCAGTGTGACCCTCTACGAGCCTACTACCATTTTAATAATATAACAATTCTTTATTTCAAAATATTCTCATGTTCGTTGCCTCTGTTTTTTTTTTTTTTTTTTTTTTAATTCTATCTGAGATAAATCTTTCTTTTATAAGCGTTTTCCTTGACTATTTTTCAATCTTCACACACATCCGCTGTCATCGTCTTTCGTGGACCTTTCCCGCCGATGTATTCGTGGTGCCGTTTCAAGCCTCGACTGGCACTTTTGTAGAAGCCGTGGTCCGACCTTTGATCCTTGCTGATTTTTCGTGGACCTCCAATGCCGTTGTAGATTGTTACGGATGCAAGCCTTTGATACTCGATCCTTTTAATTTCGTGGACATCCCTCGCCGCTGTAGATTCTTAGGGTTACAAGCCCCCGCTGTCGCTTTAATGTAAGTCGCGGTCCGATCCTTGCTCCTAGTAATTTCATGGACCTCCCACGCCAATTTTTATCAATAAAGCCTCCACTGGCGCTATTTTATAAGCCGTGGTCCGACGCTTGGTTCTTGTAGTTTTCCGTGGTTCCCCCACGTCGATGTAGCTTCTCTAAAGTCTCAAATCACCGCTATAACTATAAATTTAGCCGCGGTCCTGACCTGATCCTGTTCGTTCTCTCGTGGACCTCCCACGTCGCCGTTTTTTATTTATATTTGACTTCCGCTGTCGCCTCCTAATAAGTCGCGGACTTGCTTGCTTTATATTCTTTTTCTTTCCTCCCACCTCGACCACCAGTCCTGTCCCTCGCGGCATTCGAAGGACGTCACTGTAATTTTGTTATTGTTTCCCTGATCTTGCCGTAATGCACTCATTTAGGTGCGCCATGCGGGCTTTTCTACCGTGGATACCGATTAAAGTATGCCGATCGGTTTCGCAGTCTCCATGAGCAAACATTTCTTTAAGCTCGAAAGACCCTATTTTAGCAGCGTACATCGCTTGTCTTAGGTGCAGCTCGTACCGTTAACCACCGACTCCCTAGTCAAAACACATCAGCATTTCGTTAGGAACCAATTCTTCATTGGGCGCTCACGCCTTTTATAGCGGTTTCCACTTATGTACTAGTTACAGATTCCTTATTTATAATTCCTCCTAGGGGTTATTTATGCGAGAGTATTCTTGGACTTTCTAGGGGGCATATGTAGTACTTTGTGTATGCTTAAACTTTTATATATGCGAGTGCTGTTGCACTTGATTAATTGTATGTATGATGACAAAGGCGAATGATAGGGCATTCTAGTACCTTACAGGGGGCGATAAGCGTAATTCTGGCATACTTGAATCTTATATATATCTCATATATATCTCACACCAGTTCTTACTGATAGGCGGCGAGTATATAAATAGACTACTTGAGCCCTTGATCGGCCTGTGATTTCAGGTGGTTCTTTGGGTGCAGGCAATTATGCATGTTCACCGTTTGAACATTCTGCGCGGGGCCCTTATTTATTTTACTATATTTATTAAGGCTGGAATGGCAAATTCAATTTATAGCATCAATTTATTGTGTGGCGAACACGGCAAATTCAAGGCACACTAATGAAAAATGTTCCAAAATGATTTTTTAGCTAGTGTTTTTTGTTTTTTGAGGAAGAAAGGGTCCGAAAAGAGTTGAATAAACTTTTTATGAAGTAGATATGAACAAAAACAATACATGAAAAATGAACAATATATTTAAAAAAAAACACATGGTTATTTAATGAATCTTTTCCATATTGTTTGCCGTCTTTCATATTATACAAAATCGTATTAATAACAAATTAGGATCCGCGTCTATTATTAGTGCATTAGTGTATTAAAGAAGAAGTCAACAACAAATGACTTCATCTATCACTAAGAAAATCTAATATTGTATAACAGAACGTGTATTTTCTTAGATTTTTGTTGTAATCTAGCAATGATATATCGCAGAGAAAAGTGCATTTTGCATAACATCAGTGAGAAAATTTTTTTCCCGTCTCGACAATAATAAATTTTTATTTGACTTGACATAACAGTGTTACGGTTTGTATTAAAAATCCTTAAAAAAAAAAACAAAAAAAAAAGCATTATGGAAAAAAAAGTACATTTTCCGTTAGTGTGCTTTGAATTCGCCGTGTTCGCCGCACAATAAATTGAGGTTAGAAATTGAATGTGTCATTTCAGCCTCAGGGACATTTATTTTGAAAGATGAAATATCCCTAGCATAAGAAAATTGAAATTTTAATAATAATATTAAATGGTTTAATAATAATATTAAAAAAGGTATTTTAAAGAGAGACAACGCGTACTACAAACGTAAACGATATAAGAATGAACATTCTTATACACTATTTAAAAGCTAAAGGAGCACTGTGAATAGGTTTATTAATAAAGCTACTATAAATGGAAATACATAAGTCTTAAGCTTACTAGTGCAATAGAAAACGGAAGAGTCTGGAAAGAATAAAAAAAATCTGGGAATATGCAGTATAAAATCTGTGATAAAAGACGATATAACTGTAGACGACCTTATAATAAAAATTGGAAACATAAATGTACCTGATTCTGACTATAGCATGTATAGCATGATAGCATGATTAATTGTTTCAATTTTGTTCGTGTAAATCAATGTGCTGTCTTAAAAGCTATCCTACAAATCAAATCATGACATAAATCCAAACTATATAAAAATAATATTGAAAACAATTTTTGGCCACTTGACTTATTTATTTACCTATACATTTCTTTCGCGGCTATTTTCACCTAACTCTAACCAGAGCGTGATTGGTTTCGAAGAGCTACTTTTTGGTACTGACCGTAGTGCATCAACGTCCATCAGATTAAAAAAAATACGGCCATAACAAAATCCAACTTTTCCAGAAACCTGAAAACTAGCAAAACTCATAGCTATATCCAAGTTCCGAGAAGTTGCTATTACAAAGAATGAATACATAGGTAGGGAAACTGATAAAAGTAAGATAACTATTTTAACACTTCTGGACTTTAGTAAGACATACGACACAGTTGACCACAAGATATGAATAATGATGCTGCAGAAATTATTTAAGTTTTCTAATACATCTGTAAAATTAATGTCGTCTTATATTACTAATAGAAACCAAGCTGGTGTTAATAAAGAACAAAACTCAACATTTGGAATAAACCTACCGTGGTGTTTCTCAGGGATCGGTATTAAGTCCAGTATTGTTTCAATAATCAATAGTAAAATAAATATAAAATTCAAATTTAAATTTAAATTTTAACTTTAATGTTAAAAACTATTACAACGTATTTGCAATAAAATTGTAAGAATAATTAATGCAATGACGCTAGGATACTGAACGAATAAACTAAACTAATATCCGAAACTATATATATATATATATATATATATAGTTTCGGATATTAGTTTAGTTTATAAACTATATATATATATATATATATATAGTTTCGGATATTAGTTTAGTTTATTCTTTCAGTATCCTAGCGTCATTGCATTAATTATTCTTACAATTTTATTGCAAATACGTTGTAATAGTTTTTAACATTAAAGTTAAAATTTAAATTTAAATTTGAATTTTATATTTATTTTACTATTGATTATTGAAACAATACTGGACTTAATACCGATCCCTGAGAAACACCACGGTAGGTTTATTCCAAATGTTGAGTTTTGTTCTTTATTAACACCAGCTTGGTTTCTATTAGTAATATAAGACGACATTAATTTTACAGATGTATTAGAAAACTTAAATAATTTCTGCAGCATCATTATTCATATCTTGTGGTCAACTGTGTCGTATGTCTTACTAAAGTCCAGAAGTGTTAAAATAGTTATCTTACTTTTATCAGTTTCCCTACCTATGTATTCATTCTTTGTAATAGCAACTTCTCGGAACTTGGATATAGCTATGAGTTTTGCGAGTTTTCAGGTTTCTGGAAAAGTTGGATTTTGTTATGGCCGTATTTTTTTTAATCTGATGGACGTTGATGCACTACGGTCAGTACCAAAAAGTAGCTCTTCGAAACCAATCACGCTCTGGTTAGAGTTGGGTGAAAATAGCCGCGAAAGAAATGTATAGGTAAATAAATAAGTCAAGTGGCCAAAAATTGTTTTCAATATTATTTTTATATAGTTTGGATTTATGTCATGATTTGATTTGTAGGATAGCTTTTAAGACAGCACATTGATTTACACGAACAAAATTGAAACAATTAATCATGCTATCATGCTATACATGCTATAGTCAGAATCAGGTACATTTATGTTTCCAATTTTTATTATAAGGTCGTCTACAGTTATATCGTCTTTTATCACAGATTTTATACTGCATATTCCCAGATTTTTTTTATTCTTTCCAGACTCTTCCGTTTTCTATTGCACTAGTAAGCTTAAGACTTATGTATTTCCATTTATAGTAGCTTTATTAATAAACCTATTCACAGTGCTCCTTTAGCTTTTAAATAGTGTATAAGAATGTTCATTCTTATATCGTTTACGTTTGTAGTACGCGTTGTCTCTCTTTAAAATACCTTTTTTAATATTATTATTAAACCATTTAATATTATTATTAAAATTTCAATTTTCTTATGCTAGGGATATTTCATCTTTCAAAATAAATGTCCCTGAGGCTGAAATGACACATTCAATTTCTAACCTCAATTTATTGTGCGGCGAACACGGCGAATTCAAAGCACACTAATGGAAAATGTACGTTTTTGATCCATAATGCTTTATTTTGGCTAGTATTTTTTTGCTTTCTTTTGAGGATTTTTAATACAAACGGTAACACTGTTATGTCAAGTCAAATAAAAATTTATTATTGTCGAGACGGGAAAAAAATTTTCTCACTGATGTTATGCAAAATGCACTTTTCTCTGCGATATATCATTGCTAGATTACAACAAAAATCTAAGAAAATACACGTTCTGTTATACAATATTAGATTTTCTTAGTGATAGATGAAGTCATTTGTTGTTGACTTCTTCTTTAATACACTAATGCACTAATAATAGACGCGGATCCTAATTTGTTATTAATACGATTTTGTATAATATGAAAGACGGCAAACAATATGGAAAAGATTCATTAAATAACCATGTGTTTTTTTTTAAATATATTGTTCATTTTTCATGTATTGTTTTTGTTCATATCTACTTCATAAAAAGTTTATTCAACTCTTTTCGGACCCTTTCTTCCTCAAAAAACAAAAAACACTAGCTAAAAAATCATTTTGGAACATTTTTCATTAGTGTGCCTTGAATTTGCCGTGTTCGCCACACAATAAATTGATGCTATAAATTGAATTTGCCAGCCTTAATAAATATAGTAAAATAAATAAGGGCCCCGCGCAGAATGTTCAAACGGTGAACATGCATAATTGCCTGCACCCAAAGAACCACCTGAAATCACAGGCCGATCAAGGGCTCAAGTAGTCTATTTATATACTCGCCGCCTATCAGTAAGAACTGGTGTGAGATATATATGAGATATATATAAGATTCAAGTATGCCAGAATTACGCTTATCGCCCCCTGTAAGGTACTAGAATGCCCTATCATTCGCCTTTGTCATCATACATACAATTAATCAAGTGCAACAGCACTCGCATATATAAAAGTTTAAGCATACACAAAGTACTACATATGCCCCCTAGAAAGTCCAAGAATACTCTCGCATAAATAACCCCTAGGAGGAATTATAAATAAGGAATCTGTAACTAGTACATAAGTGGAAACCGCTATAAAAGGCGTGAGCGCCCAATGAAGAATTGGTTCCTAACGAAATGCTGATGTGTTTTGACTAGGGAGTCGGTGGTTAACGGTACGAGCTGCACCTAAGACAAGCGATGTACGCTGCTAAAATAGGGTCTTTCGAGCTTAAAGAAATGTTTGCTCATGGAGACTGCGAAACCGACGTATTTGCAATAAAATTGTAAGAATAATTAATGCAATGACGCTAGGATACTGAAAGAATAAACTAAACTAATATCCGAAACTATATATATATATATATATAATTTTTTTTGTACTTATTTTATTTGTCACAAACGTATACCCATATTCCGAAAAATGTATACGTTATAATGCGAATATTATTATTTTTAAACAAGACGACTTAAGCATGCTTCCGATATGGCGAGATCATGTAAATAGTGATATGGATTATAAAACGTTATATTTCACGAAAATGTTGGGAAGATTAATTTGGATTTTTAATTATCTCTAAGGACGATGAGATGAAAACTGGTCGATTTAGAAAGGAATTTGATCAATTCATTATACTCGAAAAAATATTCATCTGTATATATACATTTCTTTTTTAAATCCTTCGTTCTTGGTTAAAGATGCACGCTAAGAAAGGATTTTTTGATCGGCCCACTACACCCAGAAAAAAGAAATTCTTAAAATTTTAGGAATTGGCGATTCATTGCCTAAAAAATGGGTCATATTGCCTAAAATGCCATATTTTTTGGTCATACATTTTAGGAATTGCATGCCTAAAATTTAGGCAATAAGCCAAAGCTAACCATTCTATTTTTAGGCCATTGGTTACCTAAATTTTAGGTAATAGGATGCCTACAAATTTTCTCTCGAGTGTATACATTCAATTCCCAACTGGTTCTAACATCCTTGTCATGGAGTGGTGGTTTACGGCCCTCTCTTATATATGTTTGTGCTACGGCAGTAGTAAGTCTGCAACAATAAAAATAAATGGAATACTCCTTTATTATTTTAAAAGGTTAAAAAGATTACAAAATCAATATAATATCAAAATCAAGTTTTTATAGGCTTATATATTGCCTAAAAGGAAAAGTTTAAGATTGCCAAAAAATATATTAAAAAATCCATTTTGGACCAATATTGGCTAGAATTTGGGCCTGTTTCTATTGCCTAAAAATGTGGCATTTTGGAAAAAAATTGCCAAAAATTTAGGCCAGTTTCCATTACCTAAAATATGGAATTTTTGACAAACTTAAGGCAATAACTGCCTCGACTTCCGTTTTAGTTCAAATTGACTAAAATTGTAGGCAATTTTGCAGCTTTTTAGTCCATGAATTTTTCTGGGTGTAGAAAGACCAGAAAACTCGCATTTTCCCAAAATTTGCATTTTAAAGTACACTTAATGCAGCTTAGACCGGCCATTTTCAACCTAACGTATAGCTTAGCGGATAGTATATATGGTATATAAACATGGAGCCCTAAAAATGTATACAACAATACTACTTGAGAACGGCTGGGTTGATTTGGTTCAAATTTTGTTTTGTTGTCGGTAATTAACAAACAAAATTAATTAAAAAAAAAAGACCATGAGTCCAGGCAAATAGAAGAAAAGAAAAGGGGACAGTAAGACGAAAAAAAAAATGATGTGAACAGAATTGGCCACATATACCTCTATATATAGATATTTATATATATATATTAACTACATCCATTTATTTATATATTTATTACCTTTTGTTTACCTTTACCAATTGCTGACCCATCTCAGCCCCTGATCCCTAACTGGACCTCCATGTAGGCGGTGAGACGGGCATGAAATAAAAATACTGTGCCAAGTAACCTGGAGTAAGCCGAGTCGGTGACATGTCAGGGAGACGCAGAATGTTCTGAATGTCCTGGTCTCAGGAAGGGTGGGTGCGTCGAGGCATAAACAACCACACCTCCGTCCGAGTCCCATGCCAAACGAAGCGTCCTTGTTGTTGTGTAGCTGTTCATAGGGGTTCTATTGTCTTTTTGTTTTTGTTGTCTTTTGACGATCCAGTGATCAGCTGGTTTATGATGTGACCTGTGGGCATTGGGGGAAAAATCCCTCCCTGGGACGTCTAGCTAGCCGGCCTTGCCCCATCGGAAAAGCAGGTTCTAACACGGGTGCTGCTGGAAACCCGAGACAAGCCTCTTGCGAGATAATCGTTATAGGCGGTATCTGCTGGATATCCGAGTCAAGCCTCTTGCGAAATGATTTGGGTGCACAAAAAGTTTTCATTGTAGGTCGCTTTTTTTTTTTTATTGTGCGCGCTGTATGATGCCTTGCTGCTGCTCGCGTTCCCTTACAGCTGAAAGCCATATGTCCAGAAAGGCTTGAGAGTAAAGTTGCAGGGCAGGACCTTATTGTCCAGATGCACTGGCCATCGAGCGATTAAAATTCATTGTCTTTTAGCTTTAGATGTAGTTTCCGGCATTCTTTGGGCATGTTTGCCTGTTAGAGTACACGTTATGTATTTACATTTTTGTTTGTTTATTTTAATACGTCAGTTAGATAGCCACTTTTCAAATACCATGAGGTGATTAGCTAGCTGTGTTGTTGCTCGGGTTGGGCACCTCGAGCAACTTAGGCTAGCAGTGTCGTCAGCGAACGTGGATGTTGTTAGCCGCTCGTTCGTGGAATATCCACTGTATAAAGGACGAACAGGGTAGGCCCAAGTGCGCTGCCTAGTGGAACTCCAGCTTCGATAGTATACTCGTCAGATATTGTTGAATTGCACCTTACTGCGAAGACTCTGTTTTAAAAATACGACTCAAGTAGCTTATGAGTGTGTGTAGGCAAATGTGTTTTGATTTTATGCATAAGGCCAATTAACCAGTCTCGATCGAAAGCTTAAAATACATCGAGAAATATTGCGCCTGTGCCTATCTCTGATGTTATTCTGTTGACTTGTTCGATTGTTCCATGGTTTTGACGGAAGCCAAATTGATGAGCCGGGATGACATTGTGTGCTCCCAGATATGGTACTATGCGTGCTAGAAGGTATTTCTCGAACAGTTTGGATAGACACGATAATAAACTAATTTGTCTGTAGGATGACGGTATTGTGTGGTCTTTTCCAGGCTTCGGTATCAATATGATAATAGATTTTTTCCATTTTCTTGGGAAGTAGCCAAGACATATCATTTAACTAATGGACGTTGATGCACTACGGTCAGTACACTCAAGTGGCCCTTCGAAACCAAGCACGTGCTTGTTAGGGTTAGGTGTTAAAAAGTGCGAAAGAAACGAATGGGTAAAATAATTCGAGGAATATAGACTACTATCGTAATGTGCACTAAGTGGGTTAGGTTAGGTTAGGGCGGCGGCTGACACAAGGTCAGCCCACTTAGGCCATCACTGGCCCATTGTGATACCGCAATGGATCTTTTATACCCTCTCACCACAAAGTTAGAAAGACTCCCAGCCCGTTTCTCTTATGAAACCTGCTATTTTCTTCGGGGGGATAGCTGCTAATTCAGCTAGGTTGTTGAGAAAGTATTCACCTATATACTTTTTCCTGCGCCTGATTAGGGCCACACAGGAGCAGAAGAAGTGCTCTACTGATTCTACTTCTTCCTCGTTTTGGCAACTTCTACAGAAGTCGTTGTTGGGGACGTTTAGTCGGGATGCGTGGACTCCTACGAGCCAGTGGCCTGTGATTGCTCTAATCACAACTGAGCACTGTGTGCGGTGAAGACTAAAAAGCATTTTTGTGCGTTTGGCGTCAACGTTAGGCCATGTTTGGCGACTGATGTTGCAGTGTGTGGTATTGTTCCAAATTTCTTGTTCAAGGGATCTAAAAACTTCCCTTGTCCTGAGCTTAAAAGTGGCTAGGGGCATACGGAAGTCCTCCTTGTCTGGAAGGAGAACTGTGGTGGTGCCACGTCTGGCCAGTTCATCGGCTATTTCGTTTCCCTCAATATTTTGGTGCCCTGGCACCCAGACTAGGGAGATAACGAACTGCTGTGCCATCTCTTGAAGAGATTTGCGGCAGTTGTTCACTATCGTCGAATTTGAAGATAGCGCTCGAAGTGATTTTATTGCTGCCTGACTGTCTGAGTAAATGTTTATTACTCCGTTTATAAGGCTAGAGTGGCGTAGGCAACTAAGAGCCTCGCTTATGGCGAGAATCTCTGCCTGGAAAACGCTGCAGTGGTCCGGGAGACGGAAATGTGTTCTAATACTAAGCTGCTCACAGAAGACTCCTCCTCCAACTCGATTATCGAGTTTGGAGCCGTCTGTGAAGAAATTTATGCAGTCATTTTGTCCAAAGGGACTTGCCGCCCAGGCCTCCCTGGAGGGAAAGACTGTGTTAAACGTTGTAGAAGTGTGTTCTACGGGTATGCAATAATCTGTTAATTGCTTGTTTGCGCCCATTGATAGAATGGATGAGTGCCCATATTGATGGACTGTCCAGCCGTTTGCGTCTCTCAGACGTCGTGCTGTGATGGTGGCGGTTTCTTTTGCCACAAGTAGAATTGGGGATATGCTAGTGATAGCGTTGAGCGCTTCACTAGAGGTTGTTCTAAGAGCTCCTGTCATGCATGGTTGAGCTACTCTTTGCACCTTGTTGAGCGCCTTGAGTTTAGAACTATACAGCAGCGCTGGCCACCAAATGGATACCCCATACAGGAGAATGGGTCTAACAATGGCGCTGTATAGCCAGCTAACAACAGGCGGGGACATCCCCCATTTGAGGCCTACTGCCTTTTTACAAGTGAAGAGTGCAATGTTGGCTTTTCGCACTCTATCCGCTATAGTGAGATTCCAGTTCAGTTTCTTGTCTAGTACAAGCCCCAAGTATTTTGCACTGTCGCTAAACTCTAGAACGGAACCGTTTAATTTTGGGGCAGATAGCTTTGGGATCTTGGTCCTCCTGGAGAAGAGAATAAGGTCGGTTTTGCTTGTGTTTACGTTTAACCCACTTTCAGATGCCCATCTTGACAGTTTTCTTAGCTTAACTGTCATAATGTCACATTGGCTTTGCGGAAATTTTCCCCGCAGCATAACAACAACATCATCCGCATAAGCAACAATCTTGCACCCTCCATCTTCTATGTCACGTAGCAGCGTGTTTACTGCTAGGTTCCATAGAAGCGGAGAGAGTACCCCCCCTTGAGGAGTACCTCTGCTGACGTGCCTGCACAGAGTAGATGCTCCAAGTGAAGAGGTCACTTTTCTGCTAAGGAGCAGCTTCGTGACTAATCTCACCAACTGAGCATCTACTCCAAGGCTTAGCATAGCATTGGTTATTGCCTTTGAGTCGATGTTATTGAAAGCTCCTTCTATGTCCAAGAAGGCGGCTAGGGTATACTCCTTGTTTTGCAGGGATTTTTCTATACTGGATATGACAGAGTGAAGTGCTGTTTCTGTCGATTTGCCTTTACGGTATGCGTGCTGTGATTCAGATAGCAGAGAGGGATTGATTGATGTCCTCAGGTGTAGCCCTATCAATCTTTCCAAGGTTTTTAGAAGGAAGGAGGATAGGCTTATTGGCCTGAGATCCTTCGGTGTTGTGTGTGAGGCTTTGCCGGCCTTGGGTATGAAAACTACTTTGGACGTAAGCCAGGAATCGGGGATTCGGCCTAATGCCATAATGTTCGTGAAAATGGCTTTTAGCCAAGGGACAGCGAGATCTTCCCCTTGCTGCAATTGTGCCGGGAATATCCCATCAGGGCCTGGAGATTTGTAGGGAGCGAAGCTATTTATAGCCCATTTGATGTTGGATTCAGTCATAATGCTGTCCAATGATCTGACCGGGTGGTATGGTTTTGGGTCGCTTGTCTGGGGACCAAGGGTGTTTCCTGGAAAATGCGTGTCTAGTAATAGCGTCAGTGTTTCTTCGCTGGAAGAAGTCCATGAGTCGTCCTGTTTCTTGAGATAGCCCAGATTCGAGGACGACTTAGAGAGTACTTTTCGTAATCTTGCAGCTTCCGAAGAGGATTCAATTCCCGAACAGAATTTTCTCCAATCCTCTCTTTTTGCCTGCCTTATGAGCTTTTTAATTGAGCTAGACTGTGTTTATATTCAGACCAATGCTGTTCACAACTTAGTCTTTTTGCTCTGTTGAAGAATTTCCTGCATTCCCCTCTCAGCTTGTCTATTTCTTGATTCCACCAGGGTGGTCTCCACTTGCCTCTCGGCTTGCTGATTGGACAGGATGCTTTGTATGCACCGTTACAGGCTTCAGTGAAGACTGTCGTGAGAATAGTGAGATGTTCCTCCGATGGAGGAATCTGCTCTGGTGGAGCTGAAAGGGCTTTAGCCAATCTGTTTTTAAAAGCTGTCCAGTTGGTTCTACGGGGGTTTGAGAACGTTACTGGGTCAGGGTTGGGGGTACACAATCTTGTGTCAATATATTTATGGTCAGAGAAGGAGTGTTCTTTCGAAACGCTCCACCCTATAAGCTGGTCATACATACAGTTTGTGGGGTCGTTACCCCTGTTACATATAAGTAGGTTAGTGGAGAGAAGGTATTCAAAAAGTAACTCACCCCTCTCATTTGTGTTGGTGCTGCCCCACATCTCGTGGTGGGCATTTGCGTCGCATCCGATCAACAGGCCAGTGCCACGATCTTCGCAATCCTTGACGAGTTCCCTCAGTTTGCGACCCGGTATTGGGTCCAATTTTTCATACGCCAGGTATGCTGACACTACACGTATCGACCTGTCTTGGAGCTCCAGACTTATCGATGTAATGTCGGCATCGCTGTAATTAAAGAGCATAAATGCACTGAGGAGCCTTTTAGCTAAAATGCAAGTGCGGGTTTTACCTTCTCCTTGAGCTGCGAGCAGCTTATATTTTGGGGTGCTGAGTCCACAAATCCTGTTTGATACAACCCAGGGTTCCTGGATCAGCACCAGGTCGGCTTCGTCTCTCGCCAGACGAAGCATAAGGGCAGCGGAAGCTGCTTTACAGTGGTGAAGGTTTATCTGCACGACCGTCAGAGACATCGAGCAGATTTGCCTCCACCACCGTCACGTCAGCATCCAGGTCGTCCTCGGGGTCCTCACTCATCGAGTCGGTTCCACCGTAACCCAGCTTGCTGAAGCCGCGCAGGAAGGATGCGTCGGATATCACCGACTCGCAATCCTCCTCCTCCTCCTTGCTTGGCTCCTCCACCTCGGTTGCCAGCACCTCTTCGACACCAGGCTCGCTCCTCTGCTTGGTGTCCGACTTGTATACCCGGATACGCACCGAGCTAAAACAGAAGTTTAGCTCTCCGTGCATAGCCTCAATGGGTGCAGTGGAGTCCTTGTTTAGGATGAGTAGCACCTGGCGCAATGGGCCCTGCGTCTCTTCTACTTTAGGCACCTTCCAGTCGGAGGATGGCAGGCTGGGGTTGCACCTCTGCAACATCAATAGGATCTTCTCCGGCTCCTTGAAGGAGGACGGGACCCATATGACGGCTCTTGGCCTGCTCGGGATGTCCTTCCAGTCAACAGCGACTAGCTTGGCACCCGGGTAGACCTCACCCAGTCTAGATACGGCTGCATTCAGGAGCTCTGCCGACCTAGACCCTTCGCACGCCATCACTTTGACGTTGCCCTGATACCACCCTGCATCTTTGCAGATTGGTGGTGGACCAGGGTCCGCTTCCAGCACCTCGAAGCAGTGTGCAGCCAGTGCTGCCTCAACCCACTTCCACTGGTTCCTCGGAATTCTTCCCTCCGTGTCGCCTTGGTCCAGGACCCCTAGGAGGATCTTGTCCTTGGCCATTTCTGCGAAACTTTTGTTCGCCGCTACTGGCATGTGCGTGCGAACCTTCTTCGGGGCACTCTGAGCCGCGCTTTCTTGAGATCGTTGCCGCTTAGGATTTTTGTGGTCCTCTTTCGGTCTCTCCAGAATAAAATTGGGCAACACCGATTTAGCCCAATCGAGCTTCTTCAGCCACTCAGCTGAGGGGGTGGCAATGTTGCTTTTAGTCTGTCTCTTCAGGATGGCCGCGGCGGATCTCCTCTCCTCGTACCTCTCCATCTTGGCCTGGCTTGCGGCAGACCTTCCCTTCACCCCTGCACCTGACTGAGCTACAGCTGCGCTTGTGGTAGCACCTTGCTGGTCGCTCGAGGTGACAGGGGTGTTGGTCACGGTCACCGCCTTGCCTCTGACCAAGGGGCGATTTAGCCCAGTTGGCTGCTGTTTCGCCGGGGTGGAGTTGACTCTAGCTCCAGTGAGCACTGTCATTCCTCCAATAGCAACAGCAGTGACTGCCGTTGGGTCGACCTTAGGTGCAGTCACCTCTGTCTTTTGGGTAGGACCCTCGGTCCTCGCCGGATTTTTGAGAGTTCCGGTCTCCTTCTTGTTTTTATTTGCTTTTAGGTCCATAATATTCCCACGAGTGGCGGAGAAAGGGTGGTCCACCTCCCGCAGAGATCCGCGATGCGGGAGGTAAGGCTGGCTAATCCGGAGGGCGCCAGGTGTCCGGATGCTCCGTTTGCGACTGGGCTATTTTTTAACAAGGGCCCCCAGCCAGGCTGATCATCGGCACGGGTCGCATGACACCTTGATCCAGCCCTTCACCTTAGCCATGATAAGTGATCGCAGACTACTGTGGCATAGCTATGGAAAAAGCTCCGCCCCAGACTGCGAATCCCAAATCTTAGCTGGTACCGTCCCTAGGGACACTGGAGCACCATTACCAGTCGGCACCCTCGTGGAGGGTTCAGCTATAGGATTTTTGCCAACCACTAAGTGGGTTAAAATTAATGTTTTTAGTTTGGGAAGGCTATCTACAGATGAGTCAATTTTGTACAAATCATAATAATTTGCACATAATACTCTAAAGGGCTCATGCATTTCATATAATGTTCTGCAGTGGTGCAAAACTAAAGGCAAGTAGGATCTAGTGATCCTACAAGGTACGTGGAAATTCAACTGCCTCAGAAGATCGGTGCTTTCCACGTCAGCACGGATCAGGTTATACATAAAGACAATGCCTAGCATCGTTCTACGGTTTGCTAAGGAAGGTAGGTTAATTAGGAGAAGTCTACTAGAATAAGAGGGCAACCTAAGGTTTGCATCCCAGTTTAGAGCGAAAAGTATAAAGTTCTTTTGAACGGAATCAATGCGTTTGCTGTGGACGTCCCACTGGGGATTCCAAACGCAAGATCCATATTCTAACATAGGACGAACTAACGAAATGTATAAATTCTTCGTGACGTAGGGGTCAACGAATTCCTTTGACCACTGTTTAATAAATCCAAGCACACCCCTGGCTTTATTCACAATGCACGAAATATGATTAGTAAACTCCAGTTTAGGATCTAGGCGGATACCAAAGAGCAGCAGTTCAGCGTATAAGTCGCAAGCTTGGGAAATACACGTAAGAATGTCATCAGCTTGCATTTGGAGCCATTTAGGTTTAATAAGTTTGCAGTGCACCATTTTTGAAAGTTATTAAGATCTGTTTGTAAATCTGACTGGCTAGCGCCGTCCTTATATTGCACGCAAAGTTTAACGTCGTCAGCGTACATGAGTACTTTTGAGTTAGTCAAAACTTTGGGCAAGTCGTTAATAAATAATGTAAAAAGTAAGGGACCAAGGTGGCTCCCTTGCGGGACATCATTCGACAAGTTGTTTTTAAAGAGGACCTTTTGCGTCCTGCCTTCAGATAACTTGAGATCCAACTAAGAAGATCGACAGGAAAACCCATTAAGTCGAGTTTCCTAATAAGAAGGGAATGATTAACGGAGTCAAATGCTTTACTGAAATCAGTATAGATGACATCTGTCTGTAAATTTTGAGGAAAGCCTCTTATAATAAAAGAAGTGAGCTCCAGAAGGTTAGTTGTCGTTGATCTTCGTTTAACAAAATCATGTTAGAATGGGGAAATTACTGATCTACCCAGCTATCTTTTTTGTGGAGAGGATAAGGCGAACAATTTAAGAAGGGGACTGCACAGGGCCTCGGCACAGTACCTAAGCACACAGCCTGGTATTCCATCGGGACCTGGCGAATAAACTGGCTTGACACGTTGAAGATCCAAAATAAGGAAGCTTTCGTTTAAGCTAGGACTGAAGATTAGGATTGATTTGGGCATGTTATAAGAATAGGTCTGGTTTGAATCGGATGACGAAGAATAAGTAGTTTGTTTGCTGTCGTATTTTCAAATGAAAGCGAAGAAGGGTGTGTAATTGGCTTACGTTTAGTGTCGACAAAATTATAAAACTGTTTTGAGGCGTGTCAACTCTTTACTAAATCAGGGAGGCTTATTTGATATTGACGGATAGTATAGCGGAACACATTCGGTAAAGAAGGAGTTCATGGCATTGTACAAAATATTCATGGCACCCAGTGCAGTGCACATGTAGAGATCGGACCAATCAAAGTCAGATATGAAATTATGCCGTCGAAAATCCGCCTTGCGAAAGCAGTGAACTTCCTTTGATCAGACTTATTCTCCATAACAGTCCCAATATCGATAGTCACAACGAAAGTAGGATGATATGGATCTTCGGGCTGCGTCAAAGGCGGGACCCTAACCAATCTGACTCTTTCCGGATCAGAGACAAAGCAGAGATCGAGCAAGCGATCTAAGGAATTTCGTACATGGTTGACTTGAGACAGCGAAGTGTCAAACAAGCCATCAATAAAGTCATGCCCTGCTGTAGTTAAAAGGGTATTTGAGGATTCATTTGTGGACCGAATAGCCCCAGGAATGTTAAAATCACCTAAATCTACTAAATGGTCCCTATCCGAAAGTCTATTGGAGACCGCCTGAATAGCGGAAAGGTAGTTTCAATAAATAGAAAGTTCCGACATGGGGGAATATAGGAACATGTAATATAAGTAAAACTACCATTAAATGAAAGCTTCACACAAAGGAATTCAACATCGTTGCATTCCTCGAAAGTTTATAATACAGACGTGAGGTTGGAGTCCACCGCAATAAGTACCCCGCCCACATGTCCGGAAGGCCGATCAAGCCAGTACGTTGTGTACACAGCTGGAAAAACTTTGGAGCTTAGAATCTCCGGCTTTAACCATGTTTCTGTGAACACAATCACCTGGGATGCAAACGATAAACTATCAGAATACAATTTAGGAAGCTTACTACGTAAGCGTCTTGCATTCTGATAGGAAAGTAGAAGTGTATTTGTTAGTTTTTTGAAGCGGACGAGGTAGATGACACAATGGATTTTTCCGGCCTGGGTAAACTAACTCCAACAGGCCGTCTTTTAATTTTCTTAGCTTCGTACTCCTTAACAACAATGTGCTTTGGCCAGAAGTTCTCAGAGCACATTGTCTTAAAAGTTCGTCAGGGACATTTATTTTGAAAGATGAAATATCCCTAGCATAAGAAAATTGAAATTTTAATGATAATATTAAATGGTTTAATAATAGTATTAAAAAAGCTATTTTGAAGAGAGACAACGCGTACTACAAACGTAAACGATATAAGAATGAACATTCTTATACACTATTTAAAAGCTAAAGGAGCACTGTGAATAGGCTTATTAATAAAGCTAAATGGAAATACATAAGTATTAAGCTTACTAGTGCAATAAAAAACAGAAAAGTCTGGAAAGAATTAAACAATCTGGGATTAGGCAGTATAAAATCTGTGATAAAAGACGATATAATTGTAGACGACCTTATTATAAAA
This sequence comes from Drosophila rufa, assembly GCA_018153105.1. Taxonomy (NCBI): domain Eukaryota; kingdom Metazoa; phylum Arthropoda; class Insecta; order Diptera; family Drosophilidae; genus Drosophila; species Drosophila rufa. The sequence continues at coordinate 3,664,217 of JAECXS010000003.1, read as the reverse complement.
ATTTTAAACATAAATATACCTGATTCTGACTATAGCATGTACAGCATGATCAATTGTTTCGTGTAAATCAATGTGATGTCTTAAAAGCTATCCTACAAATCAAATCAAAAGCTGTAAAACTTGATGATATAAACCCAAACTATATAAAAATAATATTGAAAACAATTTTTGGCCACTTGACTTATTTATTTACCTATACATTTCTTTCGCGGCTATTTTCACCTAACTCAAACCAGAGCGTAATTGGTTTCGAAGGGCCACTTTTTGGTACTGACCGTAGTGCATCAACATCCATCAGATTAAAAAAAATACGGCCATAACAAAATCCAACTTTTCCAGAAACCTGAAAACTAGCAAAACTCATAGCTATAGCCAAGTTCCGAGAAGTTGCTATTACAAAGAATGAATACATAGGTAGGGAAACTGATAAAAGTAAGATAACTATTTTAACACTTCTGAACTTTAGTAAGACATACGACACAGTTGACCACAAGATATGAATAATGATGCTGCAGAAATTATTTAAGTTTTCTAATACATCTGTAAAATTAATGTCGTCTTATATTACTAATAGAAACCAAATTTAAATTTAAATTTTAACTTTAATGTTAAAAACTATTACAACGTATTTTCAATAAAATTGTAAGAATAATTAATGCAATGACGCTAGGATACTGAAAGAATAAACTAAACTAATATCCGAAACTGTATATATATATATATATAAATTTTTTTTGTATTTATTTTATTTGTCTGTGAGGCCTCTTTTGAATTTGGGCGCACAAATCATCAGTTGTTTACATTCCTTTGTTTAGTTTCCTTTTTGACACGAAGTCTACCACCTTGTTTCTTACATATATAAGTAAATATAAGATAGCTATAAGACACGGAGTCGCCATATAAATATATAAATCTAGCTATAATCTAGCTATAATCCTAAATATAATACTAAATTCTAAGACAACTACCAAACATCGTTTAGTTAAGACCCCAACCCAGTCAGTGACCCTAACGCCAGTGAAGACACGTCCCTTCGGATCGCTATGATCACCGCGATAGGCGGCTGCCGATAGTGAGTCCGATAGTGATGAACTAGCTCCCCGAAAACTTGCGAGTTCCGAGCTCCCGATCTCGGCCACGAACCGAAGCTGACTCCCTTGCTTCGTGACGGCCGCCGCGTACAGACGTGCACTCTCGTCCCTCGCTCTGAAACCAAGCCGAGAAAAGCCCACGTGCCCCTCGAGAACGACGCGTCGAGGCCGTGGCAGTGATTTAAGACCAAAACTCAGTACACGTAAGTCAAACGCCTTTGTACGGGCAGCAGCAGGGACCGTAGTTAGTGAATAAATAAAACCAAGACTTAACACTAAAACAGTAACGCGTGTTCTAACTTGACCCCCGCTCCCCTCTCTCCCGCTCCCGGCAAGTCCAAGTCGCGTGTTTGGCCCTTCCATTCACGCGATCAGTGTCTACCGAGAATCCGCTCCCAACCTCTACATTTTTGGCAATCACTAACCGCGTGCTTGGCCCTTCCATCCGCGTGGACGGTGATTGGCCAGAACTCCCCTCCCCCCTTACCTTCTCCGACAGTTGCCGATCACCCGATTTGGCCCTTCCATTCGAGTACTCTGCAACCGTCACTCCTCTCCCCCCTCTCTCTTGTAGACATTCCGCGCCCATCCGGAATACCTAGCCATAGGTTGACTAACCTAGTAGCATAGATTCCGCGTCCATCCGGAATACTTACTGTAGTCTTGAATCCGCGCCCAACCGGATAACTAACCTAGTAGCCTAGACTCCGCGTCCATCCGGAATACCTAACTATAATTTTGAATACGCGCCCAACCGGATTATTAAACCCGTAGTTAGCCTCCGCGACCAACCGGAGCCAAACCCTCGCACCTTTCGTTTCCGCACCCATCCGGAATCGTCCCCCGTAGTACAGTTGCCCAAACCCGGCTAGCGGCCTAATCCCAGCTGCGAGCGCATCACTGCCCGCCAACCGCTAGTTGCTAGCTTGGCCACCCGCCCGTTCACTGCCCGCCCACCGCTGGGCAGCACTGGCGAACTAGCTAGCAGTGCGCGTCCCCGATCTTGAGCTTGTTCCGAGCTTATCGGGAACCGGTTCCGCCGCTGGGCCGCACTGGCGAACTAGTGCCGACTGCCCGCTAGACTGGTTCCGCAGTGCAGTGCTGACCAATAGTGTTGCCCCTCCCTTTAGCTAGCTTATTTCCGGACAGAACTAAATATTCTGGCGGGAATAAATACCTAAACGAATAAAGGAAAATATTCAGTGAGCAGAAAATCCATGCAATTAATTCCTAACTACAAGTTCCATCCCTTTTCTATATAAATTTTTTGTATAGTTTTCCTGGCACGACTGAGGTTTTACCCCGGCTGAGAAACTACGTTACAAGTGGCGCCCTAGCAGAGACTGTAGGGAGAAAATAGGAAAAAACAACACCTTGCGGAAAAACTGCTACACTGAAAAAAAGAAGAATATATATTTTATATATTTTGTTTTTTTTTTAATATTTTTCCTTTATAATCAAAAATCCACCAAAATACTACCAATAAACCAAAATAATATTAAATAAACTACGGAGCTAAATACAGCGATCCAAAACAAACAGAAGCCATGGCATCCGATCAGGAGGAATATACCGGTGAGTCCTAAGTACCTAAGCACACAGCCTGGTATTCCATCGGGACCTGGCGAATAAACTGGCTTGACACGTTGAAGATCCAAAAGAAGGAAGCTTTCGTTTAAGCTAGGACTTAAGATTAGGATTGATTTGGGCATGTTATAAGAATAGGTCTGGTTTGAATCGGATGACGGAGAATAAGTAGTTTGTTTGCTGTCGTATTTTCAAATGAAAGCGAAGAAGGGTGTGTAATTGGCTTACGTTTAGTGTCGACAAAATTATAAAACTGTTTTGAGGCGTGTCAACTCTTTACTAAATCAGGGAGGCTTATTTGATATTGACGGATAGTATAGCGGAACACATTCGGTAAAGAAGGAGTTCATGGCATTGTACAAAATATTCATGGCACCCAGTGCAGTGCACATGTAGAGATCGGACCAATCGAAGTCAGATATGAAATTATGCCGTCGAAAATCCGCCTTGCGAAAGCAGTGAACTTCCTTTGATCAGACTTATTCTCCATAACAGTCCCAATATCGATAGTCACAACGAAAGTAGGATGATATGGATCTTCGGGCTGCGTCAAAGGCGGGACCCTAACCAATCTTTCCGGATCAGAGACAAAGCAGACATCGAGCAAGCGATCTAAGGAATTTCGTACATGGTTGACTTGAGACAGCGAAGTGTCAAACAAGCCATCAATAAAGTCATGCCCTGCTGTAGTTAAAAGGGTATTTGAGGATTCATTTGTGGACCGAATAGCCCCAGGAATGTTAAAATCACCTAAATCTACTAAATGGTCCCTATCCGAAAGTCTATTGGAGACCGCCTGAATAGCGGAAAGGTAGTTTCAATAAATAGAAAGTTCCGACATGGGGGGAATATAGGAACATGTAATATAAGTAAAACTACCATTAAATGAAAGCTTCACACAAAGGAATTCAACATCGTTGCATTCCTCGAAAGTTTATAATACAGACGTGAGGTTGGAGTCCACCGCAATAAGTACCCCGCCCACATGTCCGGAAGGCCGATCAAGCCAGTACGTTGTGTACACAGCTGGAAAAACTTTGGAGCTTAGAATCTCCGGCTTTAACCATGTTTCTGTGAACACAATCACCTGGGATGCAAACGATAAACTATCAGAATACAATTTAGGAAGCTTACTACGTAAGCGTCTTGCATTCTTATAGGAAAGTAGAAGTGTATTTGTTAGTTTTTTGAAGCGGACGAGGTAGATGACACAATGGATTTTTCCGGCCTGGGTAAACTAACTCCAACAGGCCGTCTTTTAATTTTCTTAGCTTCGTACTCCTTAACAACAATGTGCTTTGGCCAGAAGTTCTCAGAGCACATTGTCTTAAAAAGTTCGTCAGGGACATTTATTTTGAAAGATGAAATATCCCTAGCATAAGAAAATTGAAATTTTAATGATAATATTAAATGGTTTAATAATAGTATTAAAAAAGCTATTTTGAAGAGAGACAACGCGTACTACAAACGTAAACGATATAAGAATGAACATTCTTATACACTATTTAAAAGCTAAAGGAGCACTGTGAATAGGCTTATTAATAAAGCTAAATGGAAATACATAAGTATTAAGCTTACTAGTGCAATAAAAAACAGAAAAGTCTGGAAAGAATTAAACAATCTGGGATTAGGCAGTATAAAATCTGTGATAAAAGACGATATAATTGTAGACGACCTTATTATAAAAATGTTAAACATAAATATACCTGATTCTGACTATAGCATGTACAGCATGTTTACATTTTACATTTATTTTATTTTGGTACGTGATTTTTGCTGCTTAAATCTAATCTAAATCTACTGTTTATATACAATTTGTATTTAGAGGTGAATGTGTGTTATGTACAGATGTGTTAGTTTGCGTGTTTAGGGGCAGCAGCCCTAAGATAGTTTAGTTAGGGGAGGGTTATGTTGACTGGTTATTGGAGGGTGCGGGACGGCAGTTGCCCGAATGTTGTTCGTTTTAATCTTCTTCTTATTGTTGATTTGGTAGCTCTCCTTGCAAGGCGGTTGGGGTGAGCTTTAAGGCGGGTTTTGTGGGCCCTTGCCAGCCGATTTATTGTGTCACCGACCATTTCAATTTCAAGATCCTTGTGTATATCTGTGTTTCTGATGTACCATTCAGCTTGAGAGATGTGTCTCAGGAACTTTGCCTGGAAAGCTCTGACCTTGTTGAGATGTGTTTTGGCCGCCACTCCATAAATGGCCAGCCCATAATGCCAAATTGGCGCCAGTATAACAGTGTAGATCTTTTTCTTATTTACCAGGCTGAGCTTCGATTTCGCTTTGGTTAGCCAGTGGAGTCTGCGAGCAGCTGCCTCTAGTTTTGAGCGCGTTTTCTTCAAGTGGGACGCAAACGTGAGCCTCCTGTCAAAAGTGACCCCCAAATAGGTATGCTCCCTAAACTGAGGGATCAACTGGCCATGCAGAAATACACCAGGCGAGGAGTCTTTTCTGTTAGCGAAGGTGACTATAGCACATTTTTCGGGATTGATCGAGATGTTCCACCTGCATGCCCAGTTCTCGTACCTTTTCAGCAGCAACTGCAGATCATCGGTGGCCTCATAGATGCAGCTAGACCTGGCCAGAACTGCAGTGTCATCTGCATAGGTAGCTATACATATTTCACTCTGCGCATGACCAGCTTCAAGGGGGGCATCATGAGCAAAGAGGTTGTACAGAATTGGGCCTAGAACACTCCCCTGAGGCACGCCTGCTGCAATAGGTCTGGCTGAGGAGGAGATCCCGTCCTGGACTACCCGAAAGGATCTGTCTCGGAGGAAGCTGGCAATTATCTCCAATAGTTGCGGGTGAAGGATCCTTTTAAGTTTATATAGCAGTCCAGGGTGCCACACTCGATCAAATGCCTGTTGGATGTCTAAGAACGCTGCAACTGTGTACTCTTTCAGCTGGAGGCCATCCAGAATGAATTTACCGACTCTATGCAACTGTTCGGGGGTGCCATGACTCTGTCGGAAGCCAAATTGATGGTCCGGCAACGCCTTCTTCACCTCCAGAGAAGAGAGCATGCGTGAAAGAACACATCTCTCAAGCACTTTTCCAAAAGCAGGCAGCAAGCTAATTGGGCGGAAGCTCTCGGTCATGTGTACCGGTTTACCACTTTTGTGAATCATCACAACATTTGCTTGCTTCCAGATCCTCGGGAAGTGTCCCAGCCTCATAGCAGCGTTCATGAGGAGGATCAGGAAGAGCAGGGCGCGGTCTGGGAGGAGCTTGACTAACCGATTTGTGATTCCATCCGGTCCTGGAGACTTGCGTGCTTTTAAGCCTTTGATTACTGCTTTAGTCTCAGTAATTGTGATAGGGGCGAGCGGCAGTGACATCTGGTGAGGTACATCATTACCAGAGAGAACTTTTGCAACCCTATTCGCAGACGACGTTTTGAAGGGGGTGAAACGCTCCTCAAGGCTTTCAGCAAAAGTCTCGACCCTGTCCTGCGTGGATCTGGCCCAGGTGCCGTCGTTCTTTTTGATTGGGAACTTTGGAGCTGTTTGCCGCTTGTACCTCCTTGTGAGGTTCCACAGAGCATAGTTGGTGTCTGAATTTGGGGTAGCTTCCGACAGTTCCCTATCAAGAGTGTCTTGGCGGTGACGATTTAACAGATTACGAACCCCATTTCCCAGTCTTTTGTGGATTCTGTTTATCGTGGGGTCTTGGGTCCTTGCAAACTCTTTCCTGAGTCGATGTTTCAGCTGGATCAACGCAAGGATCTCACCTGGGATCGGAGCATGAGTGTGGCGCTGATTTTGCCGAGGTCGTCTTGAGTGACTCTGGGCATAGTCAGCGGCTTCCTTAATTTTACTCTCAAGAAGTTGAGCTGCGTCGTCCAAGTCCTCCGAAGAGTTGATCTCCATCTGGAGATGAAGAGATCTTTCAAGAACACTTTTGAAAATGGTAATATTTGTTCCAAACGGCAACAGTAATCTCCTTTCTGGAGTAGGGCTTCCAGGGAGACGCAGGTCAATCAGAAGCGGAAGGTGGTCAGAGCTTAGATCAAAGGTCTCCTGTATTGAGAGTCTTGCGTCTTGAATGCCTTTGTAGATCGCAAAATCCAGGCAAGAGGGCATTCCACCATTGCACGGGAAGCAGGTGGGACTTCCTGTGGCAAGGATTTGAGCGTTGGCCTCCTCTATAGCTTCCAGAAGCGCAGCTCCCCTACTGCAGCCTCTGGGACTACCCCAGGCTCTGTGTTTAGCATTGAAGTCACCACCCATGATGAAGCGCTCCCCACAATTTTGTAGAAGAGCCTCAAAATTCTGTGTTGACCAGGCAGGGCGTGGAGGGAGGTAAGCTGCAGAGAAATTGATTTCTCCTTGTTGGGTGCTGAGAGAGATGATTGCTACCTGCACTACACCAAGCGTGATTGGGCGGTGGTGGTAATGGGTGTGTCCTTCCTTCACTAGGATTGCGGCCCCTCCTCTGGCCACATTTCCTGGGAAGTCTGCTCGGTAAATGCTGTATCCTGGAATTCTGCAGTATATTCCAGGGCGCAGGTGGGTTTCGGACAGCAACATAATGTCGATAGAGTGTTGTTGCAAGAAAACCAGAAGTTCCTCCCGGTTGGCAAGGACGCTTCTGGCATTCCATATTCCTATCTTTAACGAGTGCATCATGATCTATGGGAGGGTTTTGAACGAGCGATGTGATCCCTCTGTATGTCCTTCACAATAGTAGCGAGCGTGACCATAGTGGTAGCCAGCTCATCCACAGTTTTTTTGAGATCAGTAAGCATTTTAACAATCTTGGTAATATCCCAAGGATCCTCTGCAGCGTCTGCACTCTGTAGATGAACTGGTCGTTGCTTTGGTCCTCTTCGCGAGTCTTGGATCAAGGGAAAGTCCAGTTCCAGGTTTTGAATTGCTGCGAATGACTTTTGGCTGCTTTCAATATGACGTCGTCCCCCACTCAGCTCCCAGTCTGGTCGGAGGGAATCAGCGTAGGATACTCCTTTACGAAGATATGCTGAAGGGACAGCTGTACAGCATGATCAATTGTTTCGTGTAAATCAATGTGATGTCTTAAAAGCTATCCTACAAATCAAATCAAAAGCTGTAAAACTTGATGATATAAACCCAAACTATATAAAAATAATATTGAAAACAATTTTTGGCCACTTGACTTATTTATTTACCTATACATTTCTTTCGCGGCTATTTTCACCTAACTCAAACCAGAGCGTAATTGGTTTCGAAGGGCCACTTTTTGGTACTGACCGTAGTGCATCAACGTCCATCAGATTAAAAAAAATACGGCCATAACAAAATCCAACTTTTCCAGAAACCTGAAAACTAGCAAAACTCATAGCTATAGCCAAGTTCCGAGAAGTTGCTATTACAAAGAATGAATACATAGGTAGGGAAACTGATAAAAGTAAGATAACTATTTTAACACTTCTGAACTTTAGTAAGACATACGACACAGTTGACCACAAGATATGAATAATGATGCTGCAGAAATTATTTAAGTTTTCTAATACATCTGTAAAAGTAATGTCGTCTTATATTACTAATAGAAACCAAGCTGGTGTTAATAAAGAACAAAACTCAAAATTTGGAATAAACCTACCGTGGTGTTTCTCAGGGATCGGTATTAAGTCCAGTATTGTTTCAATAATCAATAGTAAAATAAATATAAAATTCAAATTTAAATTTAAATTTTAACTTTAATGTTAAAAACTATTACAACGTATTTTCAATAAAATTGTAAGAATAATTAATGCAATGACGCTACGATACTGAAAGAATAAACTAAACTAATATCCGAAACTGTATATATATATATATATATATAAATTTTTTTTGTATTTATTTTATTTGTCTGTGAGGCCTCTTTTGAATTTGGGCGCACAAATCATCAGTTGTTTACATTCCTTTGTTTAGTTTCCTTTTTGACACGAAGTCTACCACCTTGTTTCTTACATATATAAGTAAATATAAGATAGCTATAAGACACGGAGTCGCCATATAAATATATAAATCTAGCTATAATCTAGCTATAATCCTAAATATAATACTAAATTCTAAGACAACTACCAAACATCGTTTAGTTAAGACCCCAACCCAGTCAATGACCCTAACGCCAGTGAAGACACGTCCCTTCGGATCGCTATGATCACCGCGATAGGCGGCTGCCGATAGTGAGTCCGATAGTGATGAACTAGCTCCCCGAAAACTTGCGAGTTCCGAGCTCCCGATCTCGGCCACGAACCGAAGCTGACTCTCTTGCTTCGTGACGGCCGCCGCGTACAGACGTGCACTCTCGTCCCTCGCTCTGAAACCAAGCCGAGAAAAGCCCACGTGCCCCTCGAGAACGACGCGTCGAGGCCGTGGCAGTGATTTAAGACCAAAACTCAGTACACGTAAGTCAAACGCCTTTGTACGGGCAGCAGCAGGGACCGTAGTTAGTGAATAAATAAAACCAAGACTTAACACTAAAACAGTAACGCGTGTTCTAACTTGACCCCCGCTCCCGGCAAGTCCAAGTCGCGTGTTTGGCCCTTCCATTCACGCGATCAGTGTCTACCGAGAATCCGCTCCCAACCTCTACATTTTTGGCAATCACTAACCGCGTGCTTGGCCCTTCCATCCGCGTGGACGGTGATTGGCCAGAATTCCCCTCCCCCCTTACCTTCTCCGACAGTTGCCGATCACCCGATTTGGCCCTTCCATTCGAGTACTCTGCAACCGTCACTCCTCTTCCCCCTCTCTCTTGTAGACATTCCGCGCCCATCCGGAATACCTAGCCATAGGTTGACTAACCTAGGAATACTTACTGTAGTCTTGAATCCGCGCCCAAACGGATAACTAACCTAGTAGCCTAGACTCCGCGTCCATCCGGAATACCTAACTATAATTTTGAATCCGCGACCAACCGGATTATTAAACCCGTAGTTAGCCTCCGCGACCAACCGGAGCCAAACCCTCGCACCTTTCGTTTCCGCACCCATCCGGAATCGTCCCCCGTAGTACAGTTGCCCAAACCCGGCTAGCGGCCTAATCCCAGCTGCGAGCGCATCACTGCCCGCCAACCGCTATTTGCTAGCTTGGCCACCCGCCCGTTCACTGCCCGCCCACCGCTGGGCAGCACTGGCGAACTAGCTAGCAGTGCGCGTCCCCGATCTTGAGCTTGTTCCGAGCTTATCGGGAACCGGTTCCGCCGCTGGGCCGCACTGGCGAACTAGTGCCGACTGCCCGCTAGACTGGTTCCGCAGTGCAGTGCTGACCAATAGTGTTGCCCCTCCCTCTAGCTAGCTTATTTCCGGACTAAATATTCTGGCGGGAATAAATACCTAAACGAATAAAGGAAAATATTCAGTGAGCAGAAAATCCATGCAATTAATTCCTAACTACAAGTTCCATCCCTTTTCTATATAAATTTCTTGTATAGTTTTCCTGGCACGACTGAGGTTTTACCCCGGCTGAGAAACTACGTTACAAGTGGCGCCCGAGCAGAGACTGTAGGGAGAAAATAGGAAAAAACAACACCTTGCGGAAAAACTGCTACACTGAAAAAAAAAGAATATATATTTTATATATTTTGTTTTTTTTTTAATATTTTTCCTTTATAATCAAAAATCCACCAAAATACTACCAATAAACCAAAATAATATTAAATAAACTACGGAGCTAAATACAGCGATCCAAAACAAACAGAAGCCATGGCATCCGATCAGGAGGAATATACCGGTGAGTCCGTTCCAAAACTCTCTAAAAATCCTGGTCTCCACTCGTTGGATATATTCTCGTATCAAAAGCGAATTGATTACGTTCGCTGAAGAATTTGGCTTCTCTCCCGATGGCGTGGTCGATGACTTTCGAAGAAATTTCGTTGCTTTTGTGCGAGACTCAGCTCAAACCCCAGAGGTGTGGGCTCGACTCGCTGACCTAGAGAGACGCTTCGCTTCTCGTGCTCCGAGTCCCGTTCCTGGGGAGGATAAGCCCAACGTCAGTGGGATTAAAATACCCCTGGCGCCAGTGGCGAGCAGTGGGAGTTCTCCTTCGACGCGTCCTCTGAACACTCCCAGCGTTCGTATTACCGCCCCACTTCCTGCCGCACCGATCCGAGAAACCTTTAGGGAACCCACGCCTGAAAGAAGTCGTCGGGAATTCACTTGCGTCCCCGAAAAGATCCGCAAATGGGGTCTCCAATTCGACGGTTACTCCGATCCTCTCGCCTTCATCCACTTTCCGGAAAGAATTTCTCGAGTTCTTCCTTCCCCCGAGATACCTCCAGCGATTGGACGACAAAATCAGAAGTCGTGAACAGTTGGAGGGTGAAACTTTTAAGGATTTTATGCTCGACCTGCGGGTACTCATGCGCCATGCCGGCTATGATGAGGCGCAAGAATTAAGTCGACTGTACGAAAATGCAGCCCCTGAATATCAAATGTACATCCGACGTAACGAGTTCCGAACCATTGGGGAACTTACGCAGCTGGCCACCGAACTGGAAGCTGTCAAGCAGCGCAGCTTAGGGCGCGCTAACCCGATTCCAGCGGGACGAAGCACCCCAAACCCCTTTCGAGGCGGGGCACCCTCCCTTGCTCTAGGAAGACCACCGATTACGCCGGCCGCGCCTATTCCACCTAACCCTGTCGTAGCTAACATGGTGACCACTTTGGATCAACGGGTTAATGTCCGAGATGCTTGCCCGAACTGTGGAGAATCCGGGCACTTCAGTCGTGAATGTCGAAACAACCGACAATATTTCTGTTGGGATTGTGGTTGTAGGAATATTCGCACCGTTGAATGCTGCCGCCGTCCACAGCCGGGAAACGGGTCGGGTCCCCGGAGACGGAGTCCGTTGGGGACCAATCGCGCAGGGAATCCCCTGTAACCGCCCCCCTTAGGGTCCACAACGGGAGGATTGCCGCCGAGGTGACTATTGGTGGACACGTCCGGCTAGCCACAATAGACACCGGGGCATCCACAAGTTTCATTCGCCAGGAGGTCGCAGACGCAGTTGGTCAACCTCACCAGTTTCGCAACATTCGTACCCACATAAACCTAGCTGATGCATCTCAAGGCGAAGTCACGCGATTGCTGATAGCAGACGTCACACTCGCGCAAAAGATGAGCCAAGTACCCCTTCTTGTCATGCCCGCCATGCTAGAACCTTTGATCCTAGGGATGGACTTCTTGTGCACAATCGGCACCACCATTCAATGTGGACCAGCGAAGCTTACCCTATCCCGAAGGAAACCACGAACCGACGGAACGACACGGACCCCCGCATACGTCGTCGTCCTCCCGTTGTGGTTCTCCGTGGGCTTCGTCGTCCTCTCGCCATTGTTCCTCATGTGCTCCGTCATTCTCTCGCCGTTGATCCTCGTGTGTTTCGTCGTTCTCTTGCTGTTCCTCCTCGTGTGCTTCGTCGTTCTCTCGCTGTTCCTCCTCGTGTGCTTCGTCGTTCTCTCGCCGTTGATCCTCGTGTGTTCCGTCGTTCGTGAGCCCTAGTCGGGGTACCTGTGTCGTGATGCTCGGTGTCCTTGGGTTAGTGGTGCGTTGTGGGTCGTTTTCGGGGGTCCGTGTCGTTCCGTCGGTTCGTGGTTTCCTTCGGGATAGGGTAAGCTTCGCTGGTCCACATTGAATGGTGGTGCCGATTGTGCACAAGAAGTCCATCCCTAGGATCAAAGGTTCTAGCATGGCGGGCATGACAAGAAGGGGTACTTGGCTCATCTTTTGCGCGAGTGTGACGTCTGCTATCAGCAATCGCGTGTCTTCGACTTGAGATGCATCAGCTAGGTTTATGTGGGTACGAATGTTTCGAAACTGGTGAGGTTGACCAACTGCGTCTGCGACCTCCTGGCGAATGAAACTTGTGGATGCCCCGGCGGCAATCCTCCCGTTGTGGACCCTAAGGGGGGCGGTTACAGGGGATTCCCTGCGCGATTGGTCCCCAACGGACTCCGTCTGTCGTGGGGACCCGACCCGTTTCCCGGCTGTGGACGGCGGCAGCATTCAACGGTGCGAATATTGCTACAACCACAATCCCAACAGAAATATTGTCGGTTGTTTCGACATTCACGACTGAAGTGCCCGGATTCTCCACAGTTCGGGCAAGCATCTCGGACATTAACCCGTTGATCCAAAGTGGTCACCATGTTAGCTACGACAGGGTTAGGTGGCCTAGGCGCGGCCGGCGTATTCGGTGGTCTTCCTAGAGCAAGGGAGGGTGCCCCGCCTCGAAAGGGGTTTGGGGTGCTTCGTCCCGCTGGAATCGGGTTAGCGCGCCCTAAGCTGCGCTGCTTGACAGCTTCCAGTTCGGTGGCCAGCTGCGTAAGTTCCCCAATGGTTCGGAACTCGTTACGTCGGATGTACATTTGATATTCAGGGGCTGCATTTTCGTACAGTCGACTTAATTCTTGCGCCTCATCATAGCCGGCATGGCGCATGAGTACCCGCAGGTCGAGCATAAAATCCTTAAAAGTTTCACCCTCTAACTGTTCACGACTTCTGATTTTGTCGTCCAATCGCTGGAGGTATCTCGGGGGAAGGAAAAACTCGACAAATACGGAGATCAACAGCCAGAACAGGGCACAACGTGTAACGAAGAGGAGGAGCCGAGGTCAACCCACGACGTGGGATACGAATCACGGGGACTCGTACAGGAACAAACAGCAGACGAGGGCGAGGAAGCCGACAAGGTCATCGAAGGCGCGAGGGATACACGGGTCCAACATTTTCTCACGAAACAATTGGCACGATTCGAAGGATTGACGGGAGTGTCCAACATCGCCCAGCACCACATCACCATGAGAGACGACCGACCAATTAAGCAAAGATATTTCCCCAAGAACCCGGCTATGCAGAGAATCATCGACCAACAAGTAGACGTGTTGCTGGAGCAAGGGTGCATAGAGCCATCCCGTAGCCCGCATAGTGCTCCCTTGGTGTTAGTTAAGAAGAAAACAGGTCAGTGGTGCATGTGTGTCGACTATCGCCAACTGAATGCGAGGTCAATTCCCGACGCATACCCACTACCCCGGATAAATCACATTCTTGAACGATTAAGGAACTCGAAGTTTATCTCTACTCTCGATTTACGCAATGGGTACTGGCAAATACCCATGGCGATCGATAGCCGTGAATGCACAGCATTTACTGTTCCCGGACGAGGCTTATTTCAGTGGCGAGTCATGCCCTTCGGGTTACACTCAGCCCCTGCAACCTTTCAGCGTGCGTTGGATAGCGTAATTGGGCCTGACATGGATCCACATGCCTTCGCCTACCTTGATGACATCATTGTCATCGGGGCTAGTCTGGAGGAGCACATGGAGAATCTGAGGAAGGTATTCGAGAGGCTGCGAAAGGCAAACCTGCGAATCAACCAGGAGAAATGCTCTTTCCTCAAAAGGAAATTAGCTTACCTGGGACACGTGATTAGTGATCGAGGTATACACACCGACCCGGAGAAGGTAGCCGCCGTACGGAAGCTTAGTCCCCCTACGAATCTACGAGAGCTACGTCGATGCCTAGGAATGGCATCGTGGTACAGGCGGTTTGTTCCTAACTTTGCCTCAGTGGTCAGACCCATGACAAACCTCCTACGGAAGAACCAACGGTGGCATTGGGGAGAAGAACAACAGGGTGCTTTTGACCTACTCAAAGATTTGCTGACCAACGCGCCAGTATTGGCATGTCCAGATTTCTCGGTCAAAATGACTCTACAAACGGACGCGAGCAACTACGGACTCGGAGGAGTACTCACCCAGGAGATCGATGGCCAAGAGCGCGTCATAGCCTACGTAAGCCGGAAACTCGATGTAGCTGAACTTAATTACTCTCCGACAGAGAAAGAATGCCTGGCAATCGTCTGGGGAATTCGGAAACTGCGGTGTTACGTCGAAGGTTACCGGTTCGACGTGATAACGGACCATCTGGCCCTCAAATGGTTGGACCAGATTGAAAATCTCGCAGAATCGCGAGATGGGCACTAGAACTCCAACAGTATCAATATGATGTCCTCTATCGCCGCGGGAAGTACAACGTGGTCGCCGATGCCTTATCTCGGCAACCACTGGAGACGCTGCAGATGCTTACGCCAGACAACCACCAATGTAAGTGGCTACAACGGAAGCTGAGGGATGTACGCGAGGATCCTCAGAAATTCGCGGACTATACCATCGAAAACGGGGAATTATACCGACACCTTGGTCACCGCCCTGACGACCAAGATTACATACCCTGGAAACTATGCGTAGCGGCTGAACATCGCCAACGAGTTCTCCAAGAATGTGACGACGCTCCAACCGCCGGACATTTAGGCATTCGGAAGACGATCCTGAGAATCTCGCAGAAGTACTACTGGCCGGGAATGTTCCGGGATGTTGGCCGGTACGTACGCCAATGCGTTCCCTGCCAGAAGTATAAGATGGATCAACGTCAGCAAGCGGGGAAAATGCTTACGAGGCAAGTTAACGAACCCTTCGGGATTCTGTGCGCTGACTTTATAGGGCCACTGCCTCGCTCCAAACTGGGGAATACGATGTTACTCGTCTTCTTCGACACCTTCACCAAGTGGGTAGAGCTGGTACCACTACGAAAAGCGACAACGGCCACACTCATACGAGGTTTCCGAGAAAGAAAACTATGTCGATTCGGAGCCCCACGGAAAATGGTTTGTGACAACGGCACGCAATTTACCAGTAAAGCTTTCAAAGATTTCCTTGCGGATAGCGGGGTGGAACTTCAGTTCACCGCACCTTACTGCCCCAGGGAGAACCCCACTGAACGTGCCAACCGTACCATTAAGACGATGATATCGCAGTACGTGGGAGAACAGCAGAACACTTGGGAGTCTACGGGATACAGTCCAGCCTTCTTGCTGAAGGCTAGAGAGCCGCGTCTACCAGGGTCGTGGTACGAGCAAGTGACGCCGGGAGCATGAGCTCCAGCACAAACCCCAGCCGAGAAGGCAGATCGGCTAAGGGAAATCTACAAGATTGTCCAGACTAACATGCAGAGGGCCAGTCGCGACCAAGGGCGACATTATAATCTGCGCCGTAGAACCTGGAAACCCGCACTGGGGTCTCTCGTCCTGGTTCGGCAACATCACCTGTCGAAAGCAGCGGAAGGGTTTGCGGCCAAACTCGCCCCAAAATTTGATGGGCCGTACAAAGTGGTTGCTTTCCCCTCGCCTAATGTAGTCCGAATTCGCTTGCCCGGTCAGCGAAAGGGTCGATTGGCCAATATTGGAGACTTAAAAGCTTTCCATTCTTCTTCTTCCCCAGAGCACAGCGATACAGAAGATGACCACGAAGACGACTCCACAGTGGGAGCCCAGTGCTCCCACCGACACGCCAGCCGGCGTCAATATCAACGGGGGGTGATTATAAGTAGCCCCAACCACTAACTGTCGCGAATGTTAAGCTAACACTGAACCCATTGTTAACCTTAAGTCTATACAATAACACTAGGAGTTTATCGCTGCTGCCCATTTTTTTCAAGTATCACTTAAGAACACGTAGACTAAGCTAGTTAAGTTCGACTTTTCATCACCAGGAACCACACAGCAAGAAACCAGACGTCCAAATGGAACACCACCGCAGCAACGAGGAGGGCCCCTTGGACTTCTCGTCCACCTCCCGGACGACCGAGAACCCACGGGATCCACGACTCCGCCCGGGGACCAGCTACTCGGCAAGAGCGGCCCGACCCTGCACTCGGCATAACTCGAGCCGGCGTGAAGAGGATACCGAGCGAGCGCCGCAATCCTCGCCGGAACCTCCGAGCGCACGGACACGATCCCGCAGTGCAGCCTCCCGCAACACGGCACGACGAGGTCGCCCACGCACCCGTTCCTCTGCCCCACGCAGGGCTGCCTACTGTCGGGACCCGTCCGACTCGACGCCGTCATACGTCGCCTCCCCGAGGCCACGTCATCTTTCGCCGGAGCACCAAGCAGCTGGGACAGCACCGTCCACCTCCCGGTACTCGCGCGCGGAGACTGCGCCCATCCAGTCTCATCCGCTGAGCGAGTCCTCGGATTCCGAGACAAGAGAAGCGATGCACTGGTCACCCATGTCGGAGGGCTCACCACGGGAGTACAACCCCACGAGTCCTTGCGACAACCAGCCGGGCAACGACTCAGACCTCGAGGACGAAGAGCAACTCTTCTCTCGTCGTTCCCGCTCACCTCCTGCCGCACCGGACTTCCACGTCGAGGACGTGAGCGACGACGAGGAGGATCATGACTTCCAGGGCGAGTATGAGGACGCCAGCGAACCCGACGAGGACCAACCGCAGGAAGGCGCCGCCCACTACGTATTGGAGGGCGAGGACCGCTTCGGGTTCTATCGAGGCTCGTGGCTGCAGCTCACCCACACTACATACCGGACCATCCTCATTGAGATGCCGTTTCGGCCCACTCCAGACCCGATCATCGAGTTCCCACCGTCACCCGAACGCCCAGCTCTGGCAGGACCGGACGACACCTGGGAAGAACCGGCCCCAGAAGTCCAGCAGCCGGACGAAGCATCGACGCTCCGGGCCAACCACGAGGCCAACTACGAGGCCAGCCACGAGGCCGAACAGGCCGGGCCGACCTGCGTACCTCCCAGCATGGACGAGCGTACGCAGGGGAGCCACGTCGAGGGAGAAGCAGACGAAGACGAAGCCACCGCCTGCGCCATGGTAGACCCACCCCCACCGGTCCACGAGTTCTCGTCCGACACCGCCAGTGGCAAGGCCATGCACTGGGACTCCCAGTCGAGCGATAGCGAGAACGAGGATGGACCTCGATTCCGTCGCCGCCAGACGCCTCGTCCCAGCACACCGGCACGTTCGACGACGCCACAGACGCCCACGACACCCCGAGCCTGCGAGGGGTTCGATTTGGGCATCTCGCCGCGCACGCTCGACGCCCTCCTTCAACCGGTCCCACCGGAGGTAGAAGAGATGGTCCTCGACTGGCAGGACGAGATGGCCCGCCAAGATGCATTGGGGCGACCGTCGGAGATGGCATCACCGCCCTCGCCCGCGCCGTCGAACCACCCCGCTACCAAGAGCGATGCACACTGGCACCGGAATGGGAGTGCACCACGCCGGACGGCCGAGTGCCACTCGAAGTATGGCAGGCCATTGAACTCCGCCGGCCCGCTGCCCTCACGATGCGCCAGAGGTTCAGGATCAAGCGGAGTGACGGGTCATACCAAGTCACGATCAAGACCAACGGCAGCGTGCAGATCATTTACATCCCCCCGAAGTGAGGAGGGGATGTGACGCCTCTTTTGAATTTGGGCGCACAAATCATCACTTGTTTACATTCCTTTGTTTAGTTTCCTTTTTGACACGAAGTCTACCACCTTGTTTCTTACATATATAAGTAAATATAAGATAGCTATAAGACACGGAGTCGCCATATAAATATATAAATCTAGCTATAATCTAGCTATAATCCTAAATATAATACTAAATTCTAAGACAACTACCAAACATCGTTTAGTTAAGACCCCAACCCAGTCAATGACCCTAACGCCAGTGAAGACACGTCCCTTCGGATCGCTATGATCACCGCGATAGGCGGCTGCCGATAGTGAGTCCGATAGTGATGAACTAGCTCCCCGAAAACTTGCGAGTTCCGAGCTCCCGATCTCGGCCACGAACCGAAGCTGACTCTCTTGCTTCGTGACGGCCGCCGCGTACAGACGTGCACTCTCGTCCCTCGCTCTGAAACCAAGCCGAGAAAAGCCCACGTGCCCCTCGAGACCGACGCGTCGAGGCCGTGGCAGTGATTTAAGACCAAAACTCAGTACACGTAAGTCAAACGCCTTTGTACGGGCAGCAGCAGGGACCTTAGTTAGTGAATAAATAAAACCAAGACTTAACACTAAAACAGTAACGCGTGTTCTAACTTGACCCCCGCTCCCCTCTCTCCCGCTCCCGGCAAGTCCAAGTCGCGTGTTTGGCCCTTCCATTCACGCGATCAGTGTCTACCGAGAATCCGCTCCCAACCTCTCCATTTTTGGCAATCACTAACCGCGTGCTTGGCCCTTCCATCCGCGTGGACGGTGATTGGCCAGAATTCCCCTCCCCCCTTACCTTCTCCGAAAGTTGCCGATCACCCGATTTGGGCCTTCCATTCGAGTACTCTGCAACCGTCACTCCTCTCCCCCCTCTCTCTTGTAGACATTCCGCGCCCATCCGGAATACCTAGCCAGTGCAGTGCTGACCAATAGTGTTGCCCCTCCCTCTAGCTAGCTTATTTCCGGACAGAACTAAATATCCTGGCGGGAATAAATACCTAAACGAATAAAGGAAAATATTCAGTGAGCAGAAAATCCATGCAATTAATTCCTAACTACAAGTTCCATCCCTTTTCTATATAAATTTCTTGTATAGTTTTCCTGGCACGACTGAGGTTTTACCCCGGCTGAGAAACTACGTTACAAGTGGCGCCCGAGCAGGGACTTGTAGGGAAAAAATAGGAAAAAACAACACCTTGCGGAAAAACTGCTACACTGAAAAAAAAAGAATATATATTTTATATATTTTGTTTTTTTTTAATATTTTTCCTTTATAATCAAAAATCCACCAAAATACTACCAATAAACCAAAATAATATTAAATAAACTACGGAGCTAAATAATTAAAATAATCAGAGCTTAAATAATTAAATAATTAAACAAATAAAATAAAACGTGATTAAGAACATTTAAATCCAATTCATCGGTACCATCGCAAGGTACAATCTCACACGACCGCGGCGTACAAGTTAACGCGTCCGAACCGAAGCCCACGAGCATCCGTCGCGAATCCGCAGTACATATCGCGAACGAGTGCATATAAAATCAACAAGAATCCCACCGAAGGTCTACCTGCAGCGGCTAGAAGACCCAACGGAGCCCGATTTTTTATACAAGGAAGACAGCGATCCAAAACAAACAGAAGCCATGGCATCCGATCAGGAGGAATATACCGGTGAGTCCGTTCCAAAACTCTCTAAAAATCCTGGGGTCTCCACTCGTTGGATATATTCTCGTATCAAAAGCGAATTGATTACGTTCGCTGAAGAATTTGGCTTCTCTCCCGATGGCGTGGTCGATGACCTTCGAAGAAATTTCGTTGCTTTTGTGCGAGACTCAGCTCAAACCCCAGAGGTGTGGGCTCGACTCGCTGACCTAGAGAGACGCTTCGCTTCTCGTGCTCCGAGTCCCGTTCCTGGGGAGGATAAGCCCAACGTCAGTGAGATTAAAGCACCCCTGGCGCCAGTGGCGAGCAGTGGAAGCTCTCCTTCGACGCGTCCTCTGAACACTCCCAGCGTTCGTATTACCGCCCCACTTCCTGCCGCACCGATCCGAGAAACCTTTCGGGAACCCACGCCTGAAAGAAGTCGTCGGGAATTCACTTGCGTCCCCGAAAAAATCCGCAAATGGGGTCTCCAATTCGACGGTTACTCCGATCCTCTCGCCTTCATCGAACAAGTCGAAAGCCGTGCATTATCGTACGCAATCGACCTAGGGCTTCTTCCTCGAGCCAAGGCCGAATTACTTACAAACAGAGCGAACAAGTGGTTCCAAACCAGCCGGCTCCAAGGATCCGACTGGGCCACTTTCCGGAAAGAATTTCTCGAGTTCTTCCTTCCCCCGAGATACCTCCAGCGATTGGACGACAAAATCAGAAGTGTAGTATGCACACATATTGTATATCCACTGTACCAAGAGTTCTTAAAGGGTACACACTGTAACACTTTGTTGCAGTGTTTACATAATCCAAATATCCCGGTCATAAACCCAAGTGGACGAAATATGAACCGATCGCTATGCCTTGGACCCATACACCAAAAGTGCTAGCATCGGCATAATTGTAACACGTACATACCACATGTGCATATACCTCGCGCTCCCGCTTAAAAGAGCATAGCCTATATACTTAAGCATATACATAAGCCGTCTCTCTGCTGCCGTCTGTAGGCAGCGCAGCCACGAGACTTAGCCTTACGTTGAATTAACTGAATAATGTAAAATCAGAAACTATTGATACGTTGGAGCGGCATTATGGCTGCTCCTCCAAATAAAATAAAGATCGATATATGTTAAAAGAAAATCAAGATCAATTTACTTATTGGCAACTTGGGATCTAATACAGAAGTCGTGAACAGTTGGAGGGTGAAACTTTTAAGGATTTTATGCTCGACCTGCGGGTACTCATGCGCCATGCCGGCTATGATGAGGCGCAAGAATTAAGTCGACTGTACGAAAATGCAGCCCCTGAATATCAAATGTACATCCGACGTAACGAGTTCCGAACCATTGGGGAACTTACGCAGCTGGCCACCGAACTGGAAGCTGTCAAGCAGCGCAGCTTAGGGCGCGCTAACCCGATTCCAGCGGGACGAAGCACCCCAAACCCCTTTCGAGGCGGGGCACCCTCCCTTGCTCTAGGAAGACCACCGAATACGCCGGCCGCGCCTAGGCCACCTAACCCTGTCGTAGCTAACATGGTGACCACTTTGGATCAACGGGTTAATGTCCGAGATGCTTGCCGGAACTGTGGAGAATCCGGGCACTTCAGTCGTGAATGTCGAAACAACCGACAATATTTCTGTTGGGATTGTGGTTGTAGGAATATTCGCACCGTTGAATGCTGCCGCCGTCCACAGCCGGAAAACGGGTCGGGTCCCCACGACAGACGGAGTCCGTTGGGGACCAATCGCGCAGGGAATCCCCTGTAACCGCCCCCCTTAGGGTCCACAAAGGGAGGATTGCCGCCGAGGTGACTATTGGTGGACACGTCCGGCTAGCCACAATAGACACCGGGGCATCCACAAGTTTCATTCGCCAGGAGGTCGCAGACGCAGTTGGTCAACCTCACCAGTTTCGCAACATTCGTACCCACATAAACCTAGCTGATGCATCTCAAGTCGAAGTCACGCGATTGCTGATAGCAGACGTCACACTCGCGCAAAAGATGAGCCAAGTACCCCTTCTTGTCATGCCCGCCATGCTAGAACCTTTGATCCTAGGGATGGACTTCTTGTGCACAATCGGCACCACCATTCAATGTGGACCAGCGAAGCTTACCCTATCCCGAAGGAAACCACGAACCGACGGAACGACACGGACCCCCGAAAACGACCCACAACGCACCACTAACCCAAGGACACCGAGCATCACGACACAGGTACCCCGACTAGGGCTCACGAACGACGGAACACACGAGGATCAACGGCGAGAGAACGACGAAGCACACGAGGAGGAACAGCGAGAGAACGACGAAGCACACGAGGAGGAACAGCAAGAGAACGACGAAACACACGAGGATCAACGGCGAGAGAATGACGGAGCACACGATGAACAATGGCAAGAGGACGACGAAGCCCACGGAGAACCACAACGGGAGGACGACGACGAAGCATACGGAGATCAACAGCCAGAACAGGGCACAACGTGCAACGAAGAGGAGGAGCCGAGGTCAACCCACGACGTGGGATACGAATCACGGGGACTCGTACAGGAACAAACAGCAGACGAGGGCGAGGAAGCCGACAAGGACATCGAAGGCGCGAGGGATACACGGGTCCAACATTTTCTCACGGAACAATTGGCACGATTCGAAGGATTGACGGGAGTGTCCAACATCGCCCAGCACCACATCACCATGAGAGACGACCGACCAATTAAGCAAAGATATTTCCCCAAGAACCCGGCTATGCGGAGAATCATCGACCAACAAGTAGACGTGTTGCTGGAGCAAGGGTGCATAGAGCCATCCCGTAGCCCGCATAGTGCTCCCTTGGTGTTAGTTAAGAAGAAAACAGGTCAGTGGCGCATGTGTGTCGACTATCGCCAACTGAATGCGAGGTCAATTCCCGATGCATACCCACTACCCCGGATAAATCACATTCTTGAACGATTAAGGAACGCGAAGTTTATCTCTACTCTCGATTTACGCAATGGGTACTGGCAAATACCCATGGCGATCGATAGCCGTGAATGCACAGCATTTACTGTTCCCGGACGAGGCTTATTTCAGTGGCGAGTCATGCCCTTCGGGTTACACTCGGCCCCTGCAACCTTTCAGCGTGCGTTGGATAGCGTAATTGGGCCTGACATGGATCCACATGCCTTCGCCTACCTTGATGACATCATTGTCATCGGGGCTAGTCTGGAGGAGCACATGGAGAATCTGAGGAAGGTATTCGAGAAGCTGCGAAAGGCAAACCTGCGAATCAACCAGGAGAAATGCTCTTTCTTCAAAAGGAAATTAGCTTACCTGGGACACGTGATTAGTGATCGAGGTATACACACCGACCCGGAGAAGGTAGCCGCCGTATGGAAGCTTAGTCCCCCTACGAATCTACGAGAGCTACGTCGATGCCTAGGAATGGCATCGTGGTACAGGCGGTTTGTTCCTAACTTTGCCTCAGTGGTCAGACCCATGACAAACCTCCTACGGAAGAACCAACGGTGGCATTGGGGAGAAGAACAACAGGGTGCTTTTGACCTACTCAAAGATCTGCTGACCAACGCGCCAGTATTGGCATGTCCAGATTGTCAAAATGACTCTACAAACGGACGCGAGCAACTACGGACTCGGAGGAGTACTCACCCAGGAGATCGATGGCCAAGAGCGCGTCATAGCCTACGTAAGCCGGAAACTCGATGTAGCTGAACTTAATTACTCTCCGACAGAGAAAGAATGCCTGGCAATCGTCTGGGGAATTCGGAAACTGCGGTGTTACGTCGAAGGTTACCGGTTCGACGTGATAACGGACCATCTGGCCCTCAAATGGTTGGACCAGATTGAAAATCCCACCAGAATCGCGAGATGGGCACTAGAACTCCAACAGTATCAATATGATGTCCTCTATCGCCGCGGGAAGTACAACGTGGTCGCCGATGCCTTATCTCGGCAACCACTGGAGACGCTGCAGATGCTTACGCCAGACAACCACCAATGTAAGTGGCTACAACGGAAGCTGAGGGATGTACGCGAGGATCCTCAGAAATTCGCGGACTATACCATCGAAAACGGGGAATTATACCGACACCTTGGTCACCGCCCTGACGACCAAGATTACATACCCTGGAAACTATGCGTAGCGGCTGAACATCGCCAACGAGTTCTCCAAGAATGTCACGACGCTCCAACCGCCGGACATTTAGGCATTCGGAAGACGATCCTGAGAATCTCGCAGAAGTACTACTGGCCGGGAATGTTCCGGGATGTTGGCCGGTACGTACGCCAATGCGTTCCCTGCCAGAAGTATAAGATAGATCAACGTCAGCAAGCGGGGAAAATGCTTACGAGACAAGTTAACGAACCCTTCGGGATTCTGTGCGCTGACTTTATAGGGCCACTGCCTCGCTCCAAACTGGGGAATACGATGTTACTCGTCTTCGTCGACACCTTCACCAAGTGGGTAGAGCTGGTACCACTACGAAAAGCGACAACGGCCACACTCATACGAGGTTTCCGAGAAAGAATACTATGTCGATTCGGAGCCCCACGGAAAATGGTTTGTGACAACGGCACGCAATTTACCAGTAAAGCTTTCAAAGATTTCCTTGCGGATACCGGGGTGGAACTTCTGTTCACCGCACCTTACTGCCCCAGGGAGAACCCCACTGAACGTGCCAACCGTACCATTAAGACGATGATATCGCAGTACGTGGGAGAACAGCAGAACACTTGGGATAGTCTACTACCGGAGTTATCGTTGGCCATCAACTCCAGCGTGTCGGAGTCTACGGGATACAGTCCAGCCTTCTTGCTGCAGGCTAGAGAGCCGCGTCTACCAGGGTCGTGGTACGAGCAAGTGACGCCGGGAGCAGGAGCTCCAGCACAAACCCCAGCCGAGAAGGCAGATCGGCTAAGGGAAATCTACAAGATTGTCCAGACTAACATGCAGAGGGCCAGTCGCGACCAAGGGCGACATTATAATCTGCGCCGTAGAACCTGGAAACCCGCACTGGGGTCTCTCGTCCTGGTTCGGCAACATCATCTGTCGAAAGCAGCGGAAGGGTTTGCGGCCAAACTCGCCCCAAAATTTGATGGGCCGTACAAAGTGGTTGCTTTCCCCTCGCCCAATGTAGTCCGAATTCGCTTGCCCGGTCAGCGAAAGGGTCGATTGGCCAATATTGGAGACTTAAAAGCTTTCCATTCTTCTTCTTCCCCAGAGCACAGCGATCCAGAAGATGACCATGAAGACGACTCCACAGTGGGAGCCAAGCCCAGTCCTCCCACCGACACGCCAGCCGGCGTCAATATCAACGGGGGGTGATTATAAGTAGCCCCAACCACTAACTGTCGCGAATGTTAAGCTAACACTGAACCCATTGTTAACCTTAAGTCTATACAATAACACTAGGAGTTTATCGCTGCTGCCCATTTTTTTCAAGTATCACTTAAGAACACGTAGACTAAGCTAGTTAAGTTCGACTTTTCATCACCAGGAACCACACAGCAGGAAACCAGACGTCCAAATGGAACACCACCGCAACAACGAGGAGGGCCCCTTGGACTTCTCGTCCACCTCCCGGACGACCGAGAACCCACGGGATCTACGACTCCGCCCGGGGACCAGCTACTCGGCAAGAGCGGCCCGACCCTGCACTCGGGATAACTCGAGCCGGCGTGAAGAGGATACCGAGCGAGCGCCGCAATCCTCGCCGGAACCTCCGAGCGCACGGACACGATCCCGCAGTGCAGCCTCCCGCAACACGGCACGACGAGGTCGCCCACGCACCCGTTACTCTGCCCCACGCAGGGCTGCCTACTGTCGGGACTCATCCGACTCGACGCCGCCATACGTCGCCTCCCCGAGGCCACGTCATCCTTCGCCGGAGTACCAAACAGCTGGGACAGCACCGTCCACCTCCCGGTACTCGCGCGGAGACTGCTCCCATCCAGTCTCATCCGCTGAGCGAGTCCTCGGATTCCGAGACGAGGGAAGCGCTGCACTTGTCACCCATGTCGGGGGGCAACCCCACGAGTCCTTACGACAACCAGCCGGGCAACGACTCAGACCTCGAGGACGAAGAGCAACTCTTCTCTCGTCGTTCCCGCTCACCTCCTGCCGCACCGGACTTCCACGTCGAGGACGTGAGCGACGACGAGGAGGATCATGACTTCCAGGGCGAGTACGAGGACGCCAGCGAACCCGACGAGGACCAACCGCAGGAAGGCGCCGCCCACTACGTATTGGAGGGCGAGGACCGCTTCGGGTTCTATCGAGGCTCGTGGCTGCAGCTCACCCACACTACATACCGGACCATCCTCATTGAGATGCCGTTTCGGCCCACTCCAGCCCGATCATCGAGTTCCCACCGTCACCCGAACGCCCAGCTCTGGCAGGACCGGACGACACCTGGGAAGAACCGGCCCCAGAAGTCCAGCAGCCGGACGAAGCATCGACGCTCCGGGCCAACCACGAGGCCAACTACCAGGCCAGCCACGAGGCCGAACAGGCCGGGCCGACCTGCGTACCTCCCAGCATGGACGAGCGTACGCAGGGGAGCCACGTCGAGGGAGAAGCAGACGAAGACGAAGCCACCGCCTGCGCCATGGTGGACCCACCCCCACCGGTCCACGAGTTCTCGTCCGACACCGCCAGTGGCAAGGCCATGCACTGGGACTCCCAGTCGAGCGACAGCGAGAACGAGGATGGACCTCGATTCCGTCGCCGCCAGCCCCTCGTCCCAGCACACCGGCACGTTCGACGACGCCACAGACGCCCACGACACCCCGAGCCTGCGAGGGGTTCGATTTGGGCATCTCGCCGCGCACGCTCGACGCCCTCCTTCAACCGGTCCCACCGGAGGTAGAAGAGATGGTCCTCGACTGGCAGGACGAGATGGCCCGCCAAGATGCATTGGGGCGACCGTCGGAGATGGCATCACCGCCCCTCGCCGTCGAACCACCCCGCTACCAAGAGCGATGCACACTGCCACCGGAATGGGAGTGCACCACGCCGGACGGCCGAGTGCCACTCGAAGTATGGCAGGCCATTGAACTCCGCCGGCCCGCTGCCCTCACGATGCGCCAGAGGTTCAGGATCAAGCGGAGTGACGGGTCATACCAAGTCACGATCAAGACCAAACGCAGCGTGCAGATCATTTACATCCCCCCGAAGTGAGGAGGGGATGTGACGCCTCTTTTGAATTTGGGCGCACAAATCATCAGTTGTTTACATTCCTTTGTTTAGTTTCCTTTTTGACACGAAGTCTACCACCTTGTTTCTTACATATATAAGTAAATATAAGATAGCTATAAGACACGGAGTCACGATACTACATACTAAATATAATACTAAATTCTAAAAAACAAGTTTAGTAAACCCCAACCCTCAAACCCAACGCCAGAACCGTCCCGTCGCAATCACCGCGATAGCGGCTACGATAACATATAAACAGCCCCCAAACTCGAGTTCCGAGCTCCCGATCTCGGCCACGAACCGAAGCTGACTCTCTTGCTTCCTGACCGCCGCCGCGTACAGACGTGCACTCTCGTCCCTCGCTCTGAAACCAAGCCGAGAAAAGCCCACGTGCCCTCGAGACCGACGCGTCGAGGCCGTGGCAGTGACTTAAGACAATCTCAGTACACGTAAGTCAAACGCCATTGTACGGGCAGCAGTAGGGACCGTAGTTAGTGACAAAGAATAAAACCAAGACTTAACACCTAAAACAGTAACACGTGTTCTAACTTGACACCCCGCTTCCCCCTCTCCCGCTCCCGGCAAGTCCAAGTCGCGTGTTTGGCCCTTCCATTCACGCGATCAGTGTCTACCGAGAATCCGCTCCCAACCTCTTCTCCATTTTTGGCAATCACTAACCGCGTGCTTGGCCCTTCCATCCGCGTGGACGGTGATTGACCAGAATTCCCCCTCCCCCTTACCTTCTTCGACAGTGGCCGATCACCCGTTTTGGCCCTTCCATTCGGGTGCTCTGCAACCGTCACTCCTCTCCCCCCCTCTCTCTTGTAGACATTCCGCGCCCATCCGGAATACATAGCCATAGGTTGACTAACCTAGTAGCATAGATTCCGCGTCCATCCGGAATACTTACTGTAGTCTTGAATCCGCGCCCAACCGGATAACTAACCTAGTAGCCTAGACTCCGCGTCCATCCGGAATACCTAACTGTAGTTTTGAATCCGCGCCCAACCGGATTATTAAACCCGTAGTTAGCCTCCGCGACCAACCGGAGCCAAACCCTCGCACCTTTCGTTTCCGCACCCATCCGGAATCGTCCCCCGTAGTACAGTTGCCCAAACCCGGCTAGCGGCCTAATCCCAGCTGCGAGCGCATCACTGCCCGCCAACCGCTAGTTGCTAGCTTGGCCACCCGCCCGTTCAGCACACTGCCCGCCCACCGCTGGGCAGCACTGGCGAACTAGCTAGCAGTGCGCGTCCCCGATCTTGAGCTTGTTCCGAGCTTATCGGGAACCGGTTCCGCCGCTGAGGCCGCACTGGCGAACTAGTGCCGACTGCCCGCTAGACTGGTTCCGCAGTGCAGTGCTGACCAATAGTGTTGCCCCTCCCTCTAGCTAGATTATTTCCGGACAGAACTAAATATTCTGGCGGGAATAAAGACCTAAACGAATAAAGGAAAATATTCAGTGAGCAGAAAATCCATGCAATTAATTCCTATCTACAAGTTCCATCCCTTTTCTATATAAATTTCTTGTATAGTTTTCCTGGCACGACTGAGGTTTTACCCCGGCTGAGAAACTACGTTACATGTCACAAACGTATACCCATATTCCGAAAAATTTATACGTTATAATGCGAATATTTATTTTTTAAAAATTAAACAAGACGACTTAAGCATGCTTCCGATATGGCGAGATCATGTAAATATTGATATGGATTATAAAACGTTATATTTCACGAAAATGTTGGGAAGATTAATTTGGATTTTTAATTATCTCTAAGGACGATGAGATGAAAACTGGTCGATTTAGAAAGGAATTTGATCAATTCATTATACTCGAAAAAATATTCATCTGTATATATACATTTCTTTTTAAAATCCTTCGTTCTTGGATAAAGATGCACAATAAGAAAGGATTTTTTGATCGGCCCACTACACCCAGAAAAAAGAAATTCTTAAAATTTTAGGAATTGGCGATTCATTCCCTAAAAAATGGGTCATATTGCCTAAAATGCCATATTTTTTGGTCATACATTTTAGGAATTGCATGCCTAAAATTTAGGCAATAAGCCAAAGCTAACCATTCTATTTTTAGGCCATTGGTTACCTAAATTTTAGGTAATAGGATGCCTACAAATTTTCTCTCGAGTGTATACATTCAATTCCCAACTGGTTCTAACATCCTTGTCACGGAGTGGTGGTTTACGGCCCTCTCTTATATATGTTTGTGCTACGGCTGTAGTAAGTCTCTACTGCAACATTAAAAATAAATACTGTATGCATTTTGGAATACACCTTTATTATTTTAAAAGGTTGTATTAATACAAAATCAATATAATATCAAAATCAAGTTTTTATAGGCCTATATTGCCTAAAAGGAAAAGTTTAAGATTGTCAAAAAATATATAAAAAAAAATCAATTTTGGGCCAATATTGGCTAGAATTTGGGCCTGTTTCTATTGCCTAAAAATGTGGCATTTTGGAAAAAAAATGCACAAAATTTAGGCCATTTTCCATTACCTAAAATATGGAATTTTTGACAAACTTAAGGCAATAACTGCCTCGACTTCCGTTTTAGTTCAAATGGACTAAAATTTTAGGCAATTTTGCAGCTTTTTAGTCCATGAATTTTTCTGGGTGTAGAAAGACCAGAAAACTCGCATTTTCCCAAAATTTGCATTTTAAAGTACACTTAATGCAGCTTAGACCGGCCATTTTCAACCTAACGTATAGCTTAGCGGATAGTATATATGGTATATAAACATGGAGCCCTAAAAATGTATACAACAATACTACTTGAGAACGGCTGGGTTGATTTGGTTCAAATTTTGTTTTGTTGTCGGTAATTAACAAACAAAATTAATTAAAAAAAACAGTACTTTGTCGTCGTATATGTCAAAGTAAAACGGAGCGTCTCAATTTTTTTCGTTTCAATCAGTCGAAGTTTCGATCAGATGCCCGGACGTGTCCATTTTTTTTTATTCCAGTGTGAGTAAAAGTTAATTTGTTGGAATAATGCTTACTATTAGACGACCAAAACGGACGACGTACACGTGGTGCAATATATAGTCAGAATTTCCATGAAAGTGAAACGCACGAGGAACGTGCAAAAAAAAAAAACCGAGACGAGCCCATATAGCATATATTCGCGCTACACAAAGAGTACAAAATATAAGAAGAACAGACTTGAATCGCGCTGCATTTGCATACGTCCTACAAAGACCAAAGCTGCGTTGTTATCGGTTCATTATCTGTCGTATGTCAGCACTGCAATGCACTGAAGTTTCGATTGGAAGCCACCGTCTTATGCTGCGCAGGTGGCAAGGTAAAATTGACGGTTTTGACTCATCCACAAGAGCCATTGTAGTCGCTTCTATATGGAAATACAAGCAAATCAAAACATTTCCTGTTGCACGAACAAAAATATATCGGATGTTTTCAAATGACGTCAATTGGAGCAGAGGTTATTCAATAAGCAGGCTACAATCCGAGTTATATATTATGCGCCTAGTATCAATGAAGTCGCAGTGGTGATTGTTGGCGAGAATGTGGTATGATGGACAATTGCAGTGAGTTTATGAGACTCATCGGTCATATGATGCACACCAAATATCCGTTGAAAGAAAATAAAGATGGTCAATCCAACGACAAGTTTGTTTAATTACTTATTTTTCATTCTGCACGTAAATTGGAATTCATATTACAGAAGAAGAAACATATATGAAAGTCAGCTCAATGATATTTCATGCATACCGATTGATGATCCGACTAGATGTTAACAATCATCTGTTAAGATACCGTAGTTTGTTTCAGCAGTACTGTGTCGACATGTTAGTGAAAGTAGAAACGGAACGTCTCAATTTCATTCGTTTCAATCAGTCAAAGTTAGGATCTGACGAGTACATCCACTTTCGTGACCCCAACCCTACTGATGGACACGCGGAAAACATTGGTTGTTTGACCATTCTCCCAGCTACTTATGTTGGGTGCCCGCGCCATATGCAGGAGTACGCTCAAGATGCGATGACGTACGTGCGGAATTACGGACGACCTGATTTATTTATCACGTTTACATGCAATCCGAAATGGCTCGAAATTACGAATCTGTTGTACCAAGGACAAACATCCAGCGATCGACATGACATCACTGTACGAGTATTCAAGCTAAAGATAAAGTTTTTATTGATTACATCGTTAAGCGAAGGTTTTTGGCGTAGTTCGTTGTTGGTTGTATTCGGTTGAATGGCAGAAGCGTGGCTTGCCCCACATGCGCACATTTTGCTTTGGATGTTCGATAAAAACCGACCAGAACATATTGATTTGATTATTTCTGCCGAAATACCAGATCCAGAAACTGATCCGGAGCTGCATTCCGTTGTGAGAACGAGTATGATCCGTGGGCATTGCGGAGTCCACAACCCAGAATCACCATGAATGGAAAACGGAGATTGCACACAACGATTTGCCCGTCCGTTGGTGGCTGAAACAATCAGTGGAAACGATGGATATACATTGTACAGGCGTCGTTCTCCAGATGACAACGGGAGATGGATCGATATGATAGAGAAAAATAACAAAGTCGTCGTTCCATATTGTCTATAAAATCAATAGATTTGCAAATATGTCAACAAAGGGAGTGATATGGCGGTGTTTAGCATTGCTGAACCGAATGCAAACGACGAGGTGACTGCCCCAGGGAGAACCCCACTGAACGTGCCAACCGTCCCATTAAGACGATGATATCGCAGTACGTGGGAGAACAGCAGAACACTTGGGATAGTCTACTACCGGAGTTATCGTTGGCCATCAACTCCAGCGTGTCGGAGTCTACGGGATACAGTCCAGCCTTCTTGCTGCAGGCTAGAGAGCCGCGTCTACCAGGGTCGTGGTACGAGCAAGTGACGCCGGGAGCAGGAGCTCCAGCACAAACCCCAGCCGAGAAGGCAGATCGGCTAAGGGAAATCTACAAGATTGTCCAGACTAACATGCAGAGGGCCAGTCGCGACTAAGGGCGACATTATAATCTGCGCCGTAGAACCTGGAAACCCGCACTGGGGTCTCTCGTCCTGGTTCGGCAACATCATCTGTCGAAAGCAGCGGAAGGGTTTGCGGCCAAACTCGCCCCAAAATTTGATGGGCCGTACAAAGTGGTTGCTTTCCCCTCGCCCAATGTAGTCCGAATTCGCTTGCCCGGTCAGCGAAAGGGTCGATTGGCCAATATTGGAGACTTAAAAGCTTTCCATTCTTCTTCTTCCCCAGAGCACAGCGATCCAGAAGATGACCACGAAGACGACTCCACAGTGGGAGCCCAGTGCTCCCACCGACACGCCAGCCGGCGTCAATATCAACGGGGGGTGATTATAAGTAGCCCCAACCACTAACTGTCGCGAATGTTAAGCTAACACTGAACCCATTGTTAACCTTAAGTCTATACAATAACACTAGGAGTTTATCGCTGCTGCCCATTTTTTTCAAGTATCACTTAAGAACACGTAGACTAAGCTAGTTAAGTTCGACTTTTCATCACCAGGAACCACACAGCAAGAAACCAGACGTCCAAATGGAACACCACCGCAGCAACGAGGAGGGCCCCTTGGACTTCTCGTCCACTTCCCGGACGACCGAGAACCCACGGGATCTACGACTCCGCCCGGGGACCAGCTACTCGGCAAGACCCTGCACTCGGCATAACTCGAGCCGGCGTGAAGAGGATTCCGAGCGAGCGCCGCAATCCTCGCCGGAACCTCCGAGCGCACGGACACGATCCCGCAGTGCAGCCTCCCGCAACACGGCACGACGAGGTCGCCCACGCACCCGTTCCTCTGCCCCACGCAGGGCTGCCTACTGTCGGGACCCGTCCGACTCGACGCCGCCATACGTCGCCTCCCCGAGGCCACGTCATCCTTCGCCGGAGCACCAAGCAGCTGGGACAGCACCGTCCACCTCCCGGTACTCGCGCGCGGAGACTGCGCCCATCCAGTCTCATCCGCTGAGCGAGTCCTCGGATTCCGAGACGAGAGAAGCGATGCACTGGTCACCCATGTCGGAGGGCTCACCACGGGAGTACAACCCCACGAGTCCTTACGACAACCAGCCGGGCAACGACTCAGACCTCGAGGACGAAGAGCAACTCTTCTCTCGTCGTTCCCGCTCACCTCCTGCCGCACCGGACTTCCACGTCGAGGACGTGAGCGACGACGAGGAGGATCATGACTTCCAGGGCGAGTATGAGGACGCCAGCGAACCCGACGAGGACCAACCGCAGGAAGGCGCCGCCCACTACGTATTGGAGGGCGAGGACCGCTTCGGGTTCTATCGAGGCTCGTGGCTGCAGCTCACCCACACCACATACCGGACCATCCTCATTGAGATGCCGTTTCGGCCCACTCCAGCCCGATCATCGAGTTCCCACCGTCACCCGAACGCCCAGCTCTGGCAGGACCGGACGACACCTGGGAAGAACCGGCCCCAGAAGTCCAGCAGCCGGACGAAGCATCGACGCTCCGGGCCAACCACGAGGCCAACTACGAGGCCAGCCACGAGGCCGAACAGGCCGGGCCGACCTGCGTACCTCCCAGCATGGACGAGCGTACGCAGGGGGGCCACGTCGAGGGAGAAGCAGACGAAGACGAAGCCACCGCCTGCGCCATGGTGGACCCACCCCCACCGGTCCACGAGTTCTCGTCCGACACCGCCAGTGGCAAGGCCATGCACTGGGACTCCCAGTCGAGCGACAGCGAGAACGAGTATGGACCTCGATTCCGTCGCCGCCAGACGCCTCGTCCCAGCACACCGGCACGTTCGACGACGCCACAGACGCCCACGACACCCCGAGCCTGCGAGGGGCTTATCTCGCCGCGCACGCTCGACGCCCTCCTTCAACCGGTCCCACCGGAGGTAGAAGAGATGGTCCTCGACTGGCAGGACGAGATGGCCCGCCAAGATGCATTGGGGCGACCGTCGGTGATGGCATCACCGCCCCTCGCCGTCGAACCACCCCGCTACCAAGAGCGATGCACACTGGCACCGGAATGGGAGTGCACCACGCCGGACGGCCGAGTGCCACTCGAAGTATGGCAGGCCATTGAACTCCGCGGGCCCGCTGCCCTCACGATGCGCCAGAGGTTCAGGATCAAGCGGAGTGACGGGTCATACCAAGTCACGATCAAGACCAACGGCAGCGTGCAGATCATTTACATCCCCCCGAAGTGAGGAGGGGATGTGACGCCTCTTTTGAATTTGGGCGCACAAATCATCACTTGTTTACATTCCTTTGTTTAGTTTCCTTTTTGACACGAAGTCTACCACCTTGTTTCTTACATATATAAGTAAATATAAGATAGCTATGTAACGTAGTTTCTCAGCCGGGGTAAAACCTCAGTCGTGCCAGGAAAACTATACAAGAAATTTATATAGAAAAGGGATGGAACTTGTAGCTAGGAATTAATTGCATGGATTTGCCGCTCACTGAATAGATTTATTTATCTCTTTATTTGGTTTGGGGATTTGTTCCCGCCAGAATATTTAGTTCTGGCCGGAAACAGGCTAGCTATTGGGATGGGCAACACTATCGGTCAGCACTGTCCGGTGGTGCGGAACCAGTCTAGCGGGCAACACTATTTGCACTGCGGAGCGGAACCAGTCTAGCGGGTAGTTGGCACTAGTTCACCAGTGCTGCCCAGCGGCGGAACCTGTTCCGGGTAAGCGCGGAACAAGCTCAAGATCGGGGCGCTCACTGCTGGCAAGTCGCCAATGCTGCCCAGCGGTGAGCGGGCAGTGATGCGCTCGCAGCTGAAACGAATATGGGGGCGAACGGGCGGGTGGCCAGGCTAGCAATGAGTGGTTGGCGGGCAGTGATGCGCTCTCAGCTGTGATTAGGCTGCTAGCCGGGTTTGGGCAACTGTACTACGGGGAACGATTCCGGATGGGCGCGGAAACGAAGGGTGCGGGGGTTTGGCTCCGGTTGGTCGCGGAGGCTAACTACGGGTTAAATAATCCGGTTGGGCGCGGATTCAAACTACAGTTAGGTATTCCGGATGGACGCGGAATCTATACTACTAGGTTAGTCAAACTATGGCTATGTATTCCGGATGGGCGCGGAATGTCAACCAGAGAGAGAGGGGGGGAGAGGGGTGACGGTTGCATAGCACTCGAATGGAAGGGCCAAAACGGGTGACCGGCAACTGTCGGAGCAGGTGAGGGGGAGGGGGAATTCTGGCCAATCACCGTCCACGCGGATGGAAGGGCCAAGCGCGCGGTCAGAGATTGCCAAAAATGGACAGGAGATTGGGAGCGTATTCTCGGTAGACACTGATCGCGTGAATGGAAGGGCCAAACACGCGACTTGGACTTGCCGGGAGCGGGAGAGAGGGGAGCGGGGGAAGTTAGAACACGAGTTATTGTTTTAGTGTTAAGTTTTAGTTTTATTTATTCGCTAACTACGGCCCTACTGCTGCCCGTACAAAGGCGTTTCACTTACGTGTGCTAAGTTTGGGTTTTAATTCACTGCCACGGCCTCGACGCGTCGGTTTCGAGGGCACGTGGGCTTTTCTGAACTAGGCTGAGCTAAGAACGAGGAAAACGAATGTGCACGTCTGTACGCGGCGGCGGTCACGAAGCAAGAGAGTGAGCTTCGGGTCGTGGCCGCGATCGGGAGTTCGGAACTCGGAAGTTTTCGTGGAGCTAGTTCGTCACTCTCGGACTCACTATCGGTAGTCGCCTATCGCGGTGATCGTAGCGATCCGAAGGGACGTGTCTTCGCTGGCGTTAGGGTCATTGCCTGGGTTGGGGTCTTAACTAAACGATGTTTGGTAGTTGTCTTAGAATTTAGTATTATATTTAGAATTATAACTAGGTTATAGCTAGGTTATAGTCTTATAGTTAAGTTTACATATGTAGGTAACAAAGGGGGTGACTCCGTGTCAAAAAGAAAAGGAACTTAGGAATGGTGATTTGTGCGCCCAAATCCAAAAGAGGCGTCACATCCCCTCCTCACTTCGGGGGGGGGTGTAAAGAATCTGCACGTCGCCGTTGGTCTTGATGGTGACTTGATAGGACCCGTCACTCCTCTTGACCCTGAACCTCTGGCGCATCGTGAGGGCAGCGGGCCGGCGGTGTTCAATGGCCTGCCACACCTCGAGTGGCACTCGACCGTCCGGCGTGGTGCACTCCCATTCCGGAGGCAGTGCGCATCGCTCTTGGTAGCGGGGTGGTTCTACTGCGAGGGGCGGTGATGCCACCGAAGGTCGGCCCAATGCACCTTGGCGGGTCATCTCGTCCTGCCAATCGAGGACCATCTCCTCTACCTCCGGTGGGACCGGTTCGAGGAGGGCGTCGAGGGTGCGCGGCGAGATGCCCAAATCGAATCCCTCGCAGGCTCGGGATGTCGTGGGCGTCTGTGGCGTCGTCGAACGTACCGGTGTGCTGGGGCGGGGCGTCTGGCGGCGACGGAATCTAGGTCCATCCTCGTCCTCGCTGTCGCTCGACTGGGTGTCCCAGTCCATGGCCTTGCCACTGGCGGTGTCCGACGAGAACTCGTGGACTCGTGGGGGTGGGTCCACCAAGGCGCAGGCGGTGGCTTCGTCTTCGTCGGCTTCTCCCTCGACGTGGCTCCCCTGCGTACGCTCGTCCATGCCGGGAGGTACGCAGGTCGGCCCAGCCTGTTCGGCCTCGTGGTTGGCCTCGTGGTTGACCTCGTGGTTGACCTCGTGGAGAACCCGGAGAGTCGATGCTTCGACCGACTGCTGGACTTCTGGGGCCGGTTCTTCACAGGCGTCATCCGGTCCTGCCAGAGCTGGGCGTTCGGGTGACGGTGGGAACTCGATGATCGGGTCTGGAGTGGGCCGAAACGGCATCTCAATGAGGATGGTCCGGTACGTAGTGTGGGTGAGTTGCAGCCACGAGCCTCGGTAGAACCCGAAGCGGTCCTCGCCCTCCAACACGTAGTGGGCGGCGCCCTCTTGCGGTTGGTCCTCGTCGGGTCCAGTGGCGTCCTCATATTCGCCCTGGAAGTCGTAGTCCTCCTCATCGTCGCTCACGTCCTCGACGTGGAAGTCCGGGGCGGCAGGAGGTGAGCGGGAACGACGCGTGAACAGCTGTTCGTCGTCCTCGAGGTCTGACGCGTTGCCCGGCTGGTTGTCGTAAGGGCTCGTGGCTCCGACATGGGTGACCAGTGCAACGCTTCCCTCGTCTCGGAATCCGATGACTCGCTCAGCGGGTGAGACTGGATGGGCGCAGTCTCCGCGCGCGAGTACCGGGATGTGGACGGTGCTTGGTACTCCGGCGACGGATGACGTGGCCCCGGGGAGGCGACGTATGGCGGCGTCGAGTCGGACGAGTCGCAGTAGTGAGCCCTGCGTGGGGCAGAGGAACGGCTGCGTGGGCGACCTCGTCGTGCCGTGTTGCGGGAGGCTGCGCTGCGGGATCGTGTCCGTGCGCTCGGAGGTTCCGGCGAGGATTGCGGCGCTCGCTCGGAATCCTCCTCACGCCGGCTCGAGTTATCCCGAGCGCAGGGTCGGGACGTTCTTGCCGAGTAGCTGGTCCCCGGGCGGAGTCGTGGATCCCGTGGGCTCTCGGTCGTCCGTGAGGTGGACGAGAAGTCCAAGGGGCCCTCCTCCTCGTTGCTGCGGTGGTGCTGCATTTGTGCGTCTGGTTTCCTGCTGTGTGGTTCCTGGTGATGAAAAGTCGAACTTAACTAGCTTAGTCTACGAGTTCTTAAGTGATACTTGAAAGAAATGGGCAGCAGCGATAAACTCCTAGGGTTATTGTATAGACTTAAGGTTAACAATGGGTTCAGTGTTAGCTTAACCTTCGCGACAGTTAGTGGTTGGGGCTACTTATAATCACCCCCCGTTGATACTGACGCCGGCTGGCGTGCCGATGGGAGCACGGGGCTTGGCTCTCACTGTGGAGTCGTCTTCGTGGTCATCTTCTGGATCGCTGTGCTCTGGGGAAGAAGAAGAATGGAAAGCTTTTAAGTCTCCAATATTGGCCAATCGACCCTTTCGCTGACCGGGCAAGCGAATTCGAACTACGTTGGGCGAGGGGAAAGCAACCACTTTGTACGGCCCATCAAATTTTGGGGCGAGTTTGGCAGCAAACCCTTCCGCTGCTTTCGACAGGTGATGTTGCCGAACCAGGACGAGGGACCCCAGTGCGGGTTTCCAGGTTCTCCGGCGCAGATTATAATGTCGCCCTTGGTCGCGACTGGCCCTCTGCATGTTATTCTGGACAATCTTGTAGATCTCCCTTAGCCGATCTGCCTTCTCGGCTGGGGTTTGTGCTGGAGCTCCTGCTCCCGGCGTCACTTGCTCATACCACGACCCTGGTAGACGCGGCTCTCTAGCCTGCAGCAAGAAGGCTGGACTGTATCCCGTAGACTCTGACACGCTGGAGTTGATGGCCAACGATAACTCCGGTAGTAGACTATCCCAAGTGTTCTGCTGTTCTCCCACGTACTGCGATATCATCGTCTTAATGGTACGGTTGGCACGTTCAGTGGGGTTCTCCCTGGGGCAGTAAGGTGCGGTGAACTGAAGTTCCACCCCGGTATCCGCAAGGAAATCTTTGAAGGCCTTACTGGTAAATTGTGTGCCGTTGTCGCAAACCATTTTCCGTGGGGCTCCGAATCTACACAGTATTCTTTCCCAAAAACCTCGTATGAGTGTGGCCGTTGTCGCTTTTCGTAGGGGTACAAGCTCTACCCACTTAGTGAAGGTGTCGAAGAAGACGAGTAACATCGTATTCCCCAGTTTGGAGCGAGGCAGTGGCCCTATAAAGTCAGCGCACAGAATCCCGAAGGGTTCGCTAACTTGCCTCGTAAGCATTTTCCCCGCTTGCTGACGTTGATCCATCTTATACTTCTGGCAGGGAACGCATTGGCGTACGTACCGGCCAACATCCCGGAACATTCCCGGCCAGTAGTACTTCTGCGAGATTCTCAGGATCGTCTTCCTAATGCCTAAATGTCCGGCGGTTGGAGCGTCGTGACATTCTTGGAGAACTCGTTGGCGATGTTCAGCCGCTACACATAGTTTCCAGGGTATGTAATCTTGGTCGTCAGGGCGGTGACCAAGGTGTCGATATAACTCCCCGTTTTCGATGGTATAGTCCGCGAATTTCTGAGGATCCTCGCGTACGTCCCTCAGCTTCCGTTGTAGCCACTTACATTGGTGTTTGTCCAGCGTAAGCATCTGCAGCGTCTCCACTGGTTGCCGAGATAAGGCATCGGCGACCACGTTGTACTTCCCGCGGCGATAGAGGACATCATATTGATACTGTTGGAGTTCGAGGGCCCATCTTGCGATTCTCCCGGTGGGATTCTCAATCTGGTCCAACCATTTGAGTGCCAGATGTTCCGTGATCACGTCGAACCGGTAGCCTTCGACGTAACACCGCAGTTTCCGAATTCCCCAGACGATTGCTAAGCATTCCTTCTCTGTCGGAGAGTAATTAAGTTCCGCTGCATCGAGTTTCCGGCTTACGTAGGCTATGACCCGCTCCTGGCCATCGATCTGCACCCTGTTGTTCTTCTCCCCAATGCCACCGTTGGTTCTTCCGTAGGAGGTTTGTCATGGGTCTGACCACTGAGGCAAAGTTAGGAACAAACCGCCTGTACCACGATGCCATTCCTAGGCATCGACGTAGCTCTCGTAGATTCGTAGGGGGAATAAGCTTCCGTACGGCGGCTACCTTCTCCGGGTCGGTGTGTATACCTCGATCACTAATCACGTGTCCCAGGTAAGCTAATTTCCTTTTGAAGAAAGAGCATTTCTCCTGGTTGATTCGCAGGTTTGCCTTTCGCAGCCTCTCGAATACCTTCCTCAGATTCTCCATGTGCTCCTCCAGACTAGCCCCGATGACAATGATGTCATCAAGGTATGCGAAGGCATGCGGATCCATGTCAGGCCCAATTACGCTGTCCAACGCACGCTGAAAGGTTGCAGGGGCCGAATGTAACCCGAAGGGCATAACTCGCCACTGAAACAAGCCTCGTCCGGGAACAGTGAAAGCTGTGCATTCACGGCTATCGACCGCCATGGGTATTTGCCAGTACCCATTGCGCAGATCGAGAGTAGAGATAAACTTCGCGTTCCTTAATCGTTCCAGAATGTGATTTATCCGGGGTAGTGGGTATGCGTCGGGAATTGACCTCGCATTCAGTTGACGATAGTCGACACACATGCGCCACTGACCTGTTTTCTTCTTGACTAGCACTACTTGTTGATCGATGATCCTCTGCATAGCCGGGTTCTTGGGGAAATATCTTTGCTTGATTGGTCGGTCGTCTCTCATGGTGATGTGGTGCTGGGCGATGTTAGACACTCCCGTCAATCCTTCGAATCGTGCCAATTGATCCGCGAGAAAATGTTGGACCCGTAGATCCCTCGCGCCTTCGCTGTCCTTGTCGGCTTCCTCGCCCTCGTCTGCTGTTTGCTCCTGTACGAGTCCCCGTGATTCGTATCCTACATCGTGTGTTGACCTCGGCTCCTCTTCGTTCCGCGTTGTACTCTGTTCCGGCTGTGGGTCTCCGTATGCTTCGTCGTCCTCCCGTCGTTGTTCTCCTTTGGCTTTGTCGTCGTCCTCCCGTTGTTCTTCACGTGCTCCGTCGTCCTCTCGCCGTTGATCCTCGTGTGCTTCGTCGTTCTCTCGCTGTTCCTCGTGTGTTCCGTCGTTGTTCTCTCGTCGTTCCTCGTGTGCTTCGTCGTCCTCTCGTTGTTGATCTTCGTGTGTTCCGTCGTTCGTTAGGCCTAGTCGGGGTTCCTGTGTCGTGATGCTCGTCCTTGGGTTAGTGGTGCGTTGTGAGTCGATTTCGGGGGTCCGTGTCGTTCCGTCGGTTCGTGGTTTCCTTCGGGATAGGGTAAGCTTCGCTGGTCCACATTGAATGGTGGTGCCAATTGTGCACAGGAAGTCCATCCCTAGGATCAAAGGTTCTAGCATGGCGGGCATGACAAGAAGGGGTACTTGGCACATCTTTTGTGCGAGGGTGACGTCTGCTATCAGCAATCGCGTGACTTCGACTTGAGATGCATCAGCTAGGTTTATGTGGGTGCGAATGTTGCGAAACTGGTGAGGTTGCCCAACTGCGTCGGCGACCTCCTGGCGAATAAAACTTGTGGATGCCCCGGTGTCTATTGTGGCTAGCCGAACGTGTCCACCAATAGTCACCTCGGCGGCAATCCTCCCGTTGTGGACCCTAAGAGGGGCGGTTAAAGGGGGTTCCCTGCGCGATTGGTCCCCAACGGACTCCGCCTGTCGTGGGGACCCGACCCGTTTCCCGGCTGTGGACGGCGGCAGCATTCCACGGTGCGAATATTCCTCCGACCACAATCCCAACAGAAATATTGTCGGTTGTTCCGACATTCACGACTGAAGTGCCCGGATTCTCCACAGTTCCGGCAAGCATCTCGGACATTAACCCGTTGATCCAAAGTGGTCGCCATGTTAGCTACGACAGGGTCAGGTGGCCTAGGTGCGGCCGGCGTGTTCGCTGGTCTCTCTAGAGCAAAGGAGGGTCCTCCGCCTCGAAAGGGGTTTGGGGTGCTTCGTCCCGCTGAAATCGGGTTAACGCGCCCTAAGCTGAGCTGCTTGACAGCTTCCAGCTCGGTGGCCAGCTGCGTAAGTTCCCCAATGGTTCGGAACTCGTTACGTCGGATGTACATTTGATATTCAGGGGCTGCATTTTCGTACAGTCGACTTAATTCTTGCCCCTCGTCATAGCCGGCATGGCGCATGAGTACCCGTAGGTCGAGCATAAAATCCTTAAAAGTTTCACCATCCAACTGCTCACGACTTCTGATTTTGTCGTCCAGTCGCTGGAGGTATCTCGGGGGAAGGAAGAACTCAAGGAATTCTTTCCGGAAAGTGGCCCAGTCGGATCCTTGGAGCCGGCTGGTTTTGAACCACTTGTCCGCTCTGTTTGTGAGTAATTCGGCCATGGCTCGAGGAAGAAGCCCTAGGTCGATTGCGTACGATAATGCACGGCTTTCGACTTGTTCGATGAAGGCGAGGGGATCGGAGTAACCGTCGAATTGGAGACCCCATTTGCGAATCTTTTCGGGGACACAAGTGAATTCCCGACGACTTCGTTCAGGCGTGGGTTCTCTAAAGGTTTCTCGGGTCGGTGCGGCAGGAAGTGGGACGGTAATACGAACGCTGGGAGTGTTAAGAGGACGCGTCAAAGGAGAGCTCCCAATGCTCGCCACTGACGCCAGGGGTGCTTTAATCCCACTGACGTTGGGCTTATCCTCCCCAGGAACGGGACTCGGAGCACGCGAAGCGAAGCGTCTCTCTAGGTCAGCGAGTCGAGCCCACACCTCTGGGGTTTGCGCTGAGTCTCGCACCAAAGCAACGAAATTTCTTCGAAGGTCATCGACCACTCCATCGGGAGAGAAGCCAAATTCTTCAGCGAACGTAATCAATTCGCTTTTGAGACGAGAATATATCCAACGAGTGAAGACCCCAGGATTTTTAGAGAGCTTTGGAACGGACTCACCGGTATATTCCTCCTGATCGGATGCCATGGCTTCTGTTTGTTTGGATCGTTGTCTTCCTTGTATGAAAATCGGGCTTCGTCGGGTCTTCTAGCCGCAGCAGGTAGATCTTCGGTTGGATTCTTGTAGGTTTTATATGCACTCGTTCGCGGTATGTACTGCG
This sequence comes from Drosophila rufa, assembly GCA_018153105.1. Classification (NCBI taxonomy): domain Eukaryota; kingdom Metazoa; phylum Arthropoda; class Insecta; order Diptera; family Drosophilidae; genus Drosophila; species Drosophila rufa. The sequence continues at coordinate 3,621,771 of JAECXS010000003.1, read as the reverse complement.
GATTCGCGACGGGTGCTCGTGGGCTTCGGTTCGGACGCTTTAACTTGTACGGCGCGGTCGTGTGAGATTGTACCTTGCGATGTTATAAATCACGTTTTATTTTATTTATTTAATTATTTTAATTATTTAGCTCCGTAGTTTATTTAATATTATTTAGCTTTATTGGTAGTATTTTGGTGGATTTTTGATTATACACGTAAAGAAAAAAATAAAAAAATATATATAAAATATTTTTTTTTTTTTTTCAGTGTAGCAGTTTTCCGCAAGGTGTTTTCCTATTTTCTCCCTACAAGTCCCTGCTCGGGCGCCACTTGTAACGTAGTTTCTCAGCCGGGGTAAAACCTCAGTCGTGTCAGGAAAACTATACAAGAAATTTATATAGAAAAGGGATGGAACTTGTAGCTAGGAATTAATTGCATGGATTTGCCGCTCACTGAATAGATTTATTTATCTCTTTATTTGGTTTGGGGATTTGTTCCCGCCAGAATATTTAGTTCTGGCCGGAAACAGGCTAGCTATTGGGATGGGCAACACTATCGGTCAGCACTGTCCGGTGGTGCGGAACCAGTCTAGCGGGCAACACTATTTGCACTGCGGAGCGGAACCAGTCTAGCGGGTAGTTGGCACTAGTTCACCAGTGCTGCCCAGCGGCGGAACCTGTTCCGGGTAAGCGCGGAACAAGCTCAAGATCGGGGCGCGGACTGCTGGCAAGTCGGCAATGCTGCCCAGCGGTGAGCGGGCAGTGATGCGCTCGCAGCTGAAACGAATATGGGGGCGAACGGGCGGGTGGCCAGGCTAGCAATGAGTGGTTGGCGGGCAGTGATGCGCTCTCAGCTGTGATTAGGCTGCTAGCCGGGTTTGGGAAACTGTACTACGGGGAACGATTCCGGATGGGCGCGGAAACGAAGGGTGCGGGGGTTTGGCTCCGGTTGGTCGCGGAGGCTAACTACGGGTTAAATAATCCGGTTGGGCGCGGATTCAAACTACAGTTAGGTATTCCGGATGGACGCGGAATCTATACTACTAGGTTAGTCAAACTATGGCTATGTATTCCGGATGGGCGCGGAATGTCTACCAGAGAGAGAGGGGGAGAGGGGTGACGGTTGCAGAGCACTCGAATGGAAGGGCCAAAACGGGTGACCGGCAACTGTCGGAGCAGGTGAGGGGGAGGGGGATTCTGGCCAATCACCGTCCACGCGGATGGAAGGGCCAAGCGCTCGGTTAGAGATTGCCAAAAATGGACAGGAGATTGGGAGCGTATTCTCGGTAGACAATGATCGCGTTAATGGAAGGGCCAAACACGCGACTTGGACTTGCCGGGAGCGGGAGAGAGGGGAGCGGGGGAAGTTAGAACACGAGTTATTGTTTTAGTGTTAAGTTTTAGTTTTATTTATTCGCTAACTACGGCCCTACTGCTGCCCGTACAAAGGCGTTTGACTTACGTGTGCTAAGTTTGGGTTTTAATTCACTGCCACGGCCTCGACGCGTCGGTCTCGAGGGCACGTGGGCTTTTCTGAACTAGGCTGAGCTAAGAACGAGGAAAACGAATGTGCACGTCTGTACGCGGCGGCGGTCACGAAGCAAGAGAGTGAGCTTCGGGTCGTGGCCGCGATCGGGAGTTCGGAACTCGGAAGTTTTCGTGGAGCTAGTTCGTCACTCTCGGACTCACTATCGGTAGTCGCCTATCGCGGTGATCGTAGCGATCCGAAGGGTCTTAACTAAACGATGTTTGGTTTACTAAAACAGTAACGCGTGTTCTAACTTGACCCCCGCTCCCTTCTCTCCCGCTCCCGGCAAGTCCAAGTCGCGTGTTTGGCCCTTCCATTCACGCGATCAGTGTCTACCGAGAATCCGCTCCCAACCTCTCCATTTTTGGCAATCACTAACCGCGTGCTTGGCCCTTCCATCCGCGTGGACGGTGATTGGCCAGAATTCCCCTCCCCCCTTACCTTCTCCGACAGTTGCCGATCACCCGATTTGGTCCTTCCATTCGAGTACTCTGCAACCGTCACTCCTCTCCCCCCTCTCTCTTGTAGACATTCCGCGCCCATCCGGAATACCTAGCCATAGGTTGAATAACCTAGTAGCATAGATTCCGCGTCCATCCGGAATACTTACTGTAGTCTTGAATCCGCGCCCAACCGGATAACTAACCTAGTAGCCTAGACTCCGCGTCCATCCGGAATACCTAACTATAATTTTGAATCCGCGCCCAACCGGATTATTAAACCCGTAGTTAGCCTCCGCGACCAACCGGAGCCAAACCCTCGCACCTTTCGTTTCCGCACCCATCCGGAATCGTCCCCCGTAGTACAGTTGCCCAAACCCGGCTAGCGGCCTAATCCCAGCTGCGAGCGCATTACTGCCCGCCAACCGCTAGTTGCTAGCTTGGCCACCCGCCCGTTCGTTCCCATACTTGGTTTAGCTGCGAGCGCATCACTGCCCGCCCACCGCTGGGCAGCACTGGCGAACTAGCTAGCAGTGCGCGTCCCCGATCTTGAGCTTGTTCCGAGCTTATCGGGAACCGGTTCCGCCGCTGAGCCGCACTGGCGAACTAGTGCCGACTGCCCGCTAGACTGGTTCCGCAGTGCAGTGCTGACCAATAGTGTTGCCCCTCCCTCTAGCTAGCTTATTTCCGGACAGAACTAAATATTCTGGCGGGAATAAAGACCTAAACGAATAAAGGAAAATATTCAGTGAGCAGAAAATCCATGCAATTAATTCCTAACTACAAGTTCCATCCCTTTTCTATATAAATTTCTTGTATAGTTTTCCTGGCACGACTGAGGTTTTACCCCGGCTGAGAAACTACGTTACATGTCACAAACGTATACCCATATTCCGAAAAATGTATACGTTATAATGCGAATATTATTATTTTTAAACAAGACGACTTAAGCATGCTTCCGATATGGCGAGATCATGTAAATATTGATATGGATTATAAAACGTTATATTTCACGAAAATGTTGGGAAGATTAATTTGGATTTTTAATTATCTCTAAGGACGATGAGATGAAAACTGGTCGATTTAGAAAGGAATTTGATCAATTCATTATACTCGAAAAAATATTCATCTGTATATATACATTTCTTTTATAAATCCTTCGTTCTTGGTTAAAGATGCACGCTAAGAAAGGATTTTTTGATCGGCCCACTACACCCAGAAAAAAAAAATTCTTAAAATTTTAGGAATTGGCGATTCATTGCCTAAAAAATGGGTCATATTGCCTAAAATGCCATATTTTTTGGTCATACATTTTAGAAATTGCATGCCTAAAATTTAGGCAATAAGCCAAAGCTAACCATTCTATTTTTAGGCCATTGGTTACCTAAATTTTAGGTAATAGGATGCCTACAAATTTTCTCTCGAGTGTATACATTCAATTCCCAACTGGTTCTAACATCCTTGTCATGGAGTGGTGGTTTACGGCCCTCTCTTATATATGTTTGTGCTACGGCTGTAGTAAGTCTCTACTGCAACATTAAAAATAAATACTGTATGCATTTTGGAATACACCTTTATTATTTTAAAAGGTTGTATTAATACAAAATCAATATAATATCAAAATCAAGTTTTTATAGACGTTTAAGAAGTTTAAGATTGTCAAAAAATATATACAAAAAATCCATTTTGGGCCAATATTGGCTAGAATTTGGGCCTGTTTCTATTGCCTAAAAATGTGGCATTTTGGAAAAAAAATGCACAAAATTTAGGTCATTTTCCATTACCTAAAATATGGAATTTTTGACAAACTTAAGGCAATAACTGCTTCGACTTCCGTTTTAGTTCAAATGGACTAAAATTTTAGGCAATTTTGCAGCTTTTTAGTCCATGAATTTTTCTGGGTGTAGAAAGACCAGAAAACTCGCATTTTCCCAAAATTTGCATTTTAAAGTACACTTAATGCAGCTTAGACCGGCCATTTTCAACCTAACGTATAGCTTAGCGGATAGTATATATGGTATATAAACATGGAGCCCTAAAAATGTATACAACAATACTACTTGAGAACGGCTGGGTTGATTTGGTTCAAATTTTGTTTTGTTGTCGGTAATTAACAAACAAAATTAATTAAAAAAAACAGTACTTTGTCGTCGTATATGTCAAAGTAAAACGGAGCGTCTCAATTTTTTTCGTTTCAATCAGTCGAAGTTTCGATCAGATGCCCGGACGTGTCCATTTTTTTTTTATTCCAGTGTGAGTAAAAGTTAATTTGTTGGAATAATGCTTACTATTAGACGACCAAAACGGACGACGTACACGTGGTGCAATATATACATAGTCAGAATTTCCATGAAAGTGAAACGCACGAGGAACGTGCAAAAAAAAATAATCGAGACGAGCCCATATAGCATATATTCGCGCTACACAAAGAGTACAAAATATAAGAAGAACAGACTTGAATCGCGCTGCATTTGCATACGTCCTACAAAGACCAAAGCTGCGTTGTTATCGGTTCATTGTCTGTCGTATGTCAGCACTGCAATGCACTGAAGTTTCGATTGGAAGCTCCCGGCTTATGCTGCGCAGGTGGCAAGGTAAAATTGCCGGTTTTGACTCATCCACCAGAGCCATTGTATTCGCTTCTATATGGAAATACAAGCAAATCAAACCATTTCCTGTTGCACGCACAAAAATATAACGGATGTTTTCAAATGACGTCATTTGGAGCAGAGGTTGTTCAACAACCAGGCTACAATCCGAGTTATAAGGTAATAGCGTCACTCTTTTATCAACATGAACAACTATAATTTTTCACGAAATTGCATCACAAAATTCAGATTCAAGGGCAAATTCACCATCGAGCGGGCGCTTTGTTACCACCACCAAACAAAGATCATAAATTCCTTCAGATCTATTTCGTTGGTGATTCGGCAGTTGAACTTAAACGTGAAATAATACAACAATTGCAAAATCTTCTTCATGAGTGTAATGAATTGGTCAGATTGTTCAAAACAGCTTTGGATACAATGCATTCTGACGACCACAAAATCATTATCAGAGCAGATAAAAGACCAGCAGGGACAATTCAATGCGCCCACTATCAATGAAGTCGCAGTGGTGATTGTTGGCGAGAATGTGGAATCACGCGAAATTGTTCTCAAGCGTCGGGATGATGGACAATTGCAACGCGTTTATGAGACTCATCGGTCATATGATGCACTTCAATATCCGTTGATGTTCTGTCGTGGAGAAGATGGCTATCACTTCAACATAAAGATGGTCAATCCAACGACAGGTTTGTTTAATCACTTCTTTTTCATTCTGCACGTAAATTCGAATTCATATTACAGGAGAAGAAACGAATAAGAAAGTCAGCTCAATGAATTTTTAAGCATATCGATTGATGATTCGACTAGATGTTGACAATCATATGTTGAGATACCGCCGTTTGTTTCAGCAGTACTGTGTCGACATGTATGTAAAAGTAGAAACGGAGCGTCTCAATTTCATTCGTTTCAATCAGTCAAAGTTACGATCTGACGAGTGCATCCACTTGCGTGACGCCATCGCTACTGATGGACACGCGGCAAACATTGGTTGTTTGACCATTCTGCCAGCTACTTATGTTGGGAGCCCGCGCCATATGCATGAGTACGCTCAAGAAGCGATGACGTACGTGCGGAATTACGGACGACCTGATTTATTTATCACGTTTACATGCAATCCGAAATGGCCCGAAATTACGAATTTGTTGCACCAAGGACAAACATCCAGCGATCGACATGACATCACTGCACGAGTATTCCAGCTAAAGGTAAAAATTCTTATGGATTACATCGTTAAGCAGAAGGTTTTTGGCGTAGTTCGTTGTTGGTTGTATTCGGTTGAATGGCAGAAGCGTGGCTTGCCCCACATGCGCACATTTTGCTTTGGATGTTCGATAAAAACCGACCAGAACATATTGATTTGATTATTTCTGCCGAAATACCAGATCCAGAAACTGATCCGGAGCTGCATTCCGTTGTGAGAACGAGTATGATCCGTGGGCATTGCGGAGTCCACAACCCAGAATCACCATGAATGGAAAACGGAGATTGCTCACAACGATTTCCCCGTCCGTTGGTGGCTGAAACAATCAGTGGAAACGATGGATATCCATTGTACAGGCGTCGTTCCCCAGATGACAACGGGAGATGGATCGATATGATAGAGAAAAATAACAAAGTCGTCGTTCCATATTGTCTATAAAATCAATAGATTTGCAAATATGTCAACAAAGGGAGTGATATGGCGGTGTTTAGCATTGCTGAACCGAATGCAAACGACGAGGTGACGAAATTTTAACTTGGACGTTACGTAAGTTGTAACGAGGCGATTTGACGTCTGTTTTCATTTCCGATTCATGAACGGTATCCGACTGTCCTACACTTATCTGTTCACTTGAAAAACGGCCAGCGTGTCTACTTTACGGTCGCGAATGCAGCGCGAAAAGCAGAACGGCCACCAGGGACAACGTTGACAAATTTCTTTTCTACGTTCGAAAGCAATCCGTTCGCAAGGACTATTCTCTATTCAGAAATGCCACGCTATTATACATGCAACGCTGCATCGAGGGAGTTGGGGTTACAAAAAGGCGTCGAATTAGAGCAAGGCAAAGTTCGCCGGGTAATATTTTATATTTTTCCGCTTCTTGACACCAAAGCCCAATGCAAGTATATGTGGCCTTGGCATAGATGGTTGAAGTATGACTCTCAATCGGGGGATAGTGGAAAATCTGGGTTTAATATTGGGTCAATTTTTTTTATTTTTATTTCTTTTAAATGGTTTTTTTGTTTGTTCTACTTATGTCTTAGCTTTTTTTCAGACCTCGGTAGGTTGGTTCAAGTTTCAGTATAGTAATAGTCAAGTAAAACTTCCGTAGAGAGCGGACGTGTTTCGCGCGAGCGCCGGGAAAATTATAAAAAGTTGATGATTTAAAGACAAAAATAAATTTTAAAATACTGGAGTATCCCAAGATAAGCAAAAAGACGCTAAAACAGAAAAATAAATAGTTTTCGACTTTTTTATAAAAATAAGTGCCATGCTAAATATTTTAATGAGCTACGAACAAAAGAAAGGGCGTAGAAGCTCAGTGAGCCGAAGCAATGGTTATTTCTCGTTTTTCTCGAAGCGCGACCGCAACGAAACGGCGACAAAGAGCAACGGTCTAGCGGTCGATAGCCAAAGAGCACGGTCTTGCTCACCCGCTCTACTCACTCCTACACCTACATCATGGAGTTCTCAGTGTAATACCCCAACAACAAGCAGTGATAATTCAGCAACGGCGGAAAAAGCAACAGCAACAACTGCAGTAACGGCGGCAAAAGCAACAGTAACAACTACAGTACCGGGCAATATCGCGAAACGACTGCAACTGATTTGGATCTTCGGGATGCGACAAAGGCGGGACCCTAACCAATCTGACTCTTGCCGGATCAGAGACAAAGCAGAGATTGAGCAAGCGATCTAAGAATTTTCGTACATGGTTGACTTGAGATAGCGAAATGTCAAACAAGCCATCAATAACAGACAGCATTCTAATCCGTTGCACGCAGATCAAGTTTTTTTTTTTTAATTTTGCCACCCCCAATCCCGGCCCCCCAAAATAATAAAAAACTTTATATAAGCTATACTCGTGGTTTTCAGCTTAAAGTAAATAGACATAATAAATAAATAGGCATTCGTGGACGTTTTCTGAAAATTTTAGTAAAATCGGACGATAAACATGGAAGTTATTAACAATAAATTTTCTTTGTATGTTTCTTCTTCTTCTGTGCCAATGGGTGCTGCTCAACATGTTCCTTGCAACATTTGCCTTTTTTTGATGTTGTTCAACAGGTTTCTAGCAACATTTGTTTTCATTAGTCAACATTTTCAGTTTTCCATGTTCATGGGCTATTTAATTTCACTAACAATGCTTTGGGTACCGGGTATCTCACAGTCGGTCACACTCGACTGTAGCTTTCCCACTTGTTATTAAAGGCTCTGCTGTCTGGCTCCAGCTCGACCCTAAAGAGTGGTTGCTGTTTTTTGTTTTTGTTTATGATGTTGCTGACTTTCCTTACAGAAAACCCCTTTTCTTTAAGGGCATCTATAAGAATTATAGTATAATATCGTTTGGGGTTACGTCGGGTTCGATTCCTTTTAGTACTACTTGCAAGCACTTGCTGTTTTTTAATTGGTACGTGTAATAATTCTTCTTACTTGACTATCACTATACCGAAACTTGAACCGACCTACTGAGATCTGACAAAAAGCTAAGACATATATAGAACAAAAAAAAAAAAAAACCCAGGATTGAACCCAGATTTTCCACTATCCCCCGATTGAGAGTCATACTTCAACCATCTATGCCAAGGCCACATATACTTGCATTGGGCCTTGGTGTCAAGAAGCGGAAAAATATAAAATATTACCCGGCGAACTTTGCCTTGCTCTAATTCGACGCCTTTTTGTAACCCCAACTCCCTCGATGCAGCGTTGCATGTATAATAGCGTGGCATTTCTGAATAGAGAATAGTCCTTGCGAACGGATTGCTTTTGAACGTAGAAAAGAAATTTGTCAACGTTGTCCCTGGTGGCCGTTCTGCTTTTCGCGCTGCATTCGCGACCGTAAAGTAGACACGCTGGCCGTTTTCCAATTGAACAGATAAGTGTAGGACAGTCGGATACCGTTCATGAATCGGAAATGAAAACAGACGTCAAATCGCCTCGTTACAACTTACGTAACGTCCAAGTTAAAATTTCGTCACCTCGTCGTTTGCATTCGGTTCAGCAATGCTAAACACCGCCATATCACTCCCTTTGTTGACATATTTGCAAATCTATTGATTTTATAGACAATATGGAACGACGACTTTGTTATTTTTCTCTATCATATCGATCCATCTCCCGTTGTCATCTGGGGAACGACGCCTGTACAATGGATATCCATCGTTTCCACTGATTGTTTCAGCCACCAACGGACGGGGAAATCGTTGTGTGCAATCTCCGTTTTCCATTCATGGTGATTCTGGGTTGTGGACTCCGCAATGCCCACGGATCATACTCGTTCTCACAACGGAATGCAGCTCCGGATCAGTTTCTGGATCTGGTATTTCGGCAGAAATAATCAAATCAATATGTTCTGGTCGGTTTTTATCGAACATCCAAAGCAAAATGTGCGCATGTGGGGCAAGCCACGCTTCTGCCATTCAACCGAATACAACCAACAACGAACTACGCCAAAAACCTTCGCTTAACGATGTAATCAATAAAATCTTTATCTTTAGCTTGAACACTCGTACAGTGATGTCATGTCAATCGCTGGATGTTTGTCCTTGGTACAACAGATTTGTAATTTCGAGCCATTTCGGATTGCATGTAAACGTGATAAATAAATCAGGTCGTCCGTAATTCCGCACGTACGTCATCGCATCTTGAGCGTACTCCTGCATATGGCGCGGGCACCCAACATAAGTAGCTGGGAGAATGGTCAAACAACCAATGTTTTCCGCGTGTCCATCAGTAGGGTTGGGGTCACGAAAGTGGATGCACTCGTCAGATCGTAACTTTGACTGATTGAAACGAATGAAATTGAGACGTTCCGTTTCTACTTTCACTAACATGTCGACACAGTACTGCTGAAACAAACTACGGTATCTTAACAGATGATTGTTAACATCTAGTCGGATCATCAATCGGTATGCATGAAATATCATTGAGCTGACTTTCATATATGTTTCTTCTTCTGTAATATGAATTCCAATTTACGTGCAGAATGAAAAATAAGTAATTAAACAAACTTGTCGTTGGATTGACCATCTTTATTTTCTTTCAACGGATATTTGGTGTGCATCATATGACCGATGAGTCTCATAAACTCACTGCAATTGTCCATCATACCACATTCTCGCCAACAATCACCACTGCGACTTCATTGATACTAGGCGC